>OY740782.1:94349387-95549387 GCA_963514005.1 Raja brachyura
CAGGTTTGTGACTTATTGTTTGACATAGGCAGTCAATTTTCCGAGTAACATCTCTCTCCCTTGGGTAGTTCCAGACATGATCAGAGGAGTTGGGACTGGATGGCCACAGAAGTCAGGCTAAGAATCAACAATATGATTCTCAGAATGGTGGGCCTTCTATATTGGAAGATGGAGGTTGGAGAGGTAGGCAAAGACACAAGGACAGTGAATGTGATTTCTAAAATGACGGAAGCGCAGAGAAATCTGGCAAAATCCACATAAATGTGAACAAGTGTTTTAATGATAGAAATGGGGTGGAGTACATGTTGAGGAAAGAGACAAAACATTGGATTAACTGAGCAGGTCAGGCAGATGGAAAATATGGATAAGTGACAATTTGGGTTGGGACCCTTCTTCAGACTGAAGTGTTTCATTGGGAAACCAGTATCTGCAGTCCCTATCAGCTTCTTCAGGTTCAGAAAGATTAGGTCAGCTGGCATTGTTCAGATTGCCCCACAGTGAGCTCTATAGTGCCCTCCATAATGTTTGGGACAAAGACCCATCATTTATTAATTTGTACTCCACAATTTGAGATTTGTAATAGAAAAAAAATCACATGTGATTAAAGTGCACATTGTCAGATTTTAATAAAGGCTATTTTTATGCATTTTGGTTTCACCATGTAGAAACTTACAGCAGTGTTTATATATAGTCCCCCAATTTTGGGTCACCATAATGTTTGGGACACAGCAATATCATGTAAATGAAAGTAGTTATTTAGTATTTTGTTGCATATCCTTTGCATGCAATGACTGGTTGAAGCCTGTGATTCATGGACATCACCAGTTGCTGGGTGTCTTCTATGGTGATGCTCTTGTTGATTGCAGGTCTAAACGCCCTTGTCCCACTATACGAGTTTACCCAAGAGCTCTCCCGAGTTAAAACAAATCAAACTCGTGGTAAGTACGTAGAATGTACGTAGCGGGTATGTCGGAGCTCGGGACTTCTCTTAGCGGCTCGTAACACTAATGGCAGGTACTCGTGAAACGCGATAAGCTCGTGATGTTTTTTCAACAGTGCGGAGAGTGTCCATGATAGTCCCCGAGTACCTAAAAATGGCTATTACCGTAATTCTCCGAGTTCGAATCAGGGGAAACTCGGGAGAACTCTTGAATTACCTCGTATAGTGGGACAGGCCCTTAATACTCTCTCCCTAGTCTGGTTCAGTAAAACTACGTAGTCGAACACTGGAGCCCAAACCCTTATTTATTTGTATACAGCCCCGCGGGGCCAGCATCAGATCTACTCACTCGAGCCCTCAGCAGCCTCGCGCAAACAGAAAAGAAGGAAAGACAACCAATACGCCCTAACAAATCACCACCCTTTTATACCCCTTTATAGTGGCGGAAAAACTAACGGCACAAAAGTACAGAGGGGGGGTAACCCCTAAAAAACAATTATTGCACCTATTCAGTACACAGAATACAAAGTAAATACATATTAGGTGATGTAACCCCTCTTAGACCAATCACAAATAGCGGCAGGAAGGAACCAAAACAAAGTAGAAACATAGAAATTCCCCAACTAATCACAGACATGCATTAAACGTCAGTGTACTGAAATATTAACATAAACCACTTTAGGAAGCCAGACTTGGTGGCAACAGGTGGGTCACATGGGCAGAAGCTTCCCGGGGCTTCTTCAGAGGTCCAGACTTACTGCAGCCAAATAGGTCACATGGGTCTCCAGCACCTTGCAATGTAATGTCACCATCAGTGAAGCCCAGTTTCTCACAGATACCTGCAATGTCCAAAGTATCCAAACCCATGCATACTAACACTCTGCCAGGCCTGTATTGCAGTCATCTTTAGCTGATGCTTGTTTTGGGAACTAGTACCCTTCAGTTTTCTCTCCAGCATATAAAAGGCATGCTCAATTGGGTTCAGATCGAGTGATTGACTTGGCCACTCAAGAAGACTATTTTTTAGCTTTGAAAAACTCCTTTGTTGCTTTAGCAGAATGTTTGGGATCATTGTCTTGCTGTAGAATTAACCCGCTGGCCAATTAGTTTTGAGGCATTGTTTGAACATGAACAGATAGGATGTGTCTATACACTTCAGAATTCATTATGCTACTACCATCAGCAATTGTATCATCAATGAAGATAAGTGAAGCAGTACTTTCAGCAGCCATACATGCCAGGCTATACCACTCCCACCACCGTGTTTCACTGATAAGGTGGTATGCTTTGGGTCTTGAGCAGTTCCTTCTCTCCTCCATACTTTGCTCTTGCCATCACTCAGATATAAGGTCATCTTCATCTCATCTGTCCACAAGACCTTTTTTTCCAGGACTGTGGTGGTTGCTCTTTTAAGTACTTCTTGGCAAACCATAACCCGGCCACCCTATTTTTGCAGCTAACCAGTGGTTTGCATCTTGCAGTGTAGCCTCTGTATTTCTGTTCATGAAGTCTTCTGAGGACAGTGGTCATTGACAAATCCACACTTGACTCCTGAAGTGTGGTTCTGATCCGTCAGACAGATGTTTGGGGATTTTTCTTTATTAGATAATTCTTCTGTCATCAGCTGTGGAGGTCTTTCTTGTCCAGTCCAGTGCTCTCTTTCTTGTTAATGATGTTCCAAACAGTTGATTTTGGTAAGCCTGAGGTTTGGCTGATGTCTCCAACCGTTTTATTCTTGTTTCTCAGTCCCATAATGGCTTCTTTGACTTTCATTGACAAAGCTTTGACCCTCATGTTGATAAACAGCAATAAAAGTTTCCAAAAGTGATGGAAAGACTGGTGGAAAGACTAGGTGCTGTGAGCTCTCTTATACCTGCATTAAGGAGGCACTCAAACACACGTGAGCAATTACAAACACCTGTGAAGCCATGTGTCCCAATCATTATGGTGCCCTGAAATGACGGGGACTATGTACAAACACAGCTGTAATTTCTACATGGTGAATCCAAAATGTATAAAATTGGCCTTTGTTAAGGTGCACATTGGCCACATGCGATTATTTTCCTATTACAAATCTCAAATTGTCGAGTACAGAGGCAAATAAATAAATGATGTGTCTTTGTCCCAAACATTATGGAGGGCACTGTAATTAAAATGGCAGGCAAGGATATTCACTTGAGGACATGGGACACCCTAATCAACACCATTTTCTGGTGGTAGACACAAAATGCTAGCGTAATCTAGCGGGATAAGCAGCATCTCTGGAGAGAAGGAATAGATGATGTTTCAGGTTGAGACCCTTCTTGACATGAAACGTCACCCATTCCTTCTCTCCAGAGATGCTGCTTGTCCCGTTGAGTTACTCCAGCATTTTGTATCTATCTTTGGTTTAAATCAGCATCAGCAGTTCCTTCCTACAGTTTCTGGTGGATTTGGCTTTAGTTTGCTCACATTATATTAATTTGCAGACCTGCAGTTCCTGGATCTACATGGAAGAAAACAAACATATTGATTCACCAGCAGCGCCATCTAGTGGCATAACTCCATATGGAATTAAGCAGCAGATCAAATAATTCTGCCTGAATGAAAAATTGCAGATGCAGGAAATCCAAAACAGAGTATGCTGGAAGCACTGAGCAGGTCAAGCAGCAACAGTGGGGAAAGAGTGAGCCAATGTTTCTCGTCAATAACCCTTCATCAGAATTAGAAACATGTGAAAACAAGTGTGTTGTAAGTTGCAGAAAGGGGAGGGAGTGAAGATGAACAGAGGGAATGTTTTAAAGACAACAATGTTTTAAAGATAACAATTACCTTTAAAAGATGTCATTAAAGAAAAATGAAACAAATTGAAACAAGGTCTGGGGGGAGAGGGGTGAAAAGGGCTGAAATCGTCCAATATAAACTCTTGGTGGTTGAAAGGCACCTAGTTTGAAGATGAAGTGCAGTTTTCAAGCTCACATTGGGCTTTGTCAAAGGACTAAAGGACCAATGTAGGAGAATAAAGATAGTGTGGGATGGATAGTTATCATAATAACCTGCCCTTTAAATGCCCTGATATGTCTGGCAGGATCTGACCCTCACTTCCTGACAAATCCATGAAGCTGTGTAACATTTTCTAAATGTCTCTGACATTAAGGTTGTTTTAAATAATTAAAGTAAACACTATTAACTATGTTAATTCAGGAATTAAAACATCTCAACCATCATGGTCTGCCATAAATGTACAATCTTCATTCTGGATACCTATAGGGATCCTCTTACCACAAAAGAAGAGCTGAATGAATTTTCCTTTTGTTTGTCTATATATCATTTATATACCTGCCCGTCTAGTTTTATTGTAACTTTTATCTATTGTAAACAGTGAAACCTTGATCCTGATGTCCTCCAACAGCACACTCTCATCTCAACAGAAACAGCACCTACTCCCTCCACCGGGGAAGGAAACAAATATAAGCGTTATTGCATTGTTGTCTGATGAAGGGTCTTTGACTTGAAATGTTATCCCTGTGTTTAATTGGACATATGTTCCTAAGTTGAAGGAGCAGAATTAAGCCATTCAGCCCATTAGGCCGTTCGGCCCATTAAAACATATATTGACTTGGCATCCACAGCCTTCAGATGCAACCTGCCCTGCTGAGTTTGGCTCTATTTCAGATTTCCTGCAGATGCAATTAAAAACAATTATAATTATTAGGTTTGTCCTGGTGTTTGTTTCACATAATTCCATGAATCCGGCCCTACAAGGATTGATTGCCTGTTTTGAAGCTGTCGGCAAAAACTGATTTTGAAAGTGAATTATAACTTCGATATGTAACTAAGATGATTCCTGGATTTGCTGTTTGATTGTATGCCACCAACAAGAAACCTTGTTCAATGTAAATTACTGATGCAAGTCATCTATCTCTACACCCTCTCCCATTAACACACCAACATCTGTCCTTGGCCTTCTTCATTGCCACGTTGAAGCCAAACTACATGAAGAACACCTGATATTCCAGTTGGGAAGCCTATAAACCCAATATATGATCAATAGAATGTAATCAAATATTAATTTAATCAATATAATTTCAGGTGTCTCACCCCCTTATTTTCTATTTCCCTCTGCCACCCAGAGACTCTCCCCCTTTATTTATCTTTTCTATCTGCTTCTTTCTTTTACCTAGATCTGGTAGCCTTCTCCCAATGATTCTATTTGTCCATTACTTGTACACCTATTCACGTGGGCTCCCTGCCTTTGACCCATCCTTCCCTCGACCCATCATCCCTTCTTTATCGAGGTCTACATCATCTCCCAGCCTCAGTATTCACCTTCTTCCTGCCGTACCCAACCCCCACTCAACCTGGCTCCATCTGCCCATCATCACCCACCTCACCTTGTTCCATCTATTATTCCCTGTCTCACCCTCTCCCAATTCCTTATATTAGCTGTCTTCTCTCTCTGCTCGCAATCCTGATGCAGGATGTTGAATTGATACATCAACCAATCCTTTACCTCATGCTGCTCGATCCACTGAGTTCCTCCAGCAGTTTTTTTTTGCTCCAGATTCCAGCATCACCAGCCTAGTCTAAGACATGGTTAGTCAATCATGTACAGTAAACCCTTGTTATAACAGCAGAGAATGGGAGCGGGGAGGGGGAGAATGGTGCTTGTTATTGCCAATTGTCCACTATAACCGATTAAAGGTTTTTCCTCCATTGAAATCACTGCCCGGGCACCAGGTCAGAATCCTGGAACCTCGTCACTCCGTTACCACATGGAGCGCAGGGGCCCAAGATGGCCATTCAGCATGATCTTGACCAACACAGCTGGGGAACGGCGGTACAGTAACTGTTGCCCCTGCAGCTGATGCCCACATTCAGAGATTGAGAGCAAAATAGGAAGTCTGGGTTGTTGGGGTGGCAG
The DNA here is from genome assembly GCA_963514005.1 of Raja brachyura. The sequence goes on from OY740782.1 coordinate 94,355,231, forward strand.
TGTGAAAGGGTGAGGAAACTCTGTCCCGCTCTCAGTGATATTCCCATGACCAACTGCCTGCCCGGAGTTGAGGGTGAAAGGACATCAACCTTAAACTTTAAACATTCTCCTTCTAAAGACATTAACCAGCTGAGTGAACAATGCTCTTTTTAACAGCACAAAACAATTATTTTTTTTACTGCAGGCTAAAAATACTAAAGGCTGTTTGTTACATTGCTTAATAGATTTAAGTGTATATTGAAGCAATTCCTTGTCAATTTCAAAGACTTGGAGAGGAAGACTCCAGGGTCTATCTCTTAATCTCCGGTCTCTAACTCTTCAAGGGTTTCCTTTCCCTCTGTTACGCTTTTGCACTTTCACATCTCTTTTTCACTTTTGTACTTTCTTTGCTGGTATTTCTCTCTCTTTTCGAAAGCCTGAAAAAAAAAATTAAGGGGTACAATGACTATAATACAATATAAGGGATGTACACTGATGTAACTTACGGTACCTCTAATAAATAAAGATATAAAAAAATATTTAAAAAATATATATTTCAAAGACTTGTCAATTCCTGCAGTATTACTAGCAACCTGTGTTCTTAAGGAGGCAGTCCACTATAACCAAAATCCATCATAAAGTGGTCTGTAAGAATGAGGGTTTACTGTATAAGACTGGTAGCATCAACTTACAGGGCATGTTTATTCATATGGTAGTAACACATCATTTAAAAAGCTCACCAATCTCAAAATCACTTTACATTTAAATGCAATTTTCCCTTGCTGTTTGCGTATTATTGTCACAGAGCTGTTCAGCGATAACATTTCACATGCATTCGACCTTGACATGTTCTGTTTAAAAATGCAATAAACAAATGCCCATACATCTGTATAATTATGAACCCATTGGTCAATCATTTATACGCATTTACATGCAAAACAGGATTTATTATTAAAATGCTAATGTATTTATCAGCAATATATGAATGGGATTAATGAGGAGAGCTATTCCTTTCATCCGTCTTTATGTTCTGATACTCTCACCACTAAAAAATGACAAAGGCTTGGGTAAATGAACAATTATGCCAGAGGGTCTGAAAATCATATTCAATGCATTACATGTATCACCCAACTGTTATTTAATATTCTTATTTAATATCTCAAAAACACCATTTAATTTCTATTTTGTTGAATAATAGCTACCTCGTATAGTTGGATTGTAGGTATTTTAACTGTTCACCCAGGGCTGATTGGCTCATAACTGTAAAGTATTTCTCTGCAGTGAGAATAGCCATGGAAAAAAAAATCGTGTTGGATAATGAGTGAGGTGTTGGAACATGACAGTTTGAATTTAGCACATTTTTATCACCTTGCGGGCTCTATTCTTTTGGAAGCACTAGTCAGTATTTAATAAATTAGAGGGTCATTTCCAAGACCATTGCTCCATTCTTTCTATACTTAATAATGTGTATTAATAGTTGGATCAGAGTGTACGACAAGGATGTAACAAACTTTAAAAAAAGAGCATGGATGTCATAAATTGTGAAAACAAATTGCAAAGCAGATATTAAACTAGACAGCTAACATTTATTTCTTAAATGAGATGGTGGCTCAGCATATTGGTGGCTCAAGATATTGCTGGGTCAGCAACTGAGAGCATTACTCCTGGTTCTCTGGCACTGCAGGGATGGTACTGACTTTGGCATTTATCATGTCATGAGCTCCGTGCCTTTGATGTGTTGCGGGTGTAAAGTGTTTAGACATTCTACTGCTATCACTTATGAACTTACAATGATATATTGTTGTTCGAGTCATAGCAAAGCCAAGCACCACTCCTCCATAGTGGGGGGGGGGGCAGCACAATGTCAGCACTGGGAAGGCAGCTGAGGGTTTAAAAAAAAAGTGGAGAGGAGGCCAAAGAAAAACTCCTCTCCCTATCTCACTAAATCTATCTGCTCCTGAGCTGTGCAACCACTTTCCACATCTGACCGGCAACTTGGTCCATTGCTAGTCTGGCAGCCGCACAGGAAACCTAAGGAGAATTCATTCAAGAATGTCAGAGTGAAGAGAATTGCTGAAGATGGGACCAATGTGTTGAAGGCCAAGGCCGACTACGTGAGTAGTGTGCAAATGGTGATGAGATAGCGAGTATAGAGCGAAGGTGAATTAATAATACTTTTGGAATTGGTGTCGTTCTGTCATTGGGTTGCATAATCAGCACTTTAGTTTGATATCATGAAGTACAACATGTTTGTGAGGCATGGTTAGCTTGTAGAGTCGGGGTTTATCTTGCGTATAATCGATTGTTAGTGAGTCATTGAATAAACCACATCAGTTCAATTTAATTATCCTGTATCTTGCACATACTCCGGAGTTGAGCACCAAGCTGGTACATTGCATATACCCCTCCGAATTAGGGAATTTTCCTTTTGATTGGTAAATTAGAAAGAGAAGGAAAAGAAAACAGTAAACTATAGACAATAAATACAATAAACTCCCTTGAACTTCTTCTTGAACAGTTTAACAAAAATCCGGTAGGAAGATATTGAACATTGTAATTAAAGGAAAGGAGACCGTGCACATAGAAAACTGAATTAATTAAAAAGATTTGAAGTGGATTTAAGAGGATGGGTCACATTCAATGAACCCAATTGAAATTTTGAAGAATAGGACAACCGGGGAATTTGTGTGGATGTAGATTATGTGAATTCCCAAAAGGCCTCCATAATTGCCCAAGGGAGAGATGGGCTGCTAAAATTAAAGCTAATGGATTTGAAGATGAACCCACAGCCTTACTGACAGTTCAGTTAAGAGGCAGCAGCCAGACACTAGGGATAATGGATGTGATCAGCTCGGAAGGTAGTAACAAGGCATACTACAAGAAACCTCAAATAATCATTATTTAATTGAATGGAGAGCCTTGTATTTATTGTCAATAAACAGTGGAAGGTAGCAGTGAAGGTAGAATATTGGAAGATAAAGCATTAACCTACAAACATAAACCTACAAACAGCAGCAGGTGGCAAACACAGTGGAAGAGTAAATTACAGGACTGACTGCTACAAGATTAGGAATAACGTACTTTGTGTATATCTATACAAAGACTGCAGGCTTGAGACATCAAGCTCAAACAAGAACATTAAAGCTGAAACCAAAATATATCTGGAGATTAAAAAAAGAACACAAAGTGTTCGAGTAACTCAATAGGTCAAGCAGCATCTCTGTAGAATGGCACCTCCATAGATGCTGCATGACTCGCTGAGCAACTCTGGCACTTTGTGTCTTGAAGTAATGAAGATAGTTCCACTGTGTCCTCCTCAGATGTTTTGAACCGAGGGCTTGATTTGAGCACCCAGATAGCTATCTAATGAGACATGGCCATGATCCCCCCTCCCCCCCCCCCCCCCCCCCCCCCATGAGAAAGGGCATGTTTACATTAGCTGATCATTCAGGTCTATTGATGTCCAAAGGTACTGATCACACTTCCACCTATATAGCTGATTGGCTCAGTGATGGAAAATTAGTATACATATATAGTAGTGAATATGCTGTGTCTTTTCTCCAAAAGTGTACAAAATTGCTATGTTCTGTACATAGGGAGAGTGTGTGGTCTGCACTCAGTAAGATGAATGAGGCTCTCTCCCACTGCAGGTGCAAAGAATGATTGAGTAAATACATTTCTAATTGAGAGTGATTATTTCCTCTTCAACAGCCGTTATGTAGCTGCACAAATAAACGGTTTTATTTGTGCAGTTTTGTTTTCCTTTTGATCCCTGCATTGAAACTTATGTATGGCCATCCACTGTTATATGATCTGTTTAAAATATACCTGACATATTACATATTCATCATATGCAGGCCTTGGAAGATGTAAAACACAGATTCATGTTACCAGAACACAATAATAAACTAAACTAAAGGATGAAATTGTGAAGGAAGATGGCAAAACTACACCTATATTCAAGGTCAGTCGAACCATCCGCAGTCGGGGGCGATCGAAGTTCCCGCAGCCGGTGATCGAAGGCCCCTGCATCGAGGCTCCTGCGGTTGGAGTCCACAAAATCGGTCTCTGACCAGAAAGCGTGAGCTCCATGATGTGAAAGTCCGCAGGCTCCCGCGGTAGAGCTCAGTGGTCGTTGAGAAAACAATGGTTTATGAGGAGACATAAATAGGATTTTGAATGGATTAGCTTTCCCAACTGATGCCCTGGTCTGGCCTAAAGTCATAATATGGTGTTGGAGAGGTGGTTGCGGGAGACCCAACAGCAGCCAATGAATGAGTGGATCGGGCATAGCCTGCCGCAGCTGCACAGAACAATGAAAGAAGGAGCAAAAGACATCATGCTGGGCCAGGCCAACGCCTACTTCGTCAATCTAGATCCATCAAGGACCCTGGCCCTTAAAGTGAGAACAGAAGAAATTGCATTTCTCCTTGGTCCAAAGTCAGACTTTTCAGAGACTTGGAAGTTTCAAGATAGTGTCAGAGTGTTGTGACACCCTGCATGCTGTTCCAGAAGAGAACAGGTTTTGCTCGTGGTTAGCATTAATTGACTGGATAATACTCAGAACAACCTTTCCACTTGATCTCTGCACCAATAATAAACTTAAACTAAACTAAACTAAAATGGAATTTCAGCAGTGTCGTTTGAAAACAAAATTATTTATTTATGATTCTATATCCCATTAAATTGACTATAAATACGTTGCATAGGTAAGTATGAATTTTGAGATATAAGAAAGAAAATCAGTTCTGGAATGCCCCCTTGTGCACAATAAATATAAAACCAGTTTCTTAATGTCTGTCAATTCAGGGATTATTGTGTATCTTCCCTGGGTTTTACATAATACTTTAGATGATCTGCTGATGATATTGAAACTCAGAATGGCAGTGATATCTGGTACAAATGGTGGCTGATGTCAGCCTCGGCAGCAACACCAAATGTAGCAGAGATCAAAAATTGAGAATACCTGCTTGGACAAACTGTCATGCCAAGATAGACAAATAGCTGGAGTAACTCAGCAGGTCAGGCAGCATCTCTGGAGAAAATGAATACATGACATTTCGAGTCAAGACCCTTTTTCGGACTCGGAGTCAGGGGAGAAGGAACTGAGAGATATGAAAAGGTACATAGAACAAATTAATGAAAGATATGCAAAAAGCCATCAAGGAAAGTTGGAGCCCACAATGGTCCATGGTCGGCTCGGGGGGAAGTGATGATTAGTAATACAGACAAGAAACTCAGCAGGACAACAGTAAAACTAGTATGATGACTAGGATGGGGGAGGGACAGAGAGTGAGGGGATGCAAGGATATCTCCATTGGGGACCAGCAGGCTATCAGCTCTCTTCTCCCTCTGAAAGAACAGTTAGAAGAAGCACAGGAATAGATGGCTACTCTCCTGGTATAACATGAAGTAACATTGGATAAAAATAAACATGCTAAAAACTGGCAAAGAAATTAACAGATTATGCTTGCTATGATTATGCCTGCTACTAGATATGAATGTCATCAGTCCTGTCTTGAAAGGATCAGGCTGTAATAAGATTTTTACAATCACCTTCAAAGCATAAAGCTATTGCTCTGGTAGATCAAGCTTGGCAATCAGACCTAAAATGCTGATGATGTTTGGACGTCAAAGATATGTCTCCACAGCGGCCACGGTGTCCTGCTCCTTGCTGTTTTGTATGTGTTTGTTGGTTTGTGTCATCTGTGAAAACCCTACAAAGATTACTTTCACGAGAGAGGTAGTCATAAACATCGGACATACGGTACCTCCAAACAACATTCCGGTTTTCTCTCACTCGCTGGATTATTTAGATATACTCGTCGGTGGGGCTGTGGCTGCGTTTAAGGTCTTGAGATGGAGGAGGACCCGTGGGAAGCGTTCTGGAGCACTCACCTGACTACGGCGACGAGGATCACGCACACCACTCCCGAGCATTTTCCTGGCAAACGAAACGTTCTCTCAAGAACAAAGTGGACGAACTGTAACTCCTGCATCGGACAAACAAGGACTTCTCTCGAGCTGCTCTGCCCTCTGTTTCACCGAGACCTGGCTTTGTGAGTCGACCCCGGACAGCCTGCAGCAACTGGCTGGCTTCCAACTTCACAGAGCAGATCGCAAAGTGGAGGCAGCGGGGAAATCTAGAGGCGGTGGAATATGCTTCTGTACCAACCAGGACTGGTGCAGCGACATCACGGTACTGTCAAATTTCTGCTCTCTCAATCTTGAATCCCTCTTTATAAACTGCAAACACTTCTCTCCGATGGAATTTAACTCCTTTATTTAACTCGCTGGAATTTACATTCCCCCCCAAGCCTGCGTACGTGAGGCGCAAATGCAACTCGCTGACCAGGTAATGAGGGTAGAGAGTGACTTCCCGGACTCCATGGTCATTATTTTGGGGGACTTTAACAAAGCTAACCTCAGCCGTGACCTTCCAAAATACAGACTTCATGTTACCTGCCCCACCAGAGGGGAGAGAACACTGTTATATAGCAATCAAGAACGCATATCTCTCTGTTCCCCAGGCGGGTCTGGGTCTCTCTGATCATTGTCTAGTTCACCTTATTCCGACCTACAGGCAGAAACTAAAAGCGGCTAAGCCTGTGGTCAGAACAGCGAAAAGGTGGACAAGCGAGGGCATTGAGAACCTACAATCCTGCTTTGACTGCACGGACTGGAATGTGTTCAGGGAAGCAATCACAAGCCTCGATGAGTATACGGACACTGCATTATCATATGTCAGCTTTTGCGAGACAGTTGCATTCCAACTAAGGCCTGGACATGGTTCAACAACAACAAGCCCTGGTTCACTGCAGAACTTAGACAGCTCCGATGGTCTAAAGAGGAGGCCTACAGGAGCGGGGATGCAGACCTCTATAGACAGGCCAAGTACAAGCTGAGAAGAGGAATCAGAGCTGCCAAGGAATGTTACTCTGAGGAGTTGAGGAGCAAGTTCTCAGCTAGTGACTCTTCTTCAGTTTGGAAGGGCTTGCACGAAATTACCAGCTACACGAGGAAAGCCCCCCGCTCTTTGGACAATCGTCAGTGACCAATGACCTGAATGAGTTTTACTGCAGGTTTGAAAATCAGAAACATAACCTTGGTACCCCCTCCCCACCTCCCCAACCAACACAGCCAGACCCCAGTCTACAAAGAATGGACCCTGCACCCTCTCCTTCCCATTCACCACTTGACAAGAAGGCAAGACTCCAGTATGAAAAGACTGGACTATTTCCCACCCCAACCAACACTTCACACCCACTCACAGCCTGATCTCAGTCTGCAAAGACCCCCCCCCCCCAATCACCACTTCACACACAATCACCCAAAGCCTCTGTGCTGCACAACATAACTTATCCAATATCAACAATACAAATAGAGGAGGTGGAGAGGCTTTTCAGAGGACAAAAGAGCTGTAAATCTCCAGGACCCGACAATGTTTCCCCCTCTACTCTGAAGCTCTGTGCCAAACAGCTTGCACCAGTCTATACAGACATTTTTAATCAGACCCTGCAAACATGTACAGTCCCTGCCTGCTTCAAAGTCTCCACTATTGTATCTGCTTCAAAGTCTCCGCTATTACCAAAAAGGCAAGGATTACTTGTCTTAATGACTACATGCCTGTCGCACTGACCTCTGTAGTCATGAAGACACTCGAAAGGCTTGTGCTGGCCAAGCTGAAAAATATCACAAACTTCCTGCTGAACCCACTGCAGTTTGCAAACGCTCAGCATAGGAGCACTGCAAGGCTGCGCACTCTCTCCTCTCCTCCGCTCTCTCTGCACCAACGACTGCACCTCCACAGACACCTCTGTCAAGCTTCTCAAGTTTGCAGATGACACAACCCTGGTTGGACTGATCCAGGATGGGGAAGGAATCTGCCAAAAGGCAGGAAGTGTCACAGCTGACGTCCTGGTGTCATAGCAACAACCTAGAGCTAAATGCTCTTAAGACAGTGGAATTGATTGTAGATTTTAGGAGAGGTCCCCCTCCCCTCACCCCACCCAAAACCAACAACACCACAGTCACATCTGTGGAGTCTTTTAAGTCTCTCCAAGAACCTTAAGTGGGGGGCTACCATCGACTCCACAGTCAAAAAGGCACAACAGAGAATGTACTTCTTACGGCAGCTGAAGAAGCACAATCTGCCACAGGCAATGATGGTCCAATTCTACAGGCCACCGTAGAGTCTGTTCTCACCTTCTCCATCATGGTCTGGTTTGGCTCAGCCACCAAGCACGACACCTGGAAGCTGCAGCGAATCGTCCGATCAGCAGAGAAGATTATCGGCTGCAATCTTCCCTCCATTGATGAACTGCACACTGCAAGGGCCAGGAAGCAAGCAGGCAAGATCATCTCTGACCCCTCTCACCCTGGCCACAAACTCATTGAATCACTTCCCTCTGGAAGGCGACTCCGGATTGTCAAAGCTGCCACAGCCAGACATAAAAACATTTTTTTTCCACGAGTAGTTGCTCTACTCAACAGCCATAAATCTGTAGCTTCCCTTTGATCTGGTATTTTGTTGGTTCACATGCTTGATCAATGGTGTTTTATCATTAATGTCTTATTATTATTATTATTAATGTTTAGTGTTTTCTGAGATTGGTAAATGTCACTGTATGTCATGTTACTTGTGGGCGGAGCACCAAGGCAAATTCCTTGTATGTGAATACTTGGCCAATAAATTGACTTACTTACATTACGAATGAGAGGCGCCTTGGCCTAATTTCTGCTGGGCTTCAACGAGGAGATGTGTAGTTCAAATGCAAGGTCATGTACATCCCTTTTGTGGAGCTTGCCACAAAATCCTGCACAGCCATCCAGCACAATGGAATTCCCATGTTGACCACTTTGATTACTATGAAGGAAATGGCTGTTGTTTGCAATAGACTGATGCAAAAAGAAATTTGCATTGCAAGATGTTGCAGCAATGTTAGTTGAAAAATAAGCTCTAAAAATAAGATGACAGCTTCAGTATTGACAGTCCATAAGAAAAGATCACTGCAGTTTTCCATCATTGATTTAAGAATTCAAGTAAATGGTTAGGTGCTGCTCAAAAATTAAATGTGAAAGCAGGGTTAGGTTAATTGCTGAGAGCAAAGACCATGTTTAATACAACAATGTGAATATAGATAAGTATAATTAAAAGTTCGCAACTTCCAAAATCACTAAAACAGTTTTGATCCCAAATTTACCATCTACCAGATGGTTGACTTACCAGCTCCAAATGTGTGGACTGTCAAATGCTGTAAGTAGCAACTTCCAGCAAAACTGAAATCACGCAAATTAATTAAATTTACCATTGCCAAGTCTACCACCATTAACATCATGGCACTAGTTTGACCAGCTGATCGACGGTTGGCGTGGAGTTGGTGGGCCGAAGGGCCTGTTTCCATGCTGATAAAGGCATCTGAATTGGTATAATTTTAATTACTATTTAAGGATAAGTCATTGTGGCAGTCACTAGGAGGAATGTCCTTTCACAATGCACAACCTGTTGCACATTGAGACAACGGAAACCCTTATGACTGAGGTGAAGGCCCAGGTTACTCCTTGGACCTTTTAAATGCAGACATTGCCTGAACTTGTAGGGATGCAGCTTACTGGTTAACCCCATTACCTGAGATGGCACTTACTCTTCACCAAAGGCTAAGTAGATTAACCTAAGTCGCAGTCTCTGTGACTGCAATGCCTGGCTATCCCTCTTCTGCTGCAGTTAACAGCAACTTTCAGTACTTTGTTTCAGGCATTTTAAAAGAACCTGTGACAAGAAAATTGAAACTCGATGTGACCTTAACCTCCATTGAGAGAGTTCTTGGTTATTGGTTCTTGGTTACTCGGTCCTCCAAAATATTCCAAGTATGAGAGTTCGGTTTGAGATCATCTCACAGCTTGACACATATCTCAGTGTTGACTTTGTAATGAACTTTGAGGCTGTTCTCCAAAAAAAGGTCTGAGTCAGATACGGAATTCATTGCCACAGATGGCTGTGGAGGGCAAGACACTGCATATTTTTAAAGCAAAGGTTTATAGGTTCTTGATTAGGAAGGTATCAAAGGTTATGGGAAGGCAGGGGAATAGGTTTCAGAGGGAAAAATACTGTAGATCAGCCATGGTCAAATGGCAGAGCAAATTTGATGGGCTGAATAGACTAACTCTACATCTATGCCTTATGATCTTATGGATTTCCATATCTAAGCGTCGGAGAAAACGTCCCTTTTGATTCTAGCTTAGTTCTTGAACTTTTGTAAGCGGTATGGAGTTGGTTCCAATACTACCTCTTGGATATCCAAATCCCACCAGGATGTTACATTAAATAATGGGGAAAAACAACAAAGTAACGTGTTGTGCTTAGTTCTGTTGGGATGACAACCACAACGGTTATACTGTAAAGCTTTCAATTTAGGGTAGAAAATAGGTTGTGAAAATAATTATGCAATTTGTTATGCTGTTGCGGTACCAAACATGGTGAATAAACAATGACTTTATTCAGACATTACATGGTTGGTGTACATGCAAGTTTGGTCCTTTAACATACTAACTCATTGCTGACTGGAGCTCAGCTACCTGTCCACTCCTGATCTCAAGGTGAGATCTGCTTATGTAGCAGGACACTCCCCATAACCCATGACATCACCTGAGAGCACTCGTAACCACTGACGAGGGGTCGACCGTAAGTGGTCTGACCATCAGGTGTCGTCGGAGACCGGCTGTGCTACCGCGTCCTCGGCGGAGACTGGAAGCTGCCGGGGAATCTGTTGCGGGACTGCCGACTCATGACTGGCCGAGATTCCACCCCACTGCTGAGTCGACCACAGCTCAGCCAGACGGGCAGCCAGCGGCCGGGGATCACCGAAAGCCGCGCCGGCGAGGAGCAAAAGGACGTCTTTGGGCAGTCGGCCCAGGTAGGCCTGCTTGATCAGGGCTTGATCAGGAGGCTTGGCCTTGAACAGCGGCCGGCAGGGTAATGGGTGGGCCCGCTCTCTTCCTGCTCCGGGGGCTGGTGGCAGTGATGCTGGGGGCGTGGGGCTGCATACATTACGGTAGGGCCGGGTTGGCGGTAGCGTCGTTCAGCAGGGCTGGGCTTTCGGCTGCAGACATCAGGTCTCCCAAGGCTGCGTGCGTCAGGAGAAATCCAAAATCCCAATTTGGATCATCGCGGGTCACCAATGTTGCGGTACCAAACGTGGTGAACAGTTGCTTTATTTAGACATTACATGGTTGGTGTACATGCAAGCTTGGTCGTCTAACATACTAACTCATAGCTGCTGTTGCTGAGCGAGGGTGTTGACTCGAGCTCAGCTACCTGTCCACTCCAGGTCTCAAGGTGAGATCTGCTTATGTAGCAGGACACTCCCCATAACCCATCACGTGAGAGCCCTTGAAACAACTGATGAGGGTTCGATCGTAAGTGATCTGACCATCAGCTGACGCCACAATGTTCCCAATGCTGAGAAAAGGTCAAGAGTAACAATATGGATTGTGGATGCGGATTGGTTCAGTTTCATGATTACAGCAGTTTCACTCTGAAATGAACAATCTGTTTTCTGGGTAAAATTTAATTTTGTGCGATTAGCTCCTAAAAACAGGGCAGTTTGTGATTCAATTTTGAGCCAAATGTTGTCAGAAATACAGAATTGCTGCTTGAACACATCTTGAGTTCTACCCATAAAAAAGTAAATTTGATTCCTCAATCCTCATCACTAACCTTTAAGATTAGATTGCATTTCTCTTCACCAATGTCAAAGTAGATGAATTCAATTTTCTCTGCCTGGCCATTCCTCTGGAGACTGTATTTGGAAAATTGTGAACAGTTCTGTTCCCATATGTGAGGAAGAATGTGCTGGCATTGGAGAGGGTCCGGTGGAGGTTTACGAGAATGATTCTAGGAATGATTAGGTTTACATATGATGCACGTTTCACGGTACTGGGCCTGTACTCGCTTGCGATGAGAGGGGACCTCATGGTCATAGCTATTAGTATAAGCCAAGATAGCCTTACTATTGTCCACTTACATTCAATTTCTGTGCTCTATAATTGCTTACTATTTCAGAGACACAAGAGACTGCATATGCTGGAATCTTGAGCAAAAAAAACAGTGCTGGTAGAACTAAAAGGGTGAGCAGCATCTGTGGAGGGAATGGGAAGATGTCATTTTAAGACTGGACCCTTCCTCAGGCTCCAGTCTTTGTTCCTCCAACACTTTATTTTTGCTTAATATTTCATCTTGTGCTTGGAGCTTCTCCTGCTGCTAGGTGTTAATTCCACTCAGTGATTCCCAAAACAGGGATTTTCTTTCTTTTCTCAAACAATTACTTTATTTTTCTTTTATTTCTCTGTGGTTTCAGCTTCTGTAAAATGTTGTGTATAATACTGTATGTGGCCAATGGCTTTCCATTCTACACCATAATGAGAACTAGAGGTGTTATTTAGGTAGCTGCCACACTGTTTTGCATGTTGACTGAGTGCAACTTGCAACGAAGAGCAGTAAATTAACGTGGTCTCCTTCCTGGGGTGCCACTGTCATGGTTTAACAGGCATGGTATATATTTCAGGAGTTTTGGAATAGTAGGAACAACTAGTTAATTTAAAGAAGAACCAGTCTTCAAAAGAAAAATCTGTTCACAGTGTAACATTCACTTATGCGTTAAAACCATCAAAACCAGTTATTGGATGTGCGATATTCTGATTCTGTACCATTATAACTCCATAGGAGGAGACACGCAAATAAATGCTCTTATTGAAGCTGCCATGATGGGATCAGGGGAAGGCATTAAGTGGCCATCTCCTGCATTGACACATCATAATAGATCTATCCCCACCACTTAACTCGCAGTTTGGGAATGTCTCCTTGGCCGATTAATATTCTGGCTGCAACAAACAATTTGGTGGATGAACTCAAGCGGGTCAAGAAGCATATGCAAGTGGAAATTAATTCTCAATATTACTTTATTCTGTATTCTGGCAGTTGATGTATCCAGGGAGCCAATCCTGAATGCTGTAACAAAAGAGGTATATTTTGGGTGTCTTGTGGTGTATGCTCAGTATACCTCGGATCAACCACTGACATTCAAATATTCGTTGGGTTTCTGCCAGTTGGGATGTGTTCCCTCATAAATATATAATTATGGAAAGTTACCTGTCAGAAAAACTCTGTCCAACACCAGCAACCTGCCAATGAAATGTGTGAATTATTTATTTGAGGTATAGTGCCAAAGGTAATACTTTTAAATCTAAGCTTGAAGGACTATTACGATCTTTCATCTTAAGTGCTTTCAATTTTGGCTGGTGTGAATATATTTTTCTTTAAAGTATAATCGTGAGATTAAACGAGAACTTACCTGTTCGAAGTTTGATCTTTATTTTATGAGGAGTTATGATGAGGGATTACGTGAAGAAGCCCCGCCTGGCGCTGGATCGGCATACTTCAAAGCAGCAGCATGAAAAACACAGAACCAATAGCCGAAGTAAAATAGTAAGGCTCAAAATAGACTAGAACTACCAGATGATCATTTACATTATGAGGGTTGGGAGTGGAGGGCACGTAATCCCTCATCGTAACTCCTCATAAAATAAAGATCAAACTTCGAACAGGTAAGTTCTCGTTTAATCTCACTATTTTACTTCGGAGTCACGTGAGTGACTACGTGAAGATTTTAAAGCTCTGTGTTTTTTATGTTGTAAATTCATTTCATACAACTCTCTGTTTATTCAAAACAGTAGTGAGTAAATAGTATTTTAAGACATTGTTACAATTTATGTAATAAGTCCTTTAATCATAAAAAGAACAACTTTTTAATAATAACCCCTCTATCGCAGGAGAAAATTACAAAATAAATTGATCAATGATGTCAATGGTAACATAAATCAATAATATAAATCGATAATATAAAACAAAGCAAGCATTTAAAGAGAACCCAGTACTGCGTGTCCAAATCCTGGCACCGTGACAACAGGTTTATTGTAGAACTTTGAAAAAATCTCTTCTCTAGACCACCCTGCGGCCTCTAAAATTTGATCGAGTGGTACGTCCTGTACCTTCGCCACGGACGTAGCTGCCGCCCTAGTGGAGTGAGATTTAAACACATCAGTGTCTATTCCTGCTAGACCCAAAACCTGTTTTAACCATCTAGAAATGGTTTGAACTGAAACTTTTGTATGTGGCTTTTTGTGTGTTATCAATAACGCTTTCTCAGAACCTCTGAGATTTTTGGTTACCTCAATGTATTGAGTTAAATGCTTAACTACACACAATGTTTCATCAATAGGATATGCTTTAAACATTACCTTCATTCCAGTTCTTCCTGGTCTGCTTTGTTTGATCAAGTCATAAACATAAAACACAATGTTATCTGTAGTCACATGCATGCAATCCAACCGTAACAATTGCAAAGTTTGTACTCTTTGAGCTGTTACCAATGCCATTAACATTACCACCTTGAATGTTAATTTCTGCAAAGACATTGAATTAATTGGAGTCCATTGTTTAAGCAAAGTGAGAACAATGCTAACATCCCAAATTTCTGTATATCTGGGCTTGGGAGGATTTTTATTGAAAATTCCTTTCATGAATCGGGATACTAATGGGTGAGACCCAACTGAATCCCGATCCGAAATTTGTCCTAAATAGGATGACAATGCACTACGAGTGCAATTAATGGCACTATAACTCAAATGCTCATCAAAGTGTAACCCAGCAAGGAACTCCAATACATTTGAAATGTTTACAGTATGATAAGATATCTTTGACTGTGTACAAAAACTTCCCATTTCCTTATATGCGACATATATTGTTTTTTAGTGCTATTCCTCCAAGCTGCATCTATAACATCCATGGTCCTGTCCGACAGTTCAAACTCTTGCAACGGTCTGGTCAGAACCTGCAGATTAACAAATTCAACTGGGAATTGTCATACATGGTTCAATAATCATTTTAGCATCAATGGGAACCATGACTGCGTGGGCCAATTTGGCACCACCAAAATGCCTTTGGCAGCGTCTTGCGCTATTTTCTTGAGACATTGCTCAATGAGACAGAATGGGGGAAAAGCATAAAAGAACGTATTCCCCCAGTGTAGCGAGAAAGCATCCACCGCTACTGCCCCTGGATCGTGTTCCCAAGACACGTATTTGGGCAATTGGTGATTCAATCTAGATGCAACAGATCAATGTCCGGTACTCCATACCGACTGACAATATTTTTGAAATTTGTGGATTTAACATCCATTCTGTATTGTCTTTAAATATTCGTGATCTTTTGTCTGCCACAACATTGTCTCTCCCCGAGAGATAAATAGCTGAAAGCCAAATATCTTTTGCCATACACCATTGCCACATCTGGTTTACCAGACGATCACATGATATTGATCTGACACCACCCATGTGATTGATATATGCCACAGCTGTGGTATTATCTATTTGTACTTGGACATGCAAATCTTTTAATGAAGAGCAATAAGCTTTTAATCCATAAAATGCTCCCAGTAGCTCCAAATATTTAATACCATATGTTTGGAGCAAAAAATCCTCTTGGACAGCCCATCTGCCTCCATAGCTGGTCTCATTATCCGTAGCCCCCCATCTGGGAGAACTTGCGTCAGTTTGCAAAAACACTACTGGCTGATGAACTAAAATGTTCTTAGCAGCTTGTGGAACATACTCAATCCACCAATGTAATTCTGATAAAGCTTCCTTAGGCAATTGCATTGGCCTATCAAAATGGCCTGCTCGCTGAATAAGCGCTTGAGTTTTTGCCCTTTGAAGATTTTGGTAATGTAGACGACCAAACTCTACTGCTGGAAATGCTGCTACCAATTTACCAATAACCTTGGCAACCTCTCGGATGGAGGGATAAGGTTTGTTAATCAGGTTCTGACACACATTTGTCAAATCCAACACCTTATCCATTGGTAAAGTTACCAACATGGTAACTGAGTTAATCACAAACCCCAGATATTCAATGGTTTGGGATGGCTGTAACTTAGATTTGTTGGATGGATCAGGAACCCAACTTCTCAAACAAACTTGTAGTTGCTGAGACTGATTTTCCAGCTGACTCCTGATTAGCATTGACAATTAAATGTCATCTAGATAAGCCATAACGATGTGTTTTTGTGCCCTTAGCAGTGCAAGTGCTGGCTTAATCCATTAGGCAAAGCTTTGTATTGCCACAGCTGTCCCATCCATAAACTTTAATTACCTGCAAAACTATGGTGAATTGGGACCGAAAATATGCATCCTTCAATCTATTGTCGCCATATAACAACCTGTTGATACCAGCTGCATTGCAGTGTTGAATGTGTCCATTTTAAAAATGTTTATACTGGACAATGTATTTAATTGTGTGAGATCTAAAATGATTCTACAACCCCATCTTTCTTCGGTCTGGGGAAAATATTTGATACAATTGTTGTGGATCCTCTCCTGTTTTCTCAATAACTCCTTTCTCACACAAATTCTTAACCTCTTTGTCAATTTGAATTCTTTCAAGACTGAACATCAAAGAATGATTAGGTTTATTGTGTCCCAATGGATCCATACCTCCCTTTCATTATAAACATTCGGAGTCTACCACCAATCTGAGGTTCATCCAAACATCCTTCTTTAATAGGATAAAGTTTTTGTACCTCTCCAACTGGACAAAATGATCTCCTTTCCCAATAAATGGGTGTACATTCGGCTGTGCTGGCTGGTAATTCTTCCTTATCATACTCCTGCCTCGGCTCGTTCCAGCTCCAAAATCAAATCCCTTTCTCATATGACCAGCCTTTCTGGCCAAACTGAAGGGTTTCACAACAGTTTTTGCCTCTTCATCCATTTATTTAATTTGTTTAGACAGATTTCCTCCGAACAAATAACCAAGAGCTTGAACATTGCTTGCCCTGCACAACCCTGAAAATCTTGGATGTAAAAGAGGCCGAATGGCAATCTTCCATTTTATATAATTTATCTCAAAATGAGTTGCAGAATAAGCCCAACATATGTTTATTCTGAACTTTGGTCATTCCACAACCTTCCAGCTTGTCTTCCAAAAGACAATGATGCCAAAATTAGCTTATTGCTGACATTGGCGCCCAAAAAGCCGGATTCACCATAGGTACCTTCTTTGAGGTACAATAAATAGGTGTTTAAATCCAAATCTGCTGTCTATATCATAACAGCTTTTTTGAGGCAGCTGAGAGACCATATAATTAACATTGGCCGCCAGTTTCCTTCCATGGCCTCACCGCATCCTCCAGGTATAGTAACTTTGTGCCCCATCAGACACACCTGGATTTGTATTGTGGTGGGTACTTCTGACCACAAACACACTTTCAGGGTCAGTCTCATACAGCCCTGGTACTCCTGAAACTTGTTCAAGGAGACTTCCTTCAGCCCAATCCCAGGCACTGGAGTTTCAATTCCCAATTCAAACTGGCACCATATTCATGATATGGAACCCCCTCAGGGGCTGCCTGGGAATATTCTGGGTACTTAGACCCTTGGTTGATATTGTTTGGAGTATTTCCTCCATTAGATCCATACTTAGCCAAATGCTTACCTTTTCAGGATCTTTCAGAAACCTCAGGCCTTTCAAGCTTCCTTTTACATTTTAGGCACTGGGTTTTCAAAGTTTTTGTTTGTGGAGCAACCAAAGGCTCACTAACGGGTATTTCAACGGCCACCGGTATCGGAATCAGCTCCGCAATAATCTGCTGTCCCGACTTTTCTACACCCCGGGACGCACGTTTTACCCGCGATTTTTTTAAACATTTTTATTTTTATTTTAACTCCTCCTGGTTTACCTACCAGCCTTTGGAGTTTTTAGAAAACGCCCTGGAAGTAAAATAATTTTACTTACCTGCGGGCTGTTTCCTTACCGCTGTGTTGGAGCTGCGCTCTGCAGCTCTTCCTCTGCCGATGGCGTCGACGTAATGCCGATCCAGCGCCAGGCGGGGCTTCTTCACGTAGTCACTCACGTGACTCCAAAGTAAAATTCAACTATATATTGCAATTCCTAAATCTTTTCTATGTAGCAAAATTCTTCAGTGTGATTAGAAATATAGGCTCTATGAATTTTATGAATCATACAAAAATCATCCCAGACATGACTTTAAGAAAAGCAAGGACGGTTGCAGAGTGACATGGGCCTAATACTTAGACTGCACCAACTGATTATCAGGCCTTTATCTCAGTATCAGTTGGGAGATCAAGTTGTGTGTAATTCACCTGCTTCACCTTCAAAACAGTGAACATATATCAAAATGAGATTTGCGGTAAAATGCTTTGGCATTTCCGAAGGTCATGAAAGATACTAGTACCAATGCAAAACATTCCAGTTGTATCCCAAGTAAGGATATTAATACAAGATAAAGCAAGAAAGTGAGTATGAACCCCGATCATAGGTCTCAGCATTGCTCATATTTTCCGTCAACAAAACCAAACAAAGATAAGACAAATATTGTTATTCTGAGTTCCAGTATGTGTCAAATTTCCTGATGGAAAAAAGTAAAAGAGGAATTTGGTATTCAGGCAAAATAGTGAGCAAGATGTGGAAGTGACGTAAATCAATAATTATGCAACAGATGAGCATTTGAATGAAGTGTTAAATGTATTTATTTTTGTCATAAGCACCAGAAATGATCTGGAAAAATGAAATTCTTGCTTGCTGCTGCTTTAGAGGCACATTAAATGCAACAATACCACAATAAATATACAATCGATTATCAGTTATGCTAGGTGAAGTAGACTATGATAATGCTTAAACCATTCTAACTGGAGCAACTGTAGGAGTGCATAGTCTGGAGTGGTTCGGTGCTAATGTAAAGTTGTGGTTAGGATTCAAGAAACCTGATGGTTGATGGAAAGAGACTGTTCTTGCACTTGGAGGTAACAGTTCTCAGGTTCCAATAGACAATAGGTGCAGGAGTAGGCCATTCGGCCCTTCGAACCATTCAATGTTATCATGACTGATCGTCAACAATTAGTACCCTGTTCCTGCCTTCTCTCCATATCCCTTAACTCCACTATCCCTCAGAGCTCTAACTCTCTCATGAAAGCATCCAGAGAACCTACCTCCTCTGCCCTTTGAGGCAGAGAATTCCACACACTCACAACTCTCTGTGCAAAACGCTTTTCCTCATCTCCGTTCTAAATGGCTTACCACTTATTCTTAAACAAAGGTCCCTGGTTCTGGACTCCCCTAACATTGGGAACATATTTCCTGCCTCTAGTGTGTCCAAACCCATAATAATCTTATATGTTTCAATAAGATCCCCTCTCATCCTTCTAAATTCCAGAGTATACAAGCTCAGCCACTCCAATCTATCAACTTATGACAGTCATGCCATCCCGGGATTTAACCTCGTGAACCTACGCTGCACTCCCTCAATAGCAAGATTATCTTTCCTCAAGTTTGGAGACCAAAACTGCACACAATACTCCATGTGTGGTCTCACTAGAGCCCTGTATAACTGACTGCAGGAGGACCTCTTTGCTCCTATACTCAACTCCTCATGTTATGAAGGCCAACATGCCATTCACTTTCTTCACTGCATGCTGTACCTGCATGCCTACTTTCAGTGATTGATGAACCAGGACTCCCAGATCCCGTTGTACTTCCCCTTTTCCCAACTTGACACCATTTAGATAATAATCTACCTCTCTGTTTTTGCCACCAAAGTGGATAACCTCACATTTGTCCACATTAAACTGCATCTGCCATGCATCTGTCCACTCACGTAACCTGTCCAAGTCACCCTGCATCCTCATAGCATCCTCCTCACAGTTCATACTGCCACCCAGCTTTGTGTCATCTGCATATTTGCTAATGTTAATTTTAATCCCTTCATCCAAATCATTAATATATATTGTAAATAGCTGCGGTCTCAGCACTGAACCTTGTGGTACCCCACTAGTCACTGCCTGCCATTCCAAAAGGGACCTGTTAATTCCTACCCTTTGTTTCCTGACTGCCAACCAATTTTCTATCCATGTTAGCACCCTACCCCCAATACCATGTGCCCTAATTTTGCCCACTAATCTCCTATGTGGGACCTTATCAAATGCTTTCTGAAAGTCCAGATACACCACATCCAATGGCTCTCCTTGTCCATTATCCTGGTAACATTCTCAAAAAATTCCAGAAAATTAGTCCAGCATGATTTCACCTTTGTAAATCCATGCTGACTCGTACAAATCCTGCTACTGCTATGCAAATGTGCCGCTATTTAATCCTTTATTATTGACTCCAGCATCTTCCCCACCACTGATGTCAGGCTAACTGGTCTATAATTCCCTGTTTTCTCTCTTAAAGAGTGGGATAACATTAGCTACCCTCCAATCCACAGGAACTGATCCTGAATCTATAGAACATTGAAAAATGATCACCAATCCATTATAATATTGTTCCAATATCTTCTTCCTGACGACAGCAGCAGGAAGAGAGCGTGGACTTGGTGGTGTGGGTCTTTGATGATATTAGCTGCCTTAATGAGGCAGCATATCATTTGAAAGTGGGGAAAGTCGGCATCCATGATGGGCCGGGCAATGTCCACCATTTTTTGTGGCCTCCTTCATTCTTCTCATTCATTTGGCAAACATTTACATACATTATCTTGGTAAATTGCAGTTTTCTCAGTCATTTGTCTTGAACACCTCTGAATTCTATGTAAGGACTGAATTCATAGAATTCAAGGACTGTCTCTATAAAACAACTGAGAATTTGTTGTGTGTGTGTGTTTGTGCCTGTGTACTGTATATCATTGCCATTGAACATTTCAGTGCTATCAAACACAATGCCAAAATTATTTTGTTTCATTGCAAATTGCGATGTGCTTTTTTACCTCTGTGCTTTCCTCTGCATCATATACCACATCAACTTTCCATTCGGAAAGCCCTTTCATTTCAATTTGCTTTTAGAGCTCAGTGATTCACAGCATTATAAAATGAAAATAAGTAGGACGGAAAATTATGAAATCATTAAATTTAACAATATTTTCCTGTTAAATTTAATGATTTCATAATTTTCCGTCCTACTTATTTTCATTTTATAATGCTGTGAATCACTGAGCTCTAAAAGCAAATTGAAATGAAAGGGCTTTCCGAATGGGAAATGAAGCATTCTGTGAGATAATAAGCTGAAAGAGTTCAAAGATTCACTCTGCCATCTTTTCGACAGTACATGTAAACACCAAGATGGCAATGGATGAATTATACTTGGTTGTCAACTTTCTTGAAACAGTAAACCCTGAGGCCCTATTCATCTTTGCTGCTGACTTCAATCAGGAAAATTTCAAGATGTGGGATGTTAATCTGAGGTCAGGTCGGGGGGAGTTCCCCCACCACGGGTACCATGAAATCCCGTGCTACCTGCTCCATGGTCGGATAGTCGGCGACTAAACCGCCTCCCCCACCTGGTTTGCTAGGTGAGGAGGGGGCTGTGGACTCCCAGCAGGACCAAAAACAAGATCCGTCAAAGGGCAGGTGAGCTCATAGCGAGCGAACGGCCATCCACACTTCAGCAGAAGCTGCGATCACTGTCGTACATAGCATTGTAAGGCACCGTGCTCGTTGATGTTTTCAACAATGGTGATGATGATGGATGTTGACACTCAACACTACTGCTACATCACCATTGAGTATGCCTATCGGTCCACCCCTTGCTCTCAGTTTGGCCAGTCTCATCATCTGTCATTGCTGCTTCTGCCGGTTTACAGATAAAGATTGAGTACAAGGCACCAATAAAGAGACTAATACAGAAGTGGTTGGACAAGTCCGGGAGTCTACTCCAGCACTGCCTTGAGTCGGTGAACTGGAA
Organism: Raja brachyura; assembly: GCA_963514005.1. The sequence continues at coordinate 94,377,015 of OY740782.1, forward strand.
CGCATTCAAAACCACCGCATCCAGTCTGAATGAGCCACAACAAATTTTGTCTGGAAATGTGTTGTCGGGCTGGCTCGGTGGGCTCCGGCTTCCAGGTCTTGAGTTCGGCCGTGAGGGATCAGCTCGGCAGCTTCCCCCTGTTGACCACAGCCCTCCGGGAGATCCTGCTGTACACAGCCCTCTGGGAGGACCTTTATCTAGGGTTTTGAGTAAATGAATGAAGGGAGTTTTAGTTTTTTTTTAGCTTATTGTCACGTTTACCTAGGTACAGAGAAAAGCTTTTGTCGCGTTGTAACCAGTCAGCAGTAAGACAATATTACAATTGAGCCATCCACAGTGTGCAGATACATGATAAACCAACAGCATATTGTCAATTCACAATGACAAACGACACACAGGTTTATATTTTTATACCAATTGTCAAAAATAATCCTGCATCCTATACATGTGTTTCATGTCCAAACAGTCATCTTCATATATTACAGATTCTGAGAGGCACCACTGGGTCTGCCATGATGGTGGCAGCAGGGATAAGGGTATAATGGGGCGGAGAGTGGTGATAGTAATTGAAGTGTACACATAAATATTCTGCACCAAAACTGCCCAATTTGACAATAAGATAACTTGCACTTTAAGGAGACCCCCCCTCCTAAAACTTTAGAAACATAGAAACATAGAAAAGAGGTGCAGGAGTAGGCCATTTGGCCCTTCGAGCCAGTACCGCCATTCAATATAATCATGGCTGATCATCCAAAATCAGTACTCTGTTCCGTCTTTTTCCGCATACCCCTTGATTCCCTTAGCCCTAAGAGCTAAATCTAACACTTGAAAACATCCAGTGAATTAGCCTCCATTACCTTCTGAGGTAGAGAATTCCACAGGTTCACAACTCTCTGGGTGAAAAGGTTTTACCTCATCTGAGTCCTAAATGGACTACACCCTTATTCTTAAACTGTGACCCCTGGTTCTGGACTCCCCCAACATCGGGAACATTTTTCCTGCATCTACCCTGTCCAATCCTCTAAGAATGTTATATGTTTCTATAGGATCCCTTCCCATCCTTGTAAATTCCAGCAAATACAAGTCCAGTCGACCCATTCTTTTATCATACGTCAGTCCCGCCATCCCGGGAATTAACCTGATGAACCTACGCTGCATTCCCCCAATAGCAATAATGGTCTCCTTCCTCAAATTAGGAGATCAAAATTGCACACAATACTCCAGGTGCGGTCTCACCAGGGCCCTGTACAACTGCAGGAGGACCTCCTTGCTCCTAAACTCAAACCACCATGAATGGCAATGTGTGTTTTATAAGAAAAATGTGTCTGCATGTGGCTTAATCTGCATTCTAGCTTGCTGGTCATTTTAGATGAGACCTGCAGTCTAATTTCAATTGTGTTTTGCTTCCTCGGTCTATGTCACTAGGATTGATTCTTTAAACCAGGTTTGTTAGCAGGCTCATCTAATTATAGACCAAAGTATTTTTAATTAAATGAAAATGATGAAATCTATTTATACCAGTGGCATAAATTATAAATGTAAGGCCATTGTATAAAAATATCTCAAATGTTATAACAATTCTAATATTATTGTAGCTAATTAAAAAGTGTAAATTTACGTGATCCTATTTTTGCAATACATAGTTTGAACCTTCATTATCTTTCAGTCCTTTGCTCTCAACACAATTCTTATTCTAATTAGTTAAAAAGTGGTTTTAAATCAAAGATATTATTTTAAAAGTCACGCCATAAATAATTAAACAAGTCAATGATTAATCAAACAGATAAATATTTATTTTACATGATTAAGCAATCTATTTGGACATCCGGTGGCGCTGTTGCTAGCTGCCTCTGCCTTCACTCCGGTATCTTTGTTTTTTTGTTATGTTTGAAGATGTTTTTTGTGTTTTTTTTATGTCTTTATGTGAGGGGAAGAGGGTACGGTAAGGGGGATACCGTCCTCCAGTTGCTTCCTGGAGAGGATGCGACTATTATTCGAGTCGCGTCCTCACCCCCTCCCCAGCGGCCTACCTACTGGATTGGTGCGGCCTTTCCTGCCAGGACCGACTAGAGCTCCAGCAGCGGCGGCGCAGCGTTGGAAACATCGAGGGGCAGATGCCTCACTGGGGATCGCCGTATGGAGCTCCATCTGGGCCTGCTGCACCGACATCACGGAACTGTGGTTCGCGGAGCTCCCAGCGCGGGTGGCGCTGACCAACATCGCGGAGTCCTGTGACTCTGCCCGGCTCGGCCTGTGGACTTTGGGAGCCTCGGACTACGGTGGGAGGTGGCTGATCAGGAGGTCCGGGCCGCTGAGGATGTTCTCCGTCGGGGTTCCATCGTTCCCAGCGAGAGGGCCTGAGCATCATTCCCGGCAAGAGGGCCTGCGGGTGCTCGGGAGGCCCCGATCACGGGTGAACATCTGGGAAGATCGGCAGGGAGGCTGGCTGGACTATGGTACCTTCCTTAACTCTGGTGCTGCTGTGGGGTTATGTTGTGTGTGGACTTCTGTGTTTGTGTTTTTAAAAAAAATATGTTTATTTAGTTATTATTTACTTTTATGTTACTGTCTGTAAGGAAAATCCATGTTGTTGTCTCTAAAATGAGATAATGACAATAAATTGAATACAATACAATACAATATTTACAACTTTTCTTGAAAATGTTACTGAATAATGACATTCTTGGTCATAGATCTTATTGTCATCACATTTATATTCATCAATCAGTATCAATTGGCTTTGTAAATTAGCAGCTCTGGTCGATAGAAGTTGAAGAACAATGGTTAAATGCAAGGAGTCTTGGCCCTTTATTTTGCAGTAAAAGAACCATTCAATGTGTTCTGTCGGACATGATACTTGCAGTTCAACATTCAGTCTATGGGTCCGAAATCATCCCAACAATCGCACTGAAGGTGTGCTCCACAATTAGTAGTGCCTCTAGTCAAACTGCTCCAGCGCAGTTGTAATGAGCTGTAATGTTGGCACCTACATTTTTCAAATTTGGAAAATTGTCCAAAAATGGACCAAAGACGTGAATTCCAGAGGTTAGGGAGAGTTTCATCCCTGTTTGACAAAATAATAAATCAGGGAAGGTAGTGCATCTGCGGATAACAAGGAAAATCAGGGATAGTATCAAAACAAAAGATGAAGCATACAAATTAGCCAGAAAAAGCAGCCTACCAGAGGACTGGGAGAAATTCAGAGTCCAGCAGAGGAGGACAAAGGGCTTAATTAGGAAAGGGAAAATAGATTATGAAAGGAAAATGGCAGGGAACATAAAACTGCCTGCAAAAGTTTTTATAGATATGTGATAAGAAAAATATTAGTTAAAACAAATGTAGGTCCCTTGCAGTCAGAAACGGGTGAATTGATCATGGGGAACAAAGACATGGCAGACCAATTGAATAACTACATTGGTTCTGTCTTCACTAAGGAAGACATAAATAATCTGCCGAAATAGCAGGGGACCGGGGGTCAAATGAGATGGAGGAACTGAGTGAAATCCAGGTTAGGCGGGAAGTGGTGTTAGGTAAATTGAATGGATTAAAGGCCGATAAATCCCCTGAGCCAGATAGGCTGCATCCCAGAGTAATTAACGAAGTAGCCATGGAAATAGTGGATGCATTAGTGATAATTTTTCAAAACTCTTTGGATTCTGGAGTAGTTCCTGAGGATTGGAGGGTAGCTAATGTAACCCCACTTTTTAAAAAGGGGGGAGAGAGAAAATGGGGAATTACAGACCAGTTAGTCTAACATCGGTAGTGGGGAAACTGTTAGAGTCAGTTATTAACGATGGGATAGCAGCACATTTGGAAAGTGGTGAAATCATTGGACAAAGTCAGCACGGATTTACGAAAGGTAAATCATGTCTGACGGATCTTGTATAATATTTTGAGGATTTAACTAGTAGAGTGGATAAGGGAGAACCAGTGGATGTGTTATATCGGGACTTTCAGAAGGCTTTCGACAAGGTCCCACATAAGAGATTAGTATACACACTTAAAGCACATGGTATTGGGGGTTCAGTATTGATGTGGATAGAGAACTGGCTGGCAGACAGGAAGCAAAGAGTCGGCCTAAAGGGGCCTTTTCAGAATGGCAGCAAGTGACTAGTGGGGGTACCGCAAGGCTCAGTGCTCAGACCCCAGCTATTTACAATATACATTAATGATTTGGACAAGGGAATTGAATGCAACATTTCCAAGTTTGCAGATGACACAAAGCTGGGGGGCAGTGTTAGCTGTGAGGAGGATGCTAGGAGGCTGCAAGGTGACTTGGATAGGCTGGGTGAGTGGGCAAATGCATGGCAGATGCAGTATAATGTGGATAAATGTGAGGTTATCCACTTTGGTGGCAAAAACAGGAAAGTAGACTATTATCTGAATGGTGGCTGATTAGGAAAAGGGGAGATGCAACGAGACCTGGGTGTCATGGTACACCAGTCATTGAAAGTAGGCATGCAGGTGCGGCTGGCAGTGATGAAAGTGAATGGTATGTTGGCATTCATAGCAAAAGGATTTGAGTGTAGGAGCAGGAAGGTTCTATTGCAGTTGTACAGGGTCTTGGTGAGACCACACCTGGAGTATTGTGTACAGTTTTGGTCTCCAAATCTGAGGAAAGACATTCTTGCCATATAGGGAGTACAGAGAAGGTTCACCAGACTGATTCCTGGGATGTCAGGACTTTCATATGAAGAAAGACTGGATAGACTCAGCTTGTACTTGTTAGAATTTAGAAGATTGAGAGGGGATCTTATAGAAATGTACAAAATTCTTTTGGGGTTGGACAGGCAAGATGTAGGAAGATTGTTCCCAATGTTGGGGAAGTACAGGACAAGGGGTCACAGTTTAAGGATGAGGGGGAAATCGTTTAGGACCAAGATGAGAAAAATATTTTTCACAGAGAGTGGTGAATCTCTGGAATTCTCTGCCACAGAAGGTAGTTGAGGCCACTTCATTGGCTATATTTAAGAGGGAGTTAGATGTGGCTCTTGTGGCTAAAGGGGTCAGGGGGTGTGAAGAGAAGGCAGGTACAAGATACTGAGTTGGATGATCAGCCATGATCATATTGAATGGCGGTGCAGGCCACGATGGGCTGAATGGCCTACTTCTGCACCTATTTTCTATGTTTCTATGACTGCCCTGGATAACAAAGTATGTTGACCTATAGTGGATCAAGGGATCCTAGTGGACCTGATGTCAGTTGCATTGAAGGAAAGCCATTCCAGTGGCTGGTGTTATGTCTTAACTGCAGGAGTTTTTCAGGGTAATGACCCAGGTCAAACCATCTTCTCTTGCCTCATCAATTACCTTCCTTCCAGTGATGGAAATGGGGGGTGGGGGGGGGACGGTGTTCCCCTACTTTTCAGTTTCCAGTTTGTACAATTTCTGTACTAGAAGTGTCAGAGTTGATAAATACTGATTTTTAAAAAAAAATTAACGACCATGGATAATCGTTACAACGAGTCATCGCTGCACCGGCCATGAGACAAAAATGATTTGTTAACTATCACTGTTAGCACTTGTTAACAGCCAGTAGTTAACACGTAGTTATACAATGTATCATCAATACATCGATCCACATTCCTCAGTAAATGTAATTGTGTTTTGACCAAGTATTAATGACGCTGTGTTCCTTTGAATAATATTCACGGGAGAATTTCTTAAAACTCAATGACATTGAAGGTTCCGGACCGCGAGTACGGGCTTCTTCCCAGTGTGCATGTAAAGTCATTCACCCACATTATTTTATTATTCTCTCGCTCTCTTTCTCTCTCTCTCTCTCTCTCTCTCTCTCTCTCTCCCCTCTCTCTCTCTCTCCCTCCATCCCTCATTCTCTCTCCCTCTCCCGCTGTGTGTCTCTGTCTTTCGCTCTCTCCCTCCCTCCCTCTCTCTATCGCACGCTCTCTCTCCCGCTCCCCATCTCGTCTCTCTCTCATTCTCTCACTCACTCTCTCACCATCTCGCCTCGGCATTCCCGGAATAATTTGGTGTTTTGCGAGGACGGCTGCTTCTGCGGTCCCTTCCTGTTGAGGAGGAGCCCTGGCCCGTGGCGGCTCCTGATCCATTCCCTCCGCCAGTGCTGCCTGGCCCACTGAGTTCCTCCAACGCTCTGTATTTTTTGTTTGGCTCTGGAGTTGAAGGTGGACACGGGGGTCTGGGGTGGCCCAGCGGGACGACTGGGGAGTGGGTGGTGTTTCAGGTCATGGCCCTTCTTCAGACAATCACAAGTACTCTCACCGACAAGAGTTCAGTTCAGTCTGAAGAAGGGTCTTCTCTCCAGAATCACTGCCTGTCCTGCTGAGTTACTCCAGCTTTATTTATGTCTTCAATTTCAGAGTTAAATAAAAAACACAGAGTGCTGGAGGAACTCAGCGGGCTAGGCAACATCTGTGGAGGGAATGGATTTAGAGTTGCTTCGGGCCAGGGTTCTTCTTCGATAGGAAGGAAATGCAGATCAAAGATACTAGAGCGGATACTAGTATCTTTGCTGCAGATTAGGCATGATATTCTTCTGATTTAAATCGGAATTCCGATTTAATGTTTTCCTATTTGTGTGCCTGATTATTTGGCGGTTAATCAATCGCTGTCTCTAAGGTGGTTGCGTCCAATCACCGACCAGCTTCTCTTAAAATTCCCATCCAATCAACAAATCGGTCTCCTCCTGTCCAATCTGCCGCTGTCTGCAAGGGCATTGTGTCCAATCACATAATGCGCTGGTCACTCGGCGGCCAATCAGACACAGTCTCCAAGGGGCATTGTGACCAATGACTGACCTGCTTTCCTCACCGAAGCAGATGATGGCTGCAGCCAACACAGGAGAGAGAGAGAGATGCAAGAAAGCAGCTATGACATATAATACACAATAAACTGTATTACAAATACACAATAAACAAGTTATGCATTATTGTACTCTTACATGGGTATGACCGCACATAAACCCCCCCCCCCTTTCCTTCTCAACCTCAGCCTCACTGACTGTAGTGTACCCTTAGTTCCTAAAAGCCATTTCCATCACTGCTTCCTTCAAATACAAGATTACGAAGTCCATATGTTTGCAGACAATTGTACTATGTTAAATTTCATTAGCATTTCTTCAGAAAATGAAATGATCCATGCTTGTATGCAGTAAATCCTAGAGGGCATACAGTCATGGGCTGATAGTGAGCAAGTAACATTCATGCCACAGAAGTGGCAGACAATGACCATCCACAACATGTGAAAGTCAATCCACATACCCTTGACACGGAATGGTATTATCATCACTGAGTGTTGAATCGTCAAAATTCTTGGGTCAGAGACCGTTGGCCAGAAACACGACTGGATCAGCCATATAAGTACCATGACCACAATTACAGATTAGAGGCTAGGTATTCTGTTGCAAATTACCTGCCTCCTGATAATGCAATGCCTTTCTCCCATTTCAAGTCAAAAGTAGAATGAAATACTCTCCTCATGAATGGTTGAGTGCAGCATCAAGCTTAACGCAACCCAACATAATAGAAGCTCCTTGACTGGGCACCCTGTCAACCACCATACACATTCACCTCTGTCACCACCCCGTCACCATCTACAAAATCCACTGCTTTTGTTGGTCAAAACTTATTCTGACAGGACTTCAAAAAGCTGTGACTTTTATCATGAAATAGGATGAGATAAGCAAGTGCACATGGGAACTACATCACCTGCAGGCTCTCCTCCCATCACTTACTATCCCGACTTGGAAATAAATAACTAGTCCTTTGTCATGTCATGTCAGAGTTTAAATGCTAGAACTCCCCACTCAATAGCAGTTTGGATGCCGCCACCAGGAGTATTGTGGTGATTCCAAAATATGGTTCACTACTGCCTTTTTAAAACGAATTAAGAATGGACTGTAGCCTTGTTAGTAACATCCAGATCGCAGAATTGTTTAAAAAAAAGTGTTCAGTACATATATAACCTAATTTATGGATTAAATACATTCTTCACCAGCTATATTTTATGAATCATATTTATCTGACTTATGTTGTCCAAAATGGTTACAGGATAATATAACAGGAAGCTAATGTCTTTTGTCATGGTCTCATTAGAAGACATGTAAATATTAAGGTTTAAGAAAATTGCCTCACAACAATATTATCAGAGAAAGGTATTTAACACATTTCATACATTTTCAACCTCAACTGCTTTTGCATTTGAGAGAAATTGTGAATATATTTTCCTTAAAGGCAATTCAAGCATGGTGTAATAAAATTAGTTTCCGTGAAAATGTAGCCAGTGGTAGTGAATAAATATTATGGATCAAATGTCATCAGCTTAGCAGGTGCTTGATATGTTTCACACTATTGAGGAAGCATATTTTACATGGTTGTTAAAGGGATTGAGTGATGTAGAAACAAAACACCTTACAGTTTGGTTATTCATCTTATAGCAGCTGTTTCATTCTTGCATGTGAATGCAAGTCATAACAGCTTTCAGTGCAGTGATTGTTGTAACGGTGAATAAAGATTCACGTTGGCTCCCTTCAAAACTAATTGCTAGATGTGATCGATAAGAAGCAGTTCAGGTTCCCAGTCTGTAATGATACAGATTTCACATCAGCACATTTAAAAAAATATTTATATGATATCTGCATCACCTTATCACAATAAAATTATCAGCAATTAAAAAAACAATAATTAATATAATAAAGTTAGAGTCATAGAGGCATACAGCACAGAAAGCGGCCCTTCAGCCCAACTGGTCCATGTGCCATGATATCCCATCCAAACCACCCATTTTAGCCATGTTTGGCCCATATCCTTCAAAATCTTTCCAATCCATTTACCTCTCCAAGTGCCATTTAAATGCTGTTACAGTATCCACCTATCCCCTCTGGCAGCTTGTTCCCTATTCGTCCCAACCCTCTGAGTGAAATGCCTTCATAAATGTTATAGCTTATTAACTGTTTTTGAATGCTTACTGCTAAATCATACAATTATAAAAGTAGAAACACAGAAACATAGAAAGTAGGTGCAGGAGGAGACCATTCAGCCCTTCGAGTTAGCACTGCCATTTATTGTGATCATGGCTGATCGTCCCGAATCAATAACCCGTGCCTGCCTTCTCCCCATATCCCTTGATTCCACTAGCCCCTAGAGCTCTATCTAATCTCTATCTCTATCTGGGTAGGGAGCTTTTGCATTTTTCAGCTTGAAATTGTGCAATCTGGTCCATTCTGTAAAGAGTATTTTAACTTACACTTGAATGCAATATTTATGCTTCAAATTGGATTAGGTATGAATACGGTTAGGCTAAATTACATTCCTAACTACATTCCACAATAGAGCCAGGCTCTGATCAACAGGTGCAGCACATGAATGACCTTAGTAAATTCATGTATGGAAATCAGATTATAATTCATGCTGTTATGCATATATATAGAGAAACAAAAACCTAGAAACAAGGCAAGATCCCAACTTGTCCATCACTGTTCTGCACAAATATATCAATCAACCTTACCCTTTGACTATAGAAACAAGACAAAAATAATGGCACATATTCAACCGCATGTGGTTCAATTAAATTAAGATATATATGTGAAACATGCCCTTTGGCCCACCAGTCCACACCGACCAGCAATCTACCATACACCGGTTGTATCCTACACGCCAGGGACAATTTACAAAAGCCAATTAACCTACAATCCCACACTTCTTTTGGATGTGGGAGAAACCGGAATATCCAGAGAAAACCATGTGGTCATAAGGAGAATGTACAAATACTGTACAGACAGCACCCATAGGCAGGATCAAAATCTGGTTTTGTGGTGCTGCAAGCTGCGCCATGGTGCCACCCCATTAAATTATTTTTTCTGTAATATATTTATTATGGTGTCTCGTCAAGATGAACACATGATTCTAATTCCTGCCCATAGTTGGATAACACACATCTCCATTCATTGTGTTTTATGGCTGGTTTTCAACCTCTTCAGTCTGAAGGACTCGACCCGAAACATCACCTATTCTTTCCCTCCAGAGATGCCGCCTTTCCTGCTGAGTTATTCCAGCTTTTAGTGTCTATCTTCAGTTTAAACCACCATCTGCAGTTCCTTCTTACACTCTTTGTTCAGTGAAACAGGTCTTATTCTCATAATATTATTCACCTCAACTAAGAATTTTCCTCACCTCTGTTGCTGCAGAGAATACAATCCCAGTTATCAAATCTTTCTTCAAAGTGAAATAAAATTCCAGCCCCGCCAATATGTTCATAAATCGCCCCTGGGTCATTCCCAGAGTAATTGCACCCTTTCTACAGCGTGTCATAGTCTTACAGCATGGAAACAGGCCCTTCATCCCAACTTGTCCATGCAGATCAAGATGCCCCATCTAAACTAGTCCCATTTATCCGCATTTGGTCAATTTTCCTTTAAATCGCGTGTGTGTCAGTGTGTGTGTTAGGTAGTGTGTATCAGTGAAGTGGCAACAACACCCAGAGTGAGCGGAGACTTGCCGATGCCCGGGGAACGTTTCCCTTCCCCCCCTCCCCGGCAATGCGGGCTGCCCCAGATGCTCTGTGTCCCGCTGGGGTCCGGGGGAGCTGAGGGACAGTGACCTGGGGATCCGGGGGAGGTGAGGGATAGTGACCCGGGGGTCGGGCATCGGAGTGGAGCTATAGCCCGAGATTCATCCCCGTGCCTCCGGAGGCGGCAACGAAGCCCCCACTCACCCGGTTTGTTCCTGGCTCCAGGCCGGTGTTAAAACTCCTTGTGGTGTGGACAGAGCGGCCGCCAGACCCAGAGCCCTGTGAGTGTGTCGGAGGGAAGGAGAGAAGGGAGTGAGGGCATTAGAGAAGAGGGGAGGGAGGGAAGGAGAGAAAGAAGGGAGGGAGGGAAAGAGAGAAGGGAAAAAAGAGCGAGGAAGGAGAGACAGAAGGGATGGAGGGCAGGAAAGAAAGGAAAAGAGAGAGGAAGGAGGGAGGGAAGGGAAGAGAAGAAGGGAGGGAGAGGGCCAGTGGGAGTGGTTGCTGGGCTCTGGGCGAACACGTGTGAGCTGAGGCCGAGGTTTGTAAATATTGCTCCAACCCCCAGCCCAGCCCAGCCCTCCATGTATTGTTCACCGCGTCTCCCCGGCGAGAGAGAGAGAGGTGGAGCCGGGGCTGTGTGTGTGGAGCACGGTGACTGGAGGGGCAGGAGCGCTGCCCTGGGACCGTGAGGGACCTCCCCCTTCTCCATTCCCCCTCCCCATCTACCCCTTTCTTCCCCCTCCCCCCTCTCTCCCCCCTCTCTCCCCCCTCCCTCCCCCCTCTCTCCCCCCTCCCTCCCCCCTCCACCCAGGGTAATCTACCCCAGCCGAGATTACTCCAAAGATCCTAGAATAGAGCTTTGGATGTCCCTAGCATGGGGCCCCCATTAGGCGTGGGGCCCAATTTAGAACAATCGGTCCAATCGGCTTAAGGCCGGCCCTGCTGGCAGCATCCTTGGAGAACACGAATAGGTGACGTTTCAGGTCAAGACCCTTTCACCCCACCAGCCAGCGCATACAACAGATAGTCCTCCGCCAGTTTCGTCACCTCCAACGTGACCCCTCCACTCGCCACATCTTCCCATCTCCCCCCCTGTCTGCCTTCCGCAAAGACCGCTCCCTCCGCAACTCCCTCGTCAATTCTTCCCTTCCCTCCCGCTCCACTTCTTCCCCGGGCACTTTCCCTTGCAACCGCAAGAGATGCTACACTTGTCCCTTCACCTCCCCCATCCACTCCTTTCAGGGACCCAAGCAGTCATTCCAAGTCCGACAGAGGTTCACCTGCACCTCCTCCAACCTCATCTACTGCATCCGTTGCTCCAGATGCCAGCTGATCTACATCGGTGAGACCAAGCGGAAGCTGGGCGATCGTTTCGCCGAACACCTCCGCTCGGTCCGCAATAACCAACCCGACCTCCCGGTGGCTCAGCACTTCAACTCCCCCTCCCACTCCGTATCCGACCTCTCGGTCCTGGGCCTCCTCCACGGCCAGAGTGATCAACACCGCAAGTTGGAGGAACAGCACCTCATATTCCGCTTGGGGAGTCTGCATCCTCTGGGCTTAAACATTGAATTTTCTCAATTCTGTTAACCCAGACAGCCTCCCCCCCACCTCTCCCTCAGCCCTCTGGCCCTGACATTCCTTCTCCATCTCCCCCCCCCCACCCCCCCCCCACCCCCCCCAGTCGCACTAGCTTCTCATTTTCACACCACAAACAGCTTACAATGGCCTGCTTCCTTTATCACCAATACTTTTTTGCATATCTTTCACTCATTGTTCCTTATCTCTCCACATCACTGTTTATATCTCTCGTTTCCCTGATCCCTGACCAGTCTGAAGAAGGGTCTCGACCCGAAACGTCGCCTATCTCCTTCGCTCCTTAGATGCTGCTGCACCCGCTGAGTTTCTCCAGCCTTTTGTGTAACCCTTTGGACTGAACTACCAGAACTGAGAACTAGTTTCCTCTCTCCACTTATTGTCATTGTTTTCTCTTACTGTTCTTACATGCTTTTAATGCCATTCATGACAACACTGTGGCGGTATGGTTACTATATCAAGTAATTTTTGTGTATTTTTCAACCTGGATATTTTTCAATGTCTGTAAAAATGGAACCTGCTTGTTATTCAGGGGTGATGGTCTGCAAATATATTTTTCATGTGCCTTTAGCTAACTTTGTAATGAAAACTACTTCTCCCAAGCAAATTGCACAGTCCTTTGAAACTTTTTCGCATTAATGATACTAGTTCTCTGTACATTTATTTGTAATTCTATATTTATTACATTCTTGTATTCTTAGTAATGGCCTGTATTATTCTGTTCTTAGTTTTTCCAATCATTGTTTTGAAATAATCTTTGTTTCTATCTTTGAAACCTACGATATATCTTCCAGTATTTTCCTGCATTTGGTCTCCCTAATGTATAGGAGAAAACATCATGAGCATAGCGTGTCATACACCAAAGAAATTAAATTAAATTAAATTAAATCGTAAATTTCTGCTTCAACTGGAAGGAGTGTTTTGTCCCTGAATGACGAGAGACAAAGATATCGCCTCTCCTATTAGATGTGAAAGAACTGTGGGATGAGAATGGGTTTAGAAGGAAGAATGGAGTTGGGCAAACAAAGTAAAACATATTTTCTCATAACATGATTGTTGTTTAGTTATTTATAAAAGTCCACAATGTATTCTCTTTAATGTCTGTCCAGTATTTTTCCTTCACTGTTCTGCTTGCTTAATTGTCACTGTGCTTCTATCTGTATTCACTCTTTTCTCTTCATTTTTTACATCATAGCTGGACAGTTAATCAAAAAATATTTGTTAGGTACCCACACTGTTAGTATTCAAAAATGAAGCAATCTTAATTTTCCACCAGAAAATCATACTCTATTTTTCATTTCTGTTCCCCTGGATGCGATAATTGAAAATCTATGTAATTAACTTTATGACCTTTTAACATATTCTTGAATATTATTTCCCCCCTATTGAGGGATTTATATCAATATATGAAACTTTTTTTTCATTGTCCTTGACATACATACATCATGTCATATTTATGGCAGCGGAGATGTTGATATAATATTTTTTTCTACAATGCATCCATGTTACTCTTCTTCATATGCCTCGTTGCAACTGTGCATTGTTCCGGCTATATACACAGTCATTTTAATATCCCAATTTATAAAACATATTTGTACTTGAATGTTATTATTTCAACCTGCATTTACAAACTAGTTTAGTTTATTACACTTTAGTTTACTTTAATTTAGAGATGCAGTGCAGAAACAGGCCCTTTGGCTCACCTGATCTGCACCGACCAGTGATGCCTATACACTAGCTCTAGCTGACACACACTAAGGAAAATTTACCAAAGTCAATTAACCTACAAACCTATGTGTCTTTGGAGTGTGGAAAGGGTACAGAGAAGATTTACGATATTGCCAGGACTAGAGGGTCTGAGCTATAGGCAGAGGATGAGTAGGCTGGGACTCTATTCCTTGGAGCGCAGGAGGATGGGGGGGTGATCTTATAGAATTGTATGAGAGGAATAGATCAGGTAGATGCACAGAGTCTCTTGTCCATAGGTGAATCAAGGACCAGAGGACATAGGTTTAAGGTGAAAGGGAAAAGATTTAATAGGAATCTGAGGGGTAACGTTTTCACAAGGGTGATGGGTGTATGGAACAAGCTTCCAGAGGAGGCAGGGACTGTCCCAATATTTAAGAAGCTGTTAGACAGCTACATGAATAGGACAGGTTTGGAGGGATATGCACCAAATGCTGGCAGGTGGGACTAGTGTAGCTGAGGCAAGTTGGCCAGTGTGGGCAAGTTAGGCTGAAGGGCCTGTTTCCACAGTTGCACCGTTGATGCTGCATTTCGAATATTGTGTTCAGTTTTGGACACTCTACTATAGGAAGGATTTTAAGCTGGAAAGACGACAGAAAATATTTATGATGTTGTCGCCAAGACGTGAGGGGCTGAGGTTTAAGGAGAGGTTGGGCAGGTTCAGGCTTTATTCCTTGAGCACAGGCGGATGAGGGGTGATCTTATAGACACCTACAAAATTATGAGGGGAATGGATAGGGTGAATACACCTAGTCTTCCCTTTCATCCATAGTTGGGGAATCGAAAACCAGATTTAAGGTGAGAGGGTAAAATTTTAAAAGGAACCTGAGGGGTAACTTATTCACACAGTGGGTGGTGGAAATAAGGAACAAACTGCCATAGGAGGTAGTTGAGGCAGGTTCTATTATCAAAAATGAAAGGACATTAGGAAATTTAGAGGGGTACATGGATAGGAAAGATTTAGAGGGATATGGGGCAAATGCAGGCAGGTGGGACTTTTGTCGATGGGGCATCTTGGTTGGCATGGTCAAGTTGGGCCAAAGGGCCTGTTTCTCTGCTGTAAGAACACTATGACAAATAACTACTTTGTCAGCCAGGTTTTACACCAGGATGCATCTTGTACTCATTGGGGTAGATTTCTGTCTGAGGATTAATGTGATGGGGCGCATACACATTTAATTGATTTTCATGAAATGTGCCTTCATGCTGGACCGTTCCTTCATATGCTTCAGATTTTGCCAAAATGAAACGTATATTGTCAATGGGCTGCTCATAAACTTATGCAGTGTAATGTAAATTCCATTCCTTAAGAATGTCGATTTTGCATTCAAGATATCAATTCTCAGTTTGTTCCAAAAAGCCCATTTACGATCAAATATTGGCATGCAGATAATTTGTTGAACATTTTACAAGCCAGCATGTCAATGTGCAATATAAAAATTGCAATAAAATTTTATCACACTCCAATATGGCAAGAGCAGATCAAAGAACGGTTTTAATGATTTTAATAATGACGTTATTTATTTGTACAATCTAATCTTTAGGCTTTTCTTTAGTTTACTTTAAACTTTAGAGATACAGTGTGGAAACAGGCCCTTCGGCCCATTGAGTCCGTGCTGACCAGTGACCAACCATACCCTAACCAATACACAATTAACCTACAAACCTGTACGTTTTGGGGAATGTGGGAAGAAATCAGAGCACCCGAAGAAACCCACACAGTCACAGGGAGACAGTACAAACTCCATACAGACAACACCTGTGGTCAGGATGAAACCCAGGTCTCGGGCATTGTAAGGCAGCAACTCTACCATTGCGCCGCTGTACCGCCCCTAGCTTTGTGGTAACATTAGTTGTAGCAGGCCAATAAAATATAAAAATATAATTTTTATTTGTATACTTTAGGACATACAAAGTTGGGACTGAAATCATTGATTGAAAGGAAGTCCCAAATGCACTAAAAATGCAATTTTAATATAAAATAATGCATTCTAACTTTCGCAACAACAACATTTTTGATAACTGTAATTACCCCATAAGACTGGAACAGAAACATAATACCATCGAATTTCTATAAGAGTTTCCTAATCCATACTGTAACTTTGATGAATGCTCCAAAAAATTGACTCTGACATTTCCAGTTGGATTTTGACAGGATGTTAGAAAGGTTCCCACAACAGTTGTTATTAATTACAATTTGAGATTTATGTTATGTTCAAATATAAACTAACATAAAACAGGACAGTACAGTACCATACCCCTGCATAGTCATGTGGCTATCTAAAAGCCTCATTGATGCCACTATCGTGACTGCGTGCATCACCACCCATGGCAGCATGCTCCTGACACCCACTGTGTAAAACAACTTGCCACGCACATCTCTTTTAAACTATGCCTCTCTCACTAGCTATGCCTGCAAGTTGATTTTAAAAGTATTTTCCAAATCTAATATATATTATAAGAATTGACTGAATAATTTACAGGTCAAAATGTAGGCAAGTATTGATTTGGTTTGCGATCTTTGACAATGCATTAGAATCTGAAATGCCAACATAACGTAAATGTATGGTTTGTGGATCCTTGAACAAGTGTGGAAACTAAGGAGGCATCATTGGCAAGAATGATTTTTATATGAGATGAGTTAAAAGACAGGAAACAACTGAAAAACAAGCCATGTGGAGATGAATGAGAGCACAGGAAGCAGTTGAAGAGCATTAAAAGGCACTCCTTGCCTTCGGAAAGATGAAGGGGGAGAGGAATATGTTGTAACTGGCCAGTGAAATATAAAAGAGAATCTCAAGAACAGATATGTCTGCATGAGGAACTGATGCAACCTAGGACAGTATCTCATCTTTGACAGCTGCTGAGAGCAACACAGGTCTATCTGCATGAGAAGGTTCAAGGATAGACAAACCACAGCACCATCAAATACATCAACACAGCACTGTGCCTACGAGATGTACAATTTCCCTTTCAGTCCACAGCTGACATTGTACTTTAACCAGAAGCTCTTTGTTCCAGATTTACCTTTCTGCAAAAAACACAGTTTGACATTTGCTGACCCTGCCCCACCAGTAATGTAAGGTAATAGTGTATACTCCTGACTTAATAAATGTGGACAAACAGCCAATCACTTTCTTTACAGAACAGTACTTGGTAAATGTTATGATTGAATGGAATACAGCCAGAACATTTTTCCCAGGGCAGATATGTCAAAGACTGGAGGGCATAGTTAAAGGTGAAAGGGGAAAAGTTTAAAAAAGATGTGCAAGGCAAGTCTTTTTCACGGATAGTGGTAGGTGCTGGGAATGATGCTGGGACAGGTGATGGAGGCAGCGATGATAATGGCATTTATGAGATTTTTAGATATGGATGTGCTAGGATCTGAGTAGTATGAATTATGTGTAGGCAGATGAGAATAATTTAGCTTGACATCATGCTTGTCACAGATATTGTGGACTGAAGGGCCTGTCCCTGTGATCTGCTTTTCTATGTTCTATGTTCTAACATTTATCATTTATATCCTTGTTGTAATGAACAAGTCACTGGTGAATATTCCCTTGGGTTTGGATTTGTCTTGCAGCAGGGGTTTATTTTTGCTGGAAAGATTGACGCTATGTGATGGCAGGTTTCCTCTGCCCCTTTTATGTACCCTGGTGCTGCAGTAACTGATGCCTGTGGCACCAAGTCCACTGTCACCCGAGATGCTTAATTAACCCATATTTGGGTAAATAGGGATTACGTTTAGGATGAGATTTGAAAAGTGGTGGAAAGCCTAACCCCAGGTCGCTTCTGTCCAGCCTCAGTACATGGAGAATGGAAAACAGTGATGTCTCAAGTCAGAGGTCATTTTACTTCGGAGGCACGTGAGTGACTAGGTGAAGAAGCCCCGCCAGGCGCATGTTCGGCATTACGTCGACGCATGTGGCACCGACAGGGTGGAGAGCGCAGCTCCCACCAGCGGTAAGTTTAACCCGCAGGTAAGTCAGTGTTGAACTTCTTGCGAGTGTTTTTTAAACTCTGTAAGTCTGCAGAGTCAGCTAGAGTGTTTATGTATTTTGGAATTAAAAAAAAAACAAACTCTGCAAATCTGGCTTGAAAATACGGAGCCAGCTAGAGTATAAGTGTGTTTAAACTGCGGTAATTGAATGGAACCACAGCTGAAACCACAGTTTCCGATTTAGATCGGATCGGGAGATAAGGCTGATTTAAAAGCTGGTTCCCGCTATTTACCGCTATTTAGATCGGGTTTGGAGATAACGGCTGCGCTAAATGCCGGCTCCAAATACCCACAATTGTAAAATAAAGTCTGCTCTGTATATATGTTACCAGATGCAGTTTTCCTTTATGGAAATGTATATAACTCTGTGTGATACTGAGGTTAATACAAATATTCTGCAAGCAGAATGTGCCTCTCAGAATTATAATTTTAAACATATATGATTTATGCACAAATACAAAACAGTAAAGAAAGTAACTCTCCTCCAAGGGAGGACAAGAATGAGGGGAAGACTGGAAATGGAGAAAATGCTCCATACTTGACTTAGTCAAGACCCATGTATGTCTTCCTGTAAGGCAAGCTCCAAAGGAGTTTCCATACACTGAGTATGGTGCCTATGATAATGGAATTCTGATTCTCCAGTACCTTGGTTATGTCTGGATGAGGTCCCTAGAGCAAGATAAAATGCTCAAAACTGTAATCAGTCAAGGGTTCTAAAGACCCATGAGATTCTAAGGCAGGCTCCGAAGGAGTTTCCATACATTGAGTGTGGTGCCTATAAAGAATGAGAATCTCATTCACCAGTGCCTTACATAGGTCTGGATGAAGTCCTTAGAGCAAGATAAAATGCTCAAAACTCTAAACAATTAAGGGTTTTAAGACCCATGAGATTCTAAGGCAGGCTTCGAAGGAGTTTCCATACAATGAGTATGGTGCCTATGAAGAATGAGAATCTCATTCGCCAGTGCCTTGCATAGGTCTGGATGAAGTCTCCCTAGACCAAGAGTCAGGAGTACCAGGGCAGGATGTGTATACACCAGAGCACAATAGAAATATTCCGGGTGTTCCCAATGTAGCACCAAGTTTTGCTATATCGGTATGGACTGGTGAGGCTATGGATAACCCTGGCGGCCAACAGGAAATGTGTTCCAGCATGTCCTCTAACTGATATTCAGTTGGCATCACTGCATTTGGGGAAGACATACATGGGTCGATTATGTCCAATACTTTTAAGACATGCTTGCTTTACTCTGCAAAACATATTCAAACCCAATTGTATGATGAAAATTGCCATTGGCTAACATTATACCCAAAAAATGCAGGATTATGTGGGCAAGCTATAACCAGATTTATGATTGATGAACACGAACCCCTATATTAAGAGAAGGAGATCTTCTGGTTCATTTACGGAAGTACAGAAACGGCATTCCATTACACATGGAATTTCTGGGGAATTTTGTAATTCTGCATTAAATCTGATCAGCTTGGTGTTTGAATGTACCAGGAACTCATCAGGTAGAGGTAATATATCCCAGACACAAGTATGGTGGTTGCAGAGTCATTCTAGGACTCACAAACTTAAATTTATAGTTCAGTATGAACATTTAAAAAAGTACACTTCAGCATTGTAATGAAGTTGTTCTCACAAGGCTGCTATGTGGTTATTTTTTAGACTTAAAAAAGATGCCTTATTATTCAGGTACTTCAATTAATTGGATGGGTCAGCTGAAGGAATTACATTAGGAATTACCTAATGGGTTAAATTCAGCCCTCAGATTGCTCACACAATTATTGAAACCAGCACTGGTGTTAATGACGGCTCAGAATCACATTGTAATGACTTATCTAGAGGATATGTTAATTGTAAATGGGAGACAGCTGAAGAAATGAGTTCAGCAACCACAAGCGTATTGAAAGGCTAAGGTTCTGTACATCCAAACAAGATGGAAGTTACAGGCATCCCAAACAATTGATTATTTGGGGTTTGTCTTTAATACAGTAGATATGTGAGTAACTTTATCAACAAATTAAGGTTGGGGATGTTACAAATGCCTGTATTTGTCTTGGTAAAAAAAAATTATCCCACCATCCAAGAAGAAGCTACGGTTACTGGTAAAGTGATAGCAGCATTCATGCTGTCAAATTGGGACCTCTGCATGATCAAAGTCTGCAAAGACCAGAGTATAAGAGTAAAAAACGTGCAGGTTATTGATTAGGTCCATGCAGTTACCAACTAAAGGTTGAGCTGAATTCAATAATGGATTCTCAATGTTGCACAAGTTACTAGAAGTAAAAGTGTGCTTGTTCAGAAGTCTTCAGTGTTATTACAGACTGATGAGAGTGCTCTCGGATGGGGAGCTTAGGACAGCGACACCAGTTGTGGTGGTCGATGGACTGTCCAAACGATTAATCCTCCACATACATGGTTGAATTATTTGGAGTTATTGGGGGTGTTTTATGCATTGATAGCTGTTGTTCTACAATAAAGAATTTACATGTTCAATTACAAGTAGACAATACCACAACTGTGGGAGAATACAATATTGTGGTAAGACAACAGATCACGAAAGTGCAATGACAATACAGAATGAATGTTAAAATTCAAAAATGTTTCGAAAAGATTGTCAGATAGCATGTGTACCAAATGTTGCTCTGTTGTGTCTGGATTAAATCTCCAGTGGTCTAAATGTGTCTCGTGGGAGTCAGCCCCAGGAGCATTAGTGGTGGATGCATTCTCGCTACATTGGGGAAGTATAGTCTTTTATGTTTTCCCCATTTTGTCTAATTAGACAATGGGTCACCAAAATAGAGCAAGTCTCTGCCGCAGGCGTTTGGTGGTTCCAAATTGGTATTGTTCTCGGCTTTTGGCTAAGATCAAGTGTAGTATCTGTTCTTATCAGTTAATATCTGATACGTCCCTTATCTAGGGACTATGAATACACAGCCATTGTTCCCATTGGTGCTTAGAATGATGATTCAGACATTCATGACAAAGTGGTTATGTTCATACCATTAATATCAGCACAATGAGTACAAACATTACAAATGTTGTGGTTAGATTGTATACAGTTGTCTGTAGATAAAATAACGTTTTATGTCAATGATCAAAGCAAGCCAAGAAAGGCTGGAACCAATGTAATCTTTAAGACATACGCTGTCAACAAACATTGTGTGTGGTTAAGCATCTGAATTAATATATATTGAATTAAGAGTCTCCGAGATTGTGAGACACCAATGTTCATTACCCACAAGAAACATATAAAAGTGACAGTACAAACTATTTCTAGATGGATAAACAGGCTCTGGATTAACTGGAGTAGACACTGATGTGTATAAATCTCACTCCACGAGGGCGGTATCAATGTCCGCGGCGAAGGTACAGGACGTGCCGCTCGACCAAATTCTGGAGACTGCAGGATGGTCTAAAAAAGAAACTTTCCTAGTTTTATGATAAACCTGTTGTTACAGTGCCAGAGTTATTTTATTTTTCCTAAATAAATAAATAAATAAATAAATAAACAAACAAATAAATAAATAAATAAATAAATAAATAAATGATATATATAAAAATATTTATTGCATAATTTCAAGCAATATATATTATTCACTCACTACTGGGTAAACTGAAGCAGTGTGTCATATGGAATGATCTACGGCATGAAAATCACAGAGCTTTAAAATCTTCATGTAGTCACTCACGTGACTCCGAAGTAAAATAGTAAGATTAAATGAGAACTTACCTGTTCGAAGTTTGATCTTTATTTTATGAGGAGTTACGATGAGGGATTACATGCCCTCCGCTCCCAACCCTCATAATATAAATGATCATCTGGTAGTTCTATTCTTTGTGAGCCTCACTATCTTACACCGGCTATTGGTTCTGTGTTTTTCACGCCGCTGCTATGAAGTATGCCGAACATGCGCCTGGCGGGGCTTCTTCACGTAATCCCTCATCGTAACTCCTCATAAAATAAAGATCAAACTTCAAACAGGTAAGTTCTCGTTTAATTTACTATTTTCAATGGCTACTTGAAACTATTTGAGCTTCCAGCTTCAGTTATTTGCAGCAGTTCAAATAGACAATAGGTGCAGGAGAAGGCCATTCGGCTCTTCGAGCCAGCACCGTCATTCAATGTGATCATGGCTGATCATCCCCAATCAGTACCCCGTTCCTGCCTTCTCCCCATATCTCCTGCACAGCTATCTTTAAGAGCCCTATCTAGCTCTTAGACAACTGGCCTCCACCGCCCTCTGAGGCAGAGAATTCCACAGACTCACAACTCTGTGTAAAAAAAGTGTTTCCTCATCTGGTTCTAAAAGGCTTACCCCTTATTCTTAAACTGTGGTCCCTGGTTCTGGACTCCCCAACATCAGGAACATGTTTCCTGCCTCTAGCGTGTCCAACCCTTAATAACATATGTTTTAATAAGATTCCCTCTCATCCTTCTAAACTCAGTACACAAGCCCAGCCGCTCCATTCTCTCATGACAGTCCCACCATCTCGGGAATTAACATTGTAAACCTACGCTGCACTCCCTGAATAGCAAGAATGTCCTTCCTTAAATTAGGGGACTAAAACTGCACAAAATACTCCAGGTGTGGTCTCACTAGAGCTCTGTACAACTGCAGAAGGACCTCTTTGCTCCTATATTCAATTCCTCTTGTTATAAAGGCCAACATGCCATTCGCTTTCTTCACTGCCTGCTGTACCTGCATGCTTACTTTCATAGACTGATGTACAAGGACACCTAGAATCCATTGTACTTCCCCTTTTCCCAACTTGACGCCATTTGGATAGTAATCTGCCTTCCTGTTTTTGCTACCAAAGTGGATAACCTCACATTTATCTGCATTAAACTTCATCTGTCATGCATCTGCCCACTCCCCCAACCTGTCCAAGTCACCCTGCATTCTCATAGCATCCTCCTCACAGTTCACACTGCCACCCAGCTTTGTGTCATCTGCAAATTTGCTAATGTTACTTTGAATCATACAATTAAATATCATTAGCATTTAATTTTGAAAGATTCCCAACCAATTAAGCAATGATTTAAACTTGGACCAATGAGTTATTGCTGGTTCAGAGAATGTTCTGGAGAATAATTTATACAACCTATTACAAATCCTGCATTGACTAACTGCAGATGCTGGTTTAAACTGAAGATAGACGCAACATGCTGGAAAAACTCAGTGGGACAGGCAGCATCTCTGGAGAGAAGCAATGGGTGATGTTTCAGGTCAAGACCCTTCTTCAGATTGAGTTACTCCAGCTTTTTGTGTCTATATTTGACTACAATTGGTTTGTTTCACATTAAAAGAAATTTTAAAAAGCAACCAACCTGCAAATGCAATATTTTTTAATCACAAGATTCTACTTAATCCATTTTGATTCACTGGTTAATCATAGCTACACTTTTTACATAAGTAGATGCTAGCCCGAGGGGGCTGTTAGAGCAGCTGGTAGATGTTCTTTTTATTTTCAGATGAAGGCAGTTAAAGCAATTGTTATTTTGAATGAAAATCCTTCGAGTCTGAAAAATTAGCTTTCAGTCATGAGGCTTTCAACCATAAATAGTTTAGTTTCTATTATTCTGGAGCATTTCTCCTTCAGATGTGCAAATAAACAACTCATATTTATATTCACCACATTTGTGATAAAACATGCCCAGGGGGAGAGTTATCACACAAAACTTTCTGTCCACATTGGACGAGTGACCAATCGTGATTGGACTTAAGAATTGTTAAAGAAGAAAGAGGTAAAGAATGGTGCTGAAATGAAAGACCAGTAAAAATGACGGCCAGCGATAGACTCACCAGCTCTGAAGGGAACGTAGAATACTGATGAAAGGGCAGTTTAATATGTATGCAATGGATGGGCAGGGCAGAGATGAGACAGCTAGATTCTAATGCAGTCGTTGGGGGGGAGGGGGGTGGAGGGGTATGGGCGAGTGGTTGAATGCGGGTGTGTGGGATGTGGGGGTGGGGTGGAGACGGGTGGGGGAGCTGGGTGGACAGGCTGCGGTCCAAGTCATTGACTTGGTAGGTTCTTTATTTTCACACTGCTAATTATGTCCCATCTGTGAAACATTTCCCATGGAAGTGTGATTTGCATTGCAGGTCCTGGCCAATTTTCCAGAGTTGGGTTATTTGACTCGGAAACTATGTAATTGGACTATGTAAAAACATTCATTTTCATATTTTGCTGAGGAAGACAAGTCAATATGACTATTTTTTGGGCAATTGTCTTTACATATAAAAAAAGCTGCATTCATTTTTCACTAACCTTCTCTTGAATATTGAGTTACACATGGCTGTAATTATAAATGGCAAATTACATGATGTTTGCTGTATTGTTATCAATGTGACAATAAACTAAACTAAACGAGAGCATGATGCCTGTGAATACAGACAGCCTATTTCCAAACTGTAGACATGGTTTATAACAAAACAACCCGACTGTCCTCATGATGCAGAGCGTGGGGGCTCATAATTGGTAGCCGGAGAGACCAGGAAGACATTTGGACAGGTAGATGGATAGGAGCGGATTAGAGAGACATTGACCAAATACAGGCAGGTGGGACTAGCATAAATAGGGCAACTTGGTCGGCATGGGCTGGTTGGGCCCTAGGGCCTGTTTCTATGCTGTTTGACTCTACCACACTAAGAGATGGGTGTAGCAACAAGGACTATAGCAGTGAGGGCAAAATCAAAATGCCACAAATAACAGAAAATATGAAATATGAAGAGAAAATCTCGAAAATGCGCAGGTTGTCATGCACTTTCAAAAGAAGATTGGGGCAAAGATCAGATGAAAAGTGCCTGTTTCTCTATACAAATGGTGATTGACCTGCTGAGGATTTTAGATGTTCTCTGTTTTAAAATCAATTTCTTTCTTGGCTGCAGCATATCTATGCAATTGAATACAGTCTCTGGAGACAGCAATTTACCATGACCAATTAACTCAGCTATTTGCAGGTCTTTGGGGTGTGGGGGACATTGGAAACTTAAGTGATCACAGGGAGAACATGTCAGCTGCACATATACAGCACCTGGAGTTCAGGACTGAACTCGAGTTGCTGGAACTGTGAGGCAGCTGCTCTATCAGCTGCACACTATGCCGCTCTGACAGAATGGGCTAAAGACAAATATTAGGAGACATATTTGCAAACATATGTAAAGCTCCATGGTTGCTGTAGGCAAGGGTAAAGATTATTATTCATCTTTGGTAGATTGGACAGACACATGCACATTGCAAAAATAGGCACCTTGCAGCTTTCCATTTGGACCTTACATATCTACATGGAATAGATGGGCCTTTAGATTTTGAGGCCCTAGGCTTCAGCCTAAGAAGCCTATAGGTAAATCCGGCCCTGCCGAGGCCCTCCTAGATCTTGAGGCCCTAAGCTTAAGCTTGTGAAGCTTATACATAAATTCGGCCCTGCTGGCGACCCACTTACTGCACGAGAATTCTCGCTAATCTCCATGACGGCTTCATTCTAGTCACCGTTAATTTTTCAACATGTTGAAAAATTTGCAGCGACCATAATGAGGCCGCAACTAGTTCCCAGCATGCAGGAACTCCTCGCGACCTTGAAGGCGACTTCCCTGCAACTACCCGCGACCATGTGGCGACCATGTGGCGACCGCACAGACTGCCGTACTCACCTAAATAGCCGCCAAAGTGTATTTTTCAAAAACTGCTGTTTCTAATTTCAATTTGACTGTGGAAAATACAATCAGAAAAATATCAAGAGGAAAAACAACCTTAGCAGGTGAGGGAAGATAGATCAGTTGCATTCTGCCTCCCATAATCTCTCCACTTTTATTTGATAGCGAGATCAGCAGCAGAAATGATTTAATGTCAGCTTGTGTCTCAGTGATTTTCCTGGAATTAATTCAACTCGATTTATCCGCTCAGTTGCATGTGCAAGATCATAGGGCATTAATTGAGGAGGAACGTGGAGTTCTCCCAATCCTCTCACCAGCAATCTTTATTCAACCTATACCAGCAAAAATATAAGTTCATGCTTTGAGATAATTGGTTGCTGAAGTTGTCAATACAGCAACAATATTTACATAAATGTATGTAAACCAGCAAAAGAACACAAAGCGCTGGAATAAATCAGCAGGTCAGGCAGCATCTCTGGAGAACATGGGGTAGGTGACATTTGTGGTATAGACAATTCTTCTTCAGAAGTGTCTCAGGCCTCAACTCGAACTTGTTGAGTAAGGGATTATCATTGTATTTTTGGTAGAAATAAACATCTACATTTGCTGGTTAATACACAAAAGGACACAAAGTGCTGGAGTAACTCAGTGGGTCAGGCAGCACCTCTGAAGAACATGGATAGGTGACATCCGGGTGCTGACCCATCTTCATACTCTTGGTCTGGAACTGGTCCTGGAATCCAGGTGAGTTGATGGCCGGGGGAGAGGCGAGTATCAGCAGAGGAATTGGTCATGGTCCATGGGCGGCTGGACTGCAGGTAAAGTTCAGTGGCGGCGGCGAGGGAGGTGATAGTGGCGGCAGGCACGCCAGAAACGGCTGGGGTGGCTGCAACGGCAGTGGGAGCAGCTGGAGAGGTGGCATGGGCGATGGCAACCCAGCCTGGCAGTGAAGGTCGGTTGGGTAGTCCACAATGACCAAAATCCATTATAAAGAAGTGTGTAGGAAGGGACTGCAGATGCTGGTTTAAACCAAAGATGGACACAAAATGCTGGAGTAACTCAGCTGGACAGGCAGCATCTCTGGAGAGAAGGAATGGGTGACATTTCCTGTCGAGAACCTTCTTCAGACTGATGTAGTCCGTATTATAAACGTATTATAAAGAAGTCCGTAAATACGAGGGGTTACTGTATTTGATTTTTTTTAGAATTTCCTCTTTTTTTTAATATTCTTGTTAAATTTAGGAAATGTTCATCCTTGATACCAGAGTACAGACTTGGAGCTTGCTGTGCCCTCGGTTTCACAGTTTGCATCACATAACATTAATTTACAATGGCAACAAATGTACAGATAATAGCCCAAGTGTCTGTGTGATCATATATTAACATCTGAAAGACCTTTCATTTCACTTTATGGTGTTTGTGATCAAGCTGCATCTCTGGGAGAAATTGTTAAATTGTCAATACACTATAAATAAAAGAGAAATTATTTTCCCTTAATATCATTTTACCAGTTTCTTAAAATAGGCTGGAATACTAAAAATGAGATGGGAGTCTTCAAAAGAGGTTGGGTGAATTGATATAGAGTTCAAATTAGTTTTATTTATTATCTGAGCTTAAATGTGAAAGTATTCCCATGAAAGTTCATCCACCATACTTATTCTCAGAAAATGTCACACTGGAACCTCGTGAATTTTAAAGCTTGGTGCAAGTGTGAGTTTTTTTTTAAATGTACAAAAGTCTCTTTCAACTGTTGGTTGGTTTAACTCTTTAAAATGTTTTGTCTCTTTCAGACAACGACGTGCAGCTGGTATAATAATCACTACGTGAAGTCAATTAGAGTTTAATTGTTAACAGGTGAATGTCGCAGTCGGGAGGTGTCTTTACACTTCCAGTTTCAGGTAAGAAAGAAATGTATAAATTCAAGTATTGGTGCTTTCAATTGTGTTGGGTAATTTTGAAACTTTTATGTGACATGGTTGATAATTAATGACTTTTGGAGACAGTTTCATTTTTGCCTTAATAAGTAATGTGATGTTGACCTCCAATCAGAACATGTTGCGAGAGTATGTGAAATAACGTATATTTCTTCATATATAAAGGATAATTGATGATTTGAAAATATGAAAGTGTAATGGAAATGTTATTGCATAGAACGTGGTAATTGTGTCAGCGTTGACTTTCCCTTCCAGAGCAACTCGCTTGTTTTATCATCTAGTCTTTTCTCAAAATCTCTGCATGTTTTTCTTCATTATGTATTCCTTTATTTCTTCTTGAAAGCTTCTGTGGAATCTGCCGACATGGATCTACATTGTTTACTGATTATATGAACTTTCAGAACTTGGCTTAATGGTATATTTTCTTTTATGATATGGAGGTGACTTCATTGATTATTCTGTTATCGTCCCTAACATTTGTCTTAATTTGTATTAGTTTGTCCCTAACATTTTAAATTAATTTGAACACTTTTTGGAGTAATTCTACTAAATTCACAAAGCATTATTTACTCCTTTCAATTTAATCTGGTGCACAAGTTCAATTTTCTATTATTTGTGTTTTGGAAGTTGGCTTTGTCTTTGTACAAGGAAAAAAAACATTTAACTATATTTTGTGCCAACAGCATTGCTGGATAGGAAGAGTAGGCAATTATAAATGACTAATCTGCCTAATTGGTTGTATTTTAAATAGCCTTATCTTTGCTCCTTTCAATTACAAATTTATGCCAATCCTCTTTGCTCCTGGAAAAATTCACCCTCAAGCCACATCTGAACTTTTCTACTCAATGTCTAGCCTCTTGTTTTCTAAACAATAGTTCAGCTGCTGATGTGCTCTTCCACTCCTCCACACATCCCACAATTTGTTAAAACTACTGCAAAGCACTTAAATTATGGTAATTAAGTGTAGAAAGTTGGGGAGAATGTCGAAAATCTTGAATATGGGAAAACCAGAAGAGGATTGGAAAGCTTATATATGGAATGGTTGGGAAAAGTAAGCTTGTGAATTCTGGAAGCAGGTGAACAAACAATGGACAAACTTATGGCAAGGTTAATGTTGTGCTCAGCTGAATAACCATCAAAGTTTATTTGTGGAAGTGCACCTCTCACTCATAAATGGTCCTGTGAGACAAAGTGAAGATGCTTTAAACTAAGAGTACACTAAATGCTGGAGAAACTCAGCGGGTGCAGCTGCATCTATGGAGCGAAGGAGATAGGCAACGTTTCGGGCCAAAACCCTTCTTCAGACTGGTGGGGGGCGGGGGGGGAAGAAAGGAAAAAGGAGGAGGAGCCTGAGGGAGAGGTAGGAAGGGGAGGAGACAGCAAGGGTTAACAGAATTGTGAGAATTTGATGTTCATGCCAAGAGGATGCAGACTCCCCAAGCGGAATATAAGGTGCTGTTCCTCCAATTTGCGGTGTTGCTCACTCTGGCCACGGAGGAGGCCCAGGACAGAGAGGTGGGATACGGAATGGGAGGGGGAATTGAAGTGCTGAGCCACCTGGAGGTCGGGTTGGTTAATGCGGACCAAGCGGAGGTGTTCGGCGAAACGATCGCCAAGCCTCTGCTTGGTCTCACCAACATAGATCAGCTGACATCTAGAGCAGCGGATGCAATAGATGAGGTTGGAGGAGGTGCAGGTGAACCTCTGTCGCACCCCCCCCCCACCCACCATCAGTCTGAAGAAGGGTTTCGGCCCGAAACATTGGCTATCTCCTTCGTTTCATAGATGCTGCTGCACCCGCTGAGTTTCTCCAGCATTTTTGTGTACCCTCGATTTTCCAGCAGCTGCAGTTCCTTCTTTAATGTTTTAAACTAACGTGCCTGGACGGAGTCCCTGGCTGCATCCTTAGCAACGGCAAAGACCAAATAGCGGGAGTATTCACGGACAGCTTTAATCTCTCCCTATTCTGAAGTATCCACCTGCTACAAGAAGACCACTGTTGCCAAAGAAAAGAATGATCTGGTGGAAGTCATGTGGCCTTGAAGTCCATTATAATGAGGTTCTTTGGGATGCTGGTTACAGAACACATTGAATCCAGTCTACATGCAAGTTTAACCTACCAGCGCAATAGGTCAACAACTGATGCCATATCCCTGGTCCTACACTCATCCATGGAATACCTGGATAAGAGCGACACCTACGTCAGACTTGTATTCATAGACTACAGCTCTGTTTTCAATACCATTATCCCATCCAAGCTCATCTCCAAACTTGTGGAATGCTGGTGCTCCATAACTATGTATTCCCGGCCTCCTTCTTTACTCCTTATACACTCATGACTATGCAGCTAAATAGAAATCAAACTCTATTTACAAATTCGCTGACCACACCACTGTAGTGGGCCGGATATCAAATAATGACAAGACAGAGTACAGGAAGGAGATTGGAACCTTGTAACCTGATGTCAAGTCCTGTCGCTCAATGACAGCAAGCCAAATGATGAGATAGTAATCAACATAGGTGTCTCTCTTATCCAGTAACACATACCTCAGTATACATAGATGGTGCCGAGGTGGTCAAAATCTTCAACTTTCCAGGAGTAAATATCACCAGTAACTTGACCTGGATTAGCCATATCAAAGTAATGGCCAATAAAGCACACCAATGCGCTGCTCCCTTAGAAGTCTTGGGAAGTTTGGCATGTTCCCAATAATTCTTAACAACTTCCACAGATGTGCCGTAAAAAGCATTTTATTGGGATACATGTTTTGGAAACAGCTCCATCCAAGAGTACAATAAAACAGCAGAGAATTGTAGATTCAGCTCAGACTATCATGTAAACCAACCCCCCTACCATCTGCACTTCATGCTGCCACGGCAATCCACCAGCATAATTAAAGACGGGTCTCACCCCGGCATTCCCTCTTTTTCCCTCTCGCTGGGAGTCTAACAAACCCGGTACAGACAGCACCCATAGTCATATTGAACCCAGGTCTCTGGCACTGTAAATCTGCACCACTGTGCTGCCCAAAACTTTTCACTGTACGTCGGAATGTGAAATAATAAATTGAACAAACTAAATAACAAAGTAAAGTTTGCCCAATTTACACAATTTAATCTGGAGGTGGTTCAATTGGAAGAGCCAATTAAGCAGAATAAATATTGAGCCTCTTGACTACTGTTGTAGTTGGAATTTATTCAGGCAAGAGTTTCAAATTGCATAACTTTCTTTAAATTGAGGGTGACAAGACTATATCACAGAATACGTAACCTCTGATCTGCTCGTGTAGTCATACCATTGATGCAGTTGGTCCTGTTAACTTTCTACCTCACATGCTGGTTCTCTCGACACCTGCTATAGAGTTAATGTTAAAGCTATATCTTCATGTTGTCATCAGTGGTGATGCTACAGCAACACTTTAGGTGATGAATATTGATGTCCCTGCCGAGAGTACATTATTTTGTGCTTTGTACTCTCGTTTTATTCTCACAAGTTGCAGTCAATGTGTTTGACAAACACGAATAAACATGTTTTTTTTATGAGATCTCACAGGGCATGCACTCCATATTAAGAGCTCCTGGAGATAATACCTCCTGACAATATAGCATAGTGATGCCCTCTACAGTCAATCCTGATGGGATTTGACTTGCCCAAGAACAATGAGTTTTCTGTCATTGGTGGTGCTAAATTAACTAGTCCTTGGCACGCAACTCCTAATTTTGGCACAAGGATTTAGATCTTTATTGAGAAATGTTTTATAAAGGTAATTAATTTGGGCCTGGTTATTCCTGGTCTGTTCCAAGTGACTGTCTGGTTTTATGTTTCTTGGACCATGTAGTTTACTCAGCTATTTCGAAGGTGTGGTAAGAGTCATTGCTGTCATTATATTTTAATTCTATATCAGGAGATGACAGATTAAATGATTTTACCTTGTGATATGGAACTGATGGGGATATTGTCTATTAGCATTTGAAAGAGCAATTGATGAAAAACCTTCAGTACTGTGTCATAAGGGTGGACCTACCCACATTTTTTATTCATTCTTTTAAGGAGGATTTTAGTGCCTCATTTAAATAATTTCTGAAATAGTTTCACAGATTTGAATGTATTAAAATGAATTACTTAACAGACCAGGCAAACAGTACAGAACGGTGAACTATATTTGTTTATTCTACTGCTTCCTTGGCAGCAAGCAGATGGTAGAATTGTCTTTTTGCAATGGTGTAATCAAATCACACATTTGCAGCTCTGTGGCTGTTAAAATCAGTTAATTTGTAATGAATTACTCAAAGTTTCAATAAAAATAAATTATTGGTATTGTCCAATTTAAATGAATTATTGGGTATTACTTAAAGAACATCACCTGAACCATATCTTGCATGCAAAATAATTATCATCTGTCAAAATTAATTGAACTCCAGGAGCTCAGAATTGTTGCAGATAATAAGTTGCAACATTTATTTGACAGTCATAATTCTAGCTAAAATCTTGCCGATCGTTAATTTTAATTTTTATTACTCTTTAGTACAGTTTTTTATTATGAATTTTCAGTTGTGTAATATTAATTTAAAGATTTGAAGAACCTGGCCATGGTCTGCTGAAAAATCAACCTAAATTTAGAAATAAAAGCTTTATCCCTTTGCAATTATAGCAGGGTACATAATTGATTTTGCAATATACATAATTGCAGTCGTTCTTCAAACGAGAGTGGAACACAAGCTTTTGGGGCTTTTTCCACATCACTGTTTTGGCCTTTTTTATGCTGTCTGTTAGGGTTGTGTTTGTGGGTGGGTGTGTTCAAGTCATTTGAAGAAAGTAAATAAATTGTTAAAAGGACCAAATATGGCATCCACCTACCTTGTTTCTAGGTACCTAGATGGTTTCTAGCACAGTAATTTAAACAAACTAAAACTATCTGTAATTGAGTTAACTTTGATCAGAATCTTTCAATAGCATGAGGGATCAACAAAATTATCTGTTTGAACACATTGGAAAAGAGGACAGAGACAATTGTGTAACTTCATCAGTAGTCTCTTGTCAATGTTGTTACATGGCCGCTGACAGTGAATAGGAATAATCAGGAATCAACCATGCATCGAAAGCCAAAACTTGTCAGAGCAATCTAGTCGATTATTATGACATTAAAGTTTTAAATGCAGTTTAGGACTATATTGCTGACTTTTCCAGTTCGATTCACAAGTTTCTTGTATCATGTTGCTTATTAGTGGTTAGATAGCAATAAAATGACAATTTATTCTGAATAATTCAGCCTTTCCTGGTTTGACATTTGACTTGGATAACCTTTATATTAATCATGTATTCTGAGGGCTATTTGATCTGACGGACTCCTAATTAGCACTTTGCACCACATGCCAGCTCTTCAGCTGAGTGGCCATTGACACTTTTCTTGAAAATGCAGACACATAAAAGGTGCAATACTACTGACTGAAAAAATCTGCAACAAGCGGTTCTCATCACGAAACCAAGTCGAGGATGTGTATAAATAGATAAACGTCTATGGATTTCAGACAAATTACAGAACTGAGTTATCACGTAAATTGATGTCACTGTCACCATGGCAACATGATGACATAAGGTTACCACCACCAGCTGTCATTGTCAAGGTTGTCTTTCGCAGGGCACTGCAAGCTTTCGCATTTCAACCTTCGCCGGCATGTTGCTATAAATGTTGTTGTAATTAAGAATATAAATGCGTCAAGGTCATTGTACACAGAAAATGCAGAAAATGCATATGTTAAATGCATTTACCCTATATCTCTCTCATGATCTTGGACATCTCTACAAGATCAACTCTCATTGTCCTGCGCTCCGAGGAATAGGTCCTAGCCTGCTCGATCTCTCCCTATAGCTCAGGCCTTCGAGTCCTGACACCATCCTTTTAAATCTTTTCTGCACCCTTTCCAGCTTGACAACATCTTTCCTATAATATGGTGCCCAAAACTGAATACAATACTTTAAATGTGGCCTCACCAATGTCTTATTCTACTGCACCATGAACTCCCAACTTCTATACTCAATACTCTGAATGATGAAGGCCGATGTAATGAAAACCTCCTTGACCACCTATCTACTCATGACACCACTTTCAAATAACCATGTACCCGCACTACTAAACGCTCTGGTCTGCAACATTCCCCAGTGCCCTGCCATTCACTGTGTAGGTCCTGCCCTGGTTAGACTTCCAAAATACAACACCTTGCTCTTCTCAGTATTGAACTCCATCAACCATTCCTCAATCCATGTAATCAAGATGCTGCAATTTTTCACCATCTTCTTCACTACATTACCATCCATTTTTGTGTCATCTGCAAACTTGCTAATCATGCCTTGTGTGTTCTCACTCAAATCATTGATATAGATGCCAAAAAGCAATAGGCCAGCACCAAATCGTGAGGCACACCACTAGTCACAGGCCTCCAATCCAAAAAGCAACACCTTTGTGCTGTGCTGTTTTTCCTTCCATGAAGCCAGTCATCAACATTTTTGGTTACAAAATATTCAATCGGATTTTTGAGACTATCTCCCACGTACAAAACAGTGTTGATTATCCCTAAACAGCCCTTGTCCATCTAACTGCATGTGTACCTTATCCCTTGGAATACTCTCTGGTAACCACGCTTTTCCCTGAAGCCCTTTAAAATAGAGGCACATTTGTCACCGTTCAGTCTCCCTTCACCTCACTCATATTTAATGACTACTCAAATCTCAGCCAGAGCGCCCACCATATCCTTTCTAGTTTACCACAGTATTCTCAGATATATCTGAGCAGGCCCAGGTGATTTGTCTTCCTTCATACACTTTAGCAACTTAAGCAGCTCTTTGTCCGCAATGTTGACTGCCTTCAAGACGCTTCCATTGCCTGTCCCAAGTTCCCCAGTCCTCGTCTCTTTCTTCACAGTAAAAGGAGAGGAGAAATACTCATTGAGGATCTTGCCCATCTACTCTGGCCTCACCCAGAATTGACCACTTTGGTGCCTGAGGGATCCCATTCTCTGTTTCTGGCTACAACGTTCTAGTCGCACGTATCTATTCACATCCTGAATTCATCAGGCTTATCCATCAGTCCTCTTGCATTAAAATAAGTGCAATTTAACCCAACAGTCTTCCCTCACTCCCCGTCTTTTTCCTGTCTATTCTGTCCACTAAACTTTCTTTTATTACCATCCAGAGCAGCCTAATCAAGGACGGGGTGGGGGTGGAAGATTGCAACCTTCACATGGTCCGCCCTGTTTCGACTAATGCAATCAACTCGACGTGCACAAACGGAAGATCAAATAGAACAAGTTGTCCAACAACTTTAGGCTGTGCACGCCACATGAAAGAAGAAGGACGAGTTGCACCCTGGCCACTCCCTCTTCTCCCCTCTCCCATCAGGCAAAAAGTAAAGAAGTGTGTAAACACACACCTCTAGATTCATGGAGCTCGGATTCGGCCGCGGGACTTGCCATCACCCAGCGGGGGGCCCAACATCGAAAGCCTGGATTGCCTCAACGCAGCGGGAGAACAAGGAAGGAAGAGACAAGGACTTTAAGACTTTTGCCTTCCATCACAGTGAGGAGGTGCCTGGTAAACTCACTGTGGTGGATGTTAAACTGTGTTCATTGTGTGTTCTGTTATTTTATTCTCTGTCATGACTGCAAGATACGTAATTTCATTCAAACTAACATGTTTGGATGACAATAAAGGATACTTTATACTTTTACTTTATCTACTACTAGTTAGTGCAGTGTTTATCACACCCCTCCCCTGCTAGCTCTTTCCAAACATTAAAGATGTCGATGTCAACAAATTGGATGTGACTGAATGAAGGTCATACAGATAAATACAAATTGAGAGTTTGCCTCCCAACAACCTAATTTAGTTACCCCTTAAGACAGAAAGGTTTAAAAGAATTGTGAACTTCTGCACCTGGATGTGTACAGTGGTGTTTATCTCCAAAAATATTGTAAAAGTTGCAAAGTACTGCTTGAAATGACAATGCATGGCTATTTCACAAAAGCTTCCTTTCATCAGAATTGCTGCAAGCCCAACTGGAGCAGATTTACATCCATGTATTTTTTTTGTTGCACTTTTGGTCTCATCCTCTCTCCTCCGGGATACAGCAACCAACAGTGAAATTCTTCCATCCACCAGCCTTTGCATTCCACAGATCATCCTTCTCAACTTCTGTCAGCTCCAATAAGATTCCACCACTACACCTATTATCTATCCCAAATTTTTACTTGCAGGCAGCACAATAGATATGTAAACATAGTACTGTGTAAACACCATAATGATCATCAAAAAAAGTTTAATGACAAATAGATGGGAAGAAGCGGCTCCTGAACCTGGATGTTACCGTTTTCAGGCTCCTATACCACCTTCTCAATGGCAGTGAAATGAGAGCATGAACAGGGTGATGTAGATCCCCGATGATGCTGGTTGACTTTTTGAGGTACTGATTCCTGTTGATCCCTTCGATGGTGGGAACCTTCTGTCCTCTTTCAGCATTTTGAAGAGATTGTTCCCTCCACCTGGTCAACTTTCCCTGGCAACCACAGGCAACATAACACCTGTCCTCTCAACTCTTCCCACAACGGACCCAATGAGTCCATCAGTGAAACAGGAATTCATTAACCTTTTGTCCAATCTAGGAACTTCAACTGGTGTTCACAATGTGATAGATCTTTTCTACATTGGAGAAGCCAAACCGATATTTAATGATTGTTTTGTGGAGAACCTGTATATACACTGGAGGCATGATCCTGAGCTTTTCTGTCTGCCACTGTCAAGTCAAACTGTAATGAAAGGACTAATGCTAAATTAAAATCACAAGCGCACAATAGTAGGAAAAGAGCATATACCATACAGGTGAAATGGACTTAAAAGGGGAGGAGTGCGGTATATGTAATAGAAAAGGTATTACCTGCCTCCAAGTTAAAGGGGGAGGAGTGTTAGGTATGGGATAATTAGGATAAGTAATTGGTGCCTTGTGATGTCTGGGGCAAATACGCATGAGCTGGGAGAGACTGGAGGTGGCATCCTGCAGTAAAGAAGCTTGTATGATTCCTCCCGTGTTGGAGCCTTTATTCAAGACTGTTCAAAGCATCCGAATACACAACAATTGGCGACGAGGATAAAAGAATGAAGATAAGAACAAGGCCAGCAAGAAGAATCGAAAACAAAGGTTAAAAATAGAAGTAGTGTTTGGAAACAAGTGGAACAGCACCAAGCCAAATGGTTTTGAATTGGCGCCAAAAAGAAAAAAAAGGTAGGAACGGGAAGCAATAACTCAGGGAAGAGCTAGGAAAACAAGCAGGGGCAGTAAGGGTCACCAAGCACGGTGTCAGCTTACTTGCAGCCCACAGCCAAGCCCAAGCAGCAGCCACAGACGTCAGGTCAGGGCCTAGTACCGTGAAGGCCATGGACAGGTCCAGAGAGCCACCGACAGAGGCTGAGTCTTCAGCCCAACCGGGAACAGTCAACCCAGTGGGGGTAGAAAACAGAGAAAGCCCGGTCGGGATCAGAGTCAGCCCGACCGTGAATAGAAAAGCGGACAGGCCCGCGAGAGAAGTTGACTTGCGGCTTAAACTTGAACAGTATAATCTAAGAGACTGTCCTAAAAACTGCCACGATCGCCAGCAAAGACATGCAGGACTGATTATCTACAGCACCCGATTAGTAGCTGGTTTTCACCTGCTAAAAGACTAAACTGTTAAATACCTTAAGACCCACAACATCCAAATTCCTTCAAAGTAATGGCTGAAGCAATAAATCAAGTGGAACTGTAAATTAATTGCTGAATCTGCCAAAATAAAAAAGGGGAAAATAAAATGGAAAAGAAGTGTTTGGTCATTGAGTGAAATCTAGTTCATCATTTCGGGGTGGATGAATCAGATCCCTTTCAAGCGGGGAATCTGCACAAAAACATTAGAAGACTTGACAGCCACTTTAATATTCCCTACACTGAACTTTCTGTTTGTGGTCTCCTACACTGCTACAAGCTGAAGAAGCAATACCTCATCTTTCTACATTGGACTCTCCAACTCTAGGTAACTTATTATTTATTTCTACATCTGAACTGGTCATTTATGGTCTCAACCTATCAAAGATTTTCTCTTCATCCATACCCCTACCATCTTGAGTTACTGACAACAATCTTGTATTGTTTCACATTTTATCCTTGGTTCTGACAAAGAGTCTCGGGACCAAAATCTTAATTGTTGCACTTTCCACTGACACTGCCAGATCTGTTGAATGTTTCTACCATTTTTTTTTGCATATAAGGCAAGTCCTGATAAGCAGTATAAACAGTCACCTCTGTCACTCCAAGGCATATTCATTCGTAGCTGGAGAGTTTTTTAGACAGGAGACTTGTGTTTTAGAGATGACACCAAAAAGGCAGCGCAGGGGGAGGGCACTATCCTAACAAAAACGGCCATGCATGTGTTGCCCACCCAAGAGGAGGAGTGACAGGAGGTGATCTGAATGGTGGCAGATTAGGTAAGGGGGAGATGCAACGAGACCTGGGTGTCATGGTACACCAGTCATTGAAAGTAGGCATGCAGGTGCAGCAAGCAGTGAAGAAAGCAAATGGTATGTTAGCATTCATAGCGAAAGGATTTGAGTTTAGGAGCAGGGAGGTTCTACTGCAGTTGTACAGGGTTTTGGTGAGGCCACACCTGGAGTACTGCGTACAGTTTTGGTCTCCAAATCTGAGGAAAGACATCCTTGCCATAGAGGGGGTACAGAGAAGATTCACCAGACTGATTCCTGGGATGTCAGGACTTTCATATGAGGAAAGATTGGATAGACTCGGTTTGTACTCGATGGAATTTAGAAGATTGAGGGGGGATCTTATAGAAACCTACAAAATTCTTAAGGGGTTGGACAAGCTAGATGCTGGGAGATTGTTCCCGATGTTGGGGGAGTCCAGAACAAGGGGTCACAGTCTAAGGATAAGGGGGAATTCCTTTAGGACCGAAATGAGGAAAACATTCTTTACACAGAGAGTGGTGAGTCTCTGGAATTCTCTGCCACAGAAGGTAGTTGAGGCCAGTTCATTGGCTATATTTAAGAGGGCGTTAGATGTGGCACTTGTGGCTAAAGGGATCAGGGGGTATGGAGAGAAGGCAGGTACGGGATACTGAGTTGGATGATCAGCCATGATCACATTGAATGGCGGTGCAGGCTCGAAGGGCCGAATGGCCTACTCCTGCACCTATTTTCTATGTTTCTATGTTTCTATGTGATGCCACAGGAGGTGATGGTGCAGGAGGAGGTAGCCCTGCAGGAGAGACCCCTGAAGGAGGAGACCAGGGTGGTAGTATATGTCCCAGCAACCACCTCATTTGCTAGTTTAAACCAAAGATAGACACACAAAGCTGGAGTAACTCAGGAGGCATCTCTGCAGCGAAGGAACAGAGTTCATTTAGCAATTCCTTAAAATTGTAGGGACAAATGTCCTAGTCCACTAGAGATGAAATAATTTGGTTCCATTGCCTGAACCTGAAAAATATATTCCTGGAATTAAATTAAATTCTAAACATTTTATTTCCAGCTCAGTGAAATGTTTAATAGGTTTAGAAGAGCAATGTAGATTTGACATGACTGTTGGCAAGAATAAACTAATAAAGCAAAGTACGTGAGTGTTGGACATACAGGCAAAACACAAAGATTTCTTCAACTTCTCAACAGGTCAGGCAACATCTGTTTTCAGTGAAAGTCATCATCACAGAAGGTGTCAGCCCACAGACTATTTCAAGCATCTTTGAGTTTGTATTTTGGAAAATAATTAATGTGTATTCCTAAAATATCAGAACCATCTCTGAACCACCTCCAATGAAATTATGTCTTTCCAAAAATAGGAAGACTAAAATTGTTCTCTGCCCTCCAGATCTGGTGTCACAGTTACTATAAGACATTTCCACTTTTATACTCCATGTTGTTTGAAATAAGGGACAATGTTCTGTTCAACTGTACATGCAGAAGGACCCATGTCAATTTGTGCTGCAACTGTTAGCACTTTTGCTCCATTTAAATAATAATCTATTAGTTTGTTCTTCCTTTCAAAATGATCAACTTTGTACCTTCCCCACAAACTTAGATATATTTTGTCAACTGGCCTAACCTATCAATATCTGTTACTACAGATACAGAGGCACGTTGATTCAAATTACACCAAGATTAGCCATGATCTTGCTAAATGGCAAATCAACCTGCAAACATGTGTGGGAGGAAACTGGTGCACCTGGGGAAAACCCAGGTGGCTATGGGGATCACTTATGAACTCCATATAGACAGGACTCATAGTCGAACCCGTGTCTAAAAGCCTTTTTAACCACACTATCTACCTTGATACCACTTTCAAGAAACTATGCACCTGCGATCCTAGATCCCTCTGTTCTCCAACACTCCGCAGTGCCCTATCATTCACTGCATAGGTCCTGCCAATGTTAAAATTCTCAAAATTCAACACCTCCAAATTTAAATTTCAACAACGATTCCTCAGCCCCCCTGCCCAACCGATCAATATCCTGCTGCAATTTTTGACAACCATCTTCACTGTCCACAATACCACCCAATTTAGTGTCACCTGGAAACTTGCTAATCATGCCTGGTATGTTCTCATCTAAATCATTGATATAAGATGACAAACAGCAATGGAACCAGCACCAAACCCTGAGGCACAACACGAGTCACAGGCCTCGGGTTCAAAAAACAACCTTCCACCATCACCCTCTGCTTCCTTCCATGAAGCCAATTTTGGATCTATTCAGCTGCCTCTCCTTGGATCCCAAGTGATCTAACTTTCGAGAGCAGATTACCATGTGGAACGTTGTATATATGGACTTCAGCAAGGCATTTGACAATGTCCATAGCTCTGCTCTCATCAACCTATTTGATCACATCTTCTAAAAATACAATCAGATTTGTGAGACATGATCCCCCACATACAAACCCATGCTGACTATCCCTAAACAGTCCCTGTCCATCTACATGCATGAATATATATTTTCCTACTGTAGTAACTTTCCAACCACAGATCTTGGGCTCACTGACCTGTAATTCCCATGCTTTTCTTAGCAGCCTTCTTGGATAGAGGCACAACATTTTCCACGCTCCAGTCTTCTGTCACCTCGCCCATATTTAATGATGACTCATAAATCTCAGCCAGGGCACCTGCAATTTCCTCTCTGGCTTCCCACAGTGCCCTATGATATATTTGATCAGGCCCGGAAAATTTGTCTACCTTCATACACGTCTTTACCTTCAGCATCTCCTCCACTGTAATATTGACTGCCATCAAGATACTTCAAAGTTCCTCGGTCCACATGTCTTCCCCCACAGTAAAGTCAATGGAGAAATACTCATTAATGACCTTGTCCATTCCCAGAGTTGATTGCATTGATTCATGGGGACTCCCACTCTCTCTTTGGTTTCCCATTTTCCCTTTATGGAAATAAAATCTTTTCGGATTATCCTTAATGTTATTTGCCAGAGCCATCTCCTATCCCCTTTTTGCCTTCACAATTTCCTTTTTTAGCTTGCTCTGCAGTTCCAGTTTCCAAGTATACACTTGATCCTAACTGCCCATGCCTCCTTACTCCTGACCAGAGGCTCAATTTATCTTCTTGTCCTAGCTTCCTTATACTCGGCCTTCACTCTAACTGCAACATGTTTGTCCTGGACTTGTCGATACACTTTTAAAAACATCCCACTTTCCTAATATTCATTTTCCTTCACACAACCTCCTTCAATCAACTTGACCAAGTTCCAGTCTAATACCTTCAAAGTTGGCCTTGCCCCAATTTATAATTTTAATAACTCCAAGTTTAATAACTCCCTTCAACATATTTACAAATTGCCAGGGTGTCTCTGCCCATATTTCCTAAAACAATGCTTAAAGACACAAAAGCCTGAAATGTGTATTGTTATTAATTACAGCCTAATATGCTTTAACACATTATGTGCATTTGATCTTTTGATTTTCCTCAGAAAAGGGGAAGAGGGTGATGTAAATTGTTGAATGT
The DNA here is from genome assembly GCA_963514005.1 of Raja brachyura. The sequence goes on from OY740782.1 coordinate 94,418,478, forward strand.
GTTAATTTAAGAAGACTATATATTTGGATTCTCCAACACGTTCTTATGCTTTCAACATAATTTGTACAAGGAGGGTTGACTTTTCAATATATGACACTTCTTGTTTCAGCACAGTTAAAACAAATATTGTTCAGCTTGTTCCTGTTGCACTAAAACTTTCATTTATTCTCAGTGTTCTGAGGTGGCATTTAATCAATAACATGTAAAAATGAGTTGTTCATTGAATGAAGACGGAAGCGCATGCCCCTGAGGAAGGCTGCTGAATGCGTTATTTAAAACTTGGCTTTCTAATATAACTTATAAAATAAATATGTTTACATTTCGAACATCAACTTTTATAATCTATTTGCTTTCATTTTAGTGAATTGAGATTGTTCAAGCAATCTGAAGGTTCTAGTTTATTTTCTATTTGTAAATTTATCGATAATACTTTTTTTAAAGCTCTCCTGTGAAATTGCCTTAACCTTTAACTTAAGAAAAGAGTTCAAATATAAGGCCAGCCTAGCTTTCTGTGCCAGGCTTACTGGTTTATTTATGAGCAGAATTACAAGCCATTTTTTACAACTGGCTGAGTAAAACAAAATAGTAACTAGACTAAGCCAAGTATTTAACTGAACTATTGGCCAATGTAAATATTGGATCTACTTGATAGTGAGGGTAAGTTTTAAATCAAACATAATACACAAATCACATTCTCCCAATAGTGCAACTATGGGGAAGTTAAACAATTTGCATGTATCTCCACATGTTATCTGTGAAGGTTGGGAATAGCTGCAACACCTCCATTAAAAATCCATGCAAGGGGAAGTGCCAGGTCATCATTTAATCATAAAGTGAAATACAGAATTGTGATAAATGACATTCAAGCCATTGACTTATTAGTTTCTGTATAGAATGTTGATAATGCCATTTGCTGTGATGCTGGCAGAAAATTTTCATCAGTTTTCTTTTCTTTACAATTATTATTCCTTCACCATGCAAAAGAACAAGTTAAAATCCTTTCAGTGACCAACCTGTATCTTCTGTTTGGAAAATCAAGTGTAGCCACTTTAATCCTGCTACCTTTTGTGTCGCTGCTGGTAGAATGTAGACTCTACAAGCTTCATTTCTTGTGCTAGTTAGATTACACAATTGATTATTGGCAAAAGTGCTTGGCAATTCAAAGGACTATAGATACCGAGAGACTCAATAGTTCAGGCAGCATCAGTGGACAAAGTGGACAGTTGACATTTTGTTTCAAGATCCTGTCCAGAAAAAGAATCTCAACCCGAAACATCAGTTAAAAATTTCCCTCCATATAAAGTGATGATTGGTTCATTTTCAGCCACCTTGAGGTTTTGTTTTCTTCACCTGGTTCTGTACCTGAATGATTTACCAGCTTGTTAAGGAAATCTCTGCATCTTTTCTGCACCACCTCTTCTTATTTTAAGTTTGCAACAGTCTGGACCCAGAGCGAAACCTTGTCTGTCTATTCCCTCCATCAATGCTGCTTGACTTGCTGAGTTCCTTCACCAATGGTTTGTTCAAGGTTCCATCATCTGCAGTTCCTTGTGTCCCCCTATTTTATGCCTTTACCATTCAAATTATTTATTATCATTTATTATAACAGTCATAGTTTAATGCATGCTCCAACTCGCAATTGAATTTGCCTTCCTGAAAGTTACTAGCTGTTGGTTTTCTAAATTAAAAAATGGTATTTGTATCAAAAAAATTTTTGAATAGTATTGTGTGGATATTTCTCGCCTTGGTTTCCAGTATGATTTAATTGTTTTCTCTCATCTTTGAACCTTGCCCGCTTTGTAGTGTTTTCTTTGTTTCCTTTCACCAAAATATTTATCTTGGTCTTATTCATGCCACGGGTGTTTCTGGCATTGGGAGAACAGTGGTCTAAAATTCTTCTCAATGGTGTCGGTTTGGTGTTTGGTGGTGTTACGGAAGCTATTTCTAAATCCTAACCAGTTTGAACTTTGATTGATTCCAACTTACAATCCCATGTCTTTGCCCATTAATTGAACATTAATTTCATACTGCATTTAAATACGTCAAATCCAATGAATTTCCATTATAATTTTATTTGGTAGTTTCTCATAAAGAAATTATCTATCAAAAGCTGGTTAAAAGTTCTAGCACTTTAAATTTATGCAATAGATCTTATAATTACTTTACCCTCTCTGAGAAGCTTATTAGGCATGACCTGGCACTGTCAGCAGAGTGTTAGCTTGCAACTTTGGATAAATGCCAATAAGGTCCAGTAAAATACTCGAGCATTTTGTGAAAGCAACACTGATAAATAGTTATTTCATTCGCATCAAACTTCATCAGTTAAAATCTGGTGTTTATAAGAAGAACCAAGGCAATTTGTGCCTCTGTGGGATTTCCAAAAATATTAATCAGATCCTGACCCACTTCTTTTCTCATGTCTCTAAGGGTGCTGGGGAATTTCCTTTGTGGTCTGTGTTTCATTGATACAATAATTGATTCTTTAAACTACTTCAGAACTCATTTAGTTCACCTCTTTTCAGTTATGAATTCCAAAGCTGTCTCTATTGAAACTGCTTGCTAATCATAGCTCTTGTTTATTGAGGGCAATTGTGGAAGATTTATTTAAACCATCTGCCATTTATTAAAACTTCCATTACATTTTCTTGCAGTGTTTTTCAAAGTAATTGTTTGATTTATATTTAAACATAGTCTGGATAGGGTCGTATATATTCTAATAATCTAGAATTCTATGTACCACCTATCCACCCCACAGTCTTTGTCAAGATATGTGACCTTCCACTTTGCTGCTCCTCATTGTTTCATTTTATGTTAATATGTATACAATGGGCAAAAACAACTATTTATTTTCTGAAGAAATGAATCTTTACTATTTTAAAAATATTTTTACATGTCATTACTGCATAGAAGGCCATTTGGCCCAATGGGTTTAGGCTTGTTCTCTGAGCAATCACATTTTCCAGTTATTTTTCATGTAACCTATTCTTTCAGACCTGACCTTTTATACCTCACTGATTTCTTCTACCATTCAACGACATTGGGGACAGCTTTACATGAGCCAATTAGCCAAGCCACTAGCACATCTTTGGGATGTGGGAGAAAACTGAAACACATTAACTCACAGGGAGCATTACGCTTTCAATCACACTTGGCATCAGAAGTGAGAATCAAATCCACTTGCTGGAGGTGTGAGTCAGCTGCACTCCCTGCAGCATCTTTGCAGGAAGGCTCCTGGGATGTGCCATGGAGCTGAAAGACCAGTGGGCCGAGAGCAACTTGGCGAGTGAACCACCAAGAACAAAGAGGGACCTGGTGGGTGCTGCTGCGAACAACGAGGGTACACACAATTGTTGTATTGCTCCTCATGGAACATCATGTGAAATAGCAAAAAATGTTCTCCTCCCCTCCTTGGGTTTAAGCTGTTTGTCCAGGCACCCTTGTGACAGAGGAAACACAAGCAGAGCAAAGGAAAACTGTAATAATAGGCAAAATACACCTTGGAAAACAACAAGGTTGTCATAAAAGTGTAATAACACATTTGGGGACATTAATTCTAGAACATAACTTTGTTGGGAACAGTTGGTTGGTAATGGGTAACATTTAAACCTGTCAGCAAAGATTTTCTTGGCTACCTGGGTTGAATGACATCCTTCATTAGCAGTGGTCATTTGGCTTTCTGTTGAATAAATTATCATCTATACCTTGCTGTATTTTCACGTGTAGTCTGGTTGCTATTGCAGTCTGACACCTGGCATTTTAAAAGAAATAAAGTTTCTGAAAGCTACTAACTTTAAATATTGAAGAGTATTTTTTAAAGAAAGGCAGTTTTGCATACCATGCATGTAATGTAATGTGAAGAACTATTTCTCTAGATATTTTTGATTCCCAATGCATAGAGTATATTGATCAGCAAATTCCAGACACAGCTGAAGCCATATTGCAGAATAACGGCTCTGAAAGCAGTTTTTACCAAACAAATCCAGTATTTCACCAAAACTTTATTACTCCAACATGCCATGAAGGAACTGAAGTTTCTGTAAATGTATAATAAATGGTGTGGTGCCCCTGGTGGTATTTAATAATACCACCAAGGGGTGGCACATGATTGACAGCCTCGCAAGCAGTCTGTGTGTTTTTTTGTTTCTTTATTTTTAGTGTGTGTTAAAAGTCTGTGTAAATGTTCTCCGGTTTGTTTTATGTGGGGGGAGGGATCGGGAGAAACATTTTTGTTCAGTTTCTAACCTTGCCGGAGATGCAATTAATTTTTGGATCGCATTCTCCGGTCGCTCTGCGGCCTACCATCGATGGTGCTCGAGGCCTCCTCGGACTGACTTTTGGCCCCATCGCGGGGCGTGGACTTGTATCAAAGCCGATCCCTTACCTGGGATCGGTCCAACCACGGCCTGCAAACTTTACCATCAAGTGCTCGCAGTCTCAGGAGAGGCTAGTCAGGAAGCTCCAATGACGCGGTGGCTTGACCAGCCCCGACACGTGTCCGATCGTCCGGCGCAGGGGAGCTGACAAAACCCCCTGCAGGAGCAGATCGCCTCGACTCGAAGAGCTCGCCGCTGCCGATGGGAGACGAGATCGTCCCGTCAACAGAGGGCTCGAGGCCCCCGGCCGCGGGCGAGCTAAGGGAAGTGATTTGAACTTTTTTTTCGCCTTGCATCACAGTGAGGAATGCGGAGTAGCCACTGTTGTGGATGTTTATGTTAAAATGTATTTTGTGTGTTCTGTTGCTTTTTATTTGTATGACTGACTTGGCAAATGAAATTCCTCGTATGTTGCAAAACATACTTGGCTAATAAAGTATTATTGTGATTGTGATTGGGGTGGAAGATTGCAACCTTCACGCGGTCCACCCTGTTTCGACTAATGCAATCAACTCAATGTGCACAAGCGGAAGATCAAATAGAACAAGTTGTCTGACAACTTTAGGCTGTGCACGCCACACGAAAGAAGAAGAAGTGATTGTCATTGTAAGCTGCGAGAAAGGCATGATTCAACATCGCTTATGTTTAATTATGTCCTTTCTTCTCTGAGTAAGCAGTTCTTGTGTCTACATATTACAGCCAAAAGTACAGGCTCCATCATCAGAAGCACACAGAGATGAAAAAATCGTTAGGCAGAGTATTTGAGCTGAGGAAACAAATTTAAAAAAATACTGCAATTGGACAAGCACGAGAGATCTGCTGCGCATTATGAAAGCCAAATAGCATTGAAGACATTTGGGTCTACACGGATCGACTTGCTCATAGATAAGCAGAAGCAACTTAGCATCGATATTCACAATGAAAAAGTTAAGGAGAACGGAGAGATAAGTTAATATGTGCTACTTGCTTTCTGATCAGACAAGAACTTGCTTTTCGCGGTGATAATTAAAATAAAGAATGGCTAAATCATGGAAACTATATTGAATTACTGAAATATGCAGCAACATTTGATGAAAAATTGGCACTTCATTTACAGAGTTCATCCGTTTTTTCCTGGCATTTCTTACAAGATACAAAATGACTAGATTGAAGCAGTAGGCACAGTTGTAGAAAATAATATTAAAGAAGAGATTGCAAAAGCCCCATTCATTGCCATAGAAGTGGATGAATCCACTGATATTTCAAATACAGCTCAGTGCTCTACAGTATTATGGTATATATTGGTAAAATCCTCTAAATTCTCGGAAATTAAAGAAGCATTCATATGCTTTGACAAACTTAAGGACAGAACTGCTACTAGTGTAACAAAATGCATATTCAATAACTTACACAAATATACTTGTGCTGAGAAACTTGCAGCACAGACATACGATGGAACAATGGTAATGGCATCAAACTTAAATGGTGTTCAAGCTAAAGTAAGAGAAAAGGCACGGTCAGCTTTATTTACCCACTGCTGTGCTCATAAGTTGAATCTTGTTCTATCTCAGTTAGCTAAATTCATACCTGAATGTACAGGCCTTTTCAAGACCATTGACGCTCTTGCCTAATTTTTTTTGTCATTCTACCAAACAAACACAATTTCTTGATGAAATAGTGCAGAAACGCATTCCTAAGGCAGCACCAACCAGATGGACTGCAAACTCAAAGCAAATTTTGCAATATTTTGCAATATCAAGGCTTTTTGACATCCTTAACAGCAATCCTTTATTGTGGGATCCTGAAACTTTGGTGAGGAGCAATGGGGTTTATGCTTGGCTAACGAAAGATTCTACATACTTTCTTCTCATGGTTTATAATGACATTTTCATTAAAACTGACATTCTCTACAACATTTTGCAAACTAAAATAGTAAGATTAAATGAGAACTTACCAGCTTGAAGTTTGATCCTTATTTTTTGAGGAGTTACGATGAGGGATTTCGTGAAGGCCCCACCAGCACGCATGCGCGACATTCTTCAAAGCAGTGTAATAAAATCACAGATAGTAGCACTGACTGGAGATAGTAAGATTAAGAGATGTAATATACCAGTTGTCCTTATGATAGAGGGTTGGGAGCGGAGGGCACAAAATCACTCATCGTAACTCTTCATAAAATAAGGATCAAACTTCAAACTGGTAAGTTCTCATTTAATCTTACTATTTTACTTCGGAGTCACGTGAGTGACTTAGTGAAGATTTCAAAGCTCTGTGATTTCATGCCCTGGACCACGTCCATGCTCACACACTGCCGTAATAACTGATGGAGGAAGTATGTTTAAATTTTAACTCCTCCTGGTTTACCTACCAGCCTACGGAGTTTTTAGAAAACGCCCTGGAAGTAAAATAATTTTACTTACCTGCGGGCCGTTTCCTTACCGCTGTGTTGGAGCTGCGCAACTGTTGGAGGTCGATATCTGGTGTTCCATACATAGCTATAATATTAGCAAATATTTGGGGGTTCAAGATCCACTCAGTGTTGTCATTGAATACTTGTGACCTTGTGTCCACCACTGTATTAAGCTTACCCGGAAGGTATGTAGCTGAGATCCAAATATTTATTTCAATGCACCAGTGCCAAATTTTGTTTGCCAATTCATCGCAAGATATCGACTTGACACCACCCATATGGTTTAAATATGCCACCACTGTGGTATTGTCTATCTGTAGATGGACATGCGTATGATGCATATTTGTGCAGCAAGCCCGCAGTCCGTGAAATGCTCCCAGCATTTCCAAATAGTTTATACCTCGTGATTGGAGTAGTGTAGATTCGTGCAAATCCCATCTGCCGCCATAACTAGTAGTGGTGTCGGTAGCTCCCCAGCCGTGGGCGCTTGCGTCGATTTGCAACACGACTGAAGGGTTTGTAACTATGATGGGATTAAAACAATCTCAAATGCTGCTAATCCACCATCGTAGCTCATCTTTTGCTTTAGCTGCATAGGTCTGTCAAAATGCCCAGCATTGGTTCTTAGTGCTGAGATTTTTGCTCTTTGAAAATTTTGATAATGCAATGGTCCAAATCGTGCAGCTGGAAATGTAGCTACAAGTTTCTCAATCACCTTGGCAGCATGTTGAATAGTTGGTTTTCTGGCGCAAGCAAGGCTATTGCATGCCTCTATTATATCTGTTGCTTTATTCTCTGGGAAAGTGACAATCATATGATTAGTGAACTGTGAATCCCAGATAGTCCATAATGACAGAAGGGTTTAACTTTGATTTGTCTGGATGGATGACGAACCACAGCTTTTGGAATAGTGACTTGGTGGCTGCCACAGCTAATTTAGCCAATTCCAAAATTCTCCCCACAATCAGAATGTCATCAAGATAGGCCATGACTATGTGGTTTTGTCTTCGTAGAGACGCCAACAGTGGTTTTAATATTTTAGTAAATAACCTGGGGGCTGTTGTAAGTCCATTAGGCAATGCTTTATACTGCCATAGCTGCCCCATCCAGACAAATTTTAAATATTTGCGGTGATCTTTACGTATAGGTACTGAATAGTATGCATCTTCTAGGTCGATGCAGGCCTCTGGAAATCAGTTGCTTGGCAGTTTCAAATGTTTTAATCTTGAAATGGGTATATTGCACAAAATTATTCATTGAGTTAAATCAATTATGATACGACATCCACCATCTTTTTTGGTTTTGGTAAAGATGTTAGATACAAATTCAAGAGGTTCGTTTACCGTTTTCTCTATAACCCCCTTGGTATATAACCTAAATAGCTCTGCATGCCTTCCACCTTCTCTTTGTGAGAAAGTAAAAAATTCCAGCTTGGTACATGTTGAGCTGGGGGAAGTTGTCTGTTTATATATTCAATTTCGTGACCTCGAATACTGTGCAATATAAAAGTGTCAGAAGGTATAGAACTCCATACATCCCCAAACAGACGCAATCTACCTCCCACTTGTGAGGTTATGCATGCAGCATTCCCAAGGGAACCAGACCCCCTTACCACCATGGTTACCGGTGGGGCTTGGTCTTCTGTCCTTTGTTCTTGGGTTGCTGTGGTGCTGCGGTGAGGGGTTGACGCATTTTCCAGGCTGGTACCTGTGGGCCTTGGCCTAAAAAAGGCCTCTGATGATAAGGCGCGACCTTAGGGTATGCTCACGTCACTCTATCGGGTTGAACCCGGGGCCTGGTAGATGTTGCATATGGATGCTGCAGACGATACGCTGGAGATCTACCAGAGGAAGGACGTTTTATCAAACCTACCACTTTAGCTTCCTTGTCTAGGTCTTTCACCTGTCCCAGGGCTGATGTTTCCCCATATGGGTGTGTTCATGGTCGGGACGTTCAGCGACACGCAATTTTCAGGGGCCATGTACTTGCTTGTGGTCTCCGAAATTACCTGTTCCTGTAATTGGTGTGTTGTCAGGTAGTTTATGCTGGCTGCTAGCCTCGGCTGTAGAGGTTGCCCTTTCTGAGATGGTTGAGCGAACTTAGACACCATCCCCAGAAGTTCCTCTTCTTGCATCCCTTGCAACTGTGAGTCTTCAGCCAACCCCTCTTCGAAGTCAGCTAATCCCTGACTTCTTGCGCTCCCTACTGAGGAGGGAGAGATGTTGGACAGTCCTGGTAATGAGCCTGTCGTGGACCTGTGTGATCCTTGGGACGCATGCTCCTGCTGGAGTAAGTCCCTCTGGAGCAGCTGCTCCATCATCCACTCCATACGAGAAATGCGACCGCCGTCGCTATCTGCGAATGGCAAGTCTTCTTCCCCAGATTCTGATGAATCTATGGGGCTCTTACTGCCAGTCTGCACCTCGTCAAGGTGATGTCTAAGGGACTGATACGGTAGATAGTCGGTGCCAGCCGCTCCTGCGGAGCTACACGACTCCCGCGCGGATCTGCCGCTTGTCCATGGTCTTCCGGACTGAAGCGGTGGAGTGCCGGTGCCTGCCGCTCCTGCGGGGCTACACAACTTCCTGGTAGATCTGCCACCTGTCTGTCTCGACTGAAGCGGTGTGGGGTTGGTGCCAGCCGCTCCAGCGGGGCTACACGACATCCGCGCAGACTGATGCGGCGCAAAGTCGGTGCCTGCCACTCCTACGGGGCTACTCGACTTATGTATAGTTTTGCCACCGGTCCGCAATCTAGGGAACTGAAGTGGTGGAGAGTCGTTGCCAGCCGCTCCAACGGGGCTACACGACTCTTGTGTGGTTTTGCCACCGGTCCGCAGTCTAGCGGACTGAAGCAGTGGAGAGTCGGTGCTAGCCGCTCCAAAGGGGCTACACAACTTTTGTGCGGTTTTGCCACCGGTCCACCTTCTTGCGAACTGATGCGGTGGTGAGTCGGGGTGTGCCGTTAAACTGGGCCCTGTCTTCCTCACTTTTTTGCCGCTAGTCTGTTTATGTACAGACTGAAGCGGTGGGGAGTCGGGGTCTTGGCTACCCTGATCCCGCGCGGTCCTACCATCAGTATGTAGTTCTGTGGACTGCTGCAGTGGAGAGTCGGGTCCTGCTGACTGAGCAGAGCTCCCCAACTTCCGTGCTGTTTTCCCGGCCCGTGGTACGGGTGCTGCTGGTTCTGCGGTCAGCTCCGGGGCTGTTGGCCGCCGACCTCGCTCTGAAGTCCTGCAGTCCTGAAAGGCATGCTTAGACGCGGCCTTCTTTTTACTTCTTCTCTCCATAAATTCCCTGTAGGTTGGTAGATATGACATTGTGTGGATTACTGAGACAAGCTGGGGGGGGAGCGCGCTCCTCTGCCGGCAGCTTAAAAGGACCCTCAGGTAAGTTTTTACTAACCTTGAGCTGGTTAGGTTTCTGTATTGATTAAATCCACGAGCAACGGATGAAGTAGATGAGAAATTGGTGTTATTTACAGTTATTTATAATATTGAGATTAAACGAGAACTTACCTGTTCGAAGTTTGATCTTTATTTTATGAGGAGTTACGATGAGGGATTATGTGAAGAAGCCCCGCCTGGCGCTGGATCGGCATACTTCAAAGCAGCGGCATGAAAAACACAGAACCAATAGCCGAAGTAAAATAGTAAGGCTCAAAATAGACTAGAACTACCAGATGATCATTTACAGTATAAGGGTTGGGTGGGAGGGCACGTAATCCCTCATCGTAACTCCTCATAAAATAAAGATCAAACTTCGAACAGGTAAGTTCTCGTTTAATCTTACTATTTTACTTCGGAGTCACGTGAGTGACTACGTGAAGATTTTAAAGCTCTGTGTTTTTTATGTCGTAAATTCATTTCATACGACTCTCTGTTTAGTCAAAACAGTAGTGAGTAAATAATATTTTAAGACATTGTTACAATTTATGTAATGTCCTTTAATCATAAAAAGAACAACTTTTTTAATAATAACCCTTCTATTGCAGGGGAAAATTACAAAATAAATTGATAAATGATGTCAATGGTAACATAAATCGATAATATAAATCGATAATATAAAACAAAGCAAGCATTTAAAGAGAACCCAGTACAGCGTGTCCAAATCCTGGCACCGTGACAACAGGTTTATTGTAGAACTATGAAAAAATCTCTTCTCTAGACCACCCTGCGGCCTCTAAAATTTGATCGAGTGGTATGTCCTGTACCTTCGCCACGGACGTAGCTGCCGCCCTAGTGGAGTGAGATTTAAACACATCAGTGTCTATTCCTGCTAGACCCAAAACCTGTTTTAACCATCTAGAAATGGTTTGAACTGAAAATTCTGTATGTGGCTTTTTGTGTGTTATCAATAACGCTTTCTCAGAACCTCTGAGATTTTTGGTTACCTCAATATATTGAGTCAAATGCTTAACTACACACAATGTTTCATCAATAGGATATGCTTTAAACATTACCTTCATTCCAGTTCTTCCTGGTCTGCTTTGTTTGATCAAGTCATAAACATAAAACAAAATGTTATCTGTAGTCACATGCATGCAATCCAACCGTAACAATTGCAAAGTTTGTACTCCTTGAGCTGATACCAATGCCATTAACATTACCACCTTGAATGTTAATTCCTGCAAAGACATTGAATTAATTGGAGTCCATTGTTTAAGCAAAGTGAGAACAATGCTAACATCCCAAATTTCTGTATATCTGGGCTTGGGAGGATTTTTATTGAAAATTCCTTTCATGAATCGGGATACTAATGGGTGAGACCCAACTGAATCCCGATCCGAAATTTGTCCTAAATAGGATGACAATGCACTACGAGCACAATTAATGGCACTATAACTCAAATGCTCAACAGAGTTCCTTGCCCAGCAAGGAACTCCAATACATTTGAAATGTTTGCAGTATCATAAGATATCTTTGACTGTGTACAAAAACTTCCCATTTCCTTATATGTGACATATATTGTTTTTTAGTGCTATTCCTCCAAGCTGCATCTATAACATCCATGGTCCTGTCCGACAGTTCAAACTCTTGCAACGGTCTGGTCAGAACCTGCAGATTAACAAATTCATATGATCATGCAATGGATGAATTTCTTTTGTTACTGGTTGTGTCAACAGATTGTCGCAACTGGGAATTGTCATACATGGTTCAATAATCATTTTAGCATCAATGGGAACCATGACTGCGTGGGCCAATTTGGCACCACCAAAATGCCTTTGGCAGCGTCTTGCGCTATTTTCTTGAGACATTGCCCAATGAGACAGAATGGGGGAAAAGCATAAAAGAACGTATTCCCCCAGTGTAGCGAGAAAGCATCCACCGCTACTGCCCCTGGATCGTGTTCCCAAGACACGTATTTGGGCAATTGGTGATTCAATCTAGATGCAAACAGATCAATGTCCGGTACTCCATACCGACTGACAATATTTTTGAAAATTTGTGGATTTAACATCCATTCTGTATTGTCTTTAAATATTCGTGATCTTTTGTCTGCCACAGCATTGTCTCTCCCCGAGAGATAAATAGCTGAAAGCCAAATATTTTTTGCCATACACCATTGCCACATCTGGTTTACCAGATGATCACATGATATTGATCTGACACCACCCATGTGATTGATATATGCCACAGCTGTGGTATTATCTATTTGTACTTGGACATGCAAATCTTTTAATGAAGAGCAATAAGCTTTTAATCCATAAAATGCTCCCAGTAGCTCCAAATAATTAATACCATATGTTTGGAGCAATAAATCCTCTTGGACAGCCCATCTGCCTCCACAGCTGGTCTCATTATCCGTAGCCCCCCATCCGAGAGAACTTGCGTCAGTTTGCAAAAACACTACTGGCTGATGAACTAAAATGTTCTTAGCAGCTTGTGGAACATACTCAATCCACCAATGTAATTCTGATAAAGCTTCCTTAGGCAATTGCATTGGCCTATCAAAATGGCCTGCTCGCTGAATAAGCGCTTGAGTTTTTGCCCTTTGAAGATTTTGGTAATGTAGACGACCAAACTCTACTGCTGGAAATGCTGCTACCAATTTACCAATAACCTTGGCAACCTCTCGGATGGAGGGATAAGGTTTGTTAATCAGGTTCTGACACACATTTGTCAAATCCAACACCTTATCCATTGGTAAAGTTACCAACATGGTAACTGAGTTAATCACAAACCCCAGATATTCAATGGTTTGGGATGGCTGTAACTTAGATTTGTTGGATGAATCAGGAACCCAACTTCTCAAACAAACTTGTAGTTGCTGAGACTGATTTTCCAGCTGACTCCTGATTAGCATTGACAATTAAATGTCATCTAGATAAGCCATAACGATGTGTTTTTGTGCCCTTAGCAGTGCAAGTGCTGGCTTAATCCATTAGGCAAAGCTTTGTATTGCCACAGCTGTCCCATCCATAAACTTTAATTACCTGCAAAACTATGGTGAATTGGGACCGAAAATATGCATCCTTCAATCTATTGTAGCCATATAACAACCTGTTGATACCAGCTGCATTGCAGTGTTGAATGTGTCCATTTTAAAAATGTTTATACTGGACAATGTATTTAATTGTGTGAGATCTAAAATGATTCTACAACCCCATCTTTCTTCGGTCTGGGGAAAATATTTGATACAATTGTTGTGGATCCTCTCCTGTTTTCTCAATAACTCCTTTCTCACACAAATTCTTAACCTCTTTGTCAATTTGAATTCTTTCAAGACTGAACATCAAAGAATGATTAGGTTTATTGTGTCCCAATGGATCCATACCTCCCTTTCATTATAAACATTCGGAGTCTACCACCAATCTGAGGTTCATCCAAACATCCTTCTTTAATAGGATAAAGTTTTTGTACCTCTCCAACTGGACGAAATGATCTCCTTTCCCAATAAATGGGTGTACATTCGGTTGTGCTGGCTGGTAATTCTTCCTTATCATACTCCTGCCTCGGCTCATTCCAGCTCCAAAATCAAATCCCCTTCTCATATGACCAGCCTTTCTGGCCAACTGAAGGGTTTCACAAGGCGAACAGTTTTTGCCTCTTCATCCATTTATTTAATTTGTTTAGACAGATTTCCTCCGAACAAATAACCAAGAGCTTGAACATTGCTTGCCCTGCACAACCCTGAAAATCTTGGATGTAAAAGAGGCCGAATGGCAATCTTCCATTTTATATAATTTATCTCAAAATGAGTTGCAGAATAAGCCCAACATATGTTTATTCTGAACTTTGGTCATTCCACAACCTTCCAGCTTGTCTTCCAAAAGACAGTGATGCCAAAATTAGCTTGAGGATTCTTTGAATCGAAATTCCTGTGCCCGCATTATTGCTGACATTGGCGCCCAAAAAGCCGGATTCACCATAGGTACCTTCTTTGAGGTACAATAAATAGGTGTTTAAATCCAAATCTGCTGTCTCAATCATAACAGCTTTTTTGAGGCAGGTGAGAGACCATATCATTAATATTGGCCGCCAGGTTTCCTTCCATGGCCTCACCGCCTCCTCCAGGTATAGTAAACTTTGTGCCCCATCAGACACACCTGGATTTGTATTGTGGTGGGTACTTCTGACCACAAACACCACTTTCAGGGTCAGTCTCATACAGCCCTGGTACTCCTGAAACTTGTTCAAGGAGACTTCCTCCAGCCCAATCCCAGGCACTGGAGTTTCAATTCCCAATTCAGACTGGCACCATATTCATGATATAGAACCCCCTCAGGGGCTGCCTGGGAATATTCTGGGTACTTAGACCCTTGGTTGATATTGTTTGGAGTATTTTCTCCATTAGATCCATACTTAGCCAAAGGCTTTCCTTTCAGGATCTTTCAGAAACCTCAGGCCTTTCAAGCTTCCTTTTACATTTTAGGCACTGGGTTTTCAAAGTTTTTGTTTGTGGAGCAACCAAAGGCTCACTAACGGGTATTTCAACGGCCACCGGTATCGGAACCAGCTCCGCAATAATCTGCTGTCCCAACTTTTCTACACCACCGGGACGCAAGTTTTACCCGCGATTTTTTAAAACATTTTTTTTAAAATTTTAACTCCTCCTGGTTTACCTACCAGCCTACGGAGTTTTTAGAAAACGCCCTGGAAGTAAAATAATTTTACTTACCTGCGGGCCGTTTCCTTACCGCTGTGTTGGAGCTGCGCTCTGCAGCTCTTCCTCTGCCGATAGCGTCGACGTAATGCCGATCCAGCGCCAGGCGGGGCTTCTTCACATAGTCACTCACGTGACTCCGAAGTAAAATTGGTGTTATTTACAGACCCCCAAATAGTAGCCCGGATGTAGGGTGTTAGTTGCAGCAGGAGTTAAAACTGGCATGTAACAAAGGTAATGCCACTGTGGTGATGGGAGATTTCAATATGCAGGTAGACTGGGAAAATCAGGTTGTTTCAGGACCCCAAGAAAGAGAGTTTGTAGAATGCCTCCGAGATGGATTCTTAGAGCAGCTTGTAATGGAGCCGACCAGAGAAAAGGCAATTCTGGATTTAGTGTTGTCCAATGAACCAGATGTGATAAGAGAACTCGAGGTAAAGGAACCACTTGGAGGTTGTGATCATAATATGATTAGTTTTAATCTGCAATTTGAGAAGGAGAACGTTAAATCGGAAGTGGCAGTGATGCAGTTGAACAAAGGGGACTATGAAGGCATGTGAGGGGAGCTGGCCAAAGTAGACTGGAAAGGGATCCTAGCAGGAATGACGGTGGAACAGCAATGGCAGGAATGTCTGGGCACAATCCGGAAGACACAGGATCATTTCATTCCAAAAAGGAAGAAAGATTGTAAGGGGAGTAGGAGGGAACCGTGGCTGACAAGAGAAGTTAGGGATAGAATAAAACTAAAAGAAAAGATGTATAACACAGCAAAGGAAGCCAGAGGATTGGGAAACTTTCATAGGGCAACAGAAGGAAACAAAACGGACAATACGGGCTGAAAAGATGAAGTACGAGGGGAAGCTGGCCAGGAATATAAAGAAGGACAGTAAAAGCTTCTTTTGATATGTTAAGGGAAAAAGAGTAGCAAAGTCAAATGTGGGTCCCTTGAAGGCAGACACGGGTGAAATTATTATGGGCAACAAGGAAATGGCAGAAGAGATGAAATAGGTACTTCGGATCTGTCTTCACTAAGGAAGATACAAACAATCTCCCAGATGTACTGGAGGACAGAAGATCTAAGGGGGTAGAGGAACTGAAAGAAATTTTCATTAGGCGAGAAATAGTATTGGGTAGGCTAATGGGACTGAAGGATGAAAAATCCCCTGGGCCTGATGGTCTGCATCCCAGGGTCCTCAGGGAGGTAGCTCTAGAAATAGTGGACGCATTGGTGATCATTTTCCAATGTTCAATAGATTCAGAATCAGTTCCTGTGAATTGGAGGATAGTTAATATTATCCCACTTTTCAAGAAAGAAGTGAGAGAGAAAATGGGGAATTACAGACCGTTAGCCTGACTTCGGTGGTGGGAAAGATGCTGGAGTCAATTATTAAAGAGGTAATAATGGAGCATTTGGATAGCAGTAAAAGGGTTAGTCCAAGTCAAAATGGATTTATGAAAGGGATATCATGCTTGACTAATCTTCTGGAATGTTTTGAGGATGTGACAAGTAAAATGGATGAAGGGGAGCCAGTGGATGTAGTGTATCTAGACTTAAGGTCCCGCACGGGAGACTGGTGACTAAAATTAGAGCACATTGTATTGGGGGTAGGGTGTTGACATGGATAGAAAATTGGTTGGCAGACCGGAAGCAAAGAGTAGGAGTGAACGGGTCCTTTTCAGAATGGCAGGCAGTGGCGAGTGCAAGGCTCGGTGTTGGGGACGCAACTGTTTACCATATATATTAATGATTAGGAAGAGGGAATTAGGAGCAACACTAGCAAGTTTGCGGATGACACAAAGCTGGGTGGTAGTGTGATTTGTGAAAAGGATGTTAGGAGGTTGCAGGGGGACCTGGACAGGTTGAGTGAGTGGGCAGTTGCATGGCAGATGCAGTATAATATAGATAAATGTGAGGTTATCTACTTTGGCGGCAAAAACAAGGGGGCAGATTATTATCTCAATGGAGTTAGGTTAGGTAAGGGGGAGGTACTGTGAGACATGGGTGTTCTTGCACACCAGTCACTGAAAGTTGGCGTGCAGGTACAGCAGGCAGTGAAGAAAGCTAATGGAATGTTGGCATTCATAACAAGAGGATTTCAGTACAGGAATAAAGAGGTTCTTCTGCAATTGTATAGGGCTCCGGTGAGACCACATCTGGAGTATTGTGTACAGTTTTAGTCTCCTAATTTGATGAAGGACACCCTTGTGATTGAGGCAGTGCAGCGTAGGTTCACGAGATTGATTCCTGGGATGGCGGGACTGTCATAGGAGGAAAGATTGAAAAGACTAGGCTTGTATTCACTGGAGTTTAGAAGGATGAGGGAGGATCTTATTGAAACATATAAAATTATAAAAGGACTGGACAAGCTAGATGCAGGAAAAATGTTCCCAATGTTGGGTGAATCCAGAACCAGGGGCCACAGTCTTAGAATAAAGGGGAGGTCATTTAAGACTGAGGTGAGAAAAAATCTTTTTACCCAGAGAGTTGTGAATTTATGGAATTCCCTGCCACAGGGGGCAGTGGAGGCCAAATCACTGGATGGATTTAAGAGAGAGTTGGATAGAGCTCTAGGGGCTTGTGGAGTCAAGGGATATGGGGACAAGGCAGGCACGGGTTACTGATAGCGGACGATCAGCCATGATCACAATTAATGGTGGTGCTGGCTCGAAAGGCCGAATGGCCTCCTCCTGCACCTATACTATTAAGAAGCCAGACAACTTTTAATAAAGTTTAGCAGTCATTTAACATTACCGGTCGGTTTACTTACCTTTTTTCTCAATGAGCTTTACCTTCGACTACCTTCAATTGCCTTTGATTACATACGTTAGCATTACGACCTACCTCGACTAAACCTCTGAGTAAAAAATATCAATTTTTTTTCCATGGCGACCTTTTTTTACTCAAGGGCATTTTTCAGCATGTTGAAAAAACGGCATGACGTAGCTGAGGCATCGAGTATGCGGGGACTACTCTCGAGCATGAAGGAGAGTTACAAAGACCTTCTAGGACCTCGTGTCAACCATGCTACGAGTATGTGTCGAGGGAAAACTCTTCTAAACTCGCGAATTAGGTCGCCGCAGTGGGACAGGCCCTTAATGTTAACAGGAGATCGATGAGCGGCATGGACTCAGAGGGCTGAAGGACCTGTTTCCATGCCATATCTCTAACCTGAACTAAAAAGGTTTGAAATGTTGAAGAGTACAACTGATTAAGTTTTAGGTGAGGGGGTCAGTTGAAAGGAGATGTGCAAGGCAGTTGCTTTTATATACATAGAAAATGGTAAGTACCTGGGACGTGCTGCTGGGGGAAGCAGATGAAACGGATATAATAGCAATATTTAAAAGGTATTCTTACAGACATGTGCACAGCTCGGGAATAAAAGGTTATAGACCATGTGAAAGCAGATGGGATTAGTTCGATTGTCATCCTGGTTGGGACAGACATGGCAAACTTGTTCCATCCTTATGTTTTTCCTCAAAAAAACTGAAAATAGTTTAATCTATGTTATATTATTAAGGATGAACACAGTTATTCTGTGACAATTTTTGTTGTTTTTTTTTTATAGCTCTTATTTTACCTCAACTGATGAAGGCAAGCATACTGTATGCCTGCATTACTACTCTATTTACTTGTGTTGCACCTGGCAGTGAGCTATGAAAAGAAAAATACTTTTGTTACCAAACCACTATAGTTGTGTTTAATAATTTATTTGATTGTGTTCTCTAATTTTTTAAAAGGCTTTTGTCGAAATAATTATAGTTTAGATTAGAGATTTAGCATGGAAACAGGCCCTTCAGCCCACCGAGTCCATATCACCCATTTTTTACTTGTACTTTTTCTTGGCGAAGACATCACACTGATCTATTAATTGATACTTGAAAGAAACACTGGTGCAAGTAGAAATCAAAAGTCAAATTTAAATAGCTTAACTTGAAAAATGTGTCCATTTCTATGAATATTGATTGTTCTAATTGTCTACCATATCTACACCTCTCATAACTTTATATACTTCTATCAGGTCACACCTTGGCTTCTGACTCTCCAAAGAAAGCAATCCAAGTTTACTCAACATTTCCATGGAGTAAATACCTTCTACTCCAAGCAGAGTTCTGGTCAATCTCCTGTACTCTCGCCAAAGGCTCCACATCCTTCCTGGAATCGGGCAACCAGGACTGTGCACAATATTCCAAATGGGGCCCAATCAAAATGTTATAAAAATGCCATATGACTCCCTAACTCCTATACCCAATGCCCCATACTGTATGCCTACATTACTACTCTATCTATTTGTGTTGCACCTTGCAGTGAGCTATGAATGTGGAGCCCAAGACCCTTCCACAAATCAGTTCAGTGAAGGGTCTTGCCATAAACTGTATATTCCCCCCTTACATTTGACCCCTCCAAGTACAACACCTCACACTTGCTCAGATTAAATGCCATCTGCCAGTTCTCTGCCCATATGTGTAACTGATCTAAATCTCTTGTATCCTTTGACAGCCTTTATCACTAATCACTCATTCACCATTCTTGGTTTTGTCTTCAAACATATTAACCAACCCATCTACATTTTTATCCACGTCATCCTAGCACAGGTTCCTGTGGAACCACTCTGGTCACAGATCTCCAACCAGATTAATGCCCTTCAACTGCTATCCTCTGTCTTCTACTGTTAAGCCAGTTCTGATTCCAAATGACCACCATGAATACCATGCCAATTAACCTTGCTGGTCATACAGATTAGTTTACATGTTATCAAATGCCTTATTTAATTTGGTATAGGCAATATCCACTGTCATATACTCATCAATCACCTTTGTCTCTCCAAAAACAGTAATCAAGTTAGTAAGACATGATCTGCCACTGAGTGTTGCTAATCCAATTCTCTTTCGTTAGAATAAGTAAATCCAGAGAAGGATCTTGAAATAATCTGTTTGTAGAATCCTGTTATTTCATTACATTGGAAAAACCTGTACCTGAAATTCTTGCTAATATTGATACAGTTTGGAACTTTTAATTAGGTATGCACATTCTGCACAAGGTCAAATTGTTATCCCCTCTGTCTGCTGAGCTTTATTCTACAAAATAATTTGTTTAAAGTGCCAGACGTCTGTTGTTCCGATTCATAACAAAAACTATGTATATGATGTTATAAAATCAGAGAGAGTTAAAAGAGTTAATAAATATGCCTCAAAATACCTACCAGTTGATTAGGCTGGAACGCAAGCAATTAAGTGTAGAATACAACATGCTGTCTGCACCTAATAAGTTTAGCCTTGCTGGTTATGGAAAGATTTATGATGGTTCTGGATGAATGGTTTCTGCAAATAGGAGTTCATATTATTAATATTGAAAATGGTTCCTGTGTGTGTGTGTGTTTCAAGGTTATTTTACAGCCACCTTACAAGAAGTAGACGTTCATATTTTTATATTATATTCATGTTTTTAATCTAGCTGCAATAAATGGTAAATAAACCTCAAAATGGAACGTAATTTAGATGATTTTACATCTCTTCCTCACAGCAAGAGATATTCCTGGGTATCTGAAATATCAACCTGTCTGTTGAATGGAAAGTGTTATTTCATGAAACTTATAAAATGTACATTTTTACCAGACTGATATATTGGTAAATATTCTTGTTTTTTGCGCTTCCTGCTTTGTGTAATGGCAATTTTCTTCTTCCATGGAAGGTGAATTAATTGCTTTATAGTAAACCTTCACAATAACAGACCCCGTGGGGGAGGATGGTGTCTGTTGTCACTATAAGCTTGTGAGGAGGGGTAAAGTTTAGTCCAAGCTTGGAGGGGATGAAACGTGGTGTTGAAGGTTTCAACAAGTGGGAATTCACAGGCTGGGAAGCTGCAGTGCCCCCAACCCCACATATAGTGTGCTAGGGATGGGTTCAGTACTCACACCGTCTTCATGCTGCTCACTCTCTCCGCTCCCGCAATGGGAAGCATGCCACAAGGTGCCAGCACGATGGGTAACTGGTGGAAGTGGGGAGGCGGGGGGGGGGGGGTGCTAAAGGAGCCTTGGTCCGCTATAACTGAAATCCACTATGTGGGGAGGGTAGACTGTACTGTGGTTTCTGTGGCCGGTGAGGTCAACTAGGACTTGTGCAGGTGGAACTAGGACTCTTCTGCAGGTGGCCAGGGGTGCATGATGGGTTGAGTGAATGGGCAGCGAGAAAGGCAACTCATGTAAGACTGGACCAAAGACCTTGCTAGGCAGTCATGAGCTCAAGTTCCAGGAGCAGAATTAGGCCATTCGGCCCATCAAGTCTACTCTGTCATCCAATTATGATTGATCCATCCTCTCTCAACCCCTGACACCCACACTAATTAAACAATGTGGGATCTGCAACCAAGGCTTGTATCCTGCAAGCTTGCAAGGTTTTTTTTATTTTCAGAGGTGTGAGTGGAGTCATATAAGTTTGATGCACGGACACATTGTGTCACAACCAGTGCCATTTGCCTGAATGGAAGTTATTTTAAAATGGAGGTGGACAATTTGTCAGCTTTAGTGTGGCATGGGTCTAAATGGTTCTGGTCTCCACAATTCACAAATGTGGACTGCATAAAATAACTTTCTGTTGCCTGTTAAATGTAGGGATGTCACTGACAGTTTTGTATAGGAATTAGTCTGAGAAGAGCTGATTTTAAAAAAATTAAAAATTCCCCACTCTTCAAATGGGAATTGCAAGGGAAAACATTTTGTTGAACTATGAACACTTTTGGCCATTGTCTCCAAAGTGATTCTTAAATACCAATTTGTCTTTAAGGCAGATGCTTTTGTAGATTCAACTGACTCTCCAGGGTATTGGATGAGGTCGAGCAGAGCTCAGATAGATTGAAGGAAGACCCAGAGCTGCTTGCTGTTTGCCATTGAAGTACCCAGTTTCTTATTTTCACAACTGCTATCTTTGGTAAAGTTGTAATATAATAGTATAAATGCCATTTAATGTGCCATTTGAGATTCTTGGAAAATGGACCATTATATTACCCAAGAATCTCAAATGGCTCATTAAATGGTATGTATACTATAATATTAGAAGATGTTATTGCAATTGTAAGAAAATCAAGTTTTGGACATTTACATTTTGGTTTGCATTCAATTCAATTCAATTCAAGTTTAATGTCATTGCACAAATACAAGTATAGGTACAACGAAATGCAGTTTAGCGTCGTTCTTAGTGATAGCGATATAGAAAAATAAATACAGAGTGCAGTGGTAGCAATATGGAAAATAAATAAATACAGGGTACAGACAAATCTATCAGCTGAGCTCCGAGTTCAGCAGTCGGATGGTGTAGTTGAAGAAGCTGTTCTTCGTCCTACTGGTGCGGGACCTGAGGCTCCTGTACCGCCTCCCTGATGGGAGGAGGGCAAACAGTCCATGATTAGGGTGTGAGGGGTCCTTGATGATCTTCCCGGCCCGCTTCAGGCACCGTTTTCGGTGGAGGGCATCCAAGGCAGGGAGCGGGGCACCGATGATGTACTGGGCGGTTTTCACCACCCGTTGTAGTGCCTTCCTGTCTGCCACGGTGCAACTGCTGTACCATACCGTAAAGCAGGTGGTCAGGATGCTTTAGATGGTGCAGCGGTAGAAGTTCGTCAGGATCTGGGGGGACAGGTGGGCTTTTTTGAGCCTCCTCAGAAAGTAAAGGCGCTGCTGTGCCTTTTTGATTAGCTTTGAGGTGTTGAGGGACCAGGACAGATCCTCCGAGATGTGTACCCCGAGGAATTTGTAGTTGGAGACCCGCTCCACCTCAGTCCCGTTTATATGGATGGGGGTGTGTCTGCCCCCTCTGTTCTTCCGAAAGTCAACAATTATTTCCTTCGTCTTCTGGGAGTTGAGGACGAGGTTATTGTTGGCACACCAGGTAGTCAGGTGCTGGACCTCCTCCCTGTAGGCTGATTCGTCATTATCACTGATCAGTCCTACCACCGTGGTGTCATCGGCAAATTTTATGATGGCGTTGGAGCCATACTTGGGGATGCAGTCATGCGTGAAGAGGGAGTAGAGGAGAGGGCTGAGCACACAGCCCTGTGGCACGCCGGTGTTCAGTGTTATAGTGGAGGAGGTGAGGTTGTTGACCCTAACAGACTGTGGTCTGTTAGTGAGGAAATCCAGTGTCCAATTGCAGAGGGAGGTGGAGATGCCAAGACCGCTGAGTTTGGTGATCAAGCTAGCGGGTATGACAGTGTTAAAGGCAGAGCTGAAGTCAATAAACAGCAGCCTGATGTAGGTGTTGTTGCTGTCCAGGTGGGTCAGGGCAGAGTGTAGGGCCGTCGATATGGCGTCCTCTGTAGACCTGTTTGACCGGTAGGCAAATTGGT
The DNA here is from genome assembly GCA_963514005.1 of Raja brachyura. The sequence continues at coordinate 94,441,683 of OY740782.1, forward strand.
GGGAGTCCAGTGTGGGGGGGAGGCTGGCTTTGAGGTGAGCCAGGATCAGCCGCTCAAAGCACTTAGCGATGACAGGGGTGAGTGCCACTGGCCGGTAGTCGTTGAGACTCCCTGTCGCTGATTGTTTGGGCACTGGCACAATGGTAGATGTCTTGAGGCAAGTGGGGACGACACCCTGGGCCAGTGACAGATTGAAAATGTCAGTGAGGACCAGGGATAGTTGTCCGGCACATGCCCTGAGCACCCGCCCGGGGATGCCATCGGGGCCGGCTGCTTTGTGCTCATTCACCTTGCTCAGTGCGTCTTGTACAGCAGAGGTGGAGAGACTGAGGGGTTGTTCATTCGGGGGTGGAGCAACTTTGATGGCGGGAGTTTTGTTGTCCCGGTCAAAGCGAGCATAGAAGTGGTTTAGCTCATTAGGAAGGGAGGCGTTGTCCGGGGGGGGGTGTTGATTTTATGGTAGTCAGCAATGGACTTAATTCCTTGCCACATGCGCCTGGGGTCGGAGTTGTTTCGGAAATGCTCCTCAATCTGCTGTTTGTGATTGAGTTTAGCATTCCTAATTCCCTTTTTCAGATTGGCCCTGGATGAGCTGTATCCCTCAGCGTCGCCAGATTTAAAAGCGGCGTCTCGAGCCTTCAGCAGGAGTCTGACCTCCCTGCTCATCCACGGCTTCTGATTAGGGAAGGTCTTTATCACTTTATGGGTGGTGATGTTATCAGTGCAGAATTTTATGTAGTCCAGAACAGTTGAGGTGTATGAATTTATGTCCACTTGGGAGTTAAAGGTGGCCTGGGTGGCAAACAGACTCCAGTCTGTTTGCTGAAACTGTTCCTGTAAGACAGAGACAGCCCCCTCAGGCCAGACCTTCACTGTCCTCGCGGTAGGTTTCACACGTCTGATCAGAGGTGTGTATTTGGGGAGCAGGAACAAAGAGAGGTGATCAGACTGTCCCAGGTGGGGGAGGGGAAGGGCTTTGTGGGGGAGGGGAAGGGCATTGATTTATTTATGTACTATATGTGTCAGCAACCCCTCCCGTGAATGCCATTCTGATCCCGATCACTATGTCAGGCCAGGAGAGGACAAACCTCAACATCATTGAGCTGAGACGATGGCTAAATAAGTAACAGCTGTGTCCAATTAGCTGATATTGGATTGACCCACCTGAACCTCATCAACCTGCTCCTTCTAAACCAGGCATTCCAGCCAAGGCGATGGGCCTTCTGAAACTGCCAGCACCATTGTGTGGTCATGGCTGAACTGCTGGGAAAGGCTGATAGCCAGTGCCTCATTAGAGGCTAAGGTTGAGTGGCCAGGGCATGCCTGAGACTACCGGTGTCTCTGACCTGCCCACAGACAATGAGGGACTGTGCCCACACACAAAGGCAAAGACTGTCAGCACTGCCTCTTCAAGCCCAAAGCAGAGCTGCCAGGACAAATCTGAGATTGCCACTGCCTTCCCTTGAGACAATGGTGAACTGCAGGGAGAAGCTAGAGATTGCCACGTCTCCTCCTTTAAGTACAGGATGGAGCTGCTGGGCCAAGTCTGAGATTGCCATCGCCACCTCGCATGCGCCCTGACAAAAAGGACAGCACCGCCATGCAGTACTGGATTTTATTGTCTTATCAACCATATCATGTGAGTTCACCTGACTGAAAATATGTAATTGTTGAACCCAGCGTCATCCCCGACACCACACGTTAAATTGACATTCAACAAATTTGTTATATATGTAATCAGTGGAAATTAACATCAAGTTACTTTTTATAACTGAGAGTCAATAAGTATTATCAAATCTCAATTTGGCTACAAGGTTGATCATTTAAGCTATTTCTGATTTATTGGATATTAATGGCATCATTATTTCATTCAATTACATTGCATAGTCTTTAGATATCAAAAAGCATGTGTCAATGATTCCACTAAAGTCTGTGTTCCTCGGGCTAAGTTTGACATTCATATTTATGTTTTTTGAATTTGCATTGTCACTAATAAATTCAATTTTTATGGGTGTGTAAAGAAAAAATTAATATCAGAACAAATACTAGACAGACTACAATGTGAGTTTATAGTGAACAATCACTTTTGGATAATGTTTCTCTGCAGTGTCAGAGGCTGAGGAACAACCTGACACAAGTACGTAACGTTATGAAACACAGGGAAGGTAATGTCACAGAATGCTGGAGTAACTCAATGGGTCAGGCAGCATCTCGGAGAGAAGGAATGGGTGACGTTTTAGGTTGAGACCCTTCTTCTCGACCCAAAACATCACTCATTCCTTCTCTCCAGAGATGCTGCTTGACCCGATAAGTTACTTTAGCATTTAAACCAGCATCTGCTGTTCTTTCCTACACAAGGTAACTAGTCAGTCTTATCCCCCAAGCACGAAAACTCAACATGTCATTTTGAGATGTGAGGTGGAAAGTTTAATGGAGATCTGTGGGGCAAGATTTTTACACAGAATGGTAGTGCCTGGAATATGCTGCAGCAAAGATGGTGGAAGCAGATATGATAGAAGTGTTTGAGAAGCATTTAGTTAGATACTAAACCAAGTGCAGACCCGTTGGGTCTGCTCCCCCAACGCAATATTCCATCACTCACCTGTTCTCCCAATGCAACCCATTCCCTCAACGCAATATTCCACCACTTTCTCTCTCCCCCCCCGTGAGCAGCAGTGATGTTGGCGGTTCTTACCAGGTAAGAGTGTACGTGTTGCGTATGTGGTACTGCAGTAGACTTGAGCCACGCTGTGCGTCACGCCCTTTGACCTTATGACCTTTCGTTCAATCCCCCTATTTAAATGCGGCCCTCCCCCTCATGTCACTCGAAGCTGGTGTCCACCCAGCACCCCATTGCGGAGCATTGTGACGTCACTTTAGAATTGGTTGAAAGATTTTCCGTTTAAAAACATGGTTTTGGGTATTTTTGCAATGCAGTAACTTTGTAAATATAGGTGGAAATGCGACGGGGAGATGCTTATTACCACCACGGGAAAAATGTGGGTAGAATGTGTGAAAATGGGAAGGCTGTGACCTAGCATTTAGAAGAAGATGGGAAATCCAGATTGATAGAGACACATCGTGGGCACAAACAAGACAAAGATTTTTAGTTGTATAGAGATAGCTGAACAGGCAGGGACTAGAGGGATGTGGATCTTGTGCAGGCAGATGTGATTAATTTAGATTGCCATCATAGTTTGTACAGATGTCAATAGCCAAACGATGTGTGTTGCGCTGTTCAATAACATATAACATATAACAATTACAGCATGGAAACAGGCCCGCTCTGCCCTTCCCGTCCATGCCGAACATTTATTTTCCCCTAGTCCCATCTACCTGCACTCAGACCATACCCCTCCATTCCCTTCCCGTCCATATACCTATCCACTTTACTTTTAAATGTTAAAATTGATCCTGCCTCCACCACTTCTGCTGGAAGCTCATTCCACACAGCCACCACTCTCTGAGTAAAGAAGTTCCCCCTCATGTTACCCCTAAACCTCTGTCCCTTAATTCTCATGTCATGCCCTCTTGTTTGAATCTTCCCTACCCTCAATGGGAAAAGCTTATCCACGTCAACTTTGTCTATCCCTTTCCTCATTTTAAAGACCTCAATCAAGTCCCCCCTTAACCTTCTGCACTCCAAAGAATAAAGATCTAACTTGTTCAACCTTTCTCTGTAACTTAGTTGCTGGAACCCAGGCAACATTCTAGTAAATCTCCTCTGTACTCTCTCTATTTTGTTGACATCCTTCCTATAATTAGGTGACCAAAATGGTACACCATACTCCAGAATTGGTCTCACCAATGCCTTGTACAATTTTAACTTTACTTCCATACTCCTATATTCAATGCTCTGATTTATAAAGGCCAGCACACCAAAAGCTTTCTTTACAACCCTATCTACATGTGATTCCACCTTCAGGGAGCTATGCACAGTTATTCCTAGATCCCTCTGTTCCACAGCATTCCTCAATTCCCTACCATTTACCATGTACGTCCTATTTTGATTTGTCCTGCCAAGATGTAGCACCTCACACTTATCAGCATTAAACTCCATCTGCCATCTTTCAGCCCACTCTTCCAAATGGCCCAAATCTCTCTGTAGACTTTGAAAATCTACTTCATTATCCACAACACCACCTATCTTAGTATCATCTGCATACTTATCCAATTTTCCACCCCATCATCCAGATCATTGATGTACATGACAAACAACAGTGGACCCAATACAAATCCCTGAGGCATCCCACTGGTCACCGGCTTCCAACCTGACAAACAGCCATCCACCATTACTCTCTGGCATCTCCCATTCAGGCACTGTTGAATCCATCTTGCTACTCTGCCTTTAACACCCAAAGATTGAACCTTCTTAACCAACCTACCATGGGGAACCTTGTCAAAGGCCTTACTGAAATCCATATAGACAACATCCACTGCTTTACCCTCATCAATTTCCCTAGTAACCTCTTCAAAAAATTCCCAGATAAAGGAGAAAATAGAAAAAGATCTTGACATGAAAAAAAAAATCTAAATCATAGATTTCAAAAGGGAATTCATATTTGTATACATTTATTGTTTAAGAAGGAACTGCAGATGCTGAAACAATGGAAGGTGGACAAAAATGCTGGAGAAACTCAGCGGGTCAGGCAGTATCTATGGAGCAAAGGAATGGGTGATGTTTCGGGTCGAGACCCTTCTTCAGACTGATGTATACTATGGAAATATTATGCACTACTATACTATGGAAATATTGTGCACTATATTCTGCACTCTTATCCTTCTCCTTTGCTCTACCTATTGTACTTGAGTTTGATTTGATTGTGTTGATGTATAGTATTATTTGATAGCATGCAAAACAAAACTTATTACTGCACTTGGGTAAATGTGCCAATAATAAACATAAACCTAAAAACTGCACATTTAAAAGTAATTTGGACAGGTACATGGACAGGAAATGCTTAGCGTTTGGGCCAAATGTGCGCAGGTGAGACCAGTGAAGATGGGGCATCTTGGTAAGCATGGGCAATTTGGGCTGAAGGGCCTGTTTCCATGCTGTATGATTGTGAATCTATGACTCTGGGATGGATAAAAGAAAAAATAGAATGGGCAGAATCAGTGGATGATTTGTAGGATAGATTCAAACTTATATTAGTGATTTAGATTTTGGCATCAGAAATAAATTGCTCTATTTACTATGACTCCAAATTAAGAGAAACAACCGAGGAGATCTGCGATGACTTACAATGCATAAATCACCCGCAGAATGAACGTACAATTAGCCTGTATATTTCAAATTGTGAATTATTAGAATTTGTCGAAAAACGTCCGATTGCTTGAAAAATGAGAACTAAATAATGCAGAGGAAGAAAGGGATGTTTCAGTGCAAGTACACAAATGACTAAAAATGGCCATGTAAATTAATTAAAGCTATAAAAATAACAACGGCACATTGGAGCCTATTACAAGTGCGACAGAATTGAATAGGACAGGTTGCTGCTAATTTTAACACTGAACCAGTTAAAACCCACTTTAAATCACCTTGGAAAATTGTGTTTGACATATTGTAGACAAGTGAGTGCAAAACTCTGACTGCTGGTTTGTGATACGGATACAGTGCATTAATGAAGCAGCACCTCTAAGTTGATTGCCTTAAGGTTCCTTAATCATCCATAACAACGTGATGTAATAAATTCCTACAGCTGGTACAATATTCCCAAATGTAGTCAAATTCACCATGGCCCTCAATTTCCCTGCTTCTATCTTTTTTGAGACCTTCTCTGAAGATATTTGCGGTTTTGCTTGGTCTACTGTTGTAATCATTCAGTAGGTGTTCCTCGCCAACAATAGTGCCACATCGTCCCATTTAAAAAAAACAAAATCAATGTAGCAGCAGAATTGGATCCTGTGGTTTTCCTGGATTGGAAACTACATCCATTTAATTCTGTTGCTTTTTTTGACCTTCTGCTTTCGTAAACTGAGGATTTCCACTAAAATGTAAATGGTATGTGATTTGCATTGTCAGTTTGTGTAGCTTTCCTGGTAGCGTCCACAAAGTTTTTCAGTTCTTGCACATTCTCTAGGTCTCTATCTTCTGCTATAAGGCTATAAATGAAAAGTTAGCTCTGTGCTTACAACTCAAGCAATTTCAAGCAAAGTGGTTGAACATTGTAATTGTCATCTTCTTGCTTTTTTCCCCTTATTTCTATCGCTCGTGTTCAAAATTGGAATCCTGAATTCTCATCAAGCAGACCATTGTAGTCATTAGACTAAATCTATGAACTGATGAGACAAATTTCCAACAATGTAGCATAAAACTTGATTTGTGTCACAATTGGTTAAAAAGTGTTTAGGGTGATTTTAAAAACAGAACTTTGTATGGAAGTGAAACTAAGTTGTACATAACTTTTTTAAAAACTGATTCTTTCTTGCTAAGCCTTTTGTGAAAATGATAGTAGGGTCAGTAAAACAGCAGTGGTAAACTGAAAAATCACATTGATTTTAATCAAGTCATGGTTTCCATTTTAATGCATGCAGATTTATAAAATATGTTAAATTGTACAAATTGTGATGCTCTTCAAATTCAATTCTGATTTGTCGATTGGTTCTGCCAAATTAGTTTCAACCGAGAAATCTGCGAACTTCATTGGTTTACAAGATTTGCAGCATTGTCATGAAAACACACTTGTCATATTCTCTCACATTGCAAGCTTATGCAAAGCCACTCTGGTTAAAGTGTGCTGTATTTAAGGGGAGTTCCAAAATGGAATCATTTGCATATTCAGTTAATACAACTGTCAAAGTAGGAGCAGAAGTAAACAATTTGGACATTTTGTAGCCCATTTCACCATTCAATGTGATGCTGCCTGATCATCCACTTAATTTTCAAGTTCCAGCTATTTCCTCTTTTTATAGCTCCAATATTAAATGTATCTGCCTCCACCTTGAAGATACTTAATGACTTGGCCGCCGCTGTCTACTCTAGTAGGAAATGCCACAGATTTACTCTGGTTGCCAAAAAAAATGTGATCTTGGTTTTAATTTTTTTTTGACTGTTGGCAGATCAATTTCCGTCCTGGGATAAATAAAGTTATATTGTATCGTAAATAGCATAGCTAACACCTCTTGTCTGCCCCCCCCCCCCCCCCCCCCCCTCGCTTTGTCATCTTGGAAATCAGTCAAGTAAACCTTTGTTGCATTCTTCCCTCAGAAAAGGATAGTTAAAACGCGCACAAAGCTCCGGACAATGTCTCGCCAAGGCCGTGTGCAGTTGCAGGAAGGCGTCGGTGTTGCAGTATTCGAATTCACTTCCCTTGAAGATCAACCTTCCATTTGCCTTCCTAACTGCTTGCTGCTCAAAAGCAACAGATGTGCAATGGCATTAGATCTCATTGTACCTATCCCTTTCCAACTTTGTCTGTTTCAGAAAATAATCTGGAATATAGAACCAACCTGAATAATCTTGATAGACACAAAATGCAGGAGTAACTCTGCATTCTTATTGCAGGGAAAATTTTGTGGTTTGTTTCAAGAAAAAGAGATCTATTCATTTTTAATGCAGCACAAATAATAATTCATAAGGTACTCCAAAGTGTAACTGGAATTTAAGGTCATTGAAAGGCACACTTGCAGTTTATTTAATAGGTCCAGACTCCCTTTAAGGAGTTACTGATCTGACAAATTTTCCATCCTTATGTCAAAGCCTTCAGGAAGAAACCCTTCAGCCATTTGAGGTTATTCCAGCAACTTGGAAATTGTATCAAATTTGGCCCTGTCAAATAATTTCATTAAACCATCTGCTGCTATCAACAGAGCTGCACAATTCATAGGAACAACACACATAAACATCGACCTCTGGTACACATCTGTAATAGTTTCATCCAATTTTTGAGAATGGATTTCAATTGTTGATTGATTCATCTCTTGGCCTAAGGCAGTATTGTTTTTTGTTCTTGCCAATAACCACATTAGTTTTTCTTGTAATGGAACAAACGCTTTTATTGCTTAATTTTCTACTTGTGTTTTCATGCAACAGCACTTTGCTCCTGGAACTGTACCATTCTTCATTCATGAAGTCAAATGTCTATTTTTAAATTTTTACTGCCCAAGTGAAATTTTGGAGCATATTTCAATGTCAACAAAACTGAAATTTAAATGAGGCTTTTTGGAAAAAATCATGGTTTTCTTCAAAAATATCCCAACAACAAATGTTTCCACCTATCAACTATTTTAATGATTTGCAGAAAAATCTGTTCAGGTGCAAACATGATTTTTTTTAATTTGTGCTTTGTTGCACAGGAAAAAAGTGAGAGACTTTTTGGTATTTGACTGCTTTTGCAGTCAATTATTTGAGTTCACAGTGAAGAATATACAAGTACCCATGATCATTTGCAGAAATAATTCCACAAGTGCAGTTAATCTTCTGAATCAAACATATTCAAATGTTGTAGGCTGTGTATGTTTTGATCTGATACTTCTACTTGAGGGCCTGTCCCACTATCACGACCTAATTCACGACCCGTGCCGAGTTTTCCCTTGACTCATACTCGCAGCATGGTCGTCACGAGGTCGTAGGTAGGTTGTGATGCTAGTCATAGGTACTCATGGCATCAAGTAGGTTGGGGCATTTTTCTAGCCTGATGAAAAACGTCCATGAGTAGAAAAGGTGGTGAAAGTGGGACAGGCCCTTTACTTTCATTTTTAGCCTAAAAAAAAAGAGGCAAAACTCCAACAATATGTGTTCTTTTTCCTTTTGAAATCCATTAACAACATGGAAATTGACTCTTCGTTCCACATGCTAACCATTGATCAACCATTCACACTAGGTTCATTTTACCCCACTTCCGTTCACTGCACATTAGGGGTGATTTTACAAATTAACAGACAATCCTGTTTGTTATGGACATTTCCTTCCCTATCCAATTTTGATATGGGAGGAAGTGGAGCATGCAGAGGAAACCCCTGTGGTCATGGAGAATGTGCAAACTCCACACAGACAGCTCCCAAGGTCAGGATCAAACCTGAGAATATGCTGCTGTGAGGCAGCAGCTGTGCCGCTGATTTGTTTTCTCCTTTGTATAAATTTATTAGAATTATTTTTTTAAATCTGTAAAACAACAATATTTTAAGATCTGCTCTTATTCGTGGTATAAAAAGTTGTCTGCTGTACTAGGTTAGGTTTCTAAAGACAATTTTTGTATATTTGCCACATTCTTATTTAAATACTAAAGCACATTTACACAATAGCTCCTGGTCATTGAGCCAAAGAAAATAAGGTTAAAACTAGAAACAAATTAAATATAGTTATAGGATGCTTGACCTTTTTTGGCTTTTGTGTAGATGTGAATCATCTTTTGCTGCATTGCAGATTGTCTTCCTATCCCACCCCCACACCTCCCCGCATCAGCTAAAATGAAGGCATCTAAATGGCTATATTCCCATGAAGTATACACAGACAATAATCTAATGACAGGATTTCCAAATACTCATGTCAACATTTCTAAGTTCCCAATTTATTTTTATTACATGGTATCTGCACTAAATTGATCATTGGTGTAATCAACTGCTAACAAAATAGAATACTTGCTCACAACTGAAGAGACTTCAATGTCTCACTGACAAGGAAATGCTTGATGCTTGCATTTGTCAATTTACCATGCGATTGCAGTCTTGGCCCTGACTTCTTGTTGAGGCTCATTATTGCAAAATGTGAGGGGTAAAGGCTTTGTAGCTGGGTTGTAATGGAAACAAGCTGTCCTTGAGGCTGCAACTAGCAGTTGAAGGCAGACCTGAGATCATCACATTAGCAAAATATGAAAATCATTAAGTATTCAAGGCAATCGGATCCAAGCACAAGGGACAATGTCTATTAAACTATGCAATGGAGTTGCATTGGTGGTTGGGTTTCGGCCCGAAACATTACCTATCTCCTTCGCTCCATAGATGCTGCTGCACTCTCTAAGTTTCTCCAGCATTGTGTGTACCCTTGCATTGGTGGTTGTCTTTCATAACAATTGGCATAACATGTGTTTTGTGGTTTGTAAGGACCGGACTCAAGGTTTGCTGTAATTTAGGTGGAGAACTCCAGTGCCCTTCACGACATCACATGAAGATAGGTTTTTAAAGCTTTCTGCTTTCTTTACAATCAAAGACCCATTCTGCTGAAATGTTCAAGGTAGGTGCCAAGGGTCTTACAAATTTACTAGTATCAGTTGTTGCAGGAAATTACTCTAACAAAATAGGCATTTTTTCATTTATTTAAAAAAAAATGCTCATTTAGGATCAATTTTAGCCTGTAATCATCCCATAATTCTTCCTAACAGTATCTTCAGAAGTAGGTTGTGTTCAGTTCATTGTGGAAAAATAATATGATACAGAGAGAGAGTGTGATGTGCTCGGATGTTGATATTTTGTTGAAAACCTGTCTGGTTCACAAGGTGCTCTGATGTATTCTATATTCTGATGAGGTTGAAATAAAATAATTGTTAACTGTCACCTTTATTGCGCAATTTCATTTCCATATTCTGTCTCTCCACAATTTGCTGGGAGAGGGTTGTAGGTGGTGGTACATCAGCATCATATTTTGTATCACTCTTGATCTTCTTTTCCTCTAAGAAATATTAATTTATGGATTAAGAACAATATAGCACAGGAACGTGACATTCAGCCCATGTGCAGAATGTATCTAATTTGCTGTTCCCTGCACTTCCATATGCCTTATCTAAAAGCCTCTTAAACGCCACTATCATCTTTGACACTCAATGTAGGAGACCTAGGAAAGAAAGGTCAGTGTGGGAGTGGGAAGGGGAACAAGTGTTGTTGGGAATTAAGTAACTGTTGGCAGACCAATTTCCCTCCGGGGTTGAATAAAGTTTTATCGTCTCGTGTTTGGCAACCGGGAGATCGGGTAGGTCCAGGGTGAGGCCAAACGCAAATTGGAGGAACAGCATCTCATATTTTGCTTTGGCAACTTACAACCCTGTGAGTGGTATGAATATTGATTTCTCTAACCTCAAGTAACCCTTGCATCCCACCTTTTTCCATCCCTCCCCCACCCAAGTTGTACCAACTTCAAAGCTGTCTTGTTGAATCTCATTGTCTATACTAGTTTTCACCTAGACCACAGCTTACAACAGCCTGTTTCCTTTATCATTACTTTTTTTTGCATATCTTTAATTCATTTGTTATATCTCTCTATATCACCATCTATATTTTTTGTTTCCCTTTCCCCTGACTCAGTCTGAAGAAGGATCTTGACCTGAAATGTCACCTATTCCTTCTCTCCAGAGATTCTGCCTGTCCCGCTGAGTTACTCCAGCTTTTTGTATCTATCTTTGGTTTAAACCAACATCTGCAGCTCCTTCCTTCAATTCTCATATGTATATAATTTACTTCCCTTACTGTTTGCTGCATCTGCGCCTGTAATGCTGCTGCAAGCAAAATTTTCATTTTATCTGCACCCAGGAGTCACATCTTCTAATTGGTGGAAGTGGTTTCTACTAGCTGTAATATTATCAGGCCTTCTTGATATCATATTCACTCAAATGCTGCCTTGTTGCCTCCTGATCCTGGAATTTGGCTTTGAAATTGAATGATCCTGAAGAGAAATCCAGGATGGGCACCAGTGGGCAGATTATTAGAAAAAAATGCTGCTGAGATCATCATTGGCAATATTTTTCCTCCTGGTGTTTAGTAATTTGGATGGATTGGATATATGCTCTACCATTTGCTGATGGGACAAAACCTGATCAACTTTAGCTCTGGATAGATGCCAGTGTTGTATGTGATATTGGAACTGTTGAGTTGGAATTGTGGCTTCTTTTGGAGCATATCTGCAGCCCAAAAGCCAGGATTATGCAGCGATGCAAAACCTTACATTGCATCCAAAATGAACAGCTTTTAAATCTCAGTCTTTAATGGCTACGTAAAAAAAACTGTACTAGCGGTTGCTGCTTGCAAAACTTATGAAAAAGGATAAGTGTTTGATGTTAAGGAAGAAAAAGTCTCTACTATTCATTTACAAATCAACTAAGTGAAGTAATTCATAAGGATTTACTAATTATGTTGATATCCATGCCATCAATAATATTACAATATTGTCAATATTTAGATTTGCAATATCAATAAAATGCTATTATGACTTTGAACTTAAATTGTACTTCAAATTAGTTCATGACAATATTTGTGAATGCAGGTGACAGTTCTGTTTATATATACCAAGTGAGCTCAGGATGCTTATGTTCATCACAGTCAATAAAATATTTTTAAAGCACTATTGAGTGATTGGAAGAATATTTGATGGTAATATCAGATTTTTGAGGTTATTTTTCGAAGATATAAATTATTCCATGATGGCCTTTTACTGTGCAACAACCATAAAGAACAAAATAATTGCAGGTTTAATTCCTACTTTGGAAAGTCTGCTGAACTTGGTAAAGGGGTTGGTGTGGCTTTATGAATTACCTTGCCAGTTCTCAGCTGCAGAGTGCTTCCCACTTCCAAGCCACCATCTATTGATGCTTCGACCGGAATATTTGCTGAAGGCACAGTTGGGTTCTGACCTGTCTTCTGGTTACTTATTTTAATTTATTTTGACAACATTCCTGGTAGTAAGTCTGTTTCATTTTAAGAGGAGGTGTAAGGGTGAATGGCTCAATATAAATATTGTAAAGGGCCTGTCCCACTTGGGCGACCTAATCCGCAAGTTCTGGCGAGTTTGTCCTCAACTCGTACTCGCAGCATGGTCGACAAGAGTTCGTAGGAGGTCTTCGTAACTCTCTTTCATACTCAAGAGTGGTCTCCGTGTACTCGAGGCCTCAGCTAGGTTGTGGCATTTTTATCAATATATTAAAAAATGCCTGCTAGTAAAAAAAGGTCGCCATGGAAAAAATGTATACTTTTTTTTACTCATTGGTTTACTATGACTAGCTACAGCAACGAGGCTGCATTCCAAAAGTTAAATCTACAAATAAACATTTGGGGAATGCTGATGGTACAATGTTTTAAATTACTGGACTATTAATCTGGAGGCCTAGACTAAAATTTCAGCATGGCACTTGTAGAATTTAAATTTGTTTGGTAATCTGGAATTTGGAAAATACAAATAATCTTCATGGTGATGGTGACGTCAACTAGTAAATTGTTGTGAACATCCTGCCATCCTTAGCTGATCTAGACCTATCCCTTGGTTTGGACTCTGAAATGGAAAGGCCTATCAAGCTGTTTAGTTGCAGGCCGCTTGTAAACATCACCTTAAGACCATTAACCTTCTTTCCTTGCAGTGCTCCACAAAGACAGCACCCAAGGATAGGATTATGCCTGAATCACTAGAGCTAAGAGGCTGGAATGCCTCCTGCTGTGTAGATAAATGCAGCTTTTTCAAGCAATATGCAGATCACAAGAAATAATGAACAAAAGAATGTGACAAAATTACAATATCTCATTTTCGCCTGATGTGTTCCCCTCAACATGGCGAAAAATAATATAGAGTGATTGACATTTTTGAAGGACCTCTCCACTCAGTCCATCTGAGTAACCTTGAATGTTCAATCTTGTGTGATGGGCAAGCCTATGACTGGTGGAACTGCTTGGTAAAAATAGAAAAGCAGATGTTATTTCCTTTCTTTACGGTTGGAAAATATTAATAATGAAAGGACTTTGGTCATTTGCATTACAAAGGACTTAGTTTATAGGAATAGTCATCTTGTAGCAAGTATTTAGGCTATTTGTAAGGTTACACTGGCACGTTGTGTATGGTTAGAGGCCAGAAATTCATTCTCATAATTCCCAAAATCAAAACAATACATTCAAAAACTTGGGTTAGCTCAGAGTAGGAAAATCTTGCACACTTCTGGGTTTCATGGACCCATTGAGTAACTTCTCTCAATTTTTGGTTGGATTTTTGTTCCCTTGGCGCAAGTGATTACCACACTATAGGAAGGATATAAATATCCTAAATAATTAAATTATTATAATGTTATCCTAAATCTATGTCCTAAATTTTAAAAAACTATCCCCTATCTATGATGGTCAAACTTTTACAAACTTCTTAGATCACCACTCAGCCACTTTTTACTCCAAAGAAAACAGGCCCAGCTCATCCAATCGCCCATGTTAACTGCAAGCTTTCCAGTCCATGCAACATTCCTGTGAATCTTTTTTGCACTTTCGCCATCTTGTGCATATCCTTCCCATAGTGTGTTAACCACCCAATTGCACACAACTCCATGCATGATCTAACTAGCGGTTTGTTCAACTGCAACCAGATGTCACAAATATTATACTCTAGGCTTTGGATAATGAAAGCAAGCATACCTTAACTGTTTTTCACTGCTTTGTGCATCTGTTACCATTTTTATGGGATCATGTATTTGTACGCTATGGTGTTGCTGTTCAATATCATACCCCAGGGCTCTGCTGATCACTGCGAGTGTATTTACCCGAGTGCATCACTTCTCACTTCTCTGAGTTCAATGCCATATGCCATTTCCTTGCCCACTTTCTAGTTGAACTCAATCCATTTGGGCCTTGGACATCCACCTTCATAATTCACTATATAACCGGTTTTGTGCCTGCCAATTGATCATTCCACCCACATTCTCTTCCAAATCATTAATATATATGCCAATCAATAAAGGATCCAACACTGATCCCTGTGGCACATTGCTGGTGCACATTTCCAATATGAAAAGAAAACCTCCACCACAACCCCGGCCTCCAACCATCAAGCCAATTTTGTATCCAATTTACTTTCTCTCCCTGTACCTCATGCATACTAACCTGGAGGCCAAGCCCATCATGTTACAGTCCATGTAAAGAATGCCCTGTCTCATTAATTCTCTTGGTCACTTCCTCAAAAAAAAGTGTGCTCCTTTTGGCACTCTAAGAAGGGTCACAAGGTGGGTGTCACACTGGCGGACCTCACTGCTGCCTACGATACAGTGTGGCACCTGGTCCTGATCTTGAAGCTCTTCCGCACTATTCCTGACCGCCATTTAGTGCCAACATCCTTGCCAACCACAGTTTTGTACTTAAGCGATGGACAATCTAGCCGACTGAGACACCTAAGAAACTGAGTCCACCAAGGCTCAGTACTGGCCCCCATGCTCTTCAATCTCTATATCAGTAATCTCTCGCCAGTATGGATACGCAGATGACCTGGCCCCATTGCATTCGGACAGGAGTCGGTCAAACGTGGAGGATGTGCTTTCGGCGGATATGGAACTTGTCGCGGGCTACTTTAAGACCTGAAGACAAAAAATGAGTGTGGCAAAAACCACCACAACGGCCTTTCACTTGACAACAAGGAAGCTCAACGCCAGCTAACTGTCACCCTCAATGGGTCACCCCTACCCAATAACCCATTTCCTACATACCTCCGGGTGAAACTAGATTGGCAGCTGACCTGTAAGCAACGCCTTGAAGCTTTCCAATGTAAAGTCTTGGTGCGGAACAACCTCCTGCGTTGCTTGGCTGGATCGTCATGGGGCGCCAGGACATCTACTCTCCGAACCAGTCCTCTTGCACTCATGTACAGCGCCGCTGAGTACACCGCCCCAGCATGATGCCGCAGCGCTCATTCCAGCAAGCTAGACGCCATCCTCAACGACACCATGCGGATCATCACCGGCTGCGTATGTCCTACTCCGATGGATCTTCTGGTGCTTGAGGTATCGCACCCGCAAAGCTTCGCAGAGAGTACTTCACTCATAGGCTGGTGTGCAAGGCCCCATCGGACGCCAAACATCCCCTGTACCACCTCGCCCAGGACTCGCAGCACCTGGGACCTCAACGCTTGTCATCTCATCACCCCTTCTCCCATCACACAGCGACCCTCCGTGGCTCCGGTTTCAACACACGAGGAGCATGGAAAACCAGCTGGGAACAGACTTTGCGTCCTCCTCAATTCACTGTTGCACTGAACACCACCCACCCAGCTCGGACCTGCCCTGCAATGAGTAGGTCGCCCTGAACCGGCTCCGTACAGGCATCTCTGGGGGATGCGTTCATCAGCAGCTTGCATGTGTGGAGCAGACCAGCAAACAGCGCAGTATGTCATTTTCAACTGTGCTGTCCTTGTGGAGGGGTAGACCTCACTGCCCTCGACAACAGGACATTGAACTGGCTACAGCGCCTGGAGGACATTACATAACCTCTGCTGTCTCAAATACAAGAAGAAGAAGGCACTCTTATTCAGCATGTCCCATGGCCAGCAAATCCTTCAGAGCCCTCTCCCACTCTCACATCCATAAAACTTCCCATTTAATGTTTGTGTTCTATCAAACGATCAGTCTGTTATTAAATCCTACATTTTTCTTTATGTCAAAATTGAGTATAATTTGCAAATCTCTCAAACAATGGATGTGAATATGTAAGAGGTTATGACATAAATTCCAAACCTGCTATATTCCTCATTTAAATGTTTAAATGAAACTCTGGTTCCAAGAATATTTCTTTGCTACAATGGTAACATTAATTGGTATCTCTAAGCCACTGGAAACCTACAGTGATGGGGAAGGAGGAGCAGGTCACTTGTCATCTGTATGCGGTCCTCGGGGTTAACTTGCTAACTACCCCAAAGAACAAAGGCACTTCCATCACTATCAGACTACTGGCCTCTCAAATTGACTGACTAGTTACAAAAAATATAATCATGTCCGGGTGCTGCTAAATAGAACAAAATCCCTTAATGCTAAACTCCACTTTTCACTGCACATGTGACAATCAACAACTCAACTCAAACTAAACTTCAACTTCAATACATGTTTTTTTTTTGCCTACTTCACTGCCCATCTGCAATTCCCTGCAGATCTCTGCTTTTAATCACTCATTGTCTTGCTTTTTTTTGCCAAATCTGCTTTGCTTTGCCCGGATGGAAAATTGTTAATGTCCTAATGTTTTGTTTTCAGAATATCCACTTGATACTTTACATATCACCCATGCCATCAATATCTTGACCGCACCCAGCAAAGTATTGCACCTCTTACTAATCTTCGTTTGTATCAAAAGCATTTCTAAGTTGCATTGCAAAATCACCCTTCCAAAATCTTATTTTTGTTGTTGTAGTTCTCTTTGATTGGGACTGCAGTCTCCAATTTATTTAAAATGCAATTATTTTTCTATCAAAAGGTCACATCTGATATATTTGGTTTCCAATCATTTTCTGGCTGTATCCAGGTACTTGCAACAGCTACTCAATTTTGGATGATTTATCTATTGTTTTCACTTTCTGGAGTTAAATTGCGTAATTCCTACTTTGTGGGTACTTGTTTTGTTTAAATGCTTCTGAATTCTTGCCCATTGACATCTTTCCACACCCCACCTGAATCCTTCCCCCTTCTCTATTATCCTTTTTGACAAGTAGTAGGCTCGCTTCGGTCATGACTGACCATGGGTGATACATCATGGTCGGATGCAAGCCTGGACAATGTCATATGGAGGACAGGCTGTTGCCCATGCAGCACATGCCCCCTCTCCATGTCGCTGATCGATCCAAAGGAACAGCAGTGCCGTTACAGTTTGGCACCAGCGCCGTCGCAGGAGCTGCCAGAGTGAGGTTGTAGACAACGACGAACTGCCTTAGGGGCTCCGACTCCGGATTTCCTTGAGGTTTACTCCGAGAGCCTTTCCCATGACTGGATATGGCCACAAGGCAATGGAGGTTTTAAATCGGAGTTTTCCCTCTCCTAGATGGACTCCCTTCGCAGGCTGACGAGTCTCATCTGCCCGAGACCCGTGGGGGCGGGAGCGTTTATCTTCCCGTGCAGGTCTATAGCCCCTGCCCACTGACACGTAGAGTGGCATCATTTCCATATGTAAAGAACATCCCGTTTGTAATTTTCCTGTGGTGCTAACATTACAGGAATCTAAAATGAACTGCAATAGTGCATTTACTTTCTTGCCCAAAGTGTACTAAGATCACTGAAATGTGAATGGAAATACAACTTCAGCTCAGGACTGGCAGTCTCTCTGTAACCCCTTATATACCCAATCGCCTGTAAATTAGATCTTGTTTTAATTTGCAGTTTTGCTGACTAATTTTCCAAACAATGCCACTGGATCAGAAAAGTGGTTGTTTTGCAGGGTTGGTTAGTAAATCACTTCAGAAACCTTTATGATTAATACGTTTAAAAGCAGAGCAGATGTATAGATACTGAGGAATAATCTTGCACTAAGCTCAGCGGTAGCCCAAGATCTTTCCTGTAAGTGTTTTAGCCCAAGACATCAATCAAATACATTTATTATACGCTTGTGGAGGCTGTCTGACGTCAGTACTGAGGGACATAATTACACACCCACAGTTCATCTCTAGTATACCATTGATTCTCTGGCTGCTATCTTTGACAGTATCACTGCACCCATCTGAGATAACTTATGTGTACCTTGTTTTTATGTTAAATCCAGAAGTTTTTCTAATAGAGCTTAGTTTTGAAGTATGTGGACTACACTCATTTTCCAGTAGACTCCTTTATTCTGCAGCTGCTTGGCACATCGTTTAATAAGTTCTCAATTTCTGGATAATATTGAAGGTATGTGCTACCTGTTGTAAAACAAAATGGTTAATGAGAGAGCTCAATTTAAATCAGTTGTGTAGGCTAAAATTGATGGTATAATGATAGCTGGTTTATAAGCCTGCAGGCAAACCCTGTTGTTCCGCATTGCTGCACTTTATTTATTGCCCATTTGCTGGTTAATTAACAATTCTTGTTGCTCAGCAATCAACTTTGTAATTAAAGCTTAAAATTAGGCTGTGTTCATGACCAGGAGAATTGTACCAAAGTTTCAATTTGTGAAGTTGGTTGCAACTGTCAGCCATTTGCTTGTGCAGACAATTATTTTAATGGATTGCAATATTTTCTATTCTGCAAAGAAATAATCAAAGCATTTTAAGCTGCATTTTATAAAAGTAATCATTTTGGCTGCTGGAAGACTGCACCTGGACTTCATTGGCACTGTCAACAGGCACAATTATTTTTGTGAAATCTCTATCTCCACAATGCCAGAGAATCTGTGTTGTCATGCGAGACTGCTTCCAAATGCCCCGTTCCAGAATGGTAAGATGTTGCCTCGAGCCTGCAATTTCTCTCGTGCCTGAGTTTTTGATCTTTCAGGTGAAATAGACTGAGATGCTCTGCATGTAAAGTTGGGTTTTAAATATGTAACGTCTTCCACTCGGCTAAATTCAGAAGCAAAATGAACCATTAACCTCCTGAAATGATCCATGTGTGGTTCAGGTAAAACATTTAAGGGCAATTGTATCAATGCCCTGCTGATAATGAGCTGTAATATAGAAAGTAGGGGCTAAAAAGAAACTGATTTAAAACTAAGTGAAAGTGTAATTTAAAACAGAAAATGGTGGAAATGCATGGTGGGTCAGGAGCCATCTGCGTAAAAGAGAAATTATTAACATTTCAGGTCAAAGATCCTTTGTTAAAACTCTTCTGGTCAAAGATCACGGAGCTGAAACGTTAGCAGTTTCTCTTTCCACAGTTGCTGCCTGACAGGCTGGGAGCAATCGGTATTATCTGGTTAAGGGACCTGTGAACATCTTGATTTTCGGACATGCAAAGACTTCAGCTGTGAGCTAAAATATTTTTTACTTGTGCCTTCTGTATCCTGTGATTTAAGAATTTGTTTGGAAATGACAAATTATTTAATCGTTAAATTTAATCATCTATGAACTTAAATCATAATGATTGATTTGGAAAGGTAGGAATTTTATGAAGCTGCTTGTAGTTGATTAATAATTTGTTATCGTCTTCAGGATCAGATACTGCATTAAATTAGGATGATCAGAAAGTAGTGTAATTGGAATGGGAATCTACAAAGGGATACGTTAAATCAATCAACCAATTAAATCAACCAATATGATCACTTAATATGATCACATTTTAGATTCAAGACAGAAGCTAAGGGCTTTTTTAAAACAACCTTAACAGGAATCATGGAGGAACAACAGAATTTGCAAGGTCAATGGAATTGCATGTTTCTTTAAAACAAAATCCTATGGTCAAATATAAGGCTCGATTTGTTTGTAATATATCTAATTTCATAAAAGATCCATCATGGAATCTTGAATTTTATATATTGCATAATAAGTAATTAAAAAGGCAGAAACTGAATAAGGGATGTGAAAATGGAATTAGATGGAAGCAACCCACTCCTTTGCCAGCATTTATATTCCACTTTTCTTTATCTATCAGCATAACGCCTTAGCTGTCATATGCTTGGCTAGACTGGTCCTCATTGTTTTTTTTTAAATGCATCTCAATCATTCCCCGTTGTAGTGATTTCCATATTCCTGCCTCCCTCCAGGTTGTAAAGAATTTTCTTGAGGTTTATTTAAGTTTAATTTAGAGATATAGCGCAGAAACCGAGTCTGCACCAACCATCCATCGCCGCACATTAACACTATATTACACCCTCCGGGGACAATTCACACACACACCAAGCCAACTTGCCTACATACCTGCATGTCTTTGGAGTGTGGGAGGAAACCGACCTCGGAGAAAACCCACACAGGTCACGGGGGGGGGAAACGTACAAATTCCATACAGACTATAGTCAGGGTCAAACCCAGGTCTCCAGCGCTGTAAGGCAGCAACTCTACCGCTGCGCCACCATGCCGTACATGTAGATCACTTTGTTTTATGATGGATATTTGTTTTTCCACTCTCTTGTGTAATATTTTGGCTCTTTTTATGTAAAATATTAATTCTAAGCTCCATCGTCAGTGCTTACTTCCAGATGACTGTCTCTTCAGTGAATAATGAAGCCAAGTAATAATTTTATATTTTTGACATTTTGTTCTTGCTGTTTGTGGTTTTTATCATTTGCTTATTGGCAGCATTCCCATCCTCGCTTCCCTATGCAGAATATGTCGCTGCTAAGGATTATAAATCAAAACTTAATTTTGTTGTGCTTTGCCACTGTAATTGCCTTTTGGACTTTCCTAATCTTTTTACCACAATAAACATTTGCTCCTTCCACCGGTAGCAGATTCCCTGTGCTCTCTACACCCTCTACAATGTACATCACCGTTACTCTTCAAGGCAATGACACCACATCCCAACCTGCAACCACTTGAACTAAGAATGATGAACAGATCCATAGAGTCATAGAGGCCCTTCGGCCCAACTTGCCCACACCAGCCCGCATGTCCCAGCTATACCAGTCCCACCTGCCCCCGTTTGGTCCATAATCCTCGAAATCTGTCCGTTCCATGTACCCGTCTAACTGTTCTTAAACACTGCGATAGGCCTTGCCTCAACTACCTCCTCTGGCAGCTTGTTCCATACACCCACCACCCTTTGTGTGAAAAGGTTACTGCTCATATTCCTATTAACTCTTTTCACCCTTCACCTTAAACCTATGTCATCTGGTCCTCGATTCACCTACTCTGGGCAAGAGATTCTGTGCTACTATCCGATCTATTCCATGATCAGCTAGTTCCCCTCGAAATTTGCATGCTATTCTAACTGGGCTGCGTCGGTCTCTCAATATTAAGTCACCACACTAGCAATCATGAGGAATAGGTGATCGGGTTGCAGGTTCAAATCTGATCTTGACAACTGCAAATCAATTGAATTTAATGAAATAATCTTAATTGGTATTCTTTTCAAAACCAAGTCTCTGGAGGCCATGAAACTACCATATTGTCTTAAAATCCATCTGCTTCAATAATGCTCTTGAAGAGAAGACCTGCCATCTTTAACTGCTTTGATTTCAACATCGGAGCAATGTCACTGACTCTTAACAAGCCACTCAGGTACATTAAAACTGTACCATTTTAACAGAAGATTACCAGCTTCATCCTGTCATGGCACTCACTGCCACTCTGCTCACCTTGCAAAACTCTCCTTGTGAACAGAGGCCTAGAGCCCTTCAGCTCAGCTCATCCAAGTTGCCTACCTGGGTTAGTAACATTTGCCTGTATTTGGTCCATATCCCACTCGACCATTCCCATCCATATACTTATCCAAATGTTTTTAAAACAGTAAATATATTCTGCCTCTGTCCCTTCCTCTGGCAGCTCATACCATACACCTACCGCCCTATGTATGCAAATGTTGCACCTCGGGTTCCTAATAAATCTTTCCCCTCTCAACTTTAAATCTGCGCCCGGCCCTTGAAAAAGACAGGGACCACCATCTAATCGATGCCCCTCATGATTTTACAAACCTCTACACTGAGACCTGTCAGCCACCTTCGCTCCAGGGCAAAAAAACATGTGCCCTCCAGTTTTAATAACATCCTTGCAACAAGTATGTTCTGCACTCTTTTAAGCTTAATGATATCTTTCCTACAGCTAGGTGACCACACAGTACACAGGACAACTGTGGTCCCAACACAACTTGAATAGTATAATTTGCAGACTTTTGTAATCAATACCCTTCCTTATTAAGGCATGCATGCCAAATGCTGTCTTTAAGGGTCTCTTCACTTTCAGGAAACTATGGATCTGCGCCCCTTGGTCTCTGTTCTACAACGCCCTCCATGCCCTACCAATTACTGTGCAAGTCCTGCCCTTGTTTAGCTTCCCAAAATGCAACGCTTCCCACTTGCTTGATTTTTAAATTCCATTTGCCATTCCTTGGCTGACTTTCCCAATTGATCTACAGTAAGTAGATCTTGTTGTAATCTTGGATTAACGTCTTCACCATCCACTATTTCACCAATTTGTGCCATCCATAAACCGACTAACCATATTAACAATGTGTCATCCAATCGTTAATATAGATGATGAACTACAGTGGACCAAGCATTAATCACAGCCCTCTGATCTGAAAAGCGAGGCTCAACCTGCAATATCTGTCCATTTCCTCGACGGATGTTGCTTGACTGGCTGAGTTCCTCCAGCGTCTTGTTTTTCCCTTCACTAACACTTTTCTGACTCCTTCCACCAAGCCAATTTTGTATACAATTGGCAAGATCACCATGGATTCTAGTAGTACTGAGAAGATTTAAGAGAATGTTACCAGGACTCGAGGGAAAGTGCTGTTGGGAAAGATTAGGCAGGTAGAACGCTATTACTGGCAGCGCAGGAGGCTGAGGGGTGATCCTATAGAGGTGTGTAAAGTCATGAGGGGAATTGATGGGGATGATGGCACAGTCTTTTACACAGAGTGGGGGAATAAAAAAGCCGAGGGCATAGTTTTAAGGTAAGAAGGGCAAGATTTAATGGGAACCTAAGAGGCAGCTAAATACACAAAGTTGCATTATCCCCAGGTTATGAGCAAGTGTATCTAAGACATTGTGAGAAGTAGGGGAGAAATTGCAGGGGCTCTGTAGAGATATTTTTTATCATCTTTAGACATGATTGGAGGGGGAGTAACAAGCATTTAAGAACGACTGCCAAGACAAACCAGCGAACTGCAGCCACTGAGCCTAACATCAATTGCAGGGAAAATTACACCATTCCAGTAAATTTACATCACATCCTCTTCAGACTGATGTTTAAATTAGAGGAACTATCCCCAGATATGTCAAGCAGAAGCCTGGCATATTCACATCCATTTAATCCCTCCATTTCGATAATCTGCCAGGCATCTCCATTACAATTCTTGTGTATATTCTGACACACTGGAGAGGGCAGACAGTGCTTATGCAAACAGAATAAAATAGCCATTGGAATGTTCAAAAACTTTAGATCTTGTGGAGAGGTACGTAACTGCAGGTGCTGGAATCTTGTATAGAGCATTAAGTGCTGGAGTAACTTGGTAATGGTTAGATCTTGTGGCGTATGATGGTATTGGGTGAAACTTGAGCAAGGAAACCTCTTGCTAATCACCGACATCAACTTATGGATCATTGCTTTTCTATGTTGAATAATGTTTGGGGAAAGATCTGACAGTAGGAAGGGCACAAAATAAAAACCAGAATGATGTAGCTGTGAGACTTTGACTGTAACAGGCAATGAGTGTATTAACACATTGACATCCTACAGGGGGGAATTTTATAGAACTTATAAAAGGACTGGACAAGCTCAATGCAGGAAAAATGTTCCCAATGTTGGGCGAGTCCGGAACCAGGGGCCACAGTCTTGGAATAAAGGGGAGGCCATTTAAGACTGAGGGGAGAAAAAATGTTTTCACCCAGAGAGTTGTGAATTTGTGGAATTCCCTGCCACAGACGGCAGTGGAGGCCAAATCACTGGATGGATTTAAGAGAGAGTTAGATAGAGCTCGAGGGGCTAGTGGAATCAAGGGATATGGGGAGAAGGCAGGCACGGGTTATTGATTGGGGACGATCAGCCATGATCACAATGAATGGCGGTGCTGGCTCGAAGGGCCGAATGGCCTCCTCCTGCACCTATTTTCTATATTTCTATGTTTTTACCTTTTTCTGCACCGATCTATTTGTTACAAATGCATCTTTCTGTGCTGGAATTGGTCAAAGGGACATTCTTGCAGTTGATCTGGAAACATGGTGGCATACTTTCATGCTGCGTGTGCTAGACACATGATAAATATGGCAGCCAGATTAGACATCCATGAGGCACTGTGGACATTTATCAGCTACAGAAAAATAAGCAAGCTTAGCCTTTAACTGTGACTCGGCAAAAATCTCATTAGCTGCAAGTTAAGGGATCGATTCCAGTTCACTGAGGATGGCGGAAGGACATTTTGGAAACCGCACAGAGGATGTCTAATAGAAACACTGAAAAATAGGTGCAGGAGTAGGCCATTCGGCCCTTCGAGTCAGCACTGCCATTCAATATGATCATGGCTGATCATCTAAAATCAGTACCCCATTCCTGCTTTTTCCCCTATATCCCTTGATTCCTTTAGCCCTAAGAGCTAATTCAAACTCTCTCTTGAAAACATCCAGTGAATTGGCCTCCACTGCCTTCTGTGGTAGAGAATTCCACAAATTCACAACTCTCTGGGTGAAAATGTTTTTTCGCATCTGAGTCCTAAATGGCCTTCTCCTTATTCTTAAACTGTGATGCTGGTTCTCGACTCCCTCAACATCGGGAACATTTTTCCTGCATCTAGCCTGTCCAATGCTTTAATTATTTTATCTGTTTCTGTAAGGTGTCCTCTCATCCTTTCAAATTCCAGTGAATACAAGCCCTGTCGACCCATTATTTCATCATATGTCAGTCCCGCCATCACTGGAATTAATCAGGTGAACCTACGCTGCACTCCCTCAATGCCATTCCTCAAATTAGGAGACCGAAATTGCACACAATACTCCAGGTGCGGTCTCACCAGGGCCTTGTACAACTGCGGTAGAACCTCCTTGCTCCTAAACTCAAATACCTCTCGCAATGAAGGCCAACATGCCATTAACTTTCTTCACTGCCTGCTGTACCTGCATGCTTACTTTCAGTAACTGATGCACAAGGACATAGCAATGTTACAAAATTTAGAGATTTAAAAAATCAAGTCAGCAATTTATCCCATCAGATAAAGCATAAAAAGAGGTTTAATTTGACACTTAATTCACTTTCATATCTTCAGTATTAAGAAAGTTATGGCCATTTTCATACTCGGAAATTAGCATCTTGTTCCCCATTGCCTTTCAATTGACTTAACTCAAAAGCTGTGATCTGGAACAGTTAAAAGCCCATAACTTTCTTAAAAATTAAGAGAACTCAATGAAATTTTCAGTTATTATAGATTGAAGCATTCTGAAACAAATATGAAACAATCTTACTTGGATGACCTGAAATTAAAGCATATAATTAGTTAGTTATCTAATTGTAGCTAATTACAAAATTCAATGAGTAGATCTAAACATCTCTCCATTTCTTAAGAAAAGATAAACTTTTTTAAAATTGCCTAAGTGTCCAATTAACATTCACACAATAATCCACAAAATAACATAATTTTTAAATCTCATTTTCATGAATTTCTGGACCAAATGGAAGGAATTTAGTGTTTCATTCCTGTAAATTAATGGCCATTTAAATCAACTAGCGAGTGGGTTTTAGTGGAATGCGGTGGATTGGAACGTTGCGGTTAGTGGTGAAGTCGGGAGGAAAAATACTGTTTGTTCATACATTTTTTTGGACCCCATTTCGCAACATGAAAATAATATTAAAACCTCCCGAAAAACCAACTTTTAATATAAAAATAAACTATTTACCTTTTTTTCTCCCCTACGCAAAATCCTTCCGGTTGTCGGCGCTCACGGCTTTTGAGGGTGATTTTTAAATTACTCTAGTTAATAAATAATTTAGAGTAATTTAAAAATACCTTCATTCATGAAATGTCGGAGCGATTTTTCTTCCGCAACGAAATCGCCCGACATTGATCGATTTTCCCTGCCTGTGGAAAAACGGCACTTTAAGCCCGCCCCCCCCTCTGAAAGGCGCCAAAGTCGCGCACACGGGGAACGACAGAACTGCAGCGCTGCTCAAGGTAAGTTTTGTAACATACCTACAAGGACACCCAGGTCTTGTTGCACTTCCCCTTTTCCTAATCTGACACTATTCAAGATTCAAGATTCTAGAGAGTTTATTGTCATGTGTCCCAGATAGGACAATAAAATTCTTACTTTGCTTCAGCAAACTATTCAGATAACCACTAAGTATTCAACCACAGTTCAGATAATAATCTGCCTTCCTGCTCCTGCCACCAAAGTGGATAACCTTGCATCCCCTTCTTTTGACTTTGGAAACGCAGTGCGGAAACAGGCCCTTCGGCCCACAGTGCCTACCAGCAATCACCCCATACATTAGCACTATACTACACACTGGGGACAATTTACAATTTTACCAAAGCCAATTAATCTACGAACCTGTATATCTTTGGATGAAACTGGAGCACCTAGAGGAAACCCTGTATTGTCACAGGGAGAATGTTCAAACACTGTATAGACAGCACTGCTTCGAACCTGGACCAAACCCAAGTCTCTAGTGCTGTACCTCTACCACTGCAGCACTTTGGCACCCTGGTGAAACGCAAGTTCTTCATGTCAAAGATTAGGATGAAGCATCCACAATCCTGCTCGGTCTTAAGTGCGTATTTGATCCATCTGGCCTTCCTCCTGAGATTGCCCATCATTGCAGAAACATCTGTTCAACCCATTTGATTTGCTCTGCATGCCATGATTGGATCCCAGATAACAATGAAAGTATATTTTTGTGTCCCCTCTCCCTGACAATAGGCTCAACCCTTCTGACACCTCAATCGTGACCACCATCCCTACAGCCACAACCCAGGACTGTACTAAATTTGCCAGTTGGCTTCAGAATAATGTCTCTGATATACAATAAGTGTGCAAGACCCATTGAATGTAAGCATGACCCTGGACCTGGTGCAGAGTAATATATTCCAGCCCAAAACTCGTTGACTTCCACTGTGCTTTATGAGTTTAATAAGACTTTTCAACTGCAGAACCATTTCTTGGGAGGTTAGGAGCAGAATTAGGTCATTCGGCCCATCAAGTCTACTCCACCATTCAATCATGGCTGATTTATCTCTCCCTCCTAACCCCATTCTCCTGCCTTCACCCCATAACCTCTAACTTTCTTGCTAATCAAGAAATGATGGCCTTCCAAGGTATTTCAAATAGTTGCAGTTATTCTGGTTTCCCTTTTTTCTTCTGTCTTTGTATAATTTGTTATACTTTGTAATATTTGATGCTATGCATGATCTTTCCGAACAAAATCTTTAAGGAGTTTATTGTATTTGGTTCCAGCCAGTATATTGTTGGCTCTAGTTCCCCTGTTTTATTACAGTACTGTGTACATTGCTGTGCAGGCAGCTTAATATCAGTTCTCACTTTAATATTCACCCTCTTTTTCGATTTATTTTCTGTAACTGTCCAACAAAGAAACAAATGGTGTGGAAACAGACCCTTCAGTGCAACTTGCCCACGCCGACCAACAAGCCCCATCTACAATAGTCCCACCTGCCTGTGTTTGGCTCATACCTTTGGCTGCCACTCTATGTAGGTGACACACTCTTCATGTCTTGTTTCCTTTATTCTATTCTATAAATTTGTTTTACAACTCCTCTGACATCCTGTTCCTGGCAATTTTCTTTGCCTTCACTGATTTTGAGGACATGATGCTGTTTGACAGGCCAGCACGTCAACCTTTCCATTAGTTAAGCATATTCATACACTAACTACTCATATTTTCCTCTGGAGTGTGGTATGATGAAATGAGGGTGTAAATTCCTCCTTTGTTCCAAAATATCTTTAAATTGTACTCTATCATTGAACGTGAGTGACTGAAAAGAGAGCTATTTCCTGGAGGTGTGAATGTTTTGGGACATTTTCTGACTGGTTCAGATTTTGTGCGGTAAGAACAAAACTACTGGCATTTGCCCCTGCAAGAGGCAGCAAACAAATATGGTAGTTTTGAACTTGCTGCCAGATATTCACTGGATGTTTTTGCCAACTGTGCTTCAGCATCGCATTTATCTGCAAAGTTGTGGCAACTCCTCACTAACAGTCGGAAATCCATTCATTCTGTCCAAGGTTGGTCTTGGAAATCTCCATTAATTATGAAGGTGGACAGTGATAAGGGAATCTTTTTTTAAAGTTTTTAATAGATTATGTTTTAAGTGCTTTTAATAGTTCTGGATTTTTATTTTTTATTTTAATTTAGACTTGGACAAAGGGGAATAATAAATTTGTTTATGACACAAAAATCAGCTTTGTGGTTTGCCATGAGAAAGGAAGCAGTAAAATGTAATATGATATTAAAGGTCTGTTCGACAGATAACCAACAAATGGAATGCAATTCAGAGAAGAGTGCAGTATTTGGAAAGTTTTTTTTGCTTTAGTTTTTAGGACTTGGAAGCAGGCCCTTCTGCTCAGTAAGTCCACACCAACCATCAATCACACCTTCATATTGGTTCTATGTTATCTTACTTTCGCATCTACTCCCTACATATTAGGAACAATTTAGAGTCAAATTAACCTGTTCACCTGACGTGGAAGGAAACTGCAGGAAACCCACACGGTCATAGGGAGAATGTGCAAACTCCACACAAGCAACTCCCGAGATCAAGGTTGAACTCGGATATCTGGTGCTTTGAGGCATCATCTGTGCCACCACCCTTTGTTTCCAATGTTTCTGAATGTCAGAAGTATTGAAAGACTTAAGTG
The DNA here is from genome assembly GCA_963514005.1 of Raja brachyura. The sequence goes on from OY740782.1 coordinate 94,470,750, forward strand.
TTTTGAATGTCAGAAGTGTTGAAAGACTTAAGTATTTTGATTCCTAATTTAGACAGGGTTAATTAGCTCATCTATGATTTTTTTTTTTCCCTTCCGTGTAGTGGGCACAATTTGTTTCAAAAGACACCCATCACTGTGCAGGACCTTGCCATTGAGGATCTGGCCTAGTTCCTCCTAGTCTGGAAAGTGTAAGAAAGACAGTACAAAGCTTACCTCATTTTGCCCAGTGATTTTACTGATTTTCTTTTCTGAACTGTGGTATGTGCAGATTCATGTGCTGATTTGCCTAAAACCGGGTAGATATCTTCATTATGGGGGTGACAAACTAGAAAGGAGATTACTGCAAAGTATTAATTGTATGACTCCATTAATGTGCCAATGGTAAATAAAAGGTATTTCAATTTAGAGGTGGTATTATTGTCACCCTCATCTGTACAAAAACAGATGTTCTATAAGCAATGTAACTATTAGGGACCCATTTAGTAATTTTTGTTTCCATTTATTCATCTGCTGATCACCATGGTGTAATATTAAATGGGGGTTGCTTTTCTTCAAAAAAGGCAGGATTTTAATATAACAAATTATGAAAATGTATAATAGAATTCTTGGGACCAGAAATGGGTTAATAATTTTGGTCCAGGTTGGATTTTTGCCATTTTGATCATTGATTTACTTAAAATATGGGACGTCCAAAGTTAAATTGTTCAGAAAGTTGCTCTATTTGATCCCTGTAGATGTTGAGCTGGTTCACCACAACAAGAGCTGACACGGTTGACGTCAGTGTTCCTGGATGAGTGAGGATGGGTAAATTGGATTTAATTGGTTCTAGCAGTCTCGGAAAATGACTACTGTTGCAGGAATACCCATAAACACTGAGTTGAGCCTGCTCTGGTTATCTTTACTTTTGCAGAATACTTGTTACAAAGTATATATTTTGTGAACAAGTTATTAGCCATAGTTCTAGGAATGGAACGGTGCCAGGCAGGAACATGGGAGTTGACAAGGGCACAAAAATATGACCTGATATGTCATTTAATTCTAAATCTGGCAGCAAGGTTTATATAATGTACTAATTAAACTGTCATCATGCCTAAAAATGTTCTTTGCTTTGGTCACCGCATGTAATTGTGTAACTGCAGTTGTGACTGATCAAGGAAAGGATTTAGTGAGAATGCAGAATAAGAGGGGAGTCTAATTTGATTCTAGTGCTAAATGCTCCAGACTAGAGCTAAGTCAAATGTAAAACCAATGTTAAAAGTGAACATCAGCCTTGAGCAGAGCTGGATTTATTGATAGCAAACCATGTTACTTCTGGGGGATAAAGTGGGTATTATAAATAAAATACAAAGTTTGCAGAATTATATGCACATAAAGAAAGGCCATCTGGCACAACAGGTCCATGGCAGCTCCCAAGAAAACAATTCCTTCAGTGCCATTCTCCCATTCATTTTTCTTGCACCCTCCAACATTTTTTATTTCCCATGTCCTCTCTCATACCCCTCAATTGCTTTTTGATTAGTTTTTGGTTCTTAACGTTCCTGAGGGGATGACTTGCATTGCCAAATTAAAATGCCAGCCAGTCTCAGAGGCGCTAATTCCAGTTTACTGTCACTTGCACAATTATGGTGAGGTACAGGCAAAATTAAAAATCTTGCGTGCATCAGCATTAAGGGCAGATGGCATCAGAACACAGAACAAATTATACATGAAAGTGTAAAGAAAAGCACTGTGCAAAAGTATGACAATAGTGCAAAAACAATTATTATGCAACTTCATGGTTGAGCAGGCAGCATTCTCTTGTTGAGATAGGATTAGGGTTGTGTGGGTTGGTTCAAGAACTTGGTTGATGGAAAGTCGATGTTCCTGGACCTGGTTGTGTGGAACCTGATACTTGTGTACATCCCATACAGACACAGAGAGAATGTGTTCCCCACAGATGTCCTCTGAGGTGGGGTTTGATCCCTGGTACTTAAATTAACTGCTGTGACACCTTGCTGCTCTAAAGAGAATATTCTCTGTTGAGTAATTTGAGAATATAAGAGAAATGAAAGCATTTATATGCAACCACTTGTAATTTTTAAATGAATGTTTGTGCAATACAAGATAAAATGTTTGTTCAAAATGGGCAGTGTGCGTGAGCTCAGGCTTGATGTGCTGGTGCATTATGTCAGTGTGGATTAACAAATCAAGTTCCCATGTCAAGTAAAGGGTGACACAGCTGGTTGAGCAGTTGTCTCAGCGCCAGAGATCTGGGTTTGATTCTGAACCTGGAGCTGATGCTGTGGAGTTTGCATGGGATCGGGACTGAATTTGAGCCCCACCGCGGGGACGTGGACTTACCATCGGAGCCGATATCTTGCTTGGGATCGGCGCTCCAACATGCGAATTACAACATCGCGGAGCACGCAGTCTCGGGACAATCGGGAGCTGCAAACAATGCATAAGCTTCGACCAGCCCCAACCTGGGCTCCGACGCTCGGCGCCGAGGGAGCTGAGATTCCCCTCCGATGCAGGAGCTTAATCGCCCCAAACGCAGAGGGCCCAAACGCCGCTGGCTACGGGAGCCAAGACCACCCCATCAACGGAAGGCTCAAGGCCCCCCACCACAGTTAGAACAAAGAAGGGAAGAGATTGAACTTTTTTTTGCCTAATATCACAATGAGGAATGTGGAGGAGTCACTGTGGTGGATGTTTATGTTAAAATGTATTTTGTGTATTTTACTTTTTAATGGTATGATCACTGTATGGCAAATTAAATTTGTCATATGTTGCAAAACATACTTGGCTAATAAAGTATGATTATGATGATGTACATTTCCACCAGGTCACCAAGATATGCGGATTGGTAGATTAATTGGCCTCTGTTCCTAGTTTGACGGGTGCATGAGAAAATAGGATGACTTAGAACTAGTGAGAATGGGTGATCAATAGTCAGCATAGACCTGGTGGCCTGAAGGGCTTGTTTCCAGGCTGTATCTTTCCTTCAATGAAACACTCATTCATAATAAAATTGTCCACCGAGTTATATCCACAAAAACACCAAGCATAAACTGGCTGTTAAAAAGACGACCATGATCTTCTGGAAATATTATGAACATGTAATAATGGAGGAACAGAACATGATGGCCAATTAAGATGATGTGCACTGAAGAGAATATATTCAAGCAGGACCCGATTCAGCTTGCTGGTTGCAAGGGTCATGAGGCCAGATACATGATGAACTGAAATATTGTTAAGTGCTAAAAAAATTCAAACCACATGCAATGCATCAATTTGTTCTGCAAGGAATGTACTAACAAGATATGGACCGAAAAGCAAAGATATCTGTTCAATCTGCAAGGAATATATTAGTGAATTGCAGTTTCCCCAGATGGAATAAAATCAGGTCTTGTATAATGTGGAAAATTATATCAAGATACAATTGGCAGAATCTTATACCTGTATTTTTTGGATTATTCTGGCTAGTGTGCTAATTTCTTCATATTCTGAGCTGCCAATACTTCAAAACCCCAAAACATGCTGATTGTTAAGGTAGTTGGCCACTATAAATTGTCCCTGGAGGTGGGTTGGAACCGTATCAGCAGATTGTAGTGGGAAGATGGTCGATGGGGAAATGGAGTTGAGAGGATTATTCTGAAAACTGCCAAACACTCCATTGGGCTAAATGGCTTGCTCCAAGGTCAAGAGGCAGGTGTCTTACTGCCATATACATCAGGAACGGAACAATTAACATTTTATGTTGAAGCTTTATAGGCCCATTAATGCAATATCTTAAATGTGCAATAATAAATAATTAAATAATCAATCTTTGCACATCTCCCAAGCCTTTCCACTTGTAACTTTAATTTCATGTTTTAATGTAATTTGTGTTATAACTGTAGGCAGATCAATTTCACTCTTGGGATAAATAACATTCTATCGTATTGTTTAAATTAATCATCAATAACACTTGGTAACCAGATTATAATAATGCAAAAACCAAAGTATGTAGTGCAACCAAATCAAATATTATAGCTTGTTGGTCAGGTAGGATTTGGGTTAGTGTTGTGCAATGTGGTTCAAATGCATGGAAGCTGTTGTTGAATGTCACTGTTTTTGGGCTACCTTCTTCCAGATGGTAGCTGTGGGATGAGAGCAAGGTGTGTGGACCCTTCATAGTGGCTGCATATATGTCAGTGCTTCCTGTAGATCTCTTTGGTGGGGAGGTGATGGTATACCTGGTCGTGTTCTAAAAATCTGTGCGGACCAACTGGCTGGAGTTTTTACGGACATCTCTCACTTCAACCTCGCATTTCTGAGGTCTGAGGTTCCCACCTGCTTCAAAAGGGCATCAATAATACCGGTGCCCAAGAAGAGCAAGGTGATGTGCCTCAATGACTATCGACCAGTTGCACTAATGCCTGTGGTGATGAAGTGCTTTGAGAGGTTAATCATGGCGCAAATCAACTCCTACCTCGACAAAATCCTGGACCCACTGCAGTTTGCTTACCGCCACAACAGATCAACGGTGGATGCGATCTCACTAGCCCTCCACTCCGCTCTGGACCACTTGGACAACAAAAACTCATATGTCAGGCTGTTATTCATTGATTACAGCTCGGCATTTAACACAACCTTCCCCTCCAAGCTGGTTACCAAACTCGCGGAAATGGGTCTCTGCGCATCCCTCTGCAATTGGATCCTCGACTTCCTCATTCACAGACCACAGTCTGCTTGTATTGGTGGAAATGTGTCAGACTTGATAACAATCAGCACGGGAGCACCTCAAGGCTGTGTGCTCAGCCCCCTGCTGTACTCACTCTATACTCATGACTGCGTAGCCGGTCATAGTGCGAACTCCATCATCAAGTTCGCTGACAACACCACTGTTGTGGGATGTATCACTGATGGGGATGAGTCAGAGTATAGAAGAGAGATCGAGTGACTGTCCATATGGTGCCAGCACAATAACCTGGCCCTCAACACCAGCAAAACCAAGGAACTGATTTTGGACTTTGGAAGGAGTAGGATGGAGACCCACAGTCCTGTTTATATCAACGGGTCGATGGTTGAAAGGGTCAAGAGCTTCAAATTCCTGGGCATGCACATCTGTGAAGATATTTCCTGGTCCGAGAACGGAGATGCAATTATTAAGAAAACTCATCAGCACCTCTACTTCTTGAGAAGATTACGGAGAGTCGGTCTGTCAAGGAGGAATCTCTTGAACTTCTACAGGTGCACAATAGAGAGCATGCTGACCAGTTGCATCGTGGCTTAGTTCGGCAACTTGAGTGCCCTGGAGAGGAAAAGACTACAAGAAGTAGTAAACACTGCCCAGTCCATCATTGGCTCTGACCTCCCTTCCATCGAGGGAACCTATCGCAGTCGCTGCCTCAAAAAGGCTGGCAGCATCATCAAGGACCCACAACATCCTGGCCACAAACTCATCTCCCTGCTACCTACAGGTAGAAGGTACAGGAGCCTGAGGACTGCAATGACCAGGTTTAGGAATAGCTACTTCCCACAGCCATCAGGCTCGGACAAAACTCTGAACATTAATACCCCTTTATCTGTTACTTGCACTTTATCAATTTATTTATTCATGTGTGTATTTACGTATATAATGGTATTTGGACACACTGATCTGTTTTGCAGTCAATGCCTACTATGTTCTGTTGTGCTGAAGCAAAGAAAGAATTTAATTGTCCTGTCAGGGACACATGACAATAAACTCTTTTGACTTTGACTTTGAGGTCAACACCTCTGATGGACCTAGCAATGCCCACTCCTTCCTGCAGCCACCTTGGTTCCTGGGCTTCAAGTTGCCAAACCAGGCCATGATATAACCAATCCACAAGCACTTTACTATAGACCTGTAGAGGTTTGAAAGAGTATTCGGTGACATACTGAATCATCTTAATATTTGAAGGAAATGAGGCATTGATGAGCTTTCTTTGCGATGAGGACATGAGAAAATGCAAAATAGGATGTATTTTACTATTATGCCCATGCTTCTCATTGAGTCAAAGTAAATAGTTGTTGGGCAGGAGGAACATTGACTATTGGGTTGTCAGTGGAGGCAGATTATTATTGTGAACATGTAATTTAAGAACATTCAATGGACCATTTATTTTAGCCGAAAAAAATGGGTGTTTCAAAGTATTGCTGCTGTTCATTAGATCTTGAACCCACTCAAGGTGTGAATGTATTCACCCTGCACTAATCGCTTGAGAGGTATAAGAAGTGTTGAACTCACAGATGTGCCCAGGATTATTAAGTTGGTCCTCTGGCATACTGGGCCAGCAAAATGCAACACTGGTAGCCACTGTTTAAGGAAAAAACTGATATCTGCTGAGAACATGAAAATGGGTGTCTTTCTCTAGGGGGATAAAACATGTTGCCTGCACCACTACTGTGGGAGTCTGAGAACATACAGTACCTGAATAATGAATGGCTTGGGCCTCCAGCTGAGGGGATATGAGCTATTTCAAGGTATTCTCAAGGGAAAGAACCTCAGAAGATTAGGCAATGGATATTGTGGTTGTGTGCCGAGCCATCCGCAAGAAGATCCAAGCGCCAAGGATAGTTGTGGAATTGCATATCAACACGTAAAAAAAGTGATCGGCCAAGGGCAAAAATGGAAGTAATGAAGAATATATATTCCAGAACATAAAGATAAGACTGAGAGTATTCTTATGATCCTGGGAACATACAGTGTTAATGGTTTGAATGTCCACCAGGAAGACCTGCAAATCTATTTACTTAACCACGGGAGAGAATGTAAAATAAAAACTCTAGGGCTAAGCAAAGAGATACTTGAGAGAATGGTGCAGGTGAATCTGACACCTGTATACCTTGTAATGCAGTCCACTCAGCTTCCCATCTGTGGCAGGGAAGCTTTCAGACACGATAAGTTGGCAGTTCAGAAAATAAATCAAGTTAAAAATTAACAAGGAAAAGTTGAAGGCAAGCCATGTTTAACTGCACGATTTGAGATTCCTAATGAAATAATTGCATTTTCTAACATGTGCAGTGTCTACTTAGATTTTTAAATAGCTCATGATGAAGTTCCACATAACAAGCTGTTTAACAAATGAGACCCCCTTGAGGCAATATGAACTGTGTGTGTATGATATCCCAAAATTTTCACTCACCTACTCGCCATTGTTCTGTGATGTAAATTAAACAAGTTTCGTTCAGATTGATGGTATCTTTTACAAGTTATTGTCATTTTAAACTTTACAAAAATCATTTTTGAAACCACTTTTCCACTTGCCCTGCCCGTCAGTCGCGTTACAATGACATCACAATTGGATCCCGCATCTCATTTACATTAAAACAATTGTGATTTTTCAAAAAAACTTTAAAATCAAATTCTTCTATTTTCATTAACAGCTAACATTGTTAGGGTATTTTAAAGAACAATGGCAATTTTCATTGTGGTGGGATGGGGGAGGTTTCATTTTTTTTTTAAAGGTTTTGTTTAAAAAAAAACTGTGATTTTCATTGTTGGCGGTGGGATGGGGGGGGTGAGGAGTGGGGGGAGCGGGGGGTAGGGAGAGAGGGAGGGGGAGTTGAGGAGAGAGTAGGGAGGAGGGATAGAGGGGGGTGGGGAGGTGAGGAGGGAGAGTGGGGGAGGAGGGGGGGTAGAGGGAGAGGAGTGAGGGAGGTAGGGAGTGGGGGATAGAGGGAGAGGAGGGCAGTGGGGAGGTGAGGAATAGTGGGGGAGATGAGTAGTGGGGGAGCAGGGAGAGGGAGAGGAGGGGGTAGGGCTTATGGAGGGAGTGACTGAGGGTAGGGGAAATGGGATGGAGGAGGAGAGTTGAAAGTAGAGGGAGTATGCAGAGGAGGGGAGGGGAGTGCTGGGGAATGAGGGGTGATGGAGGAGGATGGGGTAGGAAGAGGGAAAGCGAGGCACAGTTAGGGGAGGGTTGCCGTGACTCGCGTCACAACAGTGAACTCTGGCGTCACAACGAGAACTCCTCAGCCGCGCCAGTGCTGTTGGGGATATGGGTCAGTGGTGGAATATTGCCCTGGGGGACGGGCCCAATGGAGAGAACATCTTCATAGTAGGCATTATACATCGGAGAGAGGGGGATAATTTTTTCAAAGTAGGCATTTATGCCTTGGAGAGAGGAGTCCGAAGAAGGGTCTCGACCCGAAATGTCACCTATTCCCTTTCTCCAGAGATGCTGCCGACCCGCTGAGTTACTCCAGCATTTTGTGGCTATCTTCGACACATCCTGGGCGTGATTTAATGAGATGCATGAAAAACAAAACAGCGTAGTGATAAGATTGGCTATATGACGACAGGAGTATTGGATCATGTTCTGGTCACTACATCCTGAAGAAAAATGTGAAGCTCTCTAAGAAGGTGAAGAAAAGATTTGTCACATGGTTCAAAAGATGAAAGTCCTCAAATTCTAGGTTTGGGTGGAGAAGCGACAAGCGTTCTCATTGGATCAAGGACGGTTAAAAGGATATTTGGGAAATTTGCAAAAGAACAACATTAGGTTGGCAGGGTCAGTAGAGAGATACCATTCACATTAGTAAATACTTAAAATGGCCATGAGTCCAATTTTAAAGTTGTAGGCAAAATAGACAAGGGAGGACGGAACAAATATTTTAAAATTTATGATTTAGAACATGCTGCTTGCAAGAGGAGTCAATCAAAAGAGAATGGGACAACCTCTGCCGGGGAAATATTTTGCAGGCCTGCAGTGCACATGAAAGATCAGATTACTTGACAGAAAGCCAATGTTGTCTTCATAAACTGAATAGTATTTTATGCCATTATGATTCTATGAATCTCATTTACATTTCAAACAACATGATTAAAACTCCTTCCAGTCAACTAAATAAGTGAGTGCAAACCAAATTTATGAACTAGACCCATTAAATCATTTTTTTCAATCTTGGTGCCAAAAAAATACTCTGACTTCCAAAGCTATAATATCTTTAGTTTAGTTTAGCAATATCTGTATGACATAACTGTATGAGATGTGATGCCCAAATCTGAATACAGTGGTTCACAATGGTTTGGCTGCATAATGATTCATCTTTTAGCTTCCAGATAACTAATCTGGAGATGGGAGTATAGTTACACTGCAGAAAAAAGGAGAATTTAAATAGTCATAGAGTCGTACAGCATGGAGACAGGCCATTCAGCCCAACATGTCTGTACTGACTAAGATGCCCCATCTAGGTTAGTCCCACTTGCCTGCACTTCACCCACATTCCTCTGAACCTTTCCTATTCAATCTTTGTCAATCGAGTAAACGTTAAATAATGACCATGTATCATGATAACCACATGTCCTGGTCTGGTGTGACATTACTGTGACATCACTCGTACAATATGGTTGATTCCAAAATGAATGGCCTTGGACGCCATTCAGCACAAGAGGATGTATGTCTGCCAAATACATGGCAACTGACCAAAGTTCAATAGAACAGGAACAAAACTAATAACTACCATTTATTTTTAACTTTTTTGGTTATTTACAGCTGCACTGCTCTTTGGTGCTCACCAAGAAGAAATTCAATTTGTTTCCCTCACTGAGGAAGGTCACATCAAAAAACTGAACATAGTCTGCAATATAATCAGTTCATGTTTAAAGTGGCTCCCGAATAATGGGGAAGTAGTCCAGTATAGAGAATTGCCTGACCATTAGAAAAAAAGAGTTGAGAAAAATAAGTTGATTTTGGGTTGATAATCTGTAACTCCTCGGGTGTCAGAATTTCAACTCATTTGAATGTATATTTCTGATTTGGGTGAAGGGACTGGGTATTTGGGAGTCACATTTGCTGTTGATATTAAGATGAAAAAAGCAAGTTATGAGGAAGATGCAGAGTCAAATCAAGTTGAATTTGTTGTCATATGCACAAGTACTAAAGTGCACAGGAACAATGAAACTTTTGCTTGGAGCAGCACCATGAGCACTTGAACTCGCACAACACACAGACACAAATTAAACACATTATACATAAATTACAAATTCTGTAAGACAGTGAAAAGAAAGACTATAAAAACAAGACATTAGTATAAAACAATTAGAAAACAACTCCATGGTGGTACAAGAGGTAGCCCGCAATGTTCCTTTGCTGAGTTAGGATTAGGTTTCTATAGGTCAGTTCAAGAACTTGATGGTCACAGAAAAGTAATTGTTTTTGAAGCTGGTAGTGTGGCATTTCAAGCTTCTGCATCTCCTGCCCAATGGTAGAAGTGAGAAGAGGTCACTACCTGGATGGTGGGGATCCTTGATAATATTGTAGATGCCACCTTCTTGAGGCAGTATCTAATGTAAATGCTTTTGATGGTGGAGAGGGCTGTGTCCAGGATGGACCAGGCCGATTCCACCACTCTCTGTTACCTCTTGTATTTCTGTGCATTGAATCACCATACCAGGCTATGTTGTATCTCATTAAATCATGCTAGAACTATAGAGGGAGTTGGTGAAATCACACCAGAAGCATTGTATAGGAAGATGCTGAAGATAGACACAAAATGCTGGAGTTACTCAGCAGGACAGGCAACATCTCTGGAGAGAAGGAATGAGAGAATTTCAGGCCAAGACGCTTCAGACTATCCCCAGAAGCATTGTATACGCCTTTGTTTTTTTTAAGGAGGGATATCCCTGCATTTGTGTCAATTTGGAGAAACTCACTAAATTGATTCCTGGGATGAGAGTGTTGGCTTTGCAGGATGATAAAGCAGATCAGGCCTGTATTTGAGTTTAAAATAATGAAATGATAGTGAAACATATAACATATTTAGGTAAATGATGGTGGATCTTTATCGATTAAAAATTATAAAATTAAGAGGAATGGTTTCAGAACAATAGTGCATGATGTAAGATAAAATGTTGTATCCATGAGGATTGTGATTTTTGGACCACCCCAGAGAGCCAGGGAGCTGACTCATTGAACCTTTCCCAGGTTGAGGTTTTAGTCTGCTGAGGACTTGAGAGTAATTAGAGTGAGCAGGATGATGGTGCAGCCAAGATTAGATTATTAATTATTTCATTGAAAGATAGCACAGACTTGGGGGCAATATGTCCTATTCCTGCTCCTTCTGTCTTTATACTTTTTAATTTATTTCTGCCAAATTTTATAATAAAGCTAACATTACAATTGCACAGCCATGGATCTGTCTTTCTGCTACTGTCAATTGGATATACCATTCTAATGGTATTTACAACTTTGCCAGTCTCCATGAAAATCAGGTTATCCTCACCTGGATTTTGCAGCTATAAAAATTGTGATGTTAAAACAAAAACTACGCATTCTGTATGTCACTTCACATTTTACTCTAAAATATTTTTTTCTTTAAGTTTTCATTCAGACTTCACATAACTCTTCTGCAGCCCTGCCTAAAATTATAAATGAGTACCATGTATAGTTAGGTAATTTGTCTGATGTCTATGGTTGTGTCTGGCCTTCACAGCCCGCTACCATATCAGGTATACGTGGCCATTAAAGAATATTTCTTAGCTGGGTAAAGTGCTGCCAAACACTCATTCATTTATTTCCTCTGGGCATTTGCCAGAAGGATCATCTCAGGATAAGGATACTTTGAGGCTGACATTGTGCAATATTGCTTAAACCACTGTTAACAAAATCTAAGTTAATGTGTTTGTTGCATCACTTACTTTGGTCTGGGATTAGTGAATATCCGTGTGTATGTTTTGTTTCCCTGTATCTTGGGATTTCACCCAATCATTAAATGCTGAGTATTTTAAATTAACCCTATGCTTTTTGGAAAGCTATCCACAAAACATTAGATAGTTACTTATCATAAGGTAGGTTAATTTTTGAAAGGCCTTGAAAGCTGGGATGGCTCACTACCAAAACAGCACAGCAAATAAGCGAGTTTGGTATTCTGAAATACGCAAGGAATCATGGGATTTGTCAATGGTCAAACGCTATAAATAAAAATTGAACAAAGCGCTGTAGATACAGCGAGTATAGTTTGGGTCCGATTTTTTTTTTTTTTTGTCCTTTTTCCAGTTTGTATTTGTCAGGGGGCATTTGATCCAATTTGTGGTCCCAGCCTCAAAGACAGATGTGTACACCAATTTGGTCTTTCCACGCACTATGAAAGCATGGAATAATCTCCACCAAGCCACGGTTGCCCAGCCAGATGCAACTAAATTTAAAGTGGCACTTTCTTCCCAATAACCCTCTCTGGCTAAACCCCTCCCTTCACCACCTCCAGTTTAAATTCCAGTTCGAATATTTTGGAGGACCAAGTAACCAAGAACCAAGAGGGGAGAGATGTGATTGGGAACCCGGGAGGGTGGGAGCGACTGGAACGGCGGGAGACATTCTCGGCAGCTGCATGCACGCGGAGTTTGCCCAGACTCTGGGCTTAGGGCTGGGCAAGGGAGGGGGAGGAGGTTGCTGCTGCCGCCAGCACCACCATCACCAACAGCTCCAGCTGGTGCCTGGCCTGCCCATAGCCAGCTTGAATCCGTCCACAGACTCTCTGTCCGACCAGGATGACTCCAGCAGCAGCGGCTGCAAGTCGTCCATCTTCGAGCAGGGCTGGTGGCTGCATATCTTCAGCAGGACCTCGGTGTTGGACTGAGGGGAGGGGGGTGGAGGTGGAGAAGAGAAGTGAATCGGGGTGTTGCCTCTCCCAAGCCGTGGCTGGGTGCCATCTCCCATGGGGTGTCACCCCCCCCCCCCCCCTCTGGGTTTGTGGGGGCTGTTGTACCCTGGTGTGAAAGACTGGAGGGGGCAGGGGGCGGTGGCATCTTTCCCATTGAGAGAATGTAAGTTCTCAACAGCCACTAGAGAAGGTGAGAGGCGCAGCCGACGGTCCCCCCCCCCCCCCCCCCCCCCCCGCTTCGGCTGCAAGGCCGGGCCCGCCCCCAGGCAGGGACAGGACACCCAGGAGGGGACGGGAACGGGATGGAGCAGCAGTGCCCGCAGTGACGGGGAGCAGGGCATGACCCCGCCAGTCCTGGGCTGCCAGCCAACCCGGTGATCAAATAGAACAAGTTGTCCAACAACTTTAGGCTGTGCACGCCACACGAAAGAAGACGAAGCCAACCCGGCGGAACAGGCAGAGCTGAGCTGGAGCCAGCAGCTGCAGCGTGGGCTGCAAGTCCGGGGCCGCCCCGCCAGTCCACAGCCACCCCGGACACCTTGGACAGAGATGGGACATTGGGGAGGGGACGGGGACAGCCCAGCAGCAACACAACAGCACTCGTGGCGAAGGAGAACCAGGCCTGACATCAAGCACAGACGAAACGCAAGCCTGCACACAATGCAGCACCACCATTGCCTAGACTGTTTATAGCTAGTGACCTATCACCTGGGCATGCGGAGTCGGGATACCAAACTCGCTTATTGAGAATTGTTTGGCATTCCACTGAACGTTGTGCCCCATGCTGAAACTTACTGGGAACAGTGCATTTCCTCAGGATCCAGGAATGTGCTCCTGAAATAGTAATATTTGTTCATTCCGGTTAAAGTTAAGGCATTCATTATATTTTGGATTTATTTGATTTGTCTTTAAAGCAATACTTATTTTTCCTTCCACACTTCAACCCTTCCCTACACCTCCCCCCCCCCTCTTTTACTCTATCACACATTTTCCCTCTTCATCAAAATTTACATACTCATGACATTTTAAAATTCAAATAAATAATTGATTACAAGTATCACTTTCCGACAAACTTACTGAAAACAAGTCTTTCATCTGAAACACTGAGTTGATGAATAAGAAACTGGACATGAATTTTAAGTATGGAGGCTTTGGAGGTATGGATAACAATTCAGCAAAAAAGGTGCAGTTGTTCATGATGCTGAGTTGTTAGATCTGGCATTGATGTTTCTAACAGCATTAGATGAATTGCAAGTTTAATTATTGTGTGGTTGACCTTTCGGATACTATGTTCCATAGTATTGTGGAATATATTTGAGTAATGTGTCTTGAGGATAAAATAGAAAACATTTTGCCTAGTTATGGAGTCATATGGCACAGAAATGGGCCCTTTGGTCCAGTTTGTCCATGCCGACAAGAGGTCTATCCCAACAAGTCCCTTTTGCCTGCATTTGGTTCATACCCCTCAAAACCTTTCCTATTCATGAATGTCATTGACACCAATCTAAATGTCTTTTAAATATTGTAATTGTGCCAATCTCTAGTGAAGCAGATGATACAGAAATAGGTGGAGGGTCAGGTAGTGTAGAGAAAGCAGGGACTCTGCAGAAGAATTTGGACAGGTTGGGAGAGTGGGCAGAGAAATGGCAGATGGAATTCAGTGCAGCAAAGTGTACGGGCATGCATTTTGGTAGTAGGAATAATGGTGTAGATGATTATTTTATAAATAGGGAGAACATCCAGAGGTGCAAAGGAACTTGGGAGTGCTGGTGCAGCATTCCCAGTTAATTTGCAAGTCAAATTGGTGGTAAGAAAGCCAAACGTAAGGCTAGCATTTGATTCATAAGGGCTGGAATACAAAAACAGAGATGTAATGCTGAGGCTCTATAAGATGCTGATTAGGCCGCATTTGGAGCATTGTGAGCAGTTTTGTGCACCATATCTGAGGAAGAATGTGCTGGCTCTGGGGAGGGTCCAGAGGAGGTTTACAAGAATGATCCTAGGAATGAGTGGATTAACATATGACGAGCATTTGACAGCACTGGGCCTGTATTTGCTGGATTTTAGAAGGATGAAAGGAACAATTATTGAAACTTATCGAATAGTGAAAGGCTTGGATACAGTGGATGTGGAGAGGATGTTTCCACTAGTGGGAGAGTCTGGGACTGGAGGTCATCACCTCAGAATTAAAGGATGCACCTTTAGAAAGATGAGGAGGAATTTCTTTAATCAGACGATGGTGAATCTGTGGAATTCTTTGCCACAAAAAGCTGTGGAGGCCATCAATAGATATTTATAGACAGATCCTTAAATAATACGGATGTCAGGGTTATGGGGAGATGGCAAGAGAATGGGGTTAAGAGGGGGAGATAGATCAGCCATGATTGAATGGCGGAGTAGACTTGATGGGTTGAATGGCCTAATTTTGCTCCTTTCACTTTTTTTTAAAAATATTTTTTTATTAGACGTAACCAATTTACAATGTTTAAAGCAAGTTTACAAACATCAGCTTAATTTGGTATTTATACAAATAACACATTGATAATTATTATCTTCTATTTTTTTAGAAATAAAGACAGGAAGAAAATAGAGCAGTTATAAATCAATAAAGTTGTGATTAAATAATAATTTGATTATATATAAGAAAAGAGAGAAAAGGAAAAAAAAAATAAAGAAAAAAACCACAAACAAACAAAAAGGTGAAAAAATATTATATATATATATAAATGAAAAACAACAAAATATATTGTAAATAAAACTATTACAAATAATAATATCAATAGAGACATGCATATTAATCCTAGTTTGAAAATGTATTATTTTCTTCAAATCCCGTAGGGTACCCGTGATGCCAAGAACAGCTACTTCTCTAAATACTGTATATATGGAGACCATATCTGTTCGAAGGAATTATATTTGTCCAATAGGACAAATCTAATTCTTTCCAAATGTAACGTCTCCAACATCTCTGCTGCCCACATTTTAATTGTGGGGGTTAATGTTCCCTTCCAAAATTTCAGTATAATTTATTTCCCTATTATCAAACAATAATCAAAGAAATTTCTTTGATTTGCTGTTAGTACCAAATTTGAATCCGGAATTCCGAATATTATTAACTTTGGGTCTGTGTCCAGTTTAACTCTAAGAACTTCAGAAATAACTTTAAAGATTTCTGTCCAATAATAATTCAATTTAGGACATGTTAAGCTCCTTTCACTTTTGACCTTATGACCAATACCGTTTTTAAATCGTTCACCTCTTGACGTAAATCTCTGCCCTGAAGTTTCATTCTCCCTTGCCGTTTGAGAAAAAGCATAGAGGAAAGAGAACAGAAACAAAAGCCACATCACTCCAAAGCTACACACTGGCTATGCACTGCTTCCTTTAAAAAAAAAACTGAAGATGACTGGGTCTAATTAAATATATTTTCAAATTGTATCTAATCTGGTCTCAATTGCTCAACTGATTTTGAAATATGTTCCAATCAAGGAATGTAAATTATTTGTTTTTTTTTATTCTTTTGATCATGATCATTTTGACGATGCAGCAATATTCTTGAAATTTCATCCTCCAGGCATTTTATTAGCACAAACCTCATGCTGCTTCCAGCTAACAAACGACAAACACTTCTACACAGTGTGAATGCTGATGCTCTCAGAATCACAGAAAATCTTACAAATGATGATTCAGAAATGAGAATATGTACCCGATGATAAATATTATAATTGCACACCAGCACTTCTGCTTCCCATTACCTGAATGCTGATTTGTCCCTTGTTATTTTAAAAGCTCTGCAGCTGTAATTTGAAGGGAAGTACACCTGTACACTATATAACTAAAAATCTCATCTTCACCACTTCCTGTCTGCGCTGTATATTGATTTTAGAAAAGACGCTACGCTATATATCGCTATGATTTTTGGCCATCTTACTCTCAGTTCTCCTCCGCTGAGCAGGCCCCGAGAATTTTTCCCATCAATGAAAAATAAAAAAAGTTATGAGTGTTTAAATAACGTTGAGATCCTCTCGCCTGTCAATCACTGCGATGAAGGTAACGCCCCTTCCGGGGGGGGGGGAGGGGCAGGACTATGAAACCCCGGATGCCTGGACATGACTCGGTCACTCTGCAAGATTGTGAGGGAGAGGCCAGGACTCTCATTCTAAGCTGTGTATCAACTGAATTGTGAGTCTGCAATGTACTTGCAATAAATGATTTGTTAGCCCTTAATGATAATGCCATGAGTTGTTTGGCCTGCTGCCCTGCCTGTGCTTGAAACTGCAATGCTTTATTAGGTCTGACTGTGTTTGGAAGGAATAATTGCTTCATTAGGTCCGACTGTGTTTGATTCAAAAGTCCCGCTCACTTCGTGACTGCGTCACGCTGATTGCATAATTTCCGGTGAGTGCAGAGGTCACTCTGATTGCCAAAGTGCTGCTGGCTGCGGAAGCCCCAAAGTGGAGAGGCCGCGCTCAGCCGTGTGAGTATTCAATAAAGTTTACTGCCATATATGGTGTGTGTGTTTGTGAGTGTGTTTGTGAGTGTGTTTGTGTGAGTGTGTGTGTGAGAGTGTATGTGTGTGAGTGTGTGGTCTCAGTGACTGAGCTGCCAGCCCAAGAATCCATTCAACCCACAATGTCCATTCTAGCCCTCTGGAAACCAGTCCCTTCGGCCCACAACACCATTCTAGCGCTCCAGAAAGCCCCCCCACCCCCACTGGCCAGGAATATTTGAGGAGAGGTGGAATATTGCGTTGGGGGACCAACCCTCTCATGTGAAGCTGGGACCCAACGGGTCCCACTTAGTCTCGTAGTGCTTATTTGTACTGTGACCAGTGTCGTGGGGAGATGGGGAAGTATTTAAGTAAATGGGCTGCAGGACACTTTGAGGCAATCTTGCTTATTGTGTTTTACCGGTTCTCCTGAAACAATGGCAAATTATTTTAAAAATACTGCTTTTCATATTAAGACTATTGTCCATTCACTTCTATGTTTTGTTATTTTTCTCCCCACATCTCCTATGGGCTTGTGTATGACTTCTCAAAGTCCGGTTGTTTCACTGGTCTTCAACTTGTGCTTGGGGTGGAAGATTGCAACCTTCACGTGGTCCGCCCTGTTTCGATTAATGCAATCAACTCGACGTGCACAAATGGAAGATCAAATAGAACAAATTGTTCAACAACTTTAGGCTGTGCATGCCACACGAAAGAAGAAGAAGAACTTGTCCTTTCTAATGTATTCTGTAACCCATAACCTGATCCCTTAATTCCACCTCTGCATTACACCATTTCGTTTGTTGCCTTGCATTTTTAATGTTTCCGTTTCCCTGCAGGGCTCTCTCTCTCCCCCCCTTCCAAACACCGCATGCTATTCCCAACTCAAAACATTGATGTATTTCTTTTGTTGTCTTACCTTTGTTGCCCAGGTAACTGCCAATGCCTCTTGTTTGTTGGGGCTGCAATGCTCTGGTTCCATTGAGAGGTACCTTGCGGGAATCATAACAAGCAAGCATTTATCATCCCTTTACATCATTAGTTCTGGAGCCTTCAATAATTAATCACTGAATCCTCGCAATTCCTTATCTTTGTATTTAATTTTATAGCATAGTTTTATACTAGATTGCAGATGGCTCAGTACATTTTGTTATCTCCTTATAATTTTCAGCAACAGGAGAAATACAGCCTGTAAATTAGACTCTTTTCTTTCCAAAATAACAATATGCTTTCTCCAACTTCAGGTGTCAGTTTTCTGTCCTTCCTTCAACACTGAAGCAACTCTACCGATTACCTTTCTCCCCAGATATCTCTAAAATATCATTTCACAATGTTTATATCTTGTTATTGACCATTCTCTTCCTCCTCCTCTTCTGATACTATTTGTTTTATCAAATGCAGTGCAGGATATTTGTTGGCTTTCATTTCTTCCGGAATGAATAACCATGCACTTTTTCCCATTTATGTATCTTTTGGAAATTCCTGATATCCAATCTTGCCCATCAACTCTTATGCTTTCCTTCCCACTCTTCGCAGTTCATTTTACATTTCAGCTTTCTTTTCTCGTGCCTTTGGGCCATATCATGTTATTTGCTTTCAGTGGCTGGTCTACAGTTCCCAGGGTTTTCTTCACCTTAAATAGAGGCACATGTTAGCCACCCTTCAGTCTTCTGTCTCCTCACCAGCATCTAACAATGATTCATGTATCTCAAACTTCTTCACTAGCTTCTCAGAGTCTGTCAATATATCTGATCAGGCCCGGGAAATATTTCTACCTCCACATATCTTTGGACAGCCAACACCATCTTGACTGTAATACAGGCTGTCCTTAATAATTCACCTTGTCATTCACTTTGGACAAAACGGAGGAGAAATATTCATTGAGATCCTTTGTCCTGCAGCTCTACACATGGATGACCACTTTGATTTTGGAGGGCCCTATTATCCTTCTCATTGTTATTTTTCCTTAATATGCATTAAATCTCTGTGCATTCTTCTTGCTCTTATATGTCAGAGATGCCTTTGTGTCCTCCTGATTTTCTCCTTTACTCTGCTCCTCAAACCCCGATAGCCCTTGAAGGAAGCACTTGACCTCGGCCGCCTATACTTGACCCATGTCTCCCATTATCCAGACCAGTGCTTCAATTTCTCTCATCATCGAGGGTTTCTTATTCCCTCTTACTTTGTCCTTCACTCGAGCAGGAATGTGCATATCTTGAAAACTCACTGTTGCACTTATGAAAGCAGTCCACTTTCAAGACATGCCTATGCCTGGAAATTATCTATTCCATTCAGCTTTTGAAAATGCTGATTAGTGTATCATTAGTGTAATCCTTTCCCCACTTTAAAATGTAACTTGTGAACCAGCCCTGTCCTTACCCATAATTATTTAAAAACTAATGGGACTGTGGTAATTGATCCCAAAAGGTTTGCCCACTGACACTTCAGTCACTTGTCTTGCCTAATTCCCTCCAGTTCAGGTCAAGCTTTGTCCTCTCCTTTGTATTACCTGAGGAAACTTTCCTAAACACACTTGACAAATTCTACCCCATTAAAACCCTTGGTAATATGACAATCCCAGTGCATACAAGCGAGGTTAAAATTCTCTACTGTGACAACCCCATTAGTCTTGCAGCTGTCTTTAATCTCCGGCATATTTATTCTCCTAATTCCAGTTGATTATTTGGGGGTTTATGTAGCCTCCATGGAGCCTCATTCTGTGCTGATCCAGAAGAGCAGGTTGCAAACTTCCTTGATAAACTGGAGATTAAAAATTAGCTTGGCTATCCATAGGGATCAGTGCTTGAATCTTTTGTTTGTATTGTATATAGATGAGGTGATTGGACAAAAATGTAGGTGGTCTGTTGAATAAACGTGACTTGTTTCCTCTGGAGTGTAGGAATCAGAGGGGATGACTTCATAGAAATATACAAGATTCTGTGAAGCAATGGATTGTCAGATTTGTTTCCCCTGGGTGGAAATGATGAATGCTGGAGGTCTTAAAGGCGAGAAGGGCAGAATTTAAAGGGAAAATAAAGTGCTGGAGTAACTCAGCATGTCAGGCAGCATCTCTGGAGAACATGGTTAGGTGATGTTTTGGGCGGGGATCCTTCTTCAGACTGGTTGGGGGTGGGTGGGGGGGGGGGGGGGGGGTGTGGAGAACCAACCAACTAACTATCTGTCGACCAGAAATCTCTCCTCACCTGTATCAGCCTATTACTGGCCAGACTTTTTCCTGCCCCTTCTTTCTTCCAGCTTTCTTTCTCCCCCCCCTACAATCTACCTTGAGAAGGATCCGGATCTGAAACATCTCCTATCCATGTTTTCCCAGAGATGCTGTGTGACCCAATGGCTTACTGCAGTATTTTGTCATATTTTGTAAACCAACATATGCAATTCCTTCTTTCTAAGATTTAAAGGAGACCTGTACAGCAAGTTTTATTGCACCTGCAATGCACTGTTCGGGGTGGTGATGGAAGCAGACCCGATTGAATAGTTTAAGAGGCCTTTGACAGCCACACAAAGGCAGGGAATTGAAGGGATGTAGACTGTGTGCAGCCAAATAGGATTAGTTTAGATTGGCATCACCGTCGGCACAGGCATTGTGGGGTGAAGGGCCTTTTCCTGTTCAATGCTCTATTTCACCACTTACTTCCCAGAAAACTATTCCCTCTCACAAGCTCATCAAGTCCTTCTGCCAAACACCTACACAAGGAGTAATTTTTTCAGCTGTCATTTAACCCAACTAATAGCACATCTTCAGGTTGTGGGAGGAAATTGGAGTATCAGGGGAAAGCAACGCAGTCACGGAGAAAAACAAGAAATTGCATAGTCTTTTACCTAAGGTCAGGGTGGAACCTGATAGCTGGAACTGTGCTGCAGCAGCATTAACTACTGCACCAATGTGCTACTTAAATTAGATTAAAACAAAAGCTCACATTAGCATTAAAATCAATAATTTGGCTCTAAATGTGATTTTAAAATAATAAACCTGTGCATTAAATTTTAGTTTGTATTAGGAATAGGAATTGTCTGCATTGCAATATCACAATGCAAATCTACAAATATATTATGTAGATGTAGTGAAGTGTATAATTCGTGTAATTGCCAGTATTGAAAAAAATCTAAATTATGTTGCTGATTAACATGAGTAGATTATTTTTCTTTGTCTTTGGAAGTGGGGATAAATGTAAATGTATCAGCAAAGAAATACTGGCGGATGCATTAATGACCAATTTATCCAAAGATATAATTTGGGACAATTTAAACACACATAAAAATCATGGAATCATACAGCACAGAAACACTGTGCTTCAGCACTTTTTCAGCACGTTCAGCACTTCTCATCCATGCTGACACAAAGGCCCATCTAAATTACTCCAATTTGCCCACCTCTGGCCCATATCCCGTTTCTATCCAAGCATGTCCAAATGACTGAAGTGCTATTGAACCTACCCCACCAACTTCCACTGGCATTTTCCTCCATTAACCACCATTCTCTGTATGAAACATTTACCCCTATCTTTCCTTAGTTTAGTTTAGGTTTGAGACACAGCATGGAAACGGGCCTTTATGCCCACTCTATCCGTGCCGACCAACAATCACCTGTGCACTGGTCCTATCTTGCACCCTAGGGACAATTTACAGAAGTCAATTCACCTACAAACCTGCTTGTCTTTGGAATGTGGTAGGAATCCTGAGAGCCTAGAAAAAACCTAAACGGTAACATGGGGAACTTATAAATACTGCACAAACAGCACCCATAGTCAGCTTCAAACCTGGGTCTGATGCTGTGAAGCAGCAGCTGTACCACTGCGCCACTGCGCAGCAGCAAATATTTTCCCTCTCCCCTTAACCTAATGCCCTCTAGTTGTTTCCCCTAACCTGCAAAAAAGACTCTGCCTCACCTGATTTTATACACCTCTATAAGATCACTCCTTACCCTTCTGTGCTTCAAAGAATGAAGTCCTTTCTTGCACAACCTCGCCCAATAGGTCAGTACCTCGAGTTTTGGCAACATCCTCATAAATGTTTTTGCACTCTTTCCAGCTTAGTGGCATATTTCCTGTCGTGGGGTGACCAAAACTAAACATGATGCTCCAAGTGTGGCCACACCAATGTCTTGTGGACCTATAACATAATGTCCCAACGTCTTTGGAGTCAGAAGAAGCACCATCTGTCCATTCCCTTCACAGGTGCCGCCTAACCAACTGAGTTCCTCCAGCACTCTGTGTTTTGCTCTGCAGTTTGTGTGTCTTCTGTACTCAATTCCCTGACTAATGAGGACCAGTGTGTCAAAAGTAACCTTTGCCACCTTATCTACCTGTGACTCCACTTTCAGAAAATGATATACTCGTACTTCTGGATCTCTCTGCTATACAACCCTCGCCAGAACTCTGCCATTCACTGTGAAATTCCTGACATGCCCTGACTTCCAAAATACAACACTTCATACTTATCCTGAATTAAACTCCATTATCTGATTCTTGGCCCAGCTGATCCAGATCCCTGTAATTCTGATGACTAGTTTCACTATTTACAACACCAGCAATTTTGGTGTAATCGGCAAGCTTGCTGATCATGCCTTAAACATTCTCATTCTAATCATCGAAATAGATGACAAAAAACAATCGGCTTAGCACTGACCTTTGAAGACATACCACTGGTCCCAAGCCTTCAATTTGGCAACAAATTTTCCACCACCATCTTCTGCTTCCTATCCTAAGCCGATTCCCTATCCAATTAGCTGGCTCTTCCCGAATGCAATGCCATCTAACCTTTCAAAACTGCCTACCATTCAGAAACCTATCTAAGGTGTTGCCCTGGCCTCTTTAACCTCCTTGGTTACTTTTTCAAAAGAGACTTAATCAAATTTGTGAGACGCAATTTGCCACGTGCAAAACCATGCTGACCATCCTTATTTGACCCTTGTCTTTCCAAATGCATGTACTGTATATCTTATACATCTGAATCCTTTCAATTAACTTCCTTAATACAAATGTTGGGCTTACTGGTCTATAGATACCAGCTTTTTCTTTGTAGCCCTTCTGAAAGGCACAAGAATAGTCCCCCTCCAGTTCATATATCTCGGCCTGGGGAATTTTCTTCTCTGGTTCCCCATAGTGTACTTGGATATATCTGATCCCTGGAGTTGTATCTACCTTGATGTGTTCTAAGACACCCAGCACCTCCTTTACTGTAATATGGATTATCCCCAAGACATCCCCATTAAGTTTTCTAACTTCCCTGATTTTTATGACTTTTTCCACCAAAAAAATAGAGGAGAAATATTCTTTGAAACCTGCCTGCCAGGATGCCCTCCAGTTCTGGTGCAACCGTTCCTCTTTCACAGGGTTCTTTGCTCCAGAAGAGACCCCAATGGCCCAACATTCTGAATCACTGCCTCCTACACCAACTCTTCAGTCGTTCATTCATCAGTCCTATCTCCCTATTCGTGCACCCACTGGCATGTGGCATTAGGTGTAATCCAATGATTGCTACCTTCAGATTGTTCTATTCCAACGTTTTGTCTATATTCACTCCACAGTACCTCATCCCATTCCCTACCTTTGTCATTTTGTGCCAATGTGTACAACTACGTCCAGCTGCTTACTCCCCCCCCCCCCCCCCCCCCCCCACCCACCATTCAGAATGTTCTGCAGCCAATCTGAAATATCCTGGACTCGGCCACCAGGTGAGGCAAAACACAATCCTGGTCCATTAGCGGTGACAGACACTCGCGTCTCTTCCCTTAGCTAATGCCTTCTATCACAACAGATTATTGTCCAACTTCAGAAGGGTCCTGACCCGAAACATCACCCATCCTTTTTCTCCAGAGATGCTGTTTTACCCGCTGAGTTATTCCAGCACTTTGTGTCCATCCTCGTCATTCTATACCTCAGCTGTAGTATTGATGTCACAGACCCGACTGCTGCTTTCCTCTGAACAATCATATCCTCACCCTCCGGCCCCCCCCCCCCCCCCCAACAGTCTCCAAAATGATGTCTTTTTTTGGTCACAGGGGATTTCTGCACACTCTGCTGCTTCACTTTCTCCATCCTGGTGGTCACCAGACATTCTGCCTGCAACTTTTGTGTGACGCCTCATTGAAACTCTTATGAATCTCTCAGTCTCGCAGAAGATATTCGGTATGTTGAGCTTCTTTTCCTTAATGTGGTCTGTCAGGAACAGGAGCAGGGTGCACGCCCCACAGGTGGAATCCCCAGTGATACTGGAAGTGTCCCTGATCTCTCACAACCTACAAGAGAAACATACCTTTGCTCTAACTATCATTTTCACTGCACAAAGTCTAAAGAGGAACTGTTGTGTAAATACCTTGCCTCTTCACTGAAGCATCTCAAGCCAAAGCCTCAGCACTTACCTTCATTTGCAGCACTGCACCACGGGCATAGTCAAACCTAAACATGGATGCACCAAAGTTGACCACTTCACTTCTGCCTGTATTCCTTTTATACAGTGGAGGCAGTCACTCCCAGAAACACAACCTTTTTTAAGACACAAGGGACTGCAGATGCTGGTTTATAAACAAAAGTCATAAAGTGCTGGAGTAGCTCAACAGGTCAGGCAGCATCTCTGGAGAACCTAAATCGGTGATGTTACATTTTGGGATCATTCTTCAGACGCAGCATCGCCTATACATGTCCTCCATCAATATGCCTGACTTGCTGAGTTACTCCAGCATTTTGTAGGGTTTTTTAAATCCCCTGCTCTGCTCTTCCTCTCAGCTGCATACTTCCTGGTGTAACTGACCTGACCTGGTACTAATGGCCCTTGTTTTAAATTCCCATTCATGGTTCATTTTTAAATTAAATGTCACAGGGGACATTTAATGCTATATTAAAATTAAATGCTATATTTAAGAGGGCGTTAGATGTGGCACTTGTGACTAAAGGGATCAGGGGGTATGGAGAGAAGGCAGGTACGGGATACTGAGTTGGATGATCAGCCATGATCACATTGAATGGCGGTGCAGGCTCGAAGGGCCGAATGGCCTACTCCTGCACCTATTTTTCTATGTTTCTAAATCTGTTATATTTAAAAAAAACTAAAATCTGATTTTGTAAACGGAGAGGGTAAAAAGAAACCATAGTCTAGTACAATATTTCTTTATTTGTGACTCAGATTTTAAACTGAAGATCAATTAACTTGATTAAGGTTGTAAGGCTGATTCTGATAATTATTCCCAAAAGAACACCCATTTTCTAGTTGTGGCCATCAAGGAAACAAAAAAAAAAGCTAGCTCAGATTTGTTTGGCAATCATATAAGAAAACATAAGATGGTTTGTCAAAAGTGATTAAAAAAATAAAATAAAAAGCTAAAGGACCAGAAAATGCAAGACGTTGGGTGGAAAAGGTACAAAATAATATCCAAATGGGAGCAATAGTAGATGACATCCATCAATGGCCCAAAGTTCAAAATAACTTAGATTTCATTGATCAGTCAGCAGTGGAATGGTGGACGAACTTGTATTAAGGAATGAAAGATTTGTGAAATTTGGCAGCAAAAATCAAGAAAATTGGATGCCAAATGAAAATGTAAGTGAGGCAGTGGAGCTGTAGGAGGGCAAGTGAATGAAGTGCAACCAACAGCACTCGCATTTTTAAAAAGAATAGTAGGTGATTAAAAACAGCATGTTGCCTTGCAGAGTAAGAATTAGTGTATTACGTGGTGGTCTGTATGTATTGCTGCATAACCGGTGACTACAACATTAAATAAACTCCAGAATATGACAAAAGCTTCAGGAAAACCAATGAATAGTGGAAGTCTAACTACCAGTTTACTTGCACCACATCTGTGATAGTTATTATGCTACTTGCAAGTGACAGACACTTGTGTATTTATATGCAGATTTATGGCAACGGTTATGTTTTAATCCATTTTAAATTGCAGGTTAACCATGGTAAAGACTCACCAGCATGCTGTTGTCTTCCCCATGAAAAGGAAGATATAATTATTGGAGATAATTTCCTCACAGAATTTCAGAAAAAATGTAACTACTATGTGAAGCTTGATCCTGTTTCATGTTAATTTTTCCATGCAGCAAGAATTGCATTGGGTCCAAAGTGATTTGTGCTACTTAATGTGGTATGAATCAAACTGTAGATCAGATTTGTAAGAGCACGCAAACGACGAGATAAATATGAAGAAAAGGCAGATCAAGACATTGATCAGATTGTAATACTGATTTGAAGCTTGTGAACAGCTTCCAGACGAATGCAGATTCAAGGTTACATGGTGGAGAAGGTTTGAGTTACTGAGTGGCTTATTCCTGTCCCTAGGCTGCACAGGATGTTCATTTGAACTAAGATCACCATTTTGGAGCTCTCACTGATGTCCTTATTTCAATGTTGCGCAATAGAATTTGCATTCACTGGCATAATGGAATCTATCTCCTACACTACCATTTGAGTTAAGGAGCAGAGAATTTGAGTTTAGGAGCAAGGAGGCCCTACTGCAGTTGTAGAAGGCCCTGGTGAAGCCGTACCTGGAGTATTGTGTGCAATTTTGGTCTCCTAATTTGAGGAAGACATTATTGCTATTGAGGGAGTGCAGCATAGGTTCACCAGGTTAATTCCCGGGATGGCGGGACTGATGTATGATGAAATAATGGATCGACTGTGCTTGCATTCGCTGGAATTTAGAAGGATGAGAGGGAATCTTATAGAAACATATAAAATTCTTAGAGGATTGGACAGGATTGATGC
Source organism: Raja brachyura (assembly GCA_963514005.1). The sequence goes on from OY740782.1 coordinate 94,497,556, forward strand.
AGGAAAATGTTTGCGATGTTGGTGGAATCCAGAAGCATGGGCCACAGTTTAAGAATAAGGAGAAGGCCATTTAGGACTGAGATTTCACCCAGAGAGTTGTGAATCTGTGGAATTCTCTGCCACAGAAGATAGTGGAGGCCAATTCAGTGGATGTCAAGAGAGAGTTAGATTAGCTCTCAGGGCTAAAGGAATCAAGGGATAAAAAGCTGTAACGGGGTACTGATTTTGGATGATCCGCCATGATTATATTGAATGGCGGTCCTGGCTCGAAGGGCCAAATGGCCTACTCCTGCACCTATTTTCTATGTTTCTACCCCCTTTCCGTACCCAATCCCTCTCATGGGTGTAATTTAAATAGATCATCTGTATTACTAAAAGTAAGATCTTGACCACTTCATGTTTTCCTGTTTCATGATTTTAGAAAAATCCCTGTCACTTACAGCTGTGATTTTTGGCCAGCTCACTCCTCCTCCTCTGTGTAGGACAAGAGGATTTTTTCCCATAGATTAAGCATAAAAGAGTTATTAATGTTTAAAAAATGTTGACATTCTCTCCGCTGCCCCTGCTGGTGGGAGGGGGAAGGGACTATAAAACCCGGAAGTGTTGTGCCTCAGTCAGTCTCTGCAAGATGGGGGAAGTGAGAGGGTCACATCTCTCAGTCTGAGCTGTGAATAACACTGAACACATGTCTACGAAACTGTGAGTGTGGTTTTACTGAACATGAGTGCCCTTAATGTGGTTTGAAAATTAAAATGTGGTTGGTTTGAAGTAAAAGCACTGCAAATGATTGAGTGGGGTTTGGGTTGAAGTAAAAAGCACTGCAAATGGTTGAGTGGGGTTTTGGGTTGAAGTAAAAAGCACTACAAATGGTTGGTTGGTGGTTTTGGGTTGAAATAAAAAGCACTGCAAATGGTTGGTTGGGGGGATTTGGGTTGAAGTAAAAAGCATTGAAAATGGTTGGTGGTCTAAACATGACAACTTCCTGTTTGCACTGTATATTGATTTTAGGTAAAACTTACGGCTGTGATCTTTGGCTATCTTACTCAGTCCATCTCTTCTCATCAGGTGCAGAGGATTCTTCCCATCAATGAAAAATAAAAGTGTTATTAGTGTTTCAAAATGTTGAGAATATTTATCCTGTCAATCACACCATGAAGGCCACACCATTTCCGGTGGGAGGGGGAGGGATTATTAAACCCGGAAGTGTGGGGGTGTCTCAGTCTCTGCATGATGGGTGAGGGAGAGGTCATGACTCTGTCTGAGCTGTGAATCAACTGAACACGCTGAATGCCTACTGAACTGTGAGTGTGGTGTTTTGTGTGGTTTTATGGTGGTTTTATGGTAGTTTTACCTTGCTTAAATGGTATGAAACTGCATTTGAATGTGGTGGCCTTGCACCCTGCATGATATGGTATGAAACTGCATTTGAATGTGGTGGCCTAGCACCCTGCATGATATGGTATGAAACTGCATTTGAATGTGGTGGCCTAGCACCCTGTATGAAATGGTATGAAACTGTATTTCAGATTCAGATTCAGATTCAGATTCAATTTTAATTGTCATTGTCAGTGTACAGTACAGAGACAACGAAATGCATTTAGCATCTCACTGGAAGAGCGACACAGCAGATGATTTGAATAAATAACAATAAGTGTCCGGGGGGGGTGATTGGCAGTCACCGAGGTACGTTGAATGTGGGGGCCTTGCACCCTGCATGAAACGGTATGAAACTGCATTTGAATGTGGTGGCCTTGCACCCTGCATGAAATGGTATGAAACTGCATTTGAATGTGGTGGCCTTGCACCCTGCTTGAAATGGTAAGTAAATGGGTTTGAATTTGATGGCCTTGCACCCTGTATGAAATGGTATGAAACTGTATTTGAATGTGGTGGCCTTGCACCCTGCATGAAACGGTATGAAACTGCATTTGAATGTGGTGGCCTTGCACCCTGCATGAAATGGTATGAAACTGCATTTGAATGTGGTGGCCTTGCACCCTGCTTGAAATGGTAAGTAAATGGGTTTGAATTTGATGGCCTTGCACCCCGTTTGAAATGGAATTTCAAGGAATAGCCGCGAGTCAACTGCCAGCCCACCAGCCGTGAGTGAGCTGCCAGCACATCACGCTTGAGGGACTGAACTGCCACCCCAAGAATCCATTTGGCCCACAATGTCCATACTAGCCCTCTGGAGATCTTCAGCCCACAACACCCATGCCAGCGCTCCAGAAAGCCCTAACCTCCCCCCCCCCCCCCCCACTGGCCACCAATATTGGCATTTGTGGAGAGGTGGAATATTGCGTTGGGGGACCAGCCCTCCCATGTGAACAACGGGTCCCACTTAGTCTAGTAATTTTCTATATCCATTGCTATTTTGCTCCTTTTTTGGTCAATGATGTCATCATTGTTGAACGGCATGAGGAAAGATGCACCAACAGCTAAAGATTTGGACCTCTTTTAGATGTGTTTTCCCCCAATGGTGGAGTCTTGCAGCATTCGACTTGGAGAGTGTACGATGGGAGAGTAAGCAGAGGATGTGCAAGGTCTGCTTAAGTGCAGAGCGGAAGATATGTAGTTGCTAGGCAACCATATTTATTTGCCCACCGTGTTGAAGGAGCTAGACGAAACTGCAGATGCTGGTTTCCATAAAAAGATGCTAAGTGCAGCAGTAACCCAACAGGTCAGGCAGCATCGCTGTAGAACGCAGATAGGTGACGTTTCAAGTTGAGACCCTTCTCCCGACCCAAAACATCACTTATCTGTGTACTCCAGAGATGCTTCCTGACTCGCTGAATTACTCCAGCATTTTTTGTTTCTTCTTATGTTGAGCAATCCTCTTATTTGGACCTCAGTGAGAAACTGTTTGCTTGTTTTCTCGTTTCAGTATGGGGATCCTCAGAGAAAAATACAACTACAGACTTGGAGCATGGTGATGTTAATATTGTTATTAAGTGTTCAAATGCTAGGAGCAATGCATTTCTCTGTATTAGTCACTTCTTCAATGGGGGATATGTGCACATTTTGTTGCTTGACAGCTTGTTTTGCACACAACTATGGATATAATTTGTAGCATCTCAGGTTTCCCTGTGGTACAATGAGTCATTGACTGCATGCACATAACTTTGTCAGCACTATATTTTGTCAATTGTAACTATAGGAAGTTGTATTTATTCTCTTTCCACCCTTTCACATTATTTTTCTTTCCACTCTCTTTTTTCCTCCCCCTCTCATTTCCTCTCCCTCCCTCTTCTTTCTTGCTCCTTTTCCTTCCCCCTCGCTCTTACTATCTTTTCTGCCCCCTTCTCTCTCGCTTTCCTCCCGCTCTCCCTCTCCCACCCTCTCCCTCCCCCCTCTATCTCCCCCCCCTCTCCCTCCCCCCTCTATCTCCCCCCCTCTCCCTTTCTCTCTCCCCCCATCTCCCCACCCCCCCTCGCGCTCTCTCTCTCTCTCTCTCTCTCTCTCTCTCTCTCTTTTTTTTTCATTTCAAAAACTTTATTCAACACAAATCATAAAATACAACACATCAAAACACAATCAAAAATCACACTATAATGAACAGATCATTGTAGTACAACAGTACATTCATTTATAATCGCCTCAACCCCACGCGGCGACCAGCGCTGACGGAAGGCCCCCACAGTCCCCGTGAACACCGCGTGTTCCCTCTCCAGGGACACACGTGCACGGACGTAGGCCCGAAAGAGGGGCAGGCAGCCGACTCTCGCCTGACCGTCGACCGCCCGCTGCCTGGACCCACGAATGGCCATCTTGGCCAGGCCGAGGAGCAAACCGACAGGTAACTCCCCCCCCCACACTCGGCTCTCCCCACTCCCTGCCTTGTGTCCAAACACCAGGATTGTGGGGCTAAAATGCAGCCAGAACTTGAGGAACAGCCCCTTCAGATATTGGTACAGGGGCAGTAACCTCACACACTCCATATACACATGGAATACGGTCTCCTCCTCTCCGCAGAAAATACATGCGGCAGACGAGCCCGTGAACCGACTCAAAAGTTTATTACAAACTACCGCTCCATGCAGCACTCTCCACCCCAGGTCCCCAATATAAAGGGGTACAACTCCCTTATAGAAGGACCCCCACTGGGGCCCCCCGCCGCCTTCGGATGGTAACACCGTCCTCCATGGTGAGTCAGGACGGGAGACGAAGGCACGGTGGTTCAGAATGTGCAGGAGCATCCTGTACAGTGCGCGTCTCCTTGCATCACAAAATGGCATGCTGGTCATCTCAGAAAGGCAGCTCAGATTATGCGGAGCCGGAGGCCGAGAAATATCCCGAAGCCTAGGCCCGATGAGCAGATCTGACGGAGCGGGGGTAAGCTCTATCTGAACCACTCTAGGCTCGCGCCTCTCCTCGACAACCACCATGACAGGATGAGGACCAGCCACACCCGCAGCCACAACATCCCCCTCTCCTCGTGGAACAACACTCTGGCTGAACACCACCAAATTCCTCACTCTTAACACATCCCTATAGAAAACAGGCAAGCCCCTTAGAGCGGGTCGACTGACACCCGCCACCGGGAGCCGCGAGACCCCCCTTAGGCAACGACCCTGACGAAAAAAATACGTGGCCAGAGCGTGCCATCTGGGAGGGTTCTCTACATACATGTATCTCCGCAGAGTCCTGAGACGGAGAGCCGCCACCTGGGTGCGCACGCACACCAAGGACTGGCCGCCCTCCTCTAACGGAAGACTCAGGACCGCCGCGGAAATCCAATGCTTCCTATTTCCCCAAAAGAAATCCACCAGCTTCTTCTGTATAGCAGTTACAAATATAGAGGGCGGGACAAGAGTAGCCAGCCGGTACCATAACATAGAGGCCACCAGCTGGTTTATGACCAGCACCCTCCCCCGAAAGGAGAGAACTCCAAGCAGGCCTGACCAGCGCCCCAGCCGAGCAACCACCTTCGTCTCCAACTCTTGCCAGTTTGCCGGCCAAACATCCTCAGTGGGACTCAGGTACACCCCCAGATAGAGGAGGTGCGTGGTACTCCACGCATACAATGCCATCTCCTCCGGCAGGGAGTCTACCCGCCACTGACCCACCAAAAGTCCAGAGCACTTACTCCAATTAATCCTAGCAGAAGATGCAGCCGAGAAAATCTCCTGGCAGTCACGCATCCTCCGCAGGTCACCAGGATCATTGAACATAAGAAGTACATCATCGGCATACGCCGATAGAATCACCTCAACCCGCGGGCCAGGTAGGGCCAGGCCTGTCAACCTCCTCCGAAGAAGACACAGGAACGGCTCCACACAGACCAAATACAACTGGCCCGACATAGGGCACCCCTGGCGGACCCCCCTCCCAAAATGAAAAGGAGCTAGCACCGCGCCATTAACCTTTACAAGGCACTCCGCAGCAGCGTACAAAAGCCGGACCCGGGCCACGAAGTGTGGTCCAAACCCAAACGCTTGCAACGACCCAAATAGGTATTCATGCCCCACCCTATCAAAAGCCTTCTCCTGATCAAGAGACAGAAAAGCAGCTGACTCACCAGTACCCTGGACTAAATGAATCCGGTCCCTAACCAGGTGGATGTTATCCTGGATGGACTGGCCAGGGACTGTATAAGATTGATCAGGATGAATCACTTGATGCAGCACGGAGCCCAGGCGATTTGCCATTGCCCGTGCAAAAATTTTATATTCTGTGCAAAGGAGAGAGACTGGACGCCAGTTCTTCAACAAACGGAGTTCGCCCTTCTTAGGCAGCAAGACAACAACCGTCCTACGCCACGAGAGAGGCATCACTCCAGTCGCCAGGCTCTCCCCCAGAACCAACATATAGTCACCCCCTAGGACGTCCCAGAATGCTCTAACAAACTCCACCGTCAACCCATCCAGCCCGGGGGACTTACCCCTCCTGAGCTGATGCAAGGCGCGAGTCAACTCCTCCAAAGATAAGGGGCCATCAAGAAGATCAGCCTCCCCCCTATCTACGGTCGGTAGACCCTCCCACAGATCTTGCTGAGCCTCCACACTGAATCCTTCCGCAGAGAACAGGGACCCATAAAAGGACCTAACCAAGGCATTAATCCTCTCTGGATCAGTGACAGAGGAGCCGTCATCTGCAAGCAACTCCACGAGCTGTTTTCGAGCTCCCCGCCCCTTCTCCAAAGAGAAAAAGAAAGGCGACGCTCGGTCCAGCTCGTGCAGCATCTGGACCCGAGACCTCACATAAGCGCCTCGAGATCGCTCAAGCAGCAGACTCCTCAAAACCTCCTTCTTCCTCTGAAACTCTCCCCATTCGCTGGAGTCTTCACCAAACTGACCAAGGCGAGACTCAGCGTCCTGTAACTCCCTCTCCAGCTTCTCGACCGCTGAGTCCCGCCTCCCAGTCGACCCCCATGTATATTCCTTACAAAAGAGACGGATGTGAGCTTTACCCACATCCCACCACTGCCTAAGGGAAGAGAAGCACCTCTGCCTCTCTCTCCACTTCACCCAAAACCGAGTGAATGACTCCCGGAAACACCGATCCTCCAGCAGCCTGTTGTTAAAGTGCCAGTACGCGGACCCAGCCCGAGCGCACGCTGGATTGAAATCCACACGCACCAGACAATGGTCCGAGCACGGCACCAGCCGCATTGAGGCCGCTGAGACACGGGAAACAAACGCTCGGGAAATATAAAACCGATCAATGCGGGAACCACCGCCCTCAGACCTCCGCGAAAAAGCTGTGGAATCAGGGTGAAGGTCCCTCCAAACATCAACCAACTCAAAAGAGTCAATCAAGCCTCTCAGCTTCTTCGCTACAGCAGGCGCACACTGAGTACCAGAACGGTCCCGCACCTCAAGTGTGCAATTAAAGTCCCCACCAAGGAAGACACACTCTCCCCTATCAATAGTGCCCAACAGAGCATTCACCTCCCGAAGTAGGCCGGCCTGCATCGTGCCGGAGCTAGGGGCATACACGTTAATGAAATGCAACGGCATGCCATCCAGGCTCACGGCCAGATGGAGCAAACGTCCTGGCACCACTTCCTGCACTTTTAAAATGCTTGGCAGAAAATTTGGGGCCAACAGAAAAGCCACCCCACTCGAATTTGAGCTGAGATGGCTCATATAAACCCTCCCTTCCCACTCCAGATGCCAGGTAGGTTCATCACTAGCAACGGTATGTGTCTCTTGCAGATAACAAACTGCAAATCTCCCCTCCCTTAGGGCTGATAAGAGCTGAAATCTTCGAAAACTCGCTCTACTCCCATTTAAATTTAATGTAGCTACTGTGAATGTGTAGGCACATTAGATTGAGACCCTCACACTCCCTGTAGTCTCAGGAGCTCCTTTTCTGAGGACCTTCAAAAAACCCCCAAACTGCCCCAAATCCGAGTCAGAAAGACCACTATCCTTGTTACTAAGGATAGCCTCGAGACTCGCCTGCACATCTAGACAGTCCCCCCACCGCCTTTCAGCAGCAAACCATAATGTTTTGGAAGTGCGGCTCGTTTTTAGGAACTCTCGCACCTCAACAATAAACTTCGCCTCAGACACGGCCTTGGAGTCTGGGCTCACAGCCAACCCGCTCACACCTGAATCAACAACCTCAGAAAGACCAGAACTCTCTGACAAATCACTCTCTGTGCCACCCCCACTGGCCGCATCGCTGTCCTCCTCCTCAGCCATGACACGACCCCCCGGATCAATGCTGGGGGTGGGTCCCAACACCCCTGCCTGAGACTCGCAGCCCTCTGAATGGCTGGGCTCCTGCACGCTACCATCACCCTCCTCTTCTGGGCCTGGGGAAGCAACAACAAGAGGCATCCCCAGGGCCTGTGGAACACTGGTACCCTCGGAGTCTGAAAGAGGATCACGACCCATAACAGCCCTGACCTCCACATCATCCAGAGTGCCCTCTCCACAGGCATCACCCAGAGAATCACCACCTGCTATTAACCTCACCCCAGACAGCTCATCCGGTGAGGCATCCCGCCCCCCAGCACCTCCACTGGCACTGATATGGAGCACAGACTTGAACGACAACACCCCCGAAACTCCCCCCTCAGCCTGACTCTGCACATCCCCCGTCACAGAGGGCACACTACCAGAGGAGCCAACCACGTCACCTAACGTGCTAGCACCCTCAGTAGGCCTCTGAAACGAGGGGACCTCATCCGACCCAGAGGGTACACACCCAAGGGAGCTAACCACAGCACCCGCCGAGATAACTCCCTCAGAGGGCCCCTGAGATGAAGGGACAGACTCCCGCCCAGTGGACACAACTCCACCGGAATCAACTTCAGCACCCAGTCCTGTGACACCCGCTGTAGATCCATGAAGAGAAGGCCCAACCACCGACCCAGAAGACACCGGGTCAAGACCACTTTCAGCCACCTCAGTGGTGGAAAGCCCGGAGAAAGACATCCCCTTCGCTCTGGACCCACGCCCTTCCTCATCTTCACCAGGCAGATGCCTCCTTTTAGTCCCACTCGCATGCGGAGGTGCGGTAACCTCCATAAGGGAAGGGTCATCCGCCTCCACATTACCCCCATCCACTTTGCCACCCACACGTTTAGGCTTCTTTACCCCCTTCCGAGCCACCCCAACTCCCCCCTGGGCCCCAGCAGGTGCAGTCTGCACCACACTGGAGCTAAACTCACCCGATTGCACTTTCTTCGCTCGGGCGGCCCTATCCCTCTCCTTCTTCTTATTGTGCTTCCCCTGCTTCTCCCAAAACCCCCCCTCAACACTCCCCTCCTCCTGCGCCCCACCTCCATCCACCGCCACAGGCGCAAGACGTGGGGGACGTGGGGGGCTTGGGCTCTCACTGCCCAGGGTCCCCAAAGCGGAACCTATGGACCCAGGAGGCTTAGCACTGCCGCCCCGGGTCACCAAGGCAGAACTGGCAACCTCAGCCGGGTCAGCAGTACCACCCCGCGCCGCTGAGGTTTGACAAGCCACCCCAGATGGGCCAGCAGTGCTTTCCTGGGCCACTGCACTAGAACCTCTAGCAGTGCCCCCGCGAAAAAGACACTCCCTACGGAGATGTCCAAATTCGCCGCACGCATGACACCGTGCCTTGCCCCAACTCCAACGCACGGTTCTGGGTACACCCTTATGCACCACCTCAAAACTCCCCTCGGCACCATCCCCCTCACCCACCTTCATGAACACCCTCCTCTTGAAACTGAAGACCCCTTTTTCCTCCGGGTCCCCCCCGGGATGCAAGAGACGAAAAGATTTAGACCGCACCTCCCCGAACTTGGACAGGTGTGGAAAAAGCACTGCATCCGAAAAATAAGTGGGGCAGCTCCGCAGGAGAACCGGTCTCACCCTTGATACCCACGGATCCACCTGTATGTGGACCCCCCCCACTGAGATCCCCTCCTCCAACGCTCGGGCCACACACTCCCGGGTCTTAAGTATCATCTCCACCTTTCCCCTTTCGAGCTCAGAAGAGACAATAGCCCCCCTCCCAAGAAGTTCATTCATGGCCTTCGTAATTACCCCCCTCGACATCATAGGCCCAGTTTGAACAGAAATACCAAAACTGTCCCCATCCAAGTCAACATGAGGCTCAAGCTCAGATGGCCTCGCACCCGCCACTGATGCCGTCGCTGCGTAGGTCCGGACCTTCGGCCGCGCCCCTTCCATCGCCATCCTCACAGAGGCACAAACCAGCTCCAAGCCCCTCAGCAGCACAGCTCCAAGTTAAGCTCCAGAGACAGTCACAGTCAAAGACAGGCAGCAGAAAACAGAAACCTCCAGCTGAAGCAGGAAAGTCCCCAGGTTCGTCCACAGCCAAGAGCAGCTTACGGGAAACTCGATCCCAGTCGCGCTGGACGCAAAAGTACCTTCTTCACATTAAGCCAGCAGCCGCACTGAGCAAAATGACTTTAGGGCAGAGAAGCGTGCCAAAAACTACAAAGACACCGCACAACTTCAGCCCACTGAGATCACAGGCACTCTTGGCAATCCGCCAACGCAACCGCACCCTCGACAATGTGGAGAAACTCAGGAATCTTCACACAGATGGAGGCTCCCCAGACCAGAGAAAAGCTCAAACAGCCCAACAATAAGTTGAACTATGAAGCCCCCCTGGGTCCTGTGCCCTCTCCAACGGCAAAATCCTGGAAAGGCTGCTCCAATCCTTCTCAACTGCAGAGCTGAGATGAAACAACAGATCTCTCTCTCTCTCTCTCTCTCTCTCTCTCTCTCTCTCATCTCTCTCTCTCTCTCTCCTCTCTCTCTCTCCCTCTCTCCCTCTCTCCCTCTCTCCCTCTCTCCCTCTCTCCCCTCTCTCCCCTCTCTCCCCTCTCTCCCCTCTCTCCCCTCTCTCCCCTCTCTCCCCTCTCTCCCCTCTCTCCCTCTCTCCCCTCTCTCCCCTCTCTCCCTCTCTCCCCTCTCTCCCCTCTCTCCCCTCTCTCCCCTCTCTCCCCTCTCTCCCCTCTCTCCCCTCTCCCCTCTCTCCCCTCTCTCCCCTCTCTCCCCTCTCTCCCCTCTCTCCCCTCTCTCCCCTCTCTCCCCTCTCTCCCCTCTCTCCCTCTCTCTCCCTCTCTCCCTCTCTCCCCTCTCTCCCCTCTCTCACTCCCTCTCTCCCCTCTCTCCCCTCTCTCCCCTCTCTCCCCTCTCTCCCCTCTCTCTCCCTCTCTCCCCTCTCTCCCCCTCTCTCCCCTCTCTCCCCTCTCTCCCCTCTCCCCTCTCTCCCCTCTCTCCCCCTCTCTCCCCTCTCTCCCCTCTCTCCCTCTCTCTCCCCTCTCTCCCCTCTCTCCCCTCTCTCCCCTCTCTCCCCTCTCTCCCCTCTCTCCCCTCTCTCCCCTCTCTCCCCTCTCTCCCCTCTCTCCCCTCTCTCCCCTCTCTCCCCTCTCTCCCCTCTCTCCCCTCTCTCCCCTCTCTCCCCTCTCTCCCCTCTCTCCCCTCTCTCCCCTCTCTCCCCTCTCTCCCCTCTCTCCCCTCTCTCCCCTCTCTCCCCTCTCTCCCCTCTCTCCCCTGTCTGATCTGTTGAATATAGTCAGCATTATCTCCCTTTTGAGATTTCTTGCATATACATTTAAAATAAAATTAAATGCAAGGAAAGCTATTCTGTTACACGTTGTCATGAAGCAGAAGCTTGAAAAAAAGCTTGCACTTCCTGGAATGTTCAGGATGAGTTGTGCAGATCTGGCAGATCAAGTCAAGATTTAAGATGGTCAGCAGAACTGTTTGGGAGGAATGGATTTGGCTAATGATACTAGTAAATGCTCTCAGATTCTACACTCACTGGTTTGGAATGGTAAAGCAAAAAGCTATTCCATAAGACCATAGGGCATAGGACCAGAATTAAGCCATTTGGCCCATCGAGTCTCTACCACCATTCAATCATGGCTGATCTATTTTTCCCTCTCAACCCCATTCTCCTGTGTTTCCCCCGTAACCTTTGACATACTTACTAATCAAGAAACGATCAATCTCCACTTTAAAAATACGTATTGCCTTTGCTTCCAGGGACACCTTCCTCCTCATCTTCATTCCAAAGTATGTCCACACATCCTACCCATGCCAATTTGCAGGAGATCATTGTGATGTCCCAATTCTCCTCCTTTTGCTGCCACCCCCCCCCCCCCCCCCCCCCCACCCCACACCTTCTTCTCTCTATCTGACCATCATGTCTCCTATTGTTTAAGAAAGAACTGCAGATGTTTGAAAAATTGAAGGTCAACAAAAAAGCTGGAAAAACTCAGTGGTGAGATAGCATCTATGGGGCAAAGGAATAGGCGACATTTTGGATGGAGACCCTTCAGCCAATTCCTTCGCTCCATAGATCATGTCTCCTGTGGTGCACCTGGTGGTCGGCCACTGGCAGAGCGAACCCTCAGCTCTGGAGGGAGGAGTAGGTGTCTCGATGTGGGAGGTGCAGGTCACGGGGTTGACCCCTTAGGGGTATTTAAGGTCGGGCAATGCCCGTGCTCATTGGAGGAGTAGGGAGCTGACCGATTAAAATACGTCTCAAGCACACAACTTGTGTCTGTTTAGTTGGACTCCTGCAAGTCCCCACTATTCTGGTGACCCTCGACGTTCAGGAGTGTAATCCTGGAAGGGAAATTTTGTAAAAAGATGCATTCCGCCGCTGCTGCCGACGAGACCGAACTAAATGTGGTCTCCCTGAAGCTGACTACATTTTGGGCCTCGCAGCCAGTGGTTTGGTTCCGACAGGACGAATCCCGACAGATCTTCATCCGTGGCATATCGGCCGACGAGACTCGTTACCATTATGTGGTAAGCGCTCTGGATGAGCGGTCGGCCGGTCGGGTCATTCCTTAGCTCCATAAACCGCCGGCGGCAGGTAAGTACGCAGGCCTCAAAGAGCTGCTGCTCCGGAACTACGGGCCCAGCCGTAAGCATCGCACCTGTCAGGTCCTCAACATGGGCGGACTCGTCGACCAGAGTCCCTCGGCCCTAATGTGCGACATACTCACGCTCATGGGCGACCTCCTGCACCGCCCACTGTTTGAATTTACCTACCTGCAGCAGTTACCGCGAGACATCCACCAGCAGCTCACGGAGAGAGCTTTGAAGATCCCATCCAGCTAGAGGCCCGTGCTGACGAGCTGTGGTTGTCTGACCAGCAGCAGGTGGGTGCGTTGAAATCCGCTATACTCCTATAATTATTTTCCCACAGCTAGACTAAGGGGTAATTTATAGCGGCCAATTAACCAACCCACACATCTTTGGCATGTGAGAGAAAAGCAGAGTAGCCAGATAAAAGGAGCATGGCCATGGGGAGAATGTGCAAACTCCACACAAACAGACAGTACACCATGTCAAACTTGTGATGCAATACCTGTTGTGCCAACCTATCATCGCTGTAGCTCACTGTTACAACATTGCAGCAAATAATAACATTCCAAATCAAATCCTATCAGAAATGATTGAACCTCAATTAAAGACCCATTTGCATTTCCCCATATATCGATGGTTGTCTGCCCTTGTGCCCCTGCCTGGTGCTAATTCAGCCAGGAGCATAAAAGGCCCTGGATTTTCAATGGGGAAGGCTGCAGATAAATTAGGACGGTGAACAAGCACCTCATGGCAATGAGTTGGGCCGGCTCACTTGTTGACTTACAGAACAACAGAGACATTGGTGCAGTGGCAGTGGCGTACAATGTTTGCTGCCGTCCTGCGGAGGTGCGGAGAGCAGCTTTGTACCACGTGGCGATACCATGCAGTATCCGATGTGTGTACCTTTAGAAATCAACTGTAGAGATATCCTGCAAGCAGCTTGGAGCTATGCTATCCAGATCAGTGCAGCCTACATGACAAATGTTGGAATGTGACTGCAACACACAGATGTTGACTGGGCTCTGCTTGAGCTCACAGCTCAGTTGTCAGGTACGTGTGATTGTCCATCTCTGAAGTTGCCCATCACATACTTGACAGCAGATAGGCTCGAAGTTCTGTACACATTCAGAAGTAGATGACTTTATGTTCCCTTGCCGAGTAATCAAAATTATCAGTCCAAAAAATTTACCCCAGCATCTTGCTGTGAATATTTGAATACTTTTTTTAATTTCACGACACTGTATGCAGGATGGACTATAATCCTCTTGCTGCTCCATTTGTTCCCCTTCTGTCACCAATGATTGTATTAGAATAAGATTATGATGTAGAGTGGGTAAGGAGTGGGGAAAGAAATGTCATGCTTGCATCATTGGCACATAAATAATACTCTACATAGGATGACTCTTGAACCCCTGTCTCACGGTGCGAGTCGACCGACGAGTGACCCCGGGTTTTCACTCGCGGTAAACACGTACAATTAATGTAGCGGGAATGCCAGAACTCACGCGCGCAACTTATCGATTCGTGGTGCTAACAGCAGGTACCCATGAAACTTGAAATTGTTCAAAATTCAAACATGTTTGAGGTTTTCCACGAGTCAAATTTACTGTTCTTTTTAATTGTTTTTATTTTATTAGAAGTTAATACAGAACAAAACAATACAGTGGCAAGTAATTTTAGGTGCCAACTATGTCATAATGTAATACATTCTATGTACAACCTCCAGTTTTATGTTTTTGAAAAGGAAGTAAAAAAAGACAAGAGATATTGAAAAGAGAAAGAGGAAAAATAGATAGTAGAAAATAGAAAAACATGAAGGGTGTGTATAAGAAAAGAAAAAGTAGAAAGTAGAAATAGGAGTAAAAGACCCTTAAAAAAGAAAATGTTCAAATCTTTGTGCGGAGATGTAATTCTATCCACGACCTGACCTGAAATCAGTAATCTTTACGGTACTGCTGTATCACATGATTCCAAAAAGTCGATGAAAGGGGACCAACTCCTTAAGAATTGGTCATATTTATCTATTAGGCGGGGTCTCATTTCTTCAAGGTGAGCTATGTCCGTCATATTACTAATCCACATTTTAATAGTTGGTGTAGCTGTATTTTTCCAAAATTTAAGTATCAATTTCTTTCCAATTATTAACCCATAATTAAAGAATACTTTTTGGTCTTTGTTTAAATCGATATCTTCTACTATTATTCCAAATATAATCCATTCCATATTAGGTTCTATTCTTAACTTGAAGAGCTTTGTAAATATACCAAATATATTGCTCCAAAATTTATTCAACTTTATACATCCTACAAATTAATGTGTTATATTGGCATTATCGCATCTAGGAGAGACGTTTGAGTAGAATTTATTCAATTTTGAATAATATAGTCTATGTAATAATTTAAATTGAATTAAGTTATGTCTTGCATTAATGGAACAATTATGTGTGTTCATCAGATACTTTCCCCATCTATCTTTCGGAATCTTTTTCATTAGTTCATGTTCCCAATATTCTCTTAGTGCCTCTGTTGAGGGTAATTCTCTATTTAATATACTATTATAAAAATATGGTATTAGTTTTTGTGAATCAGCCTTAATATTCATTGCTTCTTCTAAAGGGTCTAAAAATATAGTTTGAAATCTAGGTATATATTTCTTCATAAAGTCAAATATCTGTGTATATTTAAAACATTGATTATCATTTAGTTTAAATTTTGATTTTAATTGTTGAAATGATAACAATTTACCCAATTCATACGTATCTCTTACTTTCCTAATTCCCAGTCTATCCCATTGTTTATATGTTTTGTCGATAAGAGTTGGTTTGAATGCAGGATTATTCAATATTGGGGTTAGTACTGATAGATTGTTTAATTTCAAGGATAATTTTATTTGTTTCCAAATTCTTATTGTATTGTGAATAATTGGGTTCTTCTTATATTATATAATTCAATTTTATCGGTGAGAACAAGATTGTTCCTATATCGTACAGGAAACACTCCACTTTCTCCATTCTTATCCACTCCGACTGGTGAGTGGGACTATCCAACCAGTACATTATGTTGTTAATATGTACTGCCAAGTAGTAATACGTAAAGTAAAGTTAGGTAATGATAAACCCCCATCTTCTTTAGGTTTACACAGATGCTTTCGTTGAATTCTGTGTGCTCTATAATCCCATATAAAATTTGTGATATTAGAATCTAGTTTTTTGAAAAAATATTTTGGAATATATATTGGGATCGCTTGAAACAAATATATTAATTGTGGTAAGAAAGTCATTTTTATAGCGTTAATTCTATCTATCAATGAGAGTGGTAGCGTTTTCCAAAATGTAATCATAACATTCAGTTTATTTAATAGTTGCATAAAATTGGCACTAAATAATGATTTATGTCTTCTTGTAATTTGAAAACCCAAATACTTGAATTTTTCTGTTGCAATTTTGAAAGAGAATTTTAATAAGTGTCTCGCATCCTGTGGTTTCAAAGACATAATTTCGCTTTTATTCCAATTTATTCTATATCCTGATAAAGAACCAAATTCCTCGATTAGTGTTAATAAGGTGGGGATACTCTTTTGTGTATTAGTAATATATAAAAGAATATCGTCAACATATAATGAAATTTTATTCTTTGAGTCCTTAGTATTATGTCCGTGACTATTCGGATGATTTCTAATCCTTTCAGCCAGCAGTTCTATCATAAGGGCAAATAGCAATGGTGATAAGGCACAACCCTGCCTATTACCCCTTGATAAATAAAATTTTGGAGATAACATATTATTAGTTAATATTCTTGCCATAGGTTTATCATAAAGTAGTTTAACTCAGCTAATAAAATTCTCTCCCGTATTAAATTTTTGGAGTACCTTATATAAATACTGCCATTCTACCTGATAAAATGCCTTCTCTGCATTCAATGTGACGACTGAAATATCTTCAATACCCTCTTTGTGAGAGTACATTATATTGAAAAGCCTTCTCAAGTTATTAAATGATTAACGTAGCGGGAACGTCGGAACTCACGCGCGCAACTTAGCGACTCGTGGTGGTAACGGCAGGTACCCATGAAACTTGTTAACTCTTGAAAAAATTCAAACATGTTTGAGGTTTTCCACAAGTCAAATTTACTGTTCAAGTTAAAAATTGAAACATTTAAACTCGGTGTAATAACGTAGTGGCCCGTGCGTTTACCTAAGTGACTCGTGAGTCTACCATGGGCACTCTTTAACTCAGCGGACAAGCAGCATCTCTGGACAGAAGAAATGGGGAATGGGATGACGTTTCCAAATTTCTCCAGCATCATGTGTTCACTTTTTGTCAACCAGCATCTGCCCTTTCTTGTGTATGACATTATTTGTATCCGTGGCAGTTGATTGTCGCTCCCTTCAGTTTCCCAGGGGGTCGGGACGGGACTGGAGTTGGGAGGGAAAGGTGGGGGGGGAGGGAAGGGGGCGGAGGAGGGAGGGGAGGGGGGGGTTGGGGTAATGGGGTAACTTAGTACGGGAGACAAGTATATTGACAAGTGCAGACACTTTGGTAGTGATTGCCCATGGGGTTCACTGTCGAGGACTTCATAATACAGAGAGCATTATAAACAGTGGAGCGATTAACCCTGGAAAGGAGGGAGACTTCTCTCTGAGTTGGACCCAGGAAACTGAAGCAGGTATTTTCTTGATGTTGTTAACGACAGATAAATGGATGGGAAGGGTTTAGAGGGCTATGGGCCATATGCAGGCAAATAGGACTACCCCACGACATCAAAATTGGACAGCTCAGCCAAGCTGGGCCGAAGGACCTGTTTCCGTGTTGTACAACACTATGACTAAGGTCTATCCAGTGGGATTAATATATTCTGTATCTTTCCTTTTAAAAGATGCAGTGTATTTTGGTGACTATTGCAAACTGCAAACTGCAGACCAGAAGCGTTATGGCGGGTGATTGTCACCTGCCTGCTGTTTCTGGCGCTAAAGCCTTGGGATCGTTGCCCTTTGTGTTGGCATGGAAAGGGGGGTATTGTGCTGTTTAATCGCCCCCTACTATCCCAGGGACAGGGAGACACAGCGGCTTTTGAGACTGGTGGGCAATCACTACCAAAGTGTCTGCCCACACAGTCAATACACTTCTCCTACACTTGTGCCCAACACTAAGATCATCCCGCAGAGAATGATCCCAGCCTAACCCAAGAGCCTTGTCACCCCAGACAGAACAGTCAGTCCTCAGCAGAGGCCTTATCTTTGTACCCCTACGCCCCCACCTCATTGAGTTCCAGGTTTGCCATGATGTTGAGCTCTTCTTCCATCGCCTGCCTTTTTCCCATGTAAATTTATAGGTTTGTAAGTAATAGGAGCAGAATTAGGCCATTTGAAACATAGAAACAGATAAATTGATGCAAGAGTATGCCCTTTAAGCCAGCACCGTCATTCAATATGATCATGGCTGATCATCTAAAATCAGTACCTCGTTCCCGCTTTTTCCCCATGTCCCTTTTATTCTTTCAGCCCTAAGCTAAATCTAACTCTCTCTTGAAATCATCCAGAGAATTGGCCTTCATTGCCTTCTGTGGCAGAGAATTTCACAGATTCACAACTCTCGGGTGAAGACGTTTTTCCTCATCTTAGTCCTAAATGCCCTACCTCTTATTCTTAATCTGTGATCCCTAGTTCTGGACCCCTAACATCGGGAACATTTTTTCATGCACCTAGCCTGTCCAATCCTTTACGAATTTTATATGTTTCTATAAGATCCCGTCTCAAAATTACAGTGAACCCAATCTTTCATCATATGTCAGTCTCGTCCTCCTGGGAATTAACCTGGTGAACCTATGCTGCACTCCCTCAATAGCAATGATGTCCTTCCTCAAATTAGGAGACCAAAATTGTACACAATACTCCAGGTGTGATCTCACCAGGACCCTTTGCAACTGCAGTAGGAACTCCTTGCTCCTAAGTGAAGAAAGCGAATGGCATGTTGGCCTTTATAACAAGAGGAGTTGAGTAGAGGAGCAAATAGGTCTTTCTGCAGTTGTACATGGCCCTGGTGAGACCACACCTGGAGTATTGTGTGCAGTTTTGGTCCCCTAATTCGAGGAAGGACATTCTTACTATTGAGGGAGTGCAACGTAGGTTTACAAGGTTAATTCCAGGGATAGCGGGACTGTCATATGCTGAGAGAATGGAGTGGCTGAGCTTGTACACTCTGGAGTTTGGAGGGATGAGATCTTATTGAAACATATAAAATTGTTAAGGGTTTGGACATGCTAGAGGCAGGAAACATGTTCCCGATGTTGGGGGAGTCCAGAGCCAGGGGCCACAGTTTAAGAATAAGGGGTAAGCCATTTAGAACGGAGACGAGGAAACACTTTTTCTCAGAGAGAGTTGCGAGTCTGTGGAATTCTCTTCCTCGGAGGAAGAGAGAAGCGGTGGAGGCCGGTTCTCTGGATACTTTCAAGAGAGAGCTAAATAAGGCTCTAAAAGATAGCGGAGTCAGGGGATATGGGGAGAAGGCAGGAATGGGGTACTGATTGGGGATGATCAGCCATGATCACATTGAATGGCGGTGCTGGCTCGAAGGGCCGAATGGCCTACTCCTGCACCTTTGTCTATCGTCTAAACTCAAATCCTCTCGCAATGAAGGCCAACATGCCATTATCTTTCTTCACTGCCTCCTGTACCTGCATGCTTACTTTCAGTGACTGATGTACAAGCACACCCAGCCAGGTCTCGTTGCACATCCCCTTTTCCTAATTTGACACCATTCAGATAATAATCTGCCTTCCTGGTTCTTGCCACCAAAATGGATAACCTCACATTTATTTACATTATACTGCATCTGCCATGCACCTGTCCACTCACCCAACCTATCCAAGTCACCCGGCAACCTCAGCATCCTCATGGCAGCTCACACTGCCACCCAGCTTTGTGTCATCTGACCCAAATCTGTTCTGACATTCATGGATGATCTATGTTTCCCTCAACCTCATTCTCCTCCCTTTCCCCTGTAACCTTTGATGTCCTTACTAATCAAGGACTTATCAAACTCTGCTTTAAAAATACCTAATGTTTTTTTTCTTCCACAGTGGCAATAAATTCCACAGATTCACCACCCTCTGACTAATAAAAATGCCTCCTCTTCTCCGTTTTAAAGGTACATTATTTTATTCTGACGCTGTGTCCTCTGGTCTTGGACTCTCCCAAAACGGTAACGCCCTCTAAACATCCACTTGTTCAGTACGTTTCAATGAGATCCCCCTCATCCTTTGAAACTCCAGTGACTATAGGCCTAGACTTGTCAAATGCTCATATGTTAACCCAATCATCCCTGGGATCATTCTCGTAGACCTCCTCTGGACCCTCTCCAATGCCAGCACATCACTTTGCAGTTAAGATTGTTCACAATAGTCCAAATGTATTCTGACTAGTACCCTATAAAGCCTCAGCATTACATCCCTGCTTTTATATTCTACTTTTTTAATTTTTATTTATTAGAAGCAATTGTACAGAAATATAACCAACGGCATATGACATAATACAGTTATTGTACAGCTTCAATTTAGACTTTTAGCTATAGTTAAGATAAAAGAAAGGAGAAAAAGCAAGAGAGAGAGAAAGAGTGGAATGTGCAAGGATCGAACCCCTAGACTACCAAAATGGTGTAGCCAAAGAGTGAGTAAGTAAAATAAATAAGAAAGGAATAAATAAAAAGACAAAAAAGAAAGAAAAAAAGAAGTGATGACATACCTGCCTCACATCTCTCCCCACCCATCACCCAACCCGTAATTAGATTTAACTCCAAAATTGTGTTGTACCATACTATCCTTGTAATAAATCAATGAATGGTGTTTATGTCTTCGAAAATTGCTCTGGTTTTTCTGCTAAGACAAGTCTAATATTTCCAAAATTTGAGTATTAGTTTTTTCACCATTATCAGGCCATGATTCAGGAAACGTCTTTGAAATATTGATAGCTCAGAGCAGGCTTCTGACGTACCTAGAATAATCAATTCCGTGTCGGGGTCCAATTTAGTTTTTAGTGTTTTTGAGAAAAATTCAAAATTCCTCTCCACAAATTATGTAACTTTATGCAAGAGGCGAAGGAATGTGTTATGGTTGCTTCCTGAAAGAGACATTTATCACAAATAGGAGATACATTTGGAAAGATCTTATTCAGTTTATACTTTGAATAGTAGAGTCTGTGCAGTATTTTGAATTGAATTAACGAATGTTTAACGTTAATCGAGCAATTGTGTATATATAAACGGTTTTCTTCCCATCTGTCCTTTAGAATTTTTAGGCCAAGTTCCTATTCACAGGCTCTTCTAATTACTTCTAACGATGGGATTTCTATATTTAAAAGGGTGTTATACACATATGATGTTAACTTGTTTGATTCCGAGTTTCTGTTCATACATTCGTCTAGTATCTCTGGCTGCAAAGTTTGGTAGTCTTGAGTACATGCTTTCAGATAGTGTTGAATTTGAAGGTATCTGAAATATTGATTACCTTTCAGGTGATATTTTGACTGTAATTCTTGAAATGAGAGAAGAGTTCCCTCAGCATTACATCGCTGCTTTTATGTTATAGTCCTCTCGAAATAAGTGCAAACATTGTATTTACCTTCCTTACTATTGATTCAACCTGTACATTAACCTTTTGGGGATCCTGCATTAGCACTCTCAAGTCCCTTTGCACCTCTGATTTCTGAATCCTCTGCTCATTTAGAAAGTAGTCTACACCTTAACTCCTTAGTTTAGCTTGAAGAAGGGTCTCAACCCAAAACTTTGTCTGTCCATTTCCTGCTACAAGTGCTGCCTGGCCTGGTGAGTTTGTTTCCTTTTGCCAAAGATTCAAGCATTTTTGTATCTCTAAGTTAAATTCCAGTGCATGCATCAAATGGAGACTTCAACAAACTCTAAAACTGAAGTAGTTTGTTTTTATGACTTGGAGTTTTGCTGTTATGCATTTTTATGTTTTCACACATGAGAGCACAATAATTTGGAGCTCCCTCTTTTTTCAATGAATAAATATGAGTTCATTGTAAGGCCTTAAAAATATTTGTATCCTGAAAAGCACTTGAATAAAATGAGACTTGCTTGCTGGGACTCAAAATTAATTGAGCAGTACCAACACAACATCAAGATGTAGAAGGGTCAGAAATGCAGATGCTCAAATGAAATATGGCATATTTTCTCTCCAATGGGATACATTATTTCAGCATTCTACCCGTACTGCCCAGCATCATCACACTCTTAAATGTGCCATAGAAGTAAATCCCAATGTTTTTCATATGTGCAGGAAAGAATTGCATTATAGAATGCCAGCTATTAATTTTTTTATTGTGTTTGAATTCTGCCCAATTAATTGCTCATTCCCAAAGTCACTGTTGAGCTTTGCTTTCGAGAGATACCATTCCTCACTGCAAAGAACAGCTTATAATTCATTTCATTAATGGTTTTATTAAATTGAAAAGAATATTGGCCCTTTTTTGATTGCTAGATATTTCAATGTCTTAGAATAAAGAGACAGGTTAAGGAGAATTCTGAAAATGAACATGTAAATGTATGGTATAACTAAATGTTATAATTGCAAGTGTGCCATGGCATCTAAAATTATGCAACAAGAAAATTGTGGATAATTGGAACAGAGCATACATTCTTTACAGTAAATATTTTAGTAATTTTGTAAACATTCTTCTGAAGAAATCAGCTTATGAACCAGTAATTGTTTATCCTGTCACTGCTGCGTTGAAAAGATCAAGACCCCATCATTCAGGATTTTTTTGTTCCACTAAGGGAACTGGCTGATTTAAAATTGATTTGTAATAGTTTTGTTCACTCAGTTGTAGTCAACAGTTAACACACTGTTCCATCCTGTACTACCTTTCTTATTGCATGGGTTAAAAATAGATTTGGTTGCAATAATACACCATTAAATTATTTTGTATTACTTGTTCCTCTTCAAATAAAGCTTAGTTTTCATATCATATACAGTGCCCTCCATAACGTTTGGGACAAAGACCCATCATTTATTTATTTACCTCTGTACTCCTCAATTTGAGATTTGTAAAAGAAAAAAATCACATGTGGTTAAAGACTTTGTCAGACATTGTCAGACATTGTCACATTGTCAGATTTTACTAAAGGCCATTTTTATACATTTGGATTCACCAGGAAGAAATTACAGCTGTGTTTGCACATAGTCCCCGCCATTTCCGGGCACCATAATGTTTGGGACACATGGCTTCATAGGTGTTTGTAATTGTTCAGGTGTGTTTAATTGCCTCAATGCAGGTTAAGAGAGCTCTCAGCACCTAGTCTTTTCTCCAGCCTTTCCATTGCCTTTGGAAACTTTTATTGGTGTTTATGATCATGAGGACTAAAGTTGTGCCAATGAAAGTCAAGGAAGCCATTATGAGACTGAGGAACAAGAATAAAACTGTTGGAGACATCAGCCAAACCTTCGGCTTACCAAAATCAACTGTTTGGAACATTATTAAGAAGACAGAGTGCACTGGTGAGCTTACTAATCGCAGCACTGCCAACTCTCATGCATTGAGCTTAAGACTCACGCTTTTCACGATATTCTCACACTCTCACGCTGATCACAAATATCTCACACTAAAATAAAAATAAATAAGTAAATAGTCACGAGCAATTCAATTTGCCTAAAGGGCCTGTCCTACAAGCAAGCAACTCGATGCGATGAGCGCAACCTAACGTGGTCGCTTGAGCCGTCTGGTGTCGCGGGGCCGGTCCCACTTCGATCGCCGGACCCGTGCGGAATTGTGCGGAGTTCATCCCGACATTGCGCGGGGCTCCGAAAAACAGACTATGTTCAAAAATTCCGCGAGGCAATGGCTTGTCGGCTCACAGTCGCCTCAATGCATTACACACCGCCTCGACATCGCGCCTCCGTGAACCTATCTCTAGGTGCCTCTGTGACCCTCTATGTGTGTGGCTCCATGGCCCTCTGTGTGTGTGCCTCTATGCCCCTCTCTGTGTGCCCCTCTCTGTCCTGGCGAACTTACCTTAAGACTTCGCTCCAAGTTCGCCTCACTTTGCGCCCCGTTGCGCCACTCACCCAACCTCCGCGCGGCCCTCGCTGCCAGTTTGGTCCAGCTTGCCGCACGCAGGCAGATGCTGGTGGGAACGGCCCTGTACAGGGAATCACCCGACCTCCGCGCGGCCCCCGCGTCTAGTTTGATCGCGCTCATCGCATGGAGTCGGATGCTGGTAGGTCAGGCCCTTAAGGCTTCCAGATCTCCTCCGCACTCACCAATGAGAATAATTTTCAGTCAGCGGATTTCCCATAAAGAATAAGCAATTGTCTTAGACTCCGAAGCACACTATTTAAAATGGCAAACTGCAGTACATTTGACTCATGGAACCAAAATCTGCAGGTGCTGGAAATTCAAAATAAAGGAAAAAAAGTAGTTTTGTTTCTCCCGTGCAGGTGGTGTGATAGGTGAGACATGGTGGTGGTCCCAGCACCGACCCCATCCCCCGAGGCACCACTCACACCTCACACCCTTACCTCCGGTGGCTTTGTTTCCATCGGCCACTCTGTCCACGCCCCATGGAGTTTTAACCCCGCTCCGGAGCCAGGAGCGGACCGGGTGAGTGGGGGCATCGGTGCCTCCTCCGGAGCCGCGGGGATGAATCTCGGTCTTAGGCTCCGCTCCAATGCCTGACCCCCGGGTCACTGACCCTCACCTCCCACTGACTCCAGCTGGACACAGAGCACCTGGGCCAGCCCACATTCCTGGGGGGGGGGGGGAAGGCAAATGGTCCTCGGGCATCGCCGCTCGCTATAAATGTTGCCGCCGCATCACTGACACACACTCTCACACACACACACACACTGGTACAAAAACAAAAGGGATAAAGAAGGAACTGCAGATGCTGGAGAATCGAGGGTTACACAAAAAGCTGGAGGCATCCCCATTCCCCCACTCACAACAAGGGCCGAGTCCCCCTGGTCCTCACCTTTCACCCCCGCAGCCAGCGCATACAACAGATAGTCCTCCGCCAGTTTCGCCACCTCCAACGTGACCCCTCCACTCGCCACATCTTCCCATCTCCCCCCCGTCTGCCTTCCGCAAAGACCGCTCCCTCCGCAACTCCCTTGTCAATTCTTCCCTTCCCTCCCGCTCCACTCCTTCCCCGGGCACTTTCACTTGCAACCGAAAGAGATGCTACACTTGTCCCTTCACCTCCCCCATCCACTCCTTTCAGGGACCCAAGCAGTCAGTCCAAGTCCGACAGAGGTTCACCTGCACCTCCTCCAACCTCATCTACTGCATCCGTTGCTCCAGATGCCAGCTGATCTACATCGGTGAGACCAAGCGGAGGCTGGGCGATCGTTTCGCCGAACACCTCCGCTCGGTCCGCAATAACCAACCCGACCTCCCGGTGGCTCAGCACTTCAACTCCCCCTCCCATTCCGTATCCGACCTCTCGGTCCTGGGCCTCCTCCACGGCCAGAGTGAGCAACACCGGAAGTTGGAGGAACAGCACCT
Source organism: Raja brachyura (assembly GCA_963514005.1). The sequence goes on from OY740782.1 coordinate 94,522,350, forward strand.
CATATTCCGCTTGGGGAGTCTGCATCCTCTGGGCTTAAACATTGAATTTTCTCAATTCTGTTAACCCAGACTGCCCCCACCCCTCCCCACCTCTCCCTCAGCCCTCGGGCCCTGACATTCCTTCTCCATCTCCCCCCCCCCCCCCCCTCCCAGTCGCACTAGCTTCTCATTTTCACACCACAAACAGCTTACAATGGCCTGTTTCCCTTATCATCAATACTTTTTTGCATATCTTTAATTCATTGTTCTTTATCTCTCCACATCACTGTTTATATCTCTCGTTTCCCTGATCCCTGACCAGTCTGAAGAAGGGTCTCGACCCGAAACTTCGCCTATCTCCTTCGCCCCTTAGATGCTGCTGCACCTGCTGAATTTCTCCAGCTTTTTGTGTAACCCAAGGTCTAAAGGGATATGGGCCGAATGCGGATAAATGGGACTAAATTAGAAGGGGGATTCTTGATCTGCATGAACAAGTTGGTATGAAGGGCCTGTTTCTATGCTGTAAGACTGACACATTGTGGAAAGTGTGCTATTGCTCTGGAGAGGATCCAGGGGCGATTTATGAAGATGTTTGCAGGCTGAAATTTCTTTTCACTTTGAAGAAAGATTTGATAACTGGGATTGTATTCTCTGCAGCAACGCAGGTGAAGAAAATACTTAGTTGAGGTGAATAATATTATGATAATAGGACCTGTTTCGCTTAACAAAGAATGTAGGAAGGAACTGCAGATGCTGGTTTAAACTGAAGATAGACAATAAAAACTGGAATAATTCAGCAGGACAGGCAGCATCTCTGGAGAGATTGAATGGATGATGTTTCGGGTCAAGACCTTCAGGCTGAAGAGGTTGAAAACCTGCCCTAAAACACAATGACTGGATATGTGTGTTATGCAGAAGTCAGAATCATGTGTTCATCTTTATTGACGTGACACCATAATCAATATATTACAGAAAAAATAATTCAATGGGGTGGCATGTTGGCGCAGCGGTAGAGTTGCTGCCTGACAACACCACAGACCCAGATTTGACCCTGACTACGGGTGCTGTCTGTAGAGAATTTGTACATTCTCCCTTTGATCACATGGGTTTTCTCTGGATATTCCGGTTTCGCAAACATCCGAAAGAAGTGCAGGTTTGTGCTTCTTGGTTAATTGGCTTCTGTAAATTGTCCCTGGCGTGTAGGATGGAACTGGTGTATGGTAGATTGCTAGTCAGTATGGACTTGGTGGGCCGAAGGGCCTGTCTCCATATATTTGTTTTACATATGAGTATCTTAATTTCATTGAACCATATACTATTGAATATGTGGCATTATTTTTGTCTTGTTTCTATAGACAAAGGGTAAGGTTGATTGATTTATTAGTGTAGAACAGTGATAGAAGTCCGACTCTTGCCTTGTTTCTCTGTTTAAAATATATATATATATATATATATATATATATATATATATATATATATATATATATATATATATATATATATATATATATATATATATATGGATAACAGCATTAATTATAATCTGATTTCCATACTAAGGTCATTCATGTGTTGTACCTGGTGCCTTGCTCTACAGTGGAACAGCCTAACCTTATTTTTACCTAATCCTATTTAAAGCATAAATGTTGCATTCAAGTGTAAGTTAAATGACTTGCTACAGTATGCACCAGATTGCACAATTTCAAGCTGAAAAATGCAAAAGCTCCCTACCGTGGGAGTGGGGACATCCCCCCCCCCCACCCCCCCCCCCCACCCCCCCCCCCCCCACCCTCGGTCGCCACGTTCCCTCACAATTTCTCACTCTCAACTCTCACCCAATGTTGGCAGCCCTGCTAATCGCAAAGGGACTGGCAAGCCAAGGAAGACCTCCACAGCTGATGAATTGTGCATTGTACAGCTCCACACACAGAAGAATTCTTACTACAATAAAGAAAAATCCCCAAACACCTGTCTGACAGATCAGAAACACTTTTCAGATGTTGATTTGTCAATGACCACTGTCAGCAGAAGACTTCCATGAACAGAAATACAGAAGCTACACTGCAAAATGCAAACCACTGGTTAGCCTCAAAAATAGGATAGCCTGGTTACAGTTTACCAAGAAGTACTTTAAACAGCAACCCCAGTTCTGGCAAAAGGTCTTGTGGACAGATGAGATGAAGATTAACTCATTTCAGAGTGATGGCAAGAGCAAAGTATGGAGGAGAGAAAGAACTGCCCAAGATTCAAGCATACCACCTCATCTGTGAAACATGGTGGTGGGGGTTTTATTGCCTGGGCATGTATGGCTGCTGAAGGTAGTGGTTTACTTATCTTCATTGATGATACAACTGCTGAAGATAGTAACATAATGAATTCTGATGTGTATAGACACATCCTATCTGCTCAAGTTCAAACAAATACCCCAATAATCATTGGCCGACAGTCATTCTATAGCGAGACAATGATCCCAAAACATACTGCTAATGCAGCAAAGGAATTTTTCAAAGCTAAATAATGGTCAATTCTCGAGTGGCCAATTCAATCACCCGATCTGAACCCAACTGAGCATGCTTTTTTTTGCAGAAGAGAAAACTGAAGGGATTAGCCCCCAAAACAAGCATTAGCAAAAGATGCCTGCAATACAGGCCTGGCAGAGCATCATCAGAGAAGACACCCAGCAATTGTTGATGTCCATGAATCACAGGCTTCAAGCAGTCATTGCATGCAAAGGATATGCACCAAAATACTAAACATGACTACTTTCATGTACATGACATTGATGTGTCCCAAACATTATGGTGCCCTGAAATGGGGGTACTATGTATAAACACTGCTGTAATTTCTACATGGTGAAACCAAATTGTGTAAAAATGACCTTTAATAAAATCTGACAATGTGCACTTTAACCACATGTATTTTTTTTTCTATTACAAATCTCAAATTGTGGAGTACAGAGGCAACTAAATAAATGATGGGTCTTTGTCCCAAACGTTATTGAGGACACTGTAATTAACCATTTTGTATTGGAGCAAAAAGTGGAGAGATACAGCAACAACAGTCGCCCAATCAGTCTCTGACTATGTAACACTAAATCATGGCTAATTCATCACTTGCCCTACTTGCATGCCTTTTTTGCTACGTAACCATTTCACAAACAATTCTGTAAAACTCGTGAACCATGGAAACATTGGGACAAGTAAGTCACCTTGCTTTGAATTGAGCCTTAAGGAAAAATGTCTCAGGAGGGGAAAATTTGGTTTGGAGATTGTAAGGGAAGAAAATTTCTGAGTATAGTGCATATTGTAAGAAAGCTCCTTAAAGTGATTTTTGCAATAAAGTGCAAGGACTAAAGGAATGTGGATTTATGAGAGCCCAGAATGTAGTCTTGTGATCATCAGGACCGAGCAGTCATGGAACCGGATGTTTAGAGGAATTTGTTCACAAGGCTGACTGGAAGCGAAAGAAGGTTAATAATGTGAAGGCTAAAAGGGAAATGGTGTTGCAGTTTTTTTTTAAGGCAATCTGAAATATAGTGGGAATGGAATATGTGAGACCAATGAGGAGAATGGTTATGGTTGGAAATAAATGTATGGATGAGTACTTGGAAAGCAGATGGGCTGAGGCAGGGATAGATTTGTACTAAACGGGCAAATGGGACTAGATGGGGCTCTTTGGTTGTCATGGATGCATTGAGCTGACGGGTCTGTTGACATGCTGAATTACTCTAAAGTATAGAACTTGCTTCTGGGTCAAATTTGACTTTGATTTTGGACCAATTGTGTTTGACCTCCAAATATTTTCATGTGAAGGATAGAGTAGATTGGCAAATTAATGGTGGGGGCCATAAACAGTGGGATTCCCTCACTGGGAGCCATTTCTGATCATCCAATATTGGATATCAATGACCAATATGGCAAATCAGATTTCTTATTTAACATTTCTAACATTTTCTTACTACTTAAACAGAGGCTATTCAGCCCATTAAGTTAATGGCAACTGTTGAATCAATCCCTTTCTGCCCATGCACTTCCCTAGTTTAGTTTATTGTTACATGCACTGAGGTACAGTGAAAAGCTTTTGTTGTATGTTAACCAGTTAGTGGAAAGACCATACATGATTATAATTGAGCCATCATATTATACCAATACATGATAAAAGGGAATAACGTTTTGTGCAAGATAAGGTCGAATTGAAGATAGACCGAGGATTTCCAGTGAGTAGCACCACTCTCTAGTTGTTGATAGGATGATTCAGTTGCCTGATCACAGCGGGATCACATTGATCAGTTGCCAATCTACTCTATCCTTCACAGAAACTGCCCCTAAATCTGGAGGTGTGCATTTGCACACTTCTGTACCTCTTGCCTGATGGGAGAGGGGAGAAGAGGGAGTGACAGTGGTAAGGCTTAACTTTGATTACGCTGGTGGTATGCCAAGGCAGCGTGAAATGTAAATGGAGTCATTCGAAGGGAGGTTAGTTTGTGTGATGGTCTGGGATGCATCCACAATTCTCTGCAATTTCCAGCGGTCTCGGATGGAGCTGTTGATAAACCAAGCTCTGCATCCTGATAAAATGCTTTCTACGGACCATCTATAGTTGTTGGGGAGATGCCAAACCTCCTGCGCCTTCTAAGGAAGTAGAGGCATCTGTGTGCTTTCTTGGCCATTGCTTTGATGCAGGACAAGTGGACCAGGACAAGTTGCTGATGATATTTACTCCTTGAAACTTAAAGCTTTCAATCATCTCTACTTTGGTGCCATCAATGTATGTGTACTGCTTTGCTGCCTGAAGTCTCCTTTGTATTGCTGACATTGTCTTGACATCAGAACACAAGGTTCACAATCTCTTTCCTGTATTCATCATTATTTGATATCTGGCCCACAACAGTAGTGTTGTCTGCGAAGTTTTAGATTGAATTGGATTTGTACTTGGCCTCTCAGTCATGGGTGTATATGGAGTAGAGAAGGGGGCTGAGAACACACCTTGCGGAACGCCAGTATTCAGGATTTTCAGAGAAGATGATTTGTCCTCTATCTTCACTGATTGTGGTCTGTTAGTCAGGAACTCGGGGATCCAGTGGCAGAGATGAGTGCTAATTTCAAGTCTCACGAGTTTGTTGATGAGCTTGGATGGGATAATGGTGTCAAAAGCAGAGCTGTAGTCTATGAATGCAAGTCTGACGTAGATGTCTCTCTTATCCAGGTGTTCCAGGGATGAGTGTCGGGCCAGGGAGATGTCATGTCCACTGGATGGTAGTTGTTAAGACATGAGACCTTGTTTTTCTTTGGCACCGGTATGATAGTGGTCTTCTTGAACAGATTAGGAAGAGATTAAAGATGTCTGGTACACACTCATTAGTTGGCCTGTGCAGCTTTGAAGGACACGACCAGGGACTCCATCTGGGCCAGTTGCTTTCCGAGGGTTCACTGCAACAGTGACCCTGCGAAGAGGCACACTCAAGTCTGATGAGACGGATGTCATCGCCCTGTTAGCCTTCTGCTCAAAGCGAGCATAGAATGCATTGCTAATCAGGTAGAGCCACACTATCACCAGTGCTGTTGCCTGACTTCTGTTATAGTATTCAGACTGTGCCACATTCTACGTGTCCGAATGTTTATACTGGGAGTCATGTCTGTCGTGGTATTATCTGTTATTGTCCCTATAACCTGCTCCCTATTCAATTCACATTAACTCCCCTCTGATTAACTGACTAACCACCGACAGTTGGGATAATTTACAGTACCAACTAATTAATGCTAATTAATATACCAACCTTTACATCATTGGGATGTGAGAGGAAACCAACGCACCCGGGGGGAATCCATGTAGTCGCACACGACAGCAGAGGTCAGGATTGAACATCAGTCATTGGAGCCGCAATGCTACTGAGGGGATGAGAGAAGTTGTGGAGAAGTAGAGCTGTATGCAGTTGGCACATTTGTGATCAGTGATTCATCTGACTGATGTTAGTGGCAGATAATATGAGTGTATGAGATCGGACTGGATTTAAGATAGATGCGTGAGGTCTCTGGGTTTAATTACTGGATATATGATGAAATAGTAGCCAGTTTAGATAATTTTCTGTCTTAATAAGAATGGAACTGTTCCAACTGAGTTTCAATTCTATGTAGAGAGGAGCAGTGTGGTCGATCACACCAAATGCTGAAGATTGGTTGTGGATGGACTTAGCTCAAAATCATAATCACAGGTTGTCCTTTTATGACTCTAAGTTACCTCCCTCTCAATATTGTGGCAAGACCAGAGCCTGATTATTTCAACCGTGGACGAGTGAGAGGGATGAACATATTCGGAAAGGTGTCATGTTCAAAGATTTTAAAGAGGAATGGGTGGTGGCGATGCAGTTATTTGCAAGAAATAATGAAAAATTACTTGCTCTAGATTATCTGTGGTTATGGCCGGTGTTATTGCACTGATCCTAATCAGTAGCTGTTGGTCAGGGCTGATTTCCCTTTCCTGCCTCCATCATTGTCATTGTGAGGAGGTCTCCAATCTTGTATTCTTGGATTGCTTCTAATTTTTCCCTTTGCTGCTTCCTGATCAGTATTTCTGAAATCTATTTGTAAATATCATCAGTTAAAGTATTAAGAAGTGGAGAAAATATATTGGAAAATAAGAGTAAGAAGAAAATCTGCAAGCTTTATCTGTTTTGTTTTTTTTGTGGAATGAGGCCAAGAATAAATTTATATAAAAAGTCCCATAGGTGTTAACCTGGCAAGTTGTTTTGCTCATCAGGTGAATAGAGAGATTCTGCCAACATGAATTTCAATTTCCTCACTAAAGTAGCATGCCAAACCTTTTGTAATGTCAACTGATTTTAATTACAGGGAAGGAAACTACATTGTTAAAGAATCAAAATAGTCGTAATTCAAATGCGCAAAAAAAAAAAAATTGAGATTCATTTCATTTTGATGTTTTCAATTATTTATAAGTAGTTTTCTTTTCCCTTTTCCACAATCAGTACTTTCCACCACTTTCCTTCCAGACTCCCAGCATAAAGAGTGGGTGAATGCCTGGGTCTCGTTATTGGATTCAACGCCTCTCCTCACCCACCATTAAAGCTGTTGAATGTTTTCCACTTTGCAGCCTCTGCACGTATGTCCAGGGCCTGCCTTAGTTTGAAGATGAATGGAAGCAGTTTCAGCATAACCAAGATTATTCAGATTGTAGTTTTATGGAAGAAAAACAAACGTTGGTTTCCTCAGCAGCCAATACTTTATCACTGAAGGAAATTAACTACAAAGTCACTTTGTTAACATTTACCAATGACCAAAAATGAATGGACATAATACAAGTTTACAAAATATCCATCAGCAGCGTGTTCCATAAAATCATGTACCATTGTTGAATATTAGATGGTTAGATGGATGTACATAATGATGACAGATGTGGGGAAATAAATTACCATGTGCATTTAGTGGACGTGAGAAGATTAAGGATACGATTTTAAGACTCTTTGCAATCATTAAACAGTATGCAGCGATTACTAGTGGTACAAAGGAGGTTAGAGAATCATTCAAGTGCGAGAGTATTAGGCCATGAATTATTATTATCATCACATAGTCATTTAAATCAACAGTAGCCTATACTACTGCCCGGTAGAAGTTTATGCCCGGTAGAAGTTAGATGTCGAGGATTCGTGGCAACATCTACCTTAAGATTGATGAAGGACCTGGAGATCAGTGGACAAGCCCTGCACAAGGCCATCAAAGAAACATCGTGGGTGGCAGTGGCTCTGGCTGAAGTGGAAAGATCCCATTTGGTCTCCCAAATAACCGACTAGACAGATGCAGTCGGTTCTGGGACACCAGAATGCACCGCTAAGCCTACTGGAGACGTCGTGGGTTCAATCAGCGAAACATTGATGAAAGTAGGTTCCCACTTGATAAAACCTAATGACGTGTCTGCCTAGCCTTTATCAACATCGGAGGAGCATAGATGAGTGCAGAAGGCTTCCATCACCACCGGGAGTAAATTGATATTTGGCACTTTGGACTTTTAACATCTTGTCCTGTGTATTTGTAAACATTCTACCAATGTCAAGAGCATAAAATATAATGATCACCACCTCCAAATTACACAAATGTATGACTGCTTTTTGATCATCTCTTGGTCACAGTTCTGGAATTTTCTCCCCAATTTCATTTGTACAATTACCCTCAATAGGAGGACTGCAGTGGTACAAAAAACAGTCTCATCATTAATTTTGTGAGGGCAATTAGGAATGGGCAATAAATGTTTGCATATCAGTAACACACACATCCCAAGGTATAAAAATGTTTTAAAAAAATCATAATTAGGAATAAATTATACATGGTGTATGGGGATAACATGTTCTAGAAAAGGAAATTGAATTAGTCCTGATTACTTCAGTGTGAGGCTATTACTGGCATAGGTTCAGTATGCAGAAATGCCTCCTTTCATTCTAATTAGTATTTTTCTCTCAGTTCTATTTTGTCTTTAATCAGATATTTGATTTTGAAATTAGTCCATGTTTGAAAAGGTATTCAAATTCTGAATGTCAAACTGTACTCTTTGCTTCCAGCACCCACATGGATTGAATTTTGCATTATCTCAATTTTATTTCAATATTAAAGCTGTGGACTGTAAATTCTATGAAATTCATCTTTCACTATAATTTTCAATGATATTCAAAATTCTGCCTTATTTTATTCGAGACAGCAATTCCATAAATATAACTCAGAGCCTTTCAAGAAGAAAACAAGACCTTGATCTATGGACTCATAAATGTTTATGATACAGAAGGGTGGGGGGGCACTTAGGTATTGTGTTGTAAAAGAGCCTCATGGGCAAATTCCATTTTCCAGCACTCAGTCCAAAGCGTAGCATAACTGCATACTCAAGTAATGTTCAACTGTATTTCTCAAATTCTGCTTCTCCAATTCTTTCAAGCAAGGAATGCTCTGTGGGTGAAAAAAATATTTCCTCATTTCCCCTCTAATTATTCAGTCCATTCCTTTAAATTTACACCCCTGGCTTTTTACACTCTTATTAAGGGAAGTAGGTCATCCATGTGATATCCTCTCATTCACTATATGCTCCCTTGGGGCAGTACTGTGGCGCAGCTGGTTGAGCTGCTGCTGCACAGTACCAGAGACCCAGGTTCAATTCTGATCTTGGGTACAGTCTGTGTGGAGTTTGCACATTCTACCGGTGTGCATGGAAACATGTGTTTCCTCTGAGTGTTCTGATTTCCTTCTGTTAATTCTGGCCAAATTAGGGATGCCAGGACACTAAAATTGAGTAAAGGCTTCTGGGCTGCTAGGCCATTTGGTCAATTTAAATGAGCCTTCTGCATAAATGGGGAAAGCTGCAGAATGGTGCCAGTTAGTCTAGAGCCTAGATAAGAGCTGCAGGAAGAGAATGGAGCATCTGCAGATTCTGACAATTAGGTGCAAATTGCATAAGATGGATTGGGTGAATGCAAACCAGACATACACATTGTAAATAATGTTGCAAAGCTTTACTTTGCTAGATGTTGATCGGATTAGGTGTTGAGCCTTGTCTGGGTTTCCTGACTATCAAGGACTAACATGTTGCATAATTCATCTCGGTTAAGTTGTATCTGGAAACTTCATCAGATCCATGGTATTAGTTACTGTATTATTGGGTTGGGGAAATGTCTATCATGTACTGTGTTAATTGATATCTGTTATTGGACTGTAAAGAGACCACCCCCATGTGGTTTCGGCCCCTCAAGGTTCGGGGACATATAAACGGCCGCTCCCACGAGGTCCTGTGTCGATTTTTTGGAGAACGCTTGGGACTGCGTGACCTTCTGGAGTATCTCTGCTTGAACGGGGCTAAGAGGGCTTGGCCATGCAGATACGAGGAGGTTAGGTATAGTAGTGGGAACTGTAATTGTGCTTTATCGAAAATTAAGTTTAGTTGCGCAAGTGCTTGACTCAGTGATGTTTGACTGAAACTAGACTGGGGGGAAGCTTAGAACGAGCTATTTACACTCCTGCATCCCAAAGACGTGCGAGTTTGTAGGTTGTTTGGCCACTGTAGATTTCCCCAAGTGAAAAGGGAGAGGATGCAAATGTGGGATGTTATAGGACATGTTCGAATGGGTGATCGACGTTCGACGTGGACTCTGTGGGCCAAAGGGCCTGTTTCCATGCTGTATCTCAAAACTAAAACTGAAAAGAAATCCTTCCCATGTCCTGCACTCTTATCTGACTTAAATTCCATTTTGCTTTTCTACATCATATAGTTTTTACAGCTTTCTTCCTCACTGCAAACCACACAGCTACATTTTGTATCGTCAGTAAACAAATGTATTATTGCTGTGTTTAAGTCTACTTGATCAATAAAGCTACAAGGTCCTGAGCCCAGAGAAACCCTACTGGTCACAATTTTCAATCACAGAAACATCCATCAACAATTAGACTTTACGTCTTGGCACTGAGCAAATTTTGGATACACACTATCACTTGGATCTTTTATATGTTACATTATCCTGACAAACCTGCTGAAGGAGCTTCACAAAGCTAAAGTCCATGTTGGCTGCATCAAATGCACTGCTGTAATTGAATATCTTTAGTTCATTTATAGCAAATTGAGTTTCCCAGCTGTTATAAGGCAACTGAATCATCCTACCACAACCAGAGAGCAGTGCTGAACTGCTATATACTCTTCGGTGACCCTACGATTATCCATGATTGGAACTGGCTGGTTTACCTTGCACTAAACGATTTCCTTTATCATGTATCTATACACCGTAATGGCTCGATTGTCATCATGTATTGTCTTTCTGCTGACTGAATAGTATGCAATAAAAGTTTTTCACTGTGCCGAGGTACATGTGACAATAAACTAAACTGAACCTAGTACTTCCTGCAAAAGAAAAACCTCAACCAAGTTATTCATAGACTATTTATCTTTTAAACATCAATGCTGATCATCTCTGTTTAATCTGTCTTCTTAAATTATGATTTATAGTGTATCTTAGAAATAGACTCCAGCAATTTTCCCACCTGGGCTAACTAGCTTGAGATTGATTAAGTCACCCTTTCTCCCTGTTCAAACAGTGGTAAAACATCAGCAATCTTCTAATCTACTTTCAGCGCTCCAAAGGTTTCATGGTGAGCTTTCATGGAATTCTGCTTAATTGAGAAATGATAGGTGACAAACCTGAATGAGAGCTGGGAGTTGGCAGACTCTATCAACTCAATCATAACAGGGAGAAGAACAGGATAAAGAAGACAGAATGCTCGTTGAGTTGTTCATCAATGTCCATGTGATCATCCCATTCCTCTAATGGTATGCTGGGCCATAAAATCTCATGCTCCACAAGGAAGAAAATCTAACGGCTATTGAGAAATACCTCACACCTCACTTTATTATCTGCCAAATATTTAATGTTTGGGGATTATTCTAAACACTAATCTTTGGCCATACACAGGATCCTACTTGGATTCAGGTGACATCATGTGCCAATGTCTTGAATGTTGCAGCCTGAAGAATAGTCCTGACCCAAAACATCACCCACCCATGTTCTCCAGGGATGGTGCCTGACCCGTTAAGTTACTCCAACATTTTGTCTTTTCTGTATGTTGAAATTTGTATACATATGAACAAAAGATTTAGGAGCAGGTGTAGGCCACTTGTCCTCTTGAACTTGCTCCAGCAAGTTGGTACTTTTTTAATAGGACTTTGGTTGATCTGATTGTCACCTAAATTGTGCATTTTGGACTACTCTCACTTGATTATCAAGCTTCTATATACCTCTACTTTAATGATTATCTAAAACTTCCACTCCCTTTAGTTCCAAAGATCTGCAGCCCTCTGAGAGAAAACATTTTGTCTTATCTCTGACTATGTTGTCCATTTTATCTGTTGAGTAACCAAACATAATAATCAATTACTCAGAACTTGAACTGTCGCCTTTTATGCCTTGCCAGTTATAGAGTCATAGAGTGATACAGTGTGGAATTAGGCCCTTTGGTCCAACTTGGCCATGCCAGCCAACTTTTCCCAGCTACACTAGTCCCACCTGCTAGCATTTGGTCCATATCCCTCCAAACCTGTCCTATCCATATACCTGTCTAACTGCTTCTTAAATGTGGGATGTCATCTTCAAGTCATCATCTTCATAAATAAATGCTGTGATGGTCCTTGTCTCCATAAGTCCTTTGGCAGTGCCTTCCAGAGTTTAAGCATCCTCTGGATGAAAGATTCTTCCTCTGATACCCCAGATATCTCCAACTCTTACCTCAAACTGCAGGTTGCAGGGAGCCCTAATGGAAGTATATAACATTATGAGACATGTGTAGGGTAGATAGTCAGAACATTTTTCATTGGATGGAAATATCAAATACCAGAGGGGATATCTTTATGGTGAGAAGAGCAAAGGTTAAAGCAAATGTGTGAGGCAAGTTTTTTTTTAACACAAAGGCTGGTGAATGCCTGGAATGTACTGTTGGGAGTGGTGGTGAAGGCATATATAATATTGGCATTTAATAGACACTTGGATAGGCACATGGATATGCAGGGCATGGAGGGGAATAAATTATGTGCAGGCACATGTGTTTGTCTTGTGGGCTGTTCCTGTGCTGCGCTTTTATGTTCTCAGCATATGCCCCTTTAAACATCTTACTTTCTTATTAGTTTCTCTATCTTTCCTCCTCATTTTATATACCTCAAATAGGTCAACCCCTCAGACCCCTTCATTCCAAGAACAACAAACTCACCCTATGTGATCTTTCCTGATAACTAAGCTACTCCACACCAGGCCACATCCCTTGAATCTCATCTTCACGCTCTCCAGTGCAATTTAATTCTTCCTGCAGTGTGTGACCAGACCTGCACATGCAAGTCCAGTTGTGGTCCTACTAGATATCTTTTTTGCTCCTAAATTACACACTTCAGCTAAAGTATCAGGCCATGCTTCCTGACAACATAGAAGGCAGCAATTTTCCACCCATTGAGTCAATACCATTCCACAGAGCAATCACATTGCCCACTAAATTATTTTCTTTGCATTTCAATCAATTTCTCTCCCCTGCTCATCTTGATTCTACCAATCATTTACACATGAGGTCTTATTTATAGTTGCCAATTAATCTACAAACACATGAAGGTGACCCATAAGAAATGTAGGAGAAAATGCATGTGGTCAAGGGAAGCACACAAGAAATCCACGTAGCTCTGAAGAATCAAGGTTAAAACTGGATTGCTGGAGTTGTAAGGCAGCAGCTTTGCTGACTTGATCAGCTTTGCCACTTTGCTGCAGTGCAAATATCCTGATGGCTTCTTAACTATTTATTCTATCTGTGTTGCTACCTTGGCCTTGGGATCATTGGATTTGTATACCAACGTCCCTTAGTTCTCAATGAACTTAAGGGCCCAACATTCATTAAGTACAAGACACAAAATGCTGGAGTTACTCAGCGGGACAGGCAGCATCTCTTGAGAGAAGGGATGGGTGACGTTTCGGGTCTGATGTCAGGAGAGTGGCGGGACAAAGATAGAATGTAATCGGAGCCAGTAAGATTGGTGGGTGAGCTGGGGATGTATAGAGGGAAAGGAAGGGCTGCCTCACCTGGAAAGACTGTTTGGGTCCTTGGATGGAGTCGAGGGGGGAGATAAAGGGACAGGTGTTGCATCTCCTGCGGTTGCAAGGGAAAGTACATGAGAAGGGGTTGGTTGGGTGGGAAGGGATGAGTTGACCAGGGAGTTTCGGAGGGAAAGCAGAGAGGGGTGGAGATGGGAAGGTGTGGCCAGTGATGGGATCACTTTGGAGGTGGTGAAAATGTTGGAGGATTATCTGTTGCATGCAGATGGGGCACCCCCCTCGACTCCATCCAAGGAAGATGCAACACCTGTCCTTTTACCTCCCCCCTCGACTCCATCCAAGGACCCAAACAGTCTTTCCAGGTGAGGCAGAGGTTCACTTACATCTCCTCCAACCTCCTCTACTATATCCACTTTTCCAGGTGTCAATTTCTTTGCATCGGCGAGACCAAGCGCAGGCTCGGCGATTGTTTCGCTGAACATCTCCGCTCAGTCTGTCTTAACCTACCCGATCTCCCGGTTGCTCAGCACTTCAACTCCCCCTCCCATTCCCAATCTGACCTTTCCATTGTCAGAGTGAGGCCCAGCGCACATTGGAGGAACAGCACCTCATATTTTGCTTAGGTTGTTTGCACCCCAGCGGTATGAACATTGACTTTTCTAACTTCAGATAGCCCTTGCTTTCCCTCTCTATCCCCTCTCCCTTACTAGTTCTCCCACTAGTCTTACTGTCTCCGACTACATCCTATCTTTGTCCCGCCCCCTCCCCTGACATCAGTCTGAAGAACAGTCACAACCCGAAACGTCACCCATTCCTTCTCACTAGAGATGCTGTCTGACCCGCTGAGTTACTCCAGCATTTTGTGTCTACCTTCAATTTAAACCAGCATCGGCTGTTCTTTCTTACACATTCATTATGTACAACATGTATTTAATTATCCAGGAGAAGAAACTGCAACAGGAAAAGTAGGAATATGAATGCCGTACTGTCCAAAGTGAAATAATTTTCCCCATAACCAGACCTAGCAAGATCATGTTCAAAAGTGCAAAAGTCAGTTATAGGGAATAATTTTCTTAATCCAACGTGGCAAATTCTAATTCGCCAACTAGTCTTTTATCAGATGTGGTAAGAATAATTGCAAGACCAGCTTATTCAGTGAACTTTTTGTTTGCTTTGTTCTTACTCATGGATGAGTTTGCAATAACCTATACTGGATATAGGAATCCTATTATCCATTCTATTTATCCATTGTCTTTTTATAGATATGTATATAGCGCTGCAGAAACTGTGCACCTTATCCCCCCCCCCCCCCCCCTTTTTGTTTTGTTTTGCACTGAGTAGGAGCAGTTTTTAATCTCATTGTACACGTGTATAGTGACAATAAAAGGCATTCCGATTCTGATATCTCTACCAGACTAAATGGATCACACAGGAGGGCTGGTCGCCCAACGCAATATTCTACCTCTCCACCAATTCCAATATTGATGACCAGTGGGGGGGGGGGGGTGGGAGGGGGGGGCTTTCTGGAGCGCTAGCATTGGTGTTGTGGGTCCAGTCAAGTCAAGCACAGTGAGTGCACGGCCAACCATCCATTTCAATCCATTTCAAGTCAAGTCAATCCATTTCAAGGGCAAGCCAAACATCTCATGGCATTGTCATTTCATTTCCAAATTTGCATTGCAGTTTCAAGCACGGGCAGGGAAGGCCAAGCAACTCATGGCATTGTCATTTCATTTCCAATTTTGCATTGCAGTATTAAGCACGGGCAGGACAGGCCAAACAACTCCTTTCATTGCAATTTAATTTCCAATTTTGCATTGCAGTATCAATCACAGGCAGAGCACGCCAAACAACTCATGGCATTGACATTTCATTTCCAATTTTGCATTGCAGTTTCAAGCACGTGCTGGGCAGGCCAAACAACTCGTGGCATTGTCATTTCATTTCCAATTTTGCATTGCATTTTCAAGTACGGACAGGGCAGGCCAAACAACTCATGGCATTGTCATTGCATTTCCAATTTTGCATTGCAGTTTCAAGCACGGGCAGGGAAGGCCAAACAGCTCATGGCATTGTCATTTCATTTCCAATTTTGCATTGCTGTTTCAAGAACTGGCAGGGCAGGCCAAACAAATTGCATTGTCATTAAGGGCTAACAAATAATTTATTGGAAGTACATTGCAGACTCACAGTTCAATTAGCAGCTTAGAATCACAGCTGTGGCCTCTCCCTCGCGATCTTCCAGAGTGACTGACTCACATCCAGGCATCCGGGGTTTTATAGTCCTGCCCCCCCCCCCCCCCAGAAGCGGTGTTACCTTCATCATGGTAATTGACAGGCAAGAGGACCAATCAGCTGATCTCAAGATTTTTTAAACACTCCTAACTTTTTTATTTTTAATCGATCGGAAAAATCCTCGGGGCTGCCTTAGGACTGACTGACTGACAGGACAGGAGGACTGTGAGTAAGATGGTCAAAAATCATAGCGATATATGGTTGTGTTTTTTCAGAAATCAATATAGAGCACAGACAGGAAGTGGTCAAGTTGAGATTTTTACTTATATAGATGAGGTGAATGGGAAATTGAAACATTGCATGCAGCAGTCCTTGCTGAGCAATGGTTTTACAAGTTGCAAAATTCCTTACATTTTTTGGACTAGCTGTGTGAGTAGGATAAAATGATCTTTAAAAGTTGTAACACCACTAATATTTTGGCAGTGTTTTGGTTGGAAACACCTCATCCCTGTATAAGCTAACCCACAAGACTGGAGTCCCTCACTATTTATACACCAGAAATGGTCACAATGTACTCTTATATAAACATTTACCATATAGTGGGGCAGATCCTCTTGGCAGAGCAACTAGTAATGTGTAATATAGTCTTGATAATGGGGACACAAGAGACTGCAGTTTGGGCATCTCAACCAAAAACCAAACTGATGGAAAATACTGGCAAGTCAAGTAGCATCTATGCCTGGAAATGGACAGACAATATTTTTGGTCGGGAATCTTCTTCAGTCTGAAACACTGTCCCGAATTACAAATGTTGTCTGTCCATTTTTCTCCACAGATGCTGTCCGATCAGTTGAGTTCCTCTAGCAATTTGGTTTTGCACATAGTCTTGACAACTATGTGTAATTTTGTTTTCATGCTGACACCAGTGGTTCCTGAACCAGACATTCCAATCCAAGCTCTGTCATGGGAAGAAAATATTGGTTGGTCAGATGCAAATATTCATGAATGATCCAACAGCTTCCTTGAAGAAATGCAACGTTCCCAATGACTCCACAGAATCTGAGGCCCAGGATGTAATATGCCAGTTACAAACTTGCAGTGATGGTTTGGACCAAGGTTAAAATGCCATTGGTTCCCATGCTCACTAAAATCCAACCAAACCCATGGCCTTTTCATAGCCTTTCATTCTTTGACAGAATCAGTCATAAGGCAAAGGAGCAAGTTTTATGGTTCACTATATGTCAGATCTTATCTAACACATCACAGTTTTGAGCACTTGGCCTATTGCCTTCTATGGCACAGTTGTTCAAATGCTCAGCAAAATACAGTTAATTATTGTGAAACTACTTGCCTTTACACCATCATAGAATACTTTATAGGTTTTGACTGTCTTCTGGGTGGAAAAAAAAATGCTCCAATCCTCCCTAAATATCCTATTTTATATACTTCAAAGGAAAAAAAAATATTGGTCTCTTCTCAACTGAAGTGCTCCATTCGAGGAAACATCTTGGGAAATATCTTGTGCAATGCAATGATATCCATGTAATATAGACACTAGACGGCACATAATACTCAAACTATGATCTAACTAGTGATTTTTAAAAAGTCTGAAGACCCGAAACGTTGCCTATTTCCTTCGCTCCATAGATGATGCCTCACCCGCTGAGTTTCTCCAGCATTTTTGTCTACCTTCGATTTTCCAGCATCTGCAGTTCCTTCTTAAACATTTAAAAAAGTTGTTCTGTAAATTTCCTTCTCAGAAATTCTTATGTTCTGGCTACTGATGTCACTAATGACATTTTAACCATGGTACTGAAAGTAAGTGTCCTTAATGCTTTCTGAAACACTTTATCCATGTTACACTCACCATAGACCTTTGCACACCTACATCAAGGTCCTTTTGTTTAGCAATACTCCCCAAGGTCCTTCCCTTCATTGTGTATATTCACCTTCCTAAAAGTTGGCGCATTGCATATTTCAAGATCAAGTTTCATCTGCCATTTCTCAGCCCATCTTAGCAACTGACCAATATTGTTCTGTAGCTTAATTATCAGCAACACTGCCAATATATCTCCTGCAAACGTACCAATCAAACTATCCACATTCCTATTCAAATGTAGCAAAAAGAGTCCCAACACCAGCACCTATGATACATCACCAACCATGGTTTTAAAAATAAAAGTAATCCTTGGCTATCACCTTCTGCCTCCTATCACCAAATTAATTTTACCTGTAAATTTATCAAATTATCCTAGATTGCATGGGCTCTTACCGTTTGGACCACTCTACCTCATGGACTTAATGAAAAGACCTGGCTGAACTCTACCAATTGTATTATGCTCTTTGACAATTTGGTCACTGTTTATCAGAAAATCATCAAATTGATCAGATAGAATTTCTCCTCAGTAAAGCCTTGATAACTATCCCAGATCAATCCTTGTCCCTGTCAGTGCAGATTAATTTTGCCCCTCCTAATTATTCCTTAAACAACTTCTTACCATTGATGATGTACTCATCCTCTTGTAATTAGTAGCCCAATCCCTGCTGCCCAAAGGTCCCACATTTGAAATTGTCCAGTCATTTGGCACCACTACTGTGGCCAGAACAGAATAGAAAATTTCAGAATCTCAACAATCTCCTCACTTGCCTTCCAGGCCTGTCTGGGATACATCTCATTAGGGCCTGGGGATTATGTTTACCTCAACAACCACTATAATACCTAATCTCCTCCTTTTCAAGGATAATTTGTTCTTGACTCCCTCCAACACCCTCTCTGAGTTCTCCAATTACTTTGCCTTTATGTATTATGAATGCAGATGAGATGTATTCATCTAAGACTTCACCTCCATCCACCTGGCACCACACACAGAGTGCTATTTTGGTCCCTATTGCACCCTACTTTTTCCCTGGTTACTGTCTTGTCCTTAAAATCCCACAGTATGGTCTTTAATTCTGCTCATCAGTTCCATTGTTCTTCTTCTTCTTGTGTATGGCGTGCATAGCCTAAAGTTGTAGGACAACTTATTCTATTTGATCTTATTTGATTGTGCACGCTGGGTTGATTGCATTAGTCGAAACAGGGCGGACCACGTGAAGGTTGCAATCTTCCACCCCAGTTCCATTCCATGCCCCTCCTCGATAAGGATTATCCATGTACTTATGTACTTGTTCCAAAAGCTCTTTGATATAGCACTTTAAAAACCTAGTCCCTTGCAAGTCTGTCATATTGCAGTGATCCCAATTAATATTGAGGAACTTGACTGTCCACCCCCAGCAAATGTTTCCTGTTTTGTTTCTAATTCTACCCACATGGTCTCATTTGAAGAATATTCTAGGATATCCTCCATCATTACAGTTAGTGATTCCTTGATTAATATTGCAATGCCCCTTTCTCTATCCCATCCTGCCCTGGAATCTGGAATTTGGAATTTCTGGTTCTGACAAAACAACAACATAATATTCCCATATATTAACTAACACCTATAGTTAACTAGCATGCTTGTCAGACTCTTTGTAAATAAATAGAAGCAAATGATGCAATCCAACCTGTAATTTGCTTGGTAACTGTTTTCCTTTTATAATTGTCTATTTCTCAACCCCTACCATACTCTTACTGTTTCCCCATCCCTGCAAAATTAATTTGCCTTTCCCAACAGCTCCCCACTCTCCATGGGATTATGTTGGGTGGAGTGGATGTGGAGTGGATTTTCCACGATTAGGTGAGTTCAGGACCGGATGCCATAGCCTCAAAATAATAAGGCGTGCCTTTAGAAAGGAAATGAGGAGGAATTTCTTTAGAGGGTGGTGAATCTGTGAAATTCATTGCCATACAAGGCTGTGGAGGCAAAGACAATGGATATTTTTAAGGCAGAGATTGATAAATTATTGATTAGCACAGGTGACAGGGTTATGGGGAGAAGGCAGGAGAATGGGGTTAAGAGGGAAAGATAGATCAGTTATGATAGAATGGCAGAGTAGACTTGATGGGCCAAATGGCCTAATTCTGCTCTTTTGAACTTGTTTCAGTTTAGGTGCAATTTTGCATAGATCCCAATTTGACAGAAATTGTTCCAATGGTCAAGAATTGTAAAGCAACATTCTCTCCCCTTCCTCTCTCCACATTTTCTCCTTAGACATATCTTTATCCAAAAAATCTTTGTTTTCCTACACACAACTCTTTAGCACATGACAATCAAACTAATCCAGAAAATATGAATTTATGTCCTTTTTAATCTGCTACCTCACTGCTTAAATTCTAGTTGCAGGATCTTAGACCTCA
The DNA here is from genome assembly GCA_963514005.1 of Raja brachyura. The sequence continues at coordinate 94,542,404 of OY740782.1, forward strand.
TTTTACCTATGTTGTTCTTACCAATATGAACCACAAGCTCTGACTGTTTACCCTTCCTCTTTGGAATACCCTACAACCATTTTGTTAAATCCTTGATTCTACCAATAAGGAGACAACACACCATCCAAGGTTGTGTAGGAAAGAACTGCAGATGCTGGTTTAAATTGAAGGCAGACACAAAATGCTGGAAGGTAGACACAAAATAACTCAGAAGGACAGGGAGCATTTGTGAAGAAAAAGAATGTGTGATGTTTCAGTCTGAAGAATGGTCTCAACCCGAAACGTCACCCATTCTTTCTTCCCAGAGATGCTGCCTGTCCCACTGAGTTACTCGAGCATTTTGTGCCATCCTAGATTCACAGCTTTGTCGGCAAGAGAACCTGTTCACTCCCCTCTCAATTAAGTCACATCCCACAGCTGCTCTCCCAACTCCCACCCACGTCTATGCAGCTGAGCCATAGACAACACAATGAACAAGGCTTCAGGAACAACACTTCCTAGAGGAACATTCACCTCTGGAATTTTATTCAACACACCAAAGGGATGCGCTCAGCGCTTCCCGCACTACCTCTTGCCTCCTCTCCTCTGCTGAGTTTGAATTGCAAGCAGAAGCCGTTGCTTCACCATTTCCAGTAAAAACGTGAGGGAGGTGTTAGATCAACTCCACCTTCCTGCTTTATTCCGACATTCTCTTTTCAACCTAATTTCTATTTCTATTTGAAAAAGATTTATTGTTTGCAAATGATCTTATGTGGACATTTACATCTCTGAGTACATACTGAGAACCTAGTTGTACACTTTAGAATAAATAAGCAACAGGAAAATTATATGTTCAGTTTAAGAATGTTCAATCCTCTTGAACAAAATACTTGAAAATCTGGTGAAACGTGTTCTGAAGGACATAATTAAGAATATATATTTACTTAAAAAGAGATCTACTTTTTTTATGCTACTACTCAGAAACATGGAGGAAGAATCCAGTGAGTTTACAAAGCGATAATGAGGCAACTGCCCACAATAATGATGTAATTTGGAAGAAGTTCAGTCAATAAAATCATTTTGTTATGCTTAGTTGAGCAAAGTAATTGCATTTAAGAAGCTATACAGAATTTCTAATATCAAATGTGTTTTTTTTTTGCAAAAGCCCCACTCCCCAGTTCTAACAATGTCATTCTCAAGAACTGTAGAAAGAACACTTGAATCATCCACCTTGTTGAAGGAACACTGCCACTGCTTAAAATAAGCTGCCATCATTAAATGAACTGTAATATGCAACCCGTATATTTTATTGCAGATTGTACTGGAATAGTTTGACTTAAATATTTGCCATGGGTAAAAAACAGGTGACCAGACCGTAAAGAATTATTGACCAATTACAAGGCCCGGTCGCCAATCTAGTAGTTAAGGATAATTGAAGGGTCTAAGGGAAAAATAAAATATTTGTTCAAGTATGCAGAGGGTGAAGGGCCTGTCCCACTTAGGCGATTTTTCTGCGGACTGCTGGAGACTGTCAAGTTTGCGGCACTCACCTGAAAAACCAGGAACTGGAGCGCGACTGCCAGAGTGGAGCACACACACACAAACACATCGCAAAGGAGGGGGCCATGGAAAGCGGGGGTAGAGCTGTCTGAAATTCACATGGTGCAAAGCCAAGGTGATACAGCCACACACCGTGATGAACAGGAAGGTTAAGATGGCAAGCACAGTGTACGGTAAGTCCTTTAAAAGGGGGGAGTAGGGGTGGAGACACTTTTACGAAGCCAGACAACTTTTAATAAGCCAGAGATACACAGCTGTGAAATTTAGCGGGCATTTAACATTACCGGTCGATTATCCTTGGTTTTGAAAATTCATGCTCAAGTATTTTTTTCCCCCAATGAGCCAATGAAAATGCCCAGTCAGCAAAGGATATTAACTAAAACTACCTGCGGCTACCTCAACTACCTACAACTACATGGCGACCCCACTACATCTACGACTACAGGATTATCGATTTTCTCCAAGAACATTTTTCAACATTTTGCGGCACTCACCTAAAAAGTCGCCTAAAGGGCCTGTCCCACTGCGGGGCCCTAATATGCAAGTTTAGAAGAGTTTAGGAGAGTTTAAAAAGTGTCATAGTCTTGTTGTATCGCTGAAGTAGAACACCTCCTACGACCTCCTTCGACTATGTAGAGAACCTCCTACGAATATGTAAAAGCCCTCCTTCGACTATGCAGAAGACCTCCTTCGATCTCCTTCGACCTCCTTCGACTATGTTGAAGACTAGCTTCGACTAGCTTCGGGAAAATTGGACACCGAATAGTGGAAAGTGAAGATGACCACCCTGGACTACCTTCGACTATACTAACACTATCTATGACTACCTTTGACTACCTTACATTACCTTTGATTGCCTATGAATAACATGACGACCTACTACGACCTACCTCGACTAAACCTACCAGTAAAAAAAATCAATATTTTCCTTGCCGACCAGGACAATTTTCAGCATGTTGAAAAATACTCCTCGACCAAACTTTGGCCTCCAGTATGCGGGAACTTCTCTCGAGCATGAAGGAGAGTTACATGGACCTCCTAGGACCACATGTCGACCATGCTGCGAGTTTGAGTCGAGCGCAAACTCTTCTAAACTCATAAATTATGTCCCCGCAATGGGACAGGCCCTTACGCACAGTTGAAATAACAGAGTCTTTGTTTTATTTTAAATCTTGGTTTAAAAATAAACAGCATGATATTAGAGAAAGTTACGGTGTAAATAGGTCAAGCAGAGCTTTAGTTGAACCTTTCGGTCCCCGGAGCCGGAAACTTATGATGCACTTGGCACGCGGAAAAGATTACATTCAGAACTGTGCACGTTCTAATTTTGCAGCTGACTATAAAATAATCGATAAGATTTATTTTTGACAATATCTCAAAAAAGGAAAATGGTTCATAATGATTACATGTGAATGAATGCTGGGAATTTAGACTGGATTCAGCAGAGGCACGCGTTTACAGCAGCCTGCAGCTCTCTGTTGAAACAAGTTCTGATCTAATGAACAAATGCATCACTGCTGCTTGCTTTTGTCTATTTCCAGATATTTGCAGCAGTTCGATCTGGAGGCGCTTGTGCCAGCAGTAGCTTCTTTCCGCCGCTTCGCGCAGACATCGTCCCTCCAAGTCAGCCAAGGAATGAAGACCCTCTGAAGCCGAATGTGGTTCCTGTAGAGTGGGAATTCCACCCAACAGCGGGTTCATCCGTCCAGACGTGGAACTGACATGTCAGGGAAATTGAGTGCGAAGACCACCATGACTAACCAGGAAAAGTGGATCACCCTGAGTCCCGCAGAATTCTCTCAGCTACAGAAGTACGCCCAGTGTAAGTGTTAAAAGAAACAGTCAAACCACTCATAATGCCGCGGTTTCAGATGCTATTGCTGAACTAAAGCGGCGCGGGTTTAATATACAGTTGCGTTGCTTTAAATGTTAACACTGCACATCAGTTAGCAGAGCAACATAGAGTGATGGGAGCTGACTCAATTAATGCTTATGTATGTTGCATGAGTGATGGTATAACATTGTTTATGTTGCATTTCACTGGAATTTTAAAGTGTCATAATGCATTTAAAATTCAATATAAAATAAATGCTTCCGCTATTCCTTTATGAACCTATTAAATAACCAGTTTAGCAAATTAAATCATACGCTTTCTAATATCCCGGGTTGCATTTCAAGCAGCCTTGTCATTTCTGAGCCCGGAACACCTTCTAACTGTTCCTCATGAAATTACCGTTTCCTCCCATCCTTCGATTTTGCGTCATGTGCTTTGCGCTAGTACCAGATCAAGGCTGGTCCGGCAGATATTAGACTGAAGAAGGACCATGAAATTTAAAAAAGGGCACACTTCCTATTTGTTCATCCATTTCGCCTTAGAAATGAAGAACGTTGTTCCCACTCCACGTCGATATTGGGACCAGAGGACAAACTGTGTCAATTTGTCTGTGCTTTGAGGGATTACCCACTGAGAATCGCGCTTCTGTGGTGCCTCGAAATCTTAACCAGCTTTCTGATGAGGAGCTTGGTAGATTTGGTACCTGTTATGTAATGTTATGCTGCGATGTTGTGGATAAAATTACTTAAAACGCAATTGCCCAAGTGTTACGAGCAGCTGCGTTATCTCTGGTCGTTTTTATTTTCTGTTGTTTAAGCTTTATGCTTTATTTTGTAAAATAATACCTTATGGTATTTCATTGATTACGTGTTAATAGAGCTGCGTGCACGCACCGACTTGATTTAAAACAATAATTTATATTTCAGTCTTCATTAATCTTTATTTTTCACTTCTTAATCAGTAATATTTACGGTAGGTCATTATGCGGAGGATACCTGCCTTGTTCTGGGCTTTTGAGTTCATTCCAAGATGCAGGTTACAACCAGTCCACGAACGGAGTTCTTTCAAACAATCAAGCAGGAAATTTGAGCTAGTTCGTGTAACTCGGCAAAAGTAATGCCGGGCATAAAATATGATAGCTTGTTGTTTCATTTCTTGTCAACTGTTTTGACTGACTGGAGTATTAATGAGAATACGGTCAATTATTTGATTGGAGTTTTATTTCACAGATAAGTTTACAGGATTTTGTGATTTTGTTTATTCCATTTTGGGGGACCGATCATCACCGGCAAAGCCAAGATTTGTTGCTTTATCCTAATTACCCTTCATTTGAGTGGTTTGCTCGCCTCTCATGAGGGCATTTTAAGAGTGAACCACCTTGTTGGGTCTGAAGCCACTTTGAGGTCAGACTGGTCGAGGTAGCTGGAATGTCTCTCCTGAAAGACATCAGTGAACCTGTTGAGTTTTTAATGAAATAGCATGTTCTGTGGTTATCATTGCCAATAAGCATTCCAGATTAATCTACAATTCCTGATTAATAATTGAATTTAAATTCTACAACTGCCCTTTTGGGATTGAATTATGCATTAAGCTTTTGTTTGTAACTTAAAACTATGATTCAGACTGCATTATGTGCCACTTTGGCTGGCTGCTCTGCAGGGATTCCATGTTTAATTGCCAGTGAGAGTAAAATTGGTAGTTAGCTGTCGGGATAATGGGTACTTGAATTGGAGGGAAAGAACAATGGTGGAGCCTCAACTGGTTATGACTGGCTTGTTAACATTTTCACCTGATGTCAACTCTGGTGATGAGCACACAATTCAAGGCTGTCAGTCCCATAATGTACTGATGCAATGCTTTATTATTGATCTTTGGACAATACCTTACACAGAGGCAGTATCTGCTTTCTCCTTTGTATGTCAAACAATCCTCATGATGGTTTCAAGAGCATGCATTCTTCTGCAGGATCCAAAAGCAGAACATGTTTGAAATATTCAACAACTTGAGCAATGCCCGAGAGTTGAGAACTGAGGTAATGTTTCAGAATCCTGAACCTTTTGGCAATTCAAATGAAGTTGTTGACTTGAAATGGTATAGCCACTCCCTGAACCAGTGACTATTTCCAGCCTTTTCTATTTTTTACTGCAGATTTTCAGCATTTGCAGTTCCTTTTGCTTTTAATATATTTTTTCAGGTTCTGGTAATTATTTATCCTTCATTCATTAATCCTAATGCAGTTAATCTGGATATCATTGTGTATAGGGTTTTGTTCCAAGTAATCTAGCTTTTAAGTTTCCAAGATTACAACAGTGGAAACGATTCAGAACTATTGCTTATCAAGTGCTTTTGAATGTTCCCAAATGACAGGAACTGTCCAACATAAACAAAGAGTCTGTCATTATTTCAATTTTTCTTAACAACTTTGACATGAGCCAGCCCTACATGCACGATTGCTGCAAAGAATCGTGGCATATTAAATAGTATAGATGGCAACATTACAATTATAAAGTGACATTGACAGAATGAGAGAACAAATTGTGACATACGAATTTCAAGGTAGTTAAGGGTGGAGATCATCTGTGTTGGGCCAGGAAGGTGAGATGCTGACAGCTTCTAATGATAAAGAAAAGTTGGCAAGATAAATACATTTAATTTATATTTAGACAATAGACAATAGGTGCAGAAGTGGGCCATTCGGCCCTTTGACCCAGCATCGCCATTCACGTTGATCATGGCTGATCATCCGCATTCAGTACCCCATTCCTGCCTTATCACCATATCCCCTGACTCCACTATCTTTAAGAGCTCTATCTAACTCTCTCTTGAAAGCATGTAGAGAATTGTCCTCCACTGCCGTCTGAGGCAGAGAATTCCACAGATTCAGAACTCTCTGAGTGAAAACGTTTTTCCTCATCTCTGTTCTAAATGGTCTATCACTTATTCTTAAACTGTGGCCCCTGGCTCTGGACTCCCCCAACATCAGGAACATGTTTCCTGACTCTAGCGTGTCCAATCCCTTAATAATCTTATATGTTTCAATAAGATTCCCTCTCATCCTTCTAAATTCCAGAGTACACAAGCCCAGCCGCTCCATTCCATCAACATATGACAGTCCCTCCATCCCGGGAAAAACCTTGTGAATCTACGCTGCACTCCCACAATAGCAAGAATGTCCTTCCTCAAATTTGGAGACCAAAAGTGCACACAATGCTCCAGGTGTGGTCTCACTAGGGCTAATACGTTGTGTAATTGTAATTTAACGTTAGTCCCAATGAATGACTGTCTAGAATCTATCCATGACATGTAACGACAAGCGTCACCTATCCATGTTCCCCAGAGATGTTGCCTGGCCCCAAAGTTACTCCAGCGCTTTGTGTCCTTTTACCATTGAGAGGTCACCACTGACTAGAAACTCAACCGGACTAGCCAGATAAATGCAGTGGCTACAAAAGCAGGTCAGCAACTCTCCTCTTTATGCTCTGAAGCCTTCCTACCATCTGCACAACACAGGTCAGTAATGTGATGGATTATTTTCCATTTATCTGGATGATTGCAGTTTCAACCACTCTAAGCATTGTGATAATGTAACAATGAATTAATAGTTGTCCCTGGATTGTTGCTTAAACCAAGAGCATGGGGTGGAGGAGGGTTGAGGAATGGGGAGGGTGACATAATCAGCGAAATGATCGCTTTGGTTAAAGTGGATAGCTCACTACTGTCAAGAAAGAACTGCAGATGCTGGTTTAAATCGAAGGTAGACACAAAATGCTGGAGGAACTCAGCAGGACAGGCAGCATCTCTGGGTCGAGGAAGAAGGGTCTTGACTGGAAACGTCACCCATTCCTTCTCTCCAGAGATGCTGCCTGTTCCATTGAGTTACTCCAGCATTTGTGTCTACCTTTGGCTCACTACATCACCTGGACGACAACTGGGGATGAGCAACACAAGCCACATCCCATAAATTGAAAATAAAAATCTGCTGGTTGGGTGCATGAAGAAATAGGAGGCAGGCCATTCTGTTCAAACTCTGGCAAATCAAATCATTGGATGTAAAATCAATTAATAGCTCAAAATCAGAGGTCACATTGTATATGCTAATCAAAATTATTCAGACTTATGAAGCCATGGCACTTACAAGAACCAAGGACACTTGCCATGATCTCATTGCATGACGGACCAGGGCTAGTGAGCTTCTATATTCCTGTGTTTCTAGCGTTTCCTCTTTAATTTACAACTAACTACAACAACTAAAATCATGGTGTTTATCTTATTTTCATAAGATACAGTAAGATACCGTTTCGTTGTCGAAATACTGTGAAATCTCTCAATGAAAACACAATCTCCTTCAGGAACATGAGTTGGAGTTGGTGGTCATCTATTACTTGTGCCCATTAACTGCAGCCGGTGCGGTTCAGCAGTTGACTCACCGTGTATGGTCCATGGATTCAAATGTGGAAATGCAGAAATTCAGTACACCATCCTACTGACCACAATGCCAATTCCAGCACATTGTGTCCTTTTACCGTTGAGAGGTCACCACTGACCAGAAACTTAACTGGACTAGCCAGATAAAAGCAGTGGCTACAAAAGCAGGTCAGCACCTCTCCTCTTGATGCTCCAAAGCCTTTCTACCATCTACCAATGTGAGAGTGTCTCCGCAAAAGGGATAATGGCTATTGAGTAAGATTCAATGCAGTGTGATATTGGTATTAGCGCAACTGTCCAAACTCTTGGTTGTTTCTTAAAGATATTTGATCATGTCAAAATAGATTTTACGTCCTGGTGTAATTCAAGATATGATAAATTTAGCACACCATTAAATATCTATTACATTGAGTGTTTGGCTTTCAAAGAGTGCTGATGCATTCTAAAGACAAAGGAGGACAATAGCGAAGATTCTGGCACATGGCACTGAGCTGCAAAAGACTAGTAACCCAAACCAATTCAAAGAAGAAAATTGGAAAGAGGCATGACCCAGATCTTCAAAATATTGAAAGGTATGATTAATATAGATACAAGCAAATCATTCCTATTGGCTGGGATTCAAAACTAGAACAAAACAATACAATGATTGTGGGATTTAGGCGAGATGAGAGATTGGAAGAAATAGGATTTGGCAATTAACTGCTGGCTCAGCCTGAGAAGACCACATACCTTTAATGAACATATAAAAAAGGAACACTTTGATAGCTGTTGAATATCAATAATAGTGGTGACACTGGTTGAGTTGTTCACCTTGGATATTGGTTGAAGTGAACATTAAGAAGAGCAGCTAAATACAAAGTCCTGGAGGAACATTGAGTGTTTCAGTTCCTTGAGCAAATCTTGAGCAAAAAATAACCTTCTGGAGAAACCGACAAACACAGTGTTCCTCCAGAAGTTGTTTTTTTAGCTCACGATTCCAGCTTCTGCAGTCTCTGGTGTCTCTATTTAGAACTGTAGCATGATTTAACTTTAAGAAAAGCACAGTGAATCATTGGTAACATTTCAATTTGTTATTCATCACATACCTATGGTGATGGATAATTAATTGTCTTTTGGCTGCCTTTGTTGGCGGGAGCAACCACCCCACTTTTTTTGCTGTTATTAACCAAGTCAAGCTGCTCAATTCCTTCAAAGAGCTAAAGGAGAGTTTGAGCTTTGAGCCATTAAGTCATGGTAATTTACTGTTCCCAATCAAGGATAACATCTGGTGTTTTCCTGAATCCCTTTAAAACAAGACCATCCCCATAAGACACAAACAAAATCAGATTCCAAAGTGTAGAAGGTAATTCTGTCAAAGCAATTGAAATGAAAGGACGTAGAAAATATCACTGGGATTGTGAAGAATATTGGCTCGGATCCTCCAACACACTGAGAATATTATTGCCAAATCTGATTCAATACCCCAACAGAAGTGTCATTTCTCAAAAAGAGGCGAGGACCCTGGGTAGTGGTGATGACTTCCACCTCACTGCGAGTCTACCACTTTCTCCTTTCCTGCACCACTGGACTCTTTGTGGAATCTAATGAATCAACGTGAGCTTCCACAAGCCTTTGGCCAAAAGGTGAGCCAACCTCACGATTAACCGTACAAAGGTTTAGTAGTTTTTATTCGGATGAATAGGAGAAATCAGCTTCTGGGAAAAGATTATTTATCTTATTTAAGTTGTTAAATCATCTTATTTATTATTTATTTATTACCTTATATTATCTAAGTTATTTATTTGTTAGTATTATGTTTTTTTAATTGATTTTTTCTGCATGTGGGTGTGTTATCGCCATGTGAAGTGTGAAAATGAAATTCTACCAATTTAAACAGATCCTGATTTTTACTGACGATGAGTGTTAAAGATGCTTCCTGGGACTGATTCCTGGGATGTCAGGACTTTCATATGAGGAAAGATTGGATAGACTCGGCTTGTACTCGCTGGAATTTAGAAGATTGAGGGGGGATCTTATAGAAACTTACAAAATTCTTAAGGGGTTGGACAAGCTAGATGCTGGAAGATTGTTCCCGATGTTGGGGGAGTCCAGAACAAGGGGTCACAGTCTAAGGATAAGGGGGAATTCCTTTAGGACCGAAATGAGGAAAACATTCTTTACACAGAGAGTGGTGAGTCTCTGGAATTCTCTGCCACAGAAGGTAGTTGAGGCCAGTTCATTGGCTATATTTAAGAGGGCGTTCGATGTGGCACTTGTGGCAAAAGGGATCAGGGGGTATGGAGAGAAGGCAGGTACGGGATACTGAGTTGGATGATCAGCCATGATCACATTGAATGGCGGTGCAGGCTCGAAGGGCCGAATGGCCTACTCCTGCACCTATTTTCTATGTTTCTATGTTTCTATGCTCTGACAGCTTTCACAACTGGTGTTCCAAGGGCCAGGGCTGTCGAAAACATTTTGATTTCTGTGAGACAGGCCCGAAGCTGCACTCGGCTATGCACAAGTGCTGAGAACTCCTCAGGAAGGCTGTGCCTTGGGCCACATTGGAACAACACAGCTTAGCTCAAGGGCATGCAGCAATATTCTTGGGCCACAGAAGATGGTCTATCAGTTCTCATCTAATTAAGCAACTAACCAGTGAAGATGCATGGAACTGCAGAGGTTAGATTCTTGAGACAAACAGCAAGTGCTGTAGTAACTCCGTGGATCAGGTAGCATCTGTAGAGGACATGACAGCCAATTTTTTAAAATATCGACAATAAGATGCCAGTAAGCATATTGTTCCTTTCTGTTGGAGTTGGAGGTATGGCAGATCGTCGTCCTATAAGCCATTTCAGGATCTAACTGCCTAATTTAATTTACACATTTTATTTTTTAAACTTTAGTTATCTTTTTGTAAAGGTTTTGTAAAAATGTGAATATCTAGTTTGCTGGTTTTTAGAGGTGCTATATTGGCATGTAGCATCACAAAAACATCACTGCAAACAACTCTCAACAGAACAATTTAGATCAGGAAAAGCAACAACTTAGAATTTTCATGAAAATTGGCAGGCTACATATTTTGGAATCGGAAGATATTTAATCAGTAGCAGAACCAATTGTATCAATGAAGCACATTTGATCTTCAAATCCTTTGGTGTTAAACCAGGAAAACACAAAACTTTGTAAATGTACCCACATAGCTCCACCATCTTGCATGGATTCAATCTAGCACACACTGCATCCCAGAGCAACAAAGATAGTTTACATACTCTCAAAATTACCAACTCTCGCTTAATGTTTGCATTAAAGTCTACATAGAAATTTGAAGGCTGCCTGTTTGGGTCATTAACTGACCATTGTGAAATAAGCAGCAGTGCTTAAAAGGTAAGTGGTTTCAGTCTTTTCCCATCAGTGTGAAAAGAGCGGGAAAGTATGAAAGGAGTGTGATTAGCCAAGTCAGCTGAAGGTGGTTAAGCTGAGAGGCAGGACAATTTAAAGGTAACCACTGGACTGATTGTATCATCCAAATTGGTTAATTGACTAGCAAATAAATTGAGGCAAGGTAGAGTGGCCTCTTGGAAGAAAGGCTGTGCGCAGGTCAAGTGATAGTCTTTGGTTCAGGAGTCTTCAACGAGGAGACTGAGGCAAGGAGTCCATCTGAGACAGATTGGGGGAATAAGGTTCAATCTGCTCTTTTGTGTGAGTCTTGTTATTTAATTTTATTTAGTTGAAGTGATGATGGCAGGTAAGCTGGTACAATGCTCCTTCAGGATGTGGGAAGTCGGGGAAACTGCTAGTGTATCTGATGACTACTCCTGTGGGAATTGTGTCCAGGTTCTGCTCCTTAAAGACCACATTAGGGAACTGGAACAGCACCTGGATGGCCTCTGGAACATCTGGGAAAATGAGAGCTTCCTGAACTGGACAAAGTGGGAGGTCATCACTGAAGGTCCAGGAAGAGAGAAGGTGCATGACCAGGAAGGAAATTAGAAATGGAGTTCCTTCCCAACCCCCCACCCCCCCCATTTCTGACGGTCCAGTGGTGGTCAGCATCTGAATTCCAGATTGTCTCGGCCTTCTTCAAAGCCCCTCATGTGCTGAACTGCAGAATGGAAATAGCCAGCAGTTCTCTGTTGAACTGACACCTGCTGGTGAGCTCCATCCAAACCAATGCAAAGACTTCCAAGGCATTGCAGAAAAGAAAATTCAAGAGGTTCACTCACCTACCTTTATAGGAACATGACAATAATTGCCTCAAAGTGCACTGCCTTAGCATATTGATTTTAACTTAGTCCAATCTATCTAGATGGTCCCCAAATTAATGGAATTTGGAATGCTTTTGGTCATTCCTCGGGTGCCAGAATTCCATGTAATATTTTTTTAATATTAATATTCTGCAATAATGATCCAAATTCTACCTCTAACAGCCCTAAAAAAAATCATTATTATTAACAGTTCATGTGGAAAATAGATAGAATTTTTATTAAGCTGTCGCTTGGGATTGAGGATGATTTGATACCTCATCCTTCATTGGAATCTAGGGGGAATATTCACAGATTCTATCATAGATGGAGTGAAAGGTGTCTTAAGGAGCAGATGGGACAGGAATTTATGCAGTGATGCACTGCATCCACAGTTTCAGAATATCTTGCGTCTGTACCTGATGTATGGACTCTATTCCTAATAACCTCCAAATGCTTCTGTGCCTCTTTGAGTGGCCATAGATAGCGCAATTGTTCCGGGAATATATGAGCACAACCTTGAATGTTTCCTTGTCTCTGTCTGGTAATCTCTTCCCAGAAAAAATAATTTGGAATAAAATGTCTGTTTTGGGACTCTGGTATGGAAGTAGTGGGGCCCGTAATGCCTTGAGGGGACTGTGCGGATAATTTAGTATGATTTATTATTGTCATGTGTACCGAGGTACAATGAGAAGCATTTTGTTGCGTGCTATCCAGTTAGTGAGAAGGGGATACATGACTGCTCTCAAGTTGTCCACAGTGTACAAATACAGGATAAAGGTTATAATGTTTAGTGGAAGATAAAGTCCGATTAAAGATAATTTGATGGTCTCCAATGAGGTAGATTGGAGGTCGGGACCGCTCTTTAGCTGAGAGAGGATGGTTCAGTTAACTGGGGAGAAACTGTCACTGAATCTGACGGTACATATTTTCAAAATTCTATATGTTTTACTTGATAGGAAAGGGGAGAAGAGAGGGTGAAATGGGTCCTTGATTATGCTGATGGCCTTGCTGAGGCAGTGTGAAGTGAAAGTGGAGTCACTGGAAGGGAGGTTGGTTTGCACCATGGTGTGGGTTGCAGCCGCAACTCTTTGCAATTTCTTGTCTTGGATGGAGCTTTTCCCAAACCATTCTGTGATGCATTCTGATAAAATGCTTTCTACGACGCTTTTGTTGAAGTTGGTGAGGGGTGTTGAGAAAATGCTGAACTTCCACGGAAGTAAAAGTGTTGGTGTGCATAATGTGGCTGGTCCAGGAAAAATTGCTGGTGATATTTTTTGTAAGAACTTGAAGCTTTACTTCAGTACCATCAATATATACTAAGGTGTCTGCACTGCTCCGCTACCTGAAGTTGATCACAATCTCTTTTCTCCTGCTGGCATTAAGGGACAGATTGTTGTCTTGGCACCAGGTTATGAGGTTCTTAATCTCCTTCCTTATTTGATATCCCGTCCACTGCAATGGTGTTGTCTGCAAATTTGTAAATTGAGTTGGATTGGTATTTAGCTGCACAGTCACAAGTGCATAAGGACGCTGAAAAAGCATCTTCGCAGGACACCAGTATTGAGGATTATTGCAGTGGATGATTTGTCACCTTTCTTCACTGATAGTGGTCTGTTGGTTGGGAAGTCAAGGATCCAGTTGCAGAGGGGAAACTGACTCCAAGTTCTATGAGTTTGGTGATGAGCTTGGATGGGATAATTGTATTGAAAGCTGAGCTGTAGTCTATGAATAGGAGTTTGATGTAGGTGTCTCTCTTAACCAGGTGTTCCAAGGATGATTGTAGGGCCAGGGTGATGGCATCAGCCGTGGACCTGTTGTGGTGGTAGGCGAACTGCGGTGGATAAAAGTTGCTTGGTAGACTGGATTTAATGCATTCCATAACCAGCTTCTCAAAGCACTTCATGATGGTGGATGTCAAGGTCACTGGATGGTAGTCATTAAGGCATGAGATCTTGTTTTTCTTTCGCACAGGGATGATAATGGCCACTTTGAAGCGGGTGAAGCAGGATAGTTCAGGTCTCAGAAGCCTGTAGAAGAGTACAGATCACTGCTGGCCAGTACACTGAGTTTTGTGTTCAATGTGATGCCTTAATTTTCAAAAAACATTTTATCAATTGCCCAAAGACTTTTCTAGTGTATTGGAGGTAGTTGCGACTTTCTTCTTCAATGCATATCTTCACTGAGCAGTGGCTCCCAAGATGCATGAAGTGTTCATGTCCAGGCTCCTGCCATCAACTATTAGGATGGCATATTGGCACTGTGGTTGAGTTTCTGCGTTAGTGCCAGAGACCTGTGTTCGATCCTGTCTGTGGGTACTGCCTGTTTGGAGTTTGTACGTTTCCCTTGTAACAGCGGGGTTATTTCCTGGTGCTCCGGTTTTCTCCCACACTCCAAAGACATACAGGTTTGTAGGTTATTTGGCTTCTGTAAATTGTAAAATGTTCCCTCGTTTGTAGGATAGGGCTAGTGTACTGGGTGATTGCTGGTCACTGCGGACTCTGTGGGCCTGTTTCCACGCTGTATCTGTAAATCCTAAAGTATTGTTGGAGGGCAGTAGAGACTGGTTGGTAGAAAACATTTACATTGATCTTTGCGTTCAGCATCTACAATCTCTCTCCTTCAATTAGTTGACAATTATTCAGAGATTGGACTCTGAGTGTGTGCAAACATAAGCATTGGCTGCATGCTGAAACCTGACAATTGATCTCGGTAAGTTGTCAATTTGTTCTGAAAACCACTGTAAATAGATGGGCCCTGGGATGTGTTGCAAAATAGAGACCTGCGGTACAGATACATCTTCCATGAAGGTGGTGACATGAGTTGACGGGGTTGTGAAGAAAGCATTTGGCACGCTAACCTTCAATGGTCAGGGTATTGAGTACAGGTTTGGGGCATCATGTTTCTGCTAAGCAAGACGCTGGTAAGGCCACGACACATTTGGGATACTATGTACAGTTCTGGTCGGCCTGATTTAGGAAGGATGTCATTAAAGAAAATAAGTTTAAGAAAGCTGACGCAGGATCTGCAGTGTTTGAGTCATACGATATGTCTACCCCACGACAGAAGGGGGGGAGCAGTTGTACAGTTTAATAGCCACAGGGAAGAAGGATCTTTAGTGGTGTTTTGGACTGCATCTTGGTGGAACCAGTCTGTTCGATCCTTGGGTTGACCAGTGTGTCATGGAGGGGGTGAGCTGTACTGTCCAAGATGCTCTGCAATTTGAGGAGCACACTCCCATCTCCAGTGATTCCAAGACCATCTCCAGTGAATCCAACTCCATCTCCAGGATGGAGTCTGGCTTCCTGAGGAGTTTGTTGATCCTATTGGCGACCGCAGCTTTGCCCTGCTGCTCCAGTACACGAAAGCGACCAAGATGGCACTGGCTACCACCGATTGGTAGAACATCTGCAGCATCTTACTGCAGAAGTTGAAGGAGCAGAGCCTTCTCAAAAAGTACAGGCAGCTCTCTCCCTTCCTGTACAGGGCCCCAGCCTCCCTGGACCAGTCCAGTTTATTCTGCAGGTATACTCCAAGGTGTTTGTACTCCCTGGTAGACTGTACATTCACACACCATTGATGGAGACAGGGGTGTTGTTCTCCTTCTAGTCCACCACTAACTCATAATTCCTTATGATGAGAGACTAGTTAGACTGGGACTCTAAAGTAGATTGAATGGTGACCTCACAGAGATTTATAAACCTCTTTCACACAACTGGCAGACCAGGTAAGGATAGCAAATGTTATTCCTGAATGAAATATGTTTCCCTTACCTGTCAGTGATATCTCAAGATGGCAGCGATGGAAGGTGAAAGCGAAAGTTGGTGGTTGTGAATAATCTGAGTTCATCTCCCATGCCCTCAAGTGGCCTAACATTTTATGGTCAATTCAGGGAAGAGGGACATGATGAACTCTATGGAGAGTTGGCAGTGGGTCATAGGCCCTGGTGTTAGAATGGGTAGACTGGGTGGCCTCTGAGGACTTACTCTAGCTGGGTGAGTTAGCAGACTGTAACAGCCATATGGAGTGGTGGTGAAAGGAACCCACCAGCATAGTGATGGGCCAAGCCAACTCCTCATCAATGCAGTGCTGCCAGGATAGTTTTAAATGGGCAGCTGATATTGAGCTGGATATTCCACAAGTCCTCCTTGGTTGTGGGAATCAAAGTTTTTAGTAAAATGGGAAAAGGCTATGTTCAGTGGCAGCTGCTCTTCCCTGCCTTTTACATGGAACTTTTTGCACAATGAAGATCATGTCCACTCTTTCATTGCTGGGATGAGGCAAATGAGGAGGGCCCTGATGATGACCACTTTGGCAAAATAGGTCAGCATGGAAGTACAGTCGGAAAGAATCGTGAATAGAGGGTAAAAACGAGAATGAATAAAGTATTCTGCATTTTAGTGAGCACGGTGATAAAGCAGGAAATAAATCTTTGAATATTTCTTCCAGTTGGCTCATATGTTGACTCATTTCAGAGAGGTCTTTGTCACTTTATTTCAGTCACATTATCTAAAATAATAAAATATGGGTATTGAGCACAATGCTTTACGTATCTATTCTCTTTGTACTTTTATCATTCATTGGAAATTAATTGCAATGTTTCCCTTTTACACAACTCTAGATGCATTGTGAGTTTATTTGGTGCAGAATATGTTTATTATGATTTTGTGCTAATTATAGGTTTGGAACAGTATGTATACATTCTGTTTTTTGTAAACCACCTTCTGCAGCCCTTGTGTATAAATTGTACTTTCTCATATTGTTCTCATGCCTTGCGGTGTAGCAAAGCCATGGAGGATTGATTGAAACTCAAGCCTATCTCTGTAAAAATAATGGTAGCACCGGGAATGTATTGAGGATCCAGCTGCAAATTAGTACTAATGTAATACATTTAATGCGAGTGAAACAAACCAATTTTAAAACTGGCTCTGCCAAGATCCCAAGGAACTACTTGGAATCCACTCTCCTCAGCCCACATGCATCACTCAGTCGGCATTATTAAAATAATTAATAATTTACGACCATAATTACTGGAAATATTGAATAGATCAAGCTGCCTCTTTAGAGCGAGGGAAGAATAAGGAATTATTGTGAAGGGTTTTGTAGGTGCGCGACTTGGTCACTGCATTTCCTAGAAACCATTTGTTGTAATTATTTCCTTGCCTTTGAACAGACGTGAGAGTTTCAGCGGTAATGAAAGATTTGATGTAATGGAAGTATTTTGTTCCATGATGTATTTCAATTCTCTGCTTTGCTCATCATGGCCTCTTGTGCATAAATGCAAGTCTTTTTTTTATTTAAGTAAGATCCTTCTTTTAGCCTGAGGAGTAAAATCGAGATCCAGAAGACAAAGGCTTAAGGTGAGAGGGAAAAGATTTAACAGGAACCTGAAGGGCAACTTTTTCGCAAAAAGGGTGGTGGGTATATGGAAAGAGCTGCCAGAGGAGGACGTTGAGGAGGGATTACAACAAAGTTTAAATAAACCTGCCCAAATGTCCTCTAGAGGGATCTGGGCCAAACACGAATAGATGGGACTAGCGTAGATGGGGCATCTTGATCGGCTTAAACAAGCTGGGCTAACTGGTCTGTTTCTGTTCTCTATGAATCTGACTCAATATTGGCATTTGCCTTCCTATCTGCTTGCAGCACATCCTCACTAGCTATTTGTGATTCATGTACAAGAACATGTAGCTCCCTTTGTACTTATCAGAAATTTATTTAAATAAATCTGCCTTCAGATACCTCAAAAGTGTGCATAAGATCAGATGTTTCCAATCTGAATTCTATTTAGCTTGTTTTTTCCCAAGCCTATCAATATATCGTGGTGCACATTGGCACCAACGATGTAGGTAAAAAATGGGATGAGGTCCTACAAGGTGAATTTAGGGAGCTAGGAGATAAATTTAAAAGTAGGACCTCAAAGGACCTCAAATAATCTCTGGATTATTACCAGTGCCACATGCTAGTCAGAGTAGAAATAGGAGGATATTGCAGATGAATACGTGGCTTGAAAAATGGTGCAAGGGGGAAGGATTCAAATTTCTTGGGCATTGGAACCAGTTCTGGGGGAGGTGGGACCAGTACAACAGGATGGTCTGCACCTGGGCTGGAATGGAACCAATGTCCTGGGGGGGGGGGGTTCTAGTGCTGTCGGGGAGGATTTAAACTACTGTGGCGGGGGGATGGGAGCATGAGCAGAGAGACAGAGGCGTATAAAATGCGGGTAGAAGCAATAGGTAGCAAGGCAAAAAGTAAAAGTGGCAGGCAGACAAATCCAGGGCAAAAATCAAAAAGGGCCACTTTTCAAAATAATTGTATAGGGGTAAGAGTGTTACCCGATGGCTTTGTGTCTCAATGCAAGGAGCATTTGTAATAAGGTGGATGAGTTGAATGTGCAGATAGTTATTAATGAATATGATATAGTTGGGATCACGGAGACATGGCTCCAGGGTGACCAAGGCTGGGAGCTGAACATCCAGGGATATTCCAGAGGAGTAGACAGAAAGGAAAAGGACGTGGGGTAATGTTGCTGGTTAGATTAACACAATAGAAAGGAAGAACATTAGCTTGGAGGATGTGTAATCAATATGGGTAGAGCTGCGAAACACTAAGGGGCAGAAAATGCTAGTGGGAGTTGTGTGCAGGCCACCTAACAGTAGTTGGGGATGGCATCAAACAGGAAATTAGAAATGCGTGCAACAAAGGTAAAACAGTTATAATGGGTGACTTCAATCTACATATAGATTGGGTGAATCAAATTGGCAGGGGTGCTGAGGAAGAGAAATGTATGCGGGATAGTTTTCTAAACCAGCATGTAGAGGAACCAACGAGAGAGCAGGCTATTCTAGACTGGGTATTGAGTATTGAGGAAGGGTTAGTTAGCCGTCTTGATGTGTGTGGCCCCTTGGGCAAGAGTGACCATAATATGGTTGAGTTCTTCATTGGGATGGAGAGTGACATTGTTAATTCAGAAACAAGGGTTCTGAACGTAAAGAAAGGTAACTTTGAGGGTATGTGAATTGGCCAAGATAGACTGGCAATTGATTCTTAAAGGGTTGATGGTGGATATGCAATGGAAGGCTTTTAAAGACTGCATGAATGAACTACAACAATTGTTCATCCCAGTTTGGCAAAAGAATAAATCAGGGAAGGTAGTGCATCCATGGATAACAAGAGAAATCGGGGATAGTATCAAAACAAAAGATGAAGCATGCAAATTAGCCAGAAAAAGCAGCCTACCAGAGGACTGGGAGAAATTCAGAGTCCAGCAGAGGATGCCAAAGGGCTTAATTAGGAAAGGGAAAATAGATTATAAAAGAAAACTGGCAGGGAACATAAAAACTGACTGCAAAGGTTTTTATAGATATGTGAAGAGAAAAAGATTAGTTAAAACAAATGTAGGTCCCTTGCAGTCAGAAACTGGTGCATTGATCATGGGGAACAAGGACATGGCAGACCAATTAAATAACTACTTTGGTTCTGTCTTCACTAAGGAAGACATTATATAATCTGCTGTAAATAGCAGGGGACCGGGGGTCAAATGAGATGGAGGAACTGAGTGAAATCTAGATTAGCCGGGAAGTGGTGTTGGGTAAATTGAATGGATTAAAGGCTGATAAATCCCCAGGGCCAGATAGGCTGCATCCCAGAGTACTTAACGAAGTAGCCCCAGAAATAGTGGATGCATTATTGATAATATTTAAAAACTCTTTAGATTCTGGAGTAGTTCCTGAGGGATGGAGGATAGTTAATGTAACCCGGCTTTTTAAAAAGGGAGGGAGAGAGAAAACTGGGAATTACAGACCAGTTAGTCTAACATCGGTAGTGGGGAAAAATGCTAGAGTCAGTTATTAAAGATGGGATGTGGATAAATGTGAGGTTATCCACTTTGGTGGCAAAAACATGAGGGTAGACTATTATCTGAATGGTGGCAGATTAGGTAAGGGGGAGATGCAACGAGACCTGGGTGTCATGGTACACCAGTCATTGAAAGTAGGCATGCAGGTGCAGCAGGCAGTGAAGAAAGCAAATGGTATGTTAGCATTCATAGCGAAAGGATTTGAGTATAGGAGCAGGGAGGTTCTACTGCAGTTGTACAGGGTTTTGGTGAGGCCACACCTGGAGTACTGCGTACAGTTTTGGTCTCCAAATCTGAGGAAAGACATCCTTGCCATAGAGGGGGTACAGAGAAGATTCACCAGACTGATTCCTGGGATGTCAGGA
Organism: Raja brachyura; assembly: GCA_963514005.1. The sequence continues at coordinate 94,562,648 of OY740782.1, forward strand.
CTTTCATATGAGGAAAGATTGGATAGACTCGGTTTGTACTCGATGGAATTTAGAAGATTGAGGGGGGATCTTATAGAAACCTACAAAATTCTTAAGGGGTTGGACAAGCTAGATGCTGGAAGATTGTTCCCGATGTTGGGGGAGTCCAGAACAAGGGGTCACAGTCTAAGGATAAGGGGGAATTCCTTTAGGACCGAAATGAGGAAAACATTCTTTACACAGAGAGTGGTGAGTCTCTGGAATTCTCTGCCACAGAAGGTAGTTGAGGCCAGTTCATTGGCTATATTTAAGAGGGCGTTAGATGTGGCACTTGTGGCTAAAGGGATCAGGGGGTATGGAGAGAAGGCAGGTACGGGATACTGAGTTGGATGATCAGCCATGATCACATTGAATGGCGGTGCAGGCTCGAAGGGCCGAATGGCCTACTCCTGCACCTATTTTCTATGTTTCTATGTAACACATTTGGAAAGTGGTGAAATTATTGGACAAAGTCAGCATGGATTTATGAAAGGTAAATCATGTCTGACGAATCTTATAGAATTTTCTGAGGATGTAACTAGTAGAGTGGATAAGGGAGAACCAGTGGATGTGTTATATCTGGAATTTCAGAAGGTTTTCGACAAGGTCCCACATAAGAGATTAGTTTTCAAACTTAAAGCACACGGTATTGGGGGTTCAGTATTGATGTGGATAGAGAACTGGCTGGCAGACAGGAAGCAAAGAGAAGGAGTAAACGGGTCCTTTTCATAATGGCAGGCAGTGACTAGTGGGGTACAGCAAGGCTCAGTGCTGGGACCCCAGCTATATAATATATATTAATGATCTGGATGAGGGAATTGAATGCAACATCTCTAAGTGTGCGGATGACACGAAGCTGGGGGGCAGTGTTAGTTGTGAGGAGGATGCTAGGAGACTGCAAGGTGACTTGGTTAGGTGAGTGGGCAAATGTATGGCAGATGCAGTATAATGTGGATAAATGTGAGGTTATCCACTTTGGTGGCAAAAAGTAGACTATCTGAATGGTGGCCGATTAGTAAAAGGGGAGATGCAACGAGACCTGGGTGTCATGGTACACCAGTCATTGAAAGTAGGCATGCAGGTGCAGCAGGCAGTGAAGGAAGCGAATGGTATGTTTACATTCATAGCAAAAGCATTTGAGTATAAGAGCAGGGAGGTTCTACTGCAGTTGTACAGGGTGTTGGTGAGGTCACACCTGGAGCATTGTGTACAGTTTTTGTCTCATAATCTGAGGAAAGACATTCTTGCCATAGAGGGAGTACAGAGAAGGTTCACCAGGCTGGTTCCTGGGATGGCAGGACTTTCATATGAAGAAAGACTGGATAGACTCAGCTTGTACTCGCTAGAATTTAGAAGATTGAGGGGGGGGATCTTATAGGGACTTACAAAATTCTTTAGGGGTTGGACTGGCTAGATGCAGGAAGATTTTTCCTGATGTTGGGGAAGTCCAGAACAAGGGGTCACAGTTTAAGGATAAGGGGGAAGTCTTTTAGGACCGAGATGAGAACATCATTTTTCACAAAGAGCGTGGTGAATCTGTGGAATTCTCTGCCACAGAAGGTATTTGAGGCCAGTTCATTGGCTATATTTAAGAAGGAGTTAGATGTGGCCCTTGTAGCTAAAGGGATCATGGGGTATGGAGAGAAGGCAGGTGCAGGATACAGAGTTGGATGATCAGCCATGATCATATTGAATGGCGGTGCAGGCTCGAAGGGCCGAATGGCCTACTCCTGCACCTATTTTCTATATTTCTATGTTTCTAAGACGTGCAAGGAAAATGTGAGCGAGTGATTAACTAACAGATCTTGAAGAAATACAAAACATAGCTAAAGTTCTCAAAGGTAGTTGTAATGCACAAGATATCGACATGAATATGGAGTCTGTAGCTTGTTTCGGGAATGCACCAGTGACCTCAGTTGAGGTGGAAAGACGTTTTTCACAATTGAAGCATTCTGTCTGCTAGATGGCATAGTTTAACACCAGATAATTTGAAAAAAATGCTAGCAATTATGTGCAACCAGGCAACTTTGGTCATTTAATGTAGGATACCTTCATATTATCATTTTAAACCATATTTTGGTCATGGAAATAAATGCCTTTTTGTGCCTTTTTTTGTCAATAAATGGCTTTTTCATGCCTTTTTTTGTAACTTTATTATGCCGTTTTGCCTGTATTTCAGTGTTTTCTAGTGCCTAAACATCCTGGCTATTCATAACCTTTTTATATTCATAACCTACCATTACTTGATTTGTGTTTGAGTTCCTTCTTGAGAAATAAAGTTATGTTCATGGTTTTCAAATCAATTTATTAAGGTAATTCGTCGAGTATATTGTGATTTGTTTCTTTTAACCCTCAGGGATAGGCCATTGGGACCTACACTTTAGTTCCAATCGTTTTTTTTTTCCCCAATACCTTTACCTCTGTGATAATTGTTAAGTCCCTCCATACATCAGAAGTCTCTGAGATATTTTCACTGTCCTCCATGAATAACACAGATGCAAAGTAATCACATAACTTGCTAGACATATCATTTGGGAGGCTGTGGTAGCACACATAACTCCAGCCACTCAAACAATCGAGATTCACTGTAATTTGCCAACCTTTCTAACGGGTCCATGACAGCCACCATCTCCTTGGCCTGACGCTCATCCCGGGATAATAAGGATACCTATGTAAGTCTCCTCTTGTTGAAAATAGCTTTGTCTTCAATGTCATGATTGTAACCAAGCTCCTTTCCAAACTCCTGGACTTGAGTACCATCCTCTGCAACTGGATCCTTCATTTCTTGATCCATAGACCACAATTTGTGTGAATATTTGACAAAACATCCTCCACAATAATTCTCAGTACAGGTGCCCAGCAAGGCTACATCCTCAGTTGTTTACTATACTCACGATATAGTCATGACTGTGTGGACAAATATTGTTCTCGCATTATTTTCAAGTTTGCAGATAATGCACCATAGTGGGCTGGTTCTTGAACAATGACTGGGTGGAGTGCAGGAAGGAGATAGAGACTTAGTAGTGTCATATGAAGACAACAGTCTCTCTTTCAATGTCAGCAAAATGAAGAAGCTGGTCATTGATTTCAGGAAATGGGGTGAAGTTCAATAGTGCTGGTGAAAATGGTCAAGCTTCAAGATCCAACGCATATGCATATGTGTATATATATAAACAATTTAATCTGGTCCAACCGCATCGATATTGTGGCCCAGAAATCACATTGACACTAGTCCTTCAGAAGATTATGGAAATTCAACATGTTTCTGATGACTTTTTACCAATTTCTATTGATGCACTGTGGAATGGATTCTATTAAGATGCATCACAGTTTGGTATGGCAACTGGTCCGCCTAAGACCACAAGAAATTACAGAGTGATGTGGATGCAGCCAAGTCCATCACACAATCCAGCTACCCCTCCACCCCCATTGACTACATCTGTACTTCACACTGCCTTGGGAAATCGGCCAGCATTATCAAGGAACACTCATACCCCATTCTCTCTTCTCCACTCTTTGATTGGGGGAAAAAGATACATCTGCTTGGAAGCATGCACCATCAGATTCGAGAACAGCTTCTTCCCTGCGGTTATCAGTCTCCTGAATGGACTTCTCATGCATTGCATTTATTTTAATCTACCTCATCACAACTCTCACTTTTTAATCAGCACATTCTCTGTAGCTGTAACACCACATTCTGCACTCTGTTTCTTTTCCTTTCTGCGCCACCTATTATATTTGTGTATGATTTGATTGTATTTGTTCATGGAATGATTTATAAGGATAGCACACAAAGCAATAGTAAACAAGCACCACTCAGTTGTTTAATACACACCACATTTTTATTATGTTATCCCCCATGAAATGTTAGAAATTTTACTTATGTTTTTGCACTTGCCTCATGGATTTGCCTATAATGGTGAAACATTATTGAGCTGGAAATCTTTCACTACATTTAAAGTTTGCATTGCAATGACCCTTAATGGACAAAATAATTTTTAAAAATCCCCATGATTTTAAGCCATGCTTCCGGTGGCATGTATTCATTTTACAAAATATTATTTTGCAAACTAGATTTCCCAACTTCCTTCCTTTTATAGTGAATCCAAAGCTTCCAATTGATATTATTCTTAACAATTCTTACGACTGGACATTTCTCAATACAAGTAGCAAGTTAGACTAAATTATGCAGCAAACTATTTTGAGAATAATTAAAACCACCATTAACACATTTTGTTTGATGTCAACTGTGCACATTCCACTTTCATTTTCACTCGATGTGTTTGTGATGCAGGGTGAGAGTGACTCTTGTTGAAGTGATGCCTCGGGCATGCTGTGTGGAAATTGTAAGCAATAGAGAAATGCAGCAATATGAGAACTTTTGATTGCACTGAATATTTTTAACTGCTGTTCTATTTTTTTTGTCATTCTATATTTCATGCTAAAATCAATTACATGCATTTCTAAAATGGTCCTATCACTGGATAAAATGGTTATTTTTCTATTTTATTTCAGTCCCTCCTGGTGCGATGTCTCTGGCTCCTTTACACTAACTCTTGTTTGTGTCCTTTCCTATTCATGATAGTGTGGCAGCCCCTGGTGGTTAGCCACTCGTGGTGCAAACCCTCGGCTCTGGGGGTTGGTTCACGTGACTTGGTTTGGCAGAAAGAGCGGGTCATGGGCCTGTGGTGTGTATATATATACTGTTGGTAACACCCTTGCCCCTTGTTGGGTTCTGAGAGCTCTTTTGTGTTAACAATAAAGGTCACTTTGTTTGACAAGATGTATCTCGTTATAGTAGACACAAAATGCTGGAGTAACGCAGCGGGACAGGCAGCATCTCTGGAGATAAGGAATGAGTGACACTTCAGGTCGAGACCCTTCTATCAGTCCCGCTGAGTTACTCCAACATTTTCTGTCTATCTTCGATTTAAACCATCTGCAGTTCTGACGCATTGTTCCGTATGCTTACCATCTTCTATATGAAGAAGTTGCTCCTCAGGTTCCTATTAAGTATTTCCCTGCTCACCTTAAACCTATGGTCTGTAGTTTTTGATTTTCTTCACTGGGGGAGGGGGAGGGGGGGGGGGGTGGGGGGGGGGGGGGGAGGAGGACTTTGTATATCCATCTTGTCTCTGCCCCTCTTGTTTTTTATACTTCTCTTTCAGGTCACCCCTCAGTCTCCTGCACTCCAAGGAATAAATTTCTAGTCTACCTAACCTTGCCCTGTAACTCAGGCCCACACTTCCTGCCAACATTCTCATTAATCTCCTTTGCATTCTTACCAGCTTAATGTCATCTTCCCTGTTGTAGGAAAAACAAAGCTATACACAAATCTCCCAATGCAGATTTGCTGACATCTTGCACACCTCCAACATAACATCCAAGCTCCAAGACTAATTGTCTTGGCTGATGATGGTCAGCATGTTGAACATCTTCTTTACCCTATTCTTGTGATACCATTTTCGGGGAACCATGTGCATGCATTCTCAGGTCCTTCTTTTCTACAACACACCCCGGCCCCTACTACTCACAGTGGGGGTTCTATCCTGGTTTGACTTCCAAAAATACAACACCTTGCACTCATTTGAACAAAGCACAATTTGCTATCCCTCAGCCCACTTATCCGCTGACCATGATCCTGCTGTAATTGTTGATAACCACCTTATGTCCATGATAATGCAAATTTGAGTGCCATCTGCAAATTTACTAATCATTCCTTGTACCTTCTCATCCAAACTTTTAATATAGATGACAAACAACTGTGGGCCTTGTACTGATCCCTGTGGTGTACCATTAATTACAGGCCTCTGGTTAAAATTACAATCTTCCATAAACTTCTGCTTCTTACCATCAATCAATTATATATCCGATTGGTTTGTTTTCCCTAGATTTCATGTAACCTGATCATCCAGACTAGCTGACTGCGGGACCCCTACCCTAATGTCCATGTCGATAACACTTCTCTTTTGCTGTCCAATTCTCTTTGCTACAGCATCAACAAATCATAACAGATTTATAATGCATGATTTCCCAAGAACAAAACCATGCAGATTATCCCAAATCAGTCCATGCCTATCCAAATGTTGGCAGATTGTGTCCTTCCAAATTCCTTCCAATATCTCATTATCAACCACAGCTTGTTCCCCACAGCCACCAGGCCATTGAACTCAACTCAAACAAAACTGAACACTAATAGCCCATCTGTTTATTTGCACTTTATCTGTTTTATTCATTCATGTGTGTATATATTTATATAGTGGTATATGGACAAACTGATCTGTTCTGTATCCATGCCTTTGTTCTGTTATGCTGAAGCAAAGCATGAATTTCATTGTTCTATCTGGGACACATGACAATAAACTCTCTTGAATCTTGAAAAAAAGATGCTTTTCCATGCTCCCCTTCTTAAATATATTACATTGACCACATTCTAGTCTTCCAGAACTGCATCTGTGGCTAAAGATGATGCAATTTTCTCTGCAAGGGTCTCCACAATTTATTTCCTTGCTTCCCATATGGTCTGAAATTACACTTGATCAGACCATTGGGATTCATTTGCCTTTTGGTGATTAAAGGCCACCAAAACCTTTCTTGTTTCTTTGTATATGGTCTAACACACCCTAACTCGCTTTTCTAAATTCTTTAGCTATTGGGATTTTCTTCACACTAAACACTTGGAAGAAATGTTCACTAAAACTCTCACCTATTTTCTGTGGTTCTACACAAAGATGACCACGTTGATCTTCAAGAGGATATTATTTCTCTAGCCACTCATAAATTCCTAATATACATGTAGAATCTCTTGTTTTTTACGTTGACCTTGCTTTCCAGATCCCTCTTTCCCTCTTTTTGTTTTCATACTTCATCACCAGAGTTCATTAAACTTACCCATCTTGTCAGCCACCATAACAGGAACATGCTGACTCTTACTAGTTTTGAAAGCCCCCCATATGCCAGGCATTTTATTTACTTGTCTCCTCAGTTGACCTCCGCAAATTCCTGTCTAATGCTTCCAAAAGTAGACTAGCTGCATTTTGGCCCTTAAGTTTTAGGACGAGTCCTGCCTTTCTCAATAACTTTAAAAAATAATGGAATTGTAATTCTTGGACACATTTAGCAAATTTCAGTGCATTCAAGCGATAATATCCCAAACCCCTGAGTTGCTCCTCACTCCGAGGTTTTTTTTTCTTGCCTGTAAAGTCTTGCAGTGAAATGAAAGAAGTTTAAAGCACAGATCTTTCCTTCCCTTTTCCCATGCTCCTAGCTGTTATGTATACTAATCTTGTTCTGTTTGCCTCATTTTTGCTTGGGGAATTCTCTGACAATCTAGTTTGAACTCTGGCTGGATATTGAAGCCCTTCTAGCCTAGGTGCAACCCATCCCTCTTGTACAGGTCACCTCTGCCACAAAAGAGACTGCAGTGATCTAAGAGCCCGAATCCTTGCCCCCTCTGTGATTCTGGGCCTTCAGCACATACTTTAGATCATAATGCTACTGTCTAAATTGATTCATAGTAAATGCAAAGCGCGCAGACAGACAGGCGCGCGCAGACAGACAGACATGCACACAGACAGACATGCACACAGACAGACAGAGGCAGTAGGATTTCAAAGCTGACTTAACGTTGGACTGCAGAAAATTTCTCCATTTAGTGAGGAATTCCAGTGTTCTTCTGGAGTGCTGTGGCAGATTGCCACTCATGCCTGGAGACCGGGAGTAGGAAAGAGGTGGTATTCATGTTGTTTCTAGCACCATAACCCTGGTCCCATATCCTTTTGCCCAGGGCAGGCGCCTGGGCTTAAACAAATAGAAGGTACTTTTTGGGGATGAACATGGGATCATGGTCCAGACTGGGTACCGGTGGACCAGGGATGCAATAACAAAGGGTCTGCATGATCCAGAAGGATGTGATTGCTTCTGCCGAGGTTGCAGGGGGGAAGTGTGAGATTATATTAAAGTCTCAGGAGGATGTGGCCCTAGCTCTGGAGAAGGGGCTCACAGTGGGGGGGATCTTTGTACCGGTGGAACCGTGGGTGTCCATTGTGAGACCGGTTCCCCTGTGCTGCATTCCCATATTCATCCGGGATGTGCTCCTTCCACACCTGGCAAAGATTGGGGATGTGCGGTCTAGGCTGACTCGGCTTATGCAGCCCTGGAGTGAACTGTGTCTTAAAGGGATCCTGAGATTCAAGAGGCGGGTGTTCATGAAGGTGGGAATGGGGTCGGGCACGGAGGGGAGCATCATTGTGGAGCAGGGATTTGCCCAGTCGCCGGGCTGCTGCGAGAAATCCCAACGCAGCTGCCCAGGAACGTACTGCTGGCTCATCTGGGGCTGCCAGTTCCACCTAGGTGACCCGGGGCAGTGCTGGCCCCAGCCCCTCACATCCGGAACCTGTGGCCGTGGTTGACGGGGGGGCAGGTGAAGATGGGGAAGGAGTCCAGGAAGAAGAATAAAAACACCTCCAAGCGAGTCACTCGCAAACGGAAGGGCCCATGCTCAGACCTGAGCCCACCCAAAGGGTGCCTGTTGGCCCCGGAGAGATTCAGCAAGGAGTTGAGGAGGTTCAGAAGGGAGCTGGGGTGGTTGAACTTGGGGATGGAAAAGAGGTAGTTGGTAGTGGGGAGGTAGAGGACCCTTCCTTTATGGAGGTCACCAGACTGCCGCACATCAACAGGACTAAAAGAAGGCATGAACTCTGTGAGGGAGAGCAAGGCCCTGGGCTCAAAGTTAGGGAGCAGCCTACCTCGAGACCTTTCACCTCTGTTGAGTCTGGTGGCCCAGGACTAGTGTCCTCTGGACAGGAGGTTGTTCCTTCATTTCAGGGGCCTTCCGAGGGTGTTCCTGCCTTCTCCCCATCTCCCTTGATTCCGCTAGCCCCTAGAATTCTATCTAACTCTCTCTTAAATCCATCCAGTGATTTGGCCTCCACTGCCCTCTGGCAGGGAATTCCACAAATTCACAACTCTCTGGGTGAAAATGTTTTTCTCACCTCAGTCTTAAATGGCCTCCCCTTTATTCTAAGACTGTGGCCCCTGGTTCTGGACTCGCCCAACATTGGGAACATTTTTCCTGCATCTAGCTTGTTCAGTCCTTTTATAATTTTATATGTTTCTATAAGAACCCCCCTCATCCTTCTAAACTCTAGTGAATACAAGCCTAGTCTTTTCAATCTTTCCTCATATGACAGTCCCACCATCCCAGGGATCAATCTTGTGAACCTACGCTGCACTGCCTCAGTCACAAGGATGTCCTTCCTTAAATTAGGAGACCAAATCTCTACGCAATACTCCAGATGTAGTCTTACCAGAACCGAAAACAACTGCAGAACAACCTCTTTAGTCTTATACTGAAATCCTCTTGTTATGAAGGCCAACCTTCCATTAGCTTTCTTCACTGCCTGTTGACTGGTGACCGGTGTACAAGGACATCCAGGTCTCGCTGTACCTCCCCCTTACCTAAGCTAACCCCATTGAGATAATAATCTGCCCCCTTGTTTTTGCCACCAAAGTGGATAACCTCACATTTATCTATATTATACTGCATCTGCCCACTCACTCAACCTGTGCAGGTCACCCTGCAACCTCCTAACATCCTCTTCACAGTTCACACTGCCACCCAGCTTTGTGTCATCCACAAACTTGCTAGTGTTGCTCCTAATTCCCTCTTTCAAATCATTAATATATATGGTAAACAGTTGCGGCCCCAACACCGAGCCTTGATGCACTCCACTCGCCACTGCCTGCCATTCTGAAAAGGACCCGTTCACTCCTACTCTTTGCTTCCTATCTGTCAACCAATTTTCTATCCATGTCAACACCCTACCCCCATACATAGAAACATACAAAATAGGTGCAGGAGGAGGCCATTCGGCCCTTCGAGCCAGTACTGCCATTCATTCTGATCATGGCTGATTGTCCCCAATCAATAACCCGTGCCTGCCTTCTCCCCATATCACTTTATTCCACCAGCCCCTAGAGCCTTATCTAACTATCTCTTAAATCCATCCAGTGATTTGGCCTCCTCTGCCCTCTGTGGCAGGGAATTCCACAAATTCATAACTCTCTGGGTGAAAATGTTTTTTCTCACCTCAGTCTTTAAGAGTTTAACCAACTTTTTTTTTTTTAATTTGCCTCTGGTGATTTTCTATTATTTTCCCCTTTATTCTAAGACTGTGGCCCCTGGTTCTGGACCATCAGCATTGATCGTAATTTTCCAGTCTTTGAGGAACTTTCCATCTCTGTCCAGATTAAAGAAAATTTATCTCATTCGCAAATTCATTCAATGTGCTATTCAATGTTCACTTCAAACACATTGATGCAAATCATAAGTTACAGGAAACAAATTCTTGAGTGAGCCACTGATGAGCTAATGCTAATGCAAAATTATTGTTTGCATTAGAGACCTCAAGCACGGACGTAGGCCTCTGGTACTGGTCAGTCAGCTGCTTTTCTATCCCTTGGTCAGGAGTTGACATGTGCCCTGCACCAGCTCAGGACGGGCAAGTCCCCAAGAGAGAGTTTGTTAGAGCCTTCTGGGATGTCCTGGAGGGTGACTACATGAATCTCCTGGGGGAGAGCCTGGCGACCTGGTGAGATGCCCTTCTCGTGGTGTAGAGCAGTCGTTGTCTAGCTGCTCAAGAAAGGTGCACTCTGCCTGTTGAAGAACTGGCACCCGGTCTCCTTCCTCTGTGCAGAGTATAAAGTTTTTGCACAGGCAATCGCAAATCGCCTGGGCTCTATGCTGTCCCAACTGATCCACCTGGACCAGTCCTATACAGTCCCTGGCTGGTCCATTCAGGATAACATCCACCTGGTTTGGGACCTGATTCATCTAGCTCAGGGCACTGGTCAGTCAGCTGGTTTTCTGCCCCTTGATCAGGAGAAGGATTTTGACAGGGTAGATCATGACTACCGTTTTGGGACGCTGCAAACCTTCCGATTTGGACCGCATTTTGTGGCGTTTGTATGCTGCAGCGGAGTGTCTTCTGAAGGTTAATGGTGTGTTGTTGGCTTCCATTCTCTTTGGGAGGGGGGTCCGTCAGGGGTGTCCCATGTCTGGTCAGTGTGGAACCATTCCTGTGTCTTCTTTGGAGGCGGTTGACAGGTCTGGCCTTACCAGGACCGGGGGTGGAGGTGGTTCTTTCGGCTTTTGCTGATGTACTCCTTATGTTTACTGACCCTGGTGACCTGCGGAGGATGCGTGATTGCCAGCAGGTTTTCTCGGCTGTATCGTCTGCCAAGATTTACTGGAGTAAGTGTTCTGTGCTTTTAGTGGGTCAGTGGCAGGTGAGCTCCCTGCCGGAGGACATGACGTAGTATATGTGAAGCACCACCTCCTCTACCTGGGGGAAGACCTAAGTCCCATTGAGGATGCTTGAGGCCAAGCTGGCTACTCTTATCCCGCCCTCTATCTTTGCAACTACAATACAGAAGAAGCTGGTGGATTTCTTTTGGGGAGATCGGAAGCACTGGGTTTCCACAGCGGTCCCGAGTCTCCTGTTTGAGGAGGGTGGCCAGTCCTTGGTATGCGTGCGTACCCAGGTGGCAGCTCTGTGTCTCAGGACTCTGCGGAGGTACATGTACACGGAGCACCCTCCTAAAAGGCACGCTCGGGCAACAAATTTATTTCTGCCGAGCCGTTGCCTGAGGGGGGGGTTTTGCGGCTCCTGGTGGCGGGTATCAGTTGACCTGGCATATGGGGTCTGTCTAGTTTCTATCACAATGTGTTAAGAGTGAGGAATTTGGTCATCTTCAGCCAGAGCGTTGCACCTCAGGGAAAGGGGGGTGTTGTGGCTGTGAGGTTGGCCGGTCCTCACCCTGTCATGGCGGGTGTCGAGGAGAGGCGTGTGCTTGGAGTGATTCTGACTGAACTTACTTCCACTCATCCGGAATAACTCATCGGGCTCGGGCTCCGGGATATTTTCCTGGTGCCGACCCCACACAACATGAGCCACCTTTCAGAGATGCCCAGCATGCCGTGTTGTGATGTGGGGAGATGCACACTGTACAGATTGCTCCTGCACATTCTGCACCTCCTTGCCTTCGTCTTCTGTCCGGACACGCCTTGGCGGTCCGTGTTACCACCTGAAGGCCGGGAGAGGTCCCCAGTGGAGGTCTCTCTACAAGGGAGTCTTCCCCCTTTATGTTGGGGATCTGGGGTGGAGAGTGTTGCACATAGATTTGGAATGTAATAAACTTTTGAGTCGGTTCACAGGCTTGCCGACCGCCTGTAAGTTCTGCAGCGAGGAAGAGACTGCGTTCCCCATGTATATGGAGTGTGTGAGGTTGCTTCCCTTGTACGAATATCTGAAGGGGCTACTTCTCAGGTTTTGGCTGCATTTTAGTCCCACAATCCTGGTGTTTGGGCACTGGGCAGGTGGTGGGGACGGCCGATGGGGGGGGGGGGGGGGGGGATCTCCCTGTCGGTTTACTCCTGGGCCTGGCCAGATGGCCATTCGCGGGTCCAGGCACCGGGCGGTCGATGGTCACACCAGAGTCGGCTAGCTGCCCCTCTTCCAGGCCAACGGCCATGCTTGAATGTCCCTGGAAAGGGAACACGCGGTGTCCACAAGGATGCTGGAGGCCTTCCGTGAATGCTGGTCACCACGAGGGGTCGAGAGCATTGTAGATAATTATTGCACCATTGTACTAAAATAACTGCTTGATGTATTGTAAACATTGAATGTTTATGTACTTTTGGTACGCTGTAATATGCAATTGCTGAATAAAGTCCTTGGAAAGGAAAAAAAAGAGAGAGATCAACTGAATGGATTCAGGAAAAATTAGCTTTTTGCACGAGTGTAAAAAGAAACATGGCATAAAGCTAAATCAAAACCCAGCTATGCAGTGGGTGGTTTTAAATCTAATAATTTAGCATTTGTATTTGTTCAGCAATGGCTCGCTCAATTTGTTTCCCGTAATTTATGATATGCATCAATGTGTTTGAAGTGAATATTAAATAGTACATTGATTGAATTTGTGAATGAGATGCATTTTCTTTAATCTGGGCAGAGATGGAAAGTTCCTCAAAGACTGGAAAATGACTATCAATGTTGATATGGTGCAATAAACCCATAAACTAATGCTGAGATACAGAGAATTGCAGAAGCTGGTTTATGATTAAAAAAAAATACACAGAGTACTGGAGTAACTAAGTGGGTTAGGCCACATCTCTGGAGAACATGGATAAGTGACGTTTAGGGTCAGGGGCCTTCTTTAGACTGATTGTGGTCAGGGGGTTAAGAAAGCTCTTAATGCTGTTCAGACCGGGCAGGATCAGTTGTGAAAATATTGTAGGTGTTTTTTTTTCATGTTTTTGATTTAAAAACTGGAAAAATACACTTTTGTTTAGCAAGAGCAGATTAAAAGGAAAAAATATTTGGGTGAAGAATGAATGAAAGGGAAGTTGCACAATTTAGCTGAAGGCAGAAGTGATAAAATGTCAAACGAAATAACGTTCAAATATATAAGACACTGCCTGAAATATTAGAAAAATGTCCATTGAAGAATCTCTGCACTTCATGTTTCGAAATCTGTCAAAAAGGTGTTCTTGCAGTGTCCACTTGGTAGTCGTCCCTGACATATGGGAATCGTTTAAAGATCAGTTGATCAAAGTTCCGAATGGGCATTTTCCAGTGAGGACGAATAAGGATGGCAAACCCTGGGAACCTTAGATGACCAATGAGGTTGCAAATTTGGACAAAAATAAAAGGAAGCATATGCAAAGTGTAAGAGGGTGGAATCAGACAGGGTCTTAGCGGTATATAAAGAAAGGAGGAAAAAACTCAGGCAGGGGATTAGAAGGGCCCAAAGGTAGCACAAAATGGATTTGGTGAGTTGGATTATAGAAATAAACAAAGTTTTTAGACCTACATTAAAACAAGAGGATGACCAGGGAGAAGGTAGGACTGCTCAAGGATCATGAACGGAATTTGGAGTCTGAGGATGTAGGCACGGTTCTAAACAAGTACTTTGCATCAATTTTTACCAAGGAGAAGGACATGAAAGACAGTGAGATCACTATAGAGAATACTAATATGCAAGGGCAGTTTGAGATTAAGAAGGAGGAGCTGTTTAAACTTTAGAGATATTGTGGAAACAGGCCCTTCGGCCCACCGAGTCCGCACTGACCAGTGATCACCCCGCACACTGACACTATCCTACACACTCGAGACAATTTACAAATTTACAAAAGCCAATTGGCCTACAAACCTGTATGTCTTTGGTGTGTGGGAGGAAACTGGGGCACCTGAAGAACACCCATGCAATCACAGTGAGAACGTGCAGACATCACCCAGAGATGGGATCGAACCTGAGCCTTTGGGATTGTTAGGCAGTAACCCTACTGCTGTACCATTGTGCTTCCCCCAATTTGGGGTTCTTGAAGAGCATATATAATGGTATAATTATATAATGGTATATGATACACACTGATCTGTTCTGTAGTCATGCCTACTATGTTCTGTTGTGCTGATGCAAAGCAAGAATTTCATTGTCCTATCAGGGGCACATGACAATAAACTCTCTTGAATCAAGATGGATAAATCCCTGTTGGGATTTATCTCGGGTTATTGAGAGAGCCATAGAGGAGATTGCAGGAGCCTTGAAGATTTTTGTATCTCTCTGGCCACAGGCGATGTCCCAGAGGACTGGAGAGAAAGGAGTGTAATTCCTTTATTTAAGAAGGAAAATGGAGAGAATCCAGGGAAAAGTAGGCCAGTAAGCCTCACATCAGTGGTAGAGATAGTTGAAGATGATTCCTATTTGGAAGAGAATGGGATCAATGGGAATCAGCATGGGCTTGTATGCGGTGGGGTCTCACTTATTGATTGAGTTTTTTGAGGAGGTAAGGAGGGTGATCGATCAAGGATGATCAATGTTGTCAATATGGATTTCAGTAAGGCATTTAATAAAGCCCCCCATGGGAGGCTGATGCAGAAGATTAAGATGTACAGGAGTGACAGTGACTTTGGTCATGTGAATTCAGAACTGGCTCACGGATAGAAGACAGAAGGTTGTGGTGGATGGTAAATATTCTGGTTGATATATGTGTGTGTATATAAAAAATGACTTGGATGTAAACGTGGATGGGTTTGGTTAGTAAATTTGCAAATGACATCAAGATTACTGGGGTCGTGGATTGTGAGGAAGGCTGTCAAGCTATATAACGGGACATAGATTAGCTACATAAATGGCAGCTGACCAAGTGTGAGAGGTCAAATGTAAGGGGACAATATACAATTAATGGCTTAGCCCTCAACAGCATTGATGTGCAGAGGAATCGTTGGGTCCAAATCTATAACTCTCTGAAAGTGGCAACACAAATAGCGTGGTAATAGAAGACATGTGATATGCTGGCTTTCATAGGTCAGGGCATTGAGTATCAGAGTCAGGATGTTATGATGTAGCCTTAAGGGACCAGGCTGCATATGGTGTATTGTGTGCCCCATTGCAGGAAGTTTGTAGCAGTTTTGGAAAGGGTATAGAGGAGGTTTATGAGAATGTTGCCTGTATCAGGAAGTCTGATAGAAAGATTATAACATTGATAGGGTGGATTATAATATGTATATATGCATAGATAAGGTGGACAGTTAGAACCTCTTTCACAAGAACTACAGTGTATTTCAGGTGAGAGGGGCAACATTTAAATGATAGACACAAACAGCTGGAGTAACTCAGCAGGACAGGCAGCATCTCTGGAGAAAAGGAATGGATGACGTTTTGGGTCGAGAAACTTCTTCAGACAGAGTCGGGAGAGAGGGAGTCTATAGAAATGGGAGGGTAAGTATTGAAAATGACAGATCAAAGCAGATAATGTTAAGAAAATGTAGAATGGTACATTGTTAGTTATGGGGAAGGTGACAAGAATGCATACAATCAGTAAAATTAATCAGAAGGACAGTGAAGCTAGTCGGAGAACTAGGGTAGAGGAGCAACGGAGAGACCCGACACATCACCCATTCCTCCTCTCCAGAGATGCTGCTTGTCTCGCTATGTTACTCCAGTATTTTGTGTCTATCTTTGGTGTATAACCAGCATCTGTCGTTGTTCCCTACAAAATTTAAAGGAGAAGTGCAGGGCAGTTTTTTGTTACACTGAGCATGATGAGTGCCTGGAATGCTCTGCGGGGGTGTCTTTAAGGCCTGTCCCACTTGGGTATCATTTGCGCGTCATTTACGCGAAATCCTAAAAATTGGTTGGCACATCGTGACGCGCGCATGGTGCGTGGTGACGTATGCAGTGATGCGCGGTAGTGAGCGGCGCCCCAGGATTTTGGGATGTTCAAAATCCTCGCGCGCCACCTGCGTGACGCACTAATGACACCCAAATGGGACATGCCTTTTTGAGGCAGACAGGAAAATGGCATTTAAGAGACTTTCGAATAGGCATATGCATATAGAGGGGTATGGCTTATGTGCATGTAGAAAAGGGATAGTCTTGCCATCATGGCCCACAGACAATGTGAATTCAAGGCTATCCTTGTGCTGTACTATGTTCAAAATACTGCATTATAATGCCTATTTTTAATCCTGTATTTACTGGATTATTATCATTGATGATGATTCATTTACTTTCAATGTTTAGAGATTAATTTTAATCTAATAAACACCGAAGGTCATTTCATGGATTAGGGCTATGTGGTTACTATTGGCCTAAAAGTTCCTTGTGACATCATTTAAAAATAACAGTGGGGAAAAAAGCAGCAGTAAAATCCTTGCAATGAATCAATATAGTAACACATGTTGCATCAGACACAGCATGACATTAAACAGGAAATATGACAACTGTGTCTGAGAATTACATGAATGAATAATGCAATCATTTGGGATCTTTTAGAAACAGGATTAGAGTGGCTTATAAATTATTTAATGTCATTAAATGGTAGAAAGAAATATCTTGGCTATTGATTTGATTTTGACATGTACTATTGCAGCTGTTATGGAAATATATGGTCAGAATTAACACTGAATTGAAGATGAATTTAAAATGGGTTCGTTGTGACGATTCGTTTTTAGTATTTTTCACTAGTATGCATATTTCCATTTTTCAATGGACTAATATTTTTAATAATGACTGGAGAAGATATGACAATTATGGATGCCCATAAAATAAGAGAATACGTGTTTAAAAATAGAACACATAGAAACATAGAAAATAGTTGCAGGAGGAGGCCATTCGGCCCTTCGAGCCAGCACCGCCATTCATTGTGATCATGGCTGATCGTCCCCAATCAATAACCTGTGCCTGCCTCTCCACGTCAACACCCTACCCCCAATACCATGTGCTCTAATTTTAGTCACGAGTCTCCCATGCGGGACCTTATCAAAGGTTTTTTGAAAGTCTAGATACACTACATCCACTGGCTCCCCTTCATTCATTTTACTTGTCACATCCTCAAAAAATTCCAGAAGGTTAGTCAAGCATGATTTCCCTTTCATAAATGCATGTTGACTTGGACTAATCCTTTTACTGCTATCCAAATTCCCCATTATTACCTCTTTAATGATTGACTCCAGCATGTCTCCCACCACCGAAGTGAGGCTAACTGTTCTGTAATTCCCTGTTTTCTCTCTCGCTCCTTTCTTGAAAAGTGGGATAACATTAGCTATCCTCCAATCCACAGGAACTGATCCTAAATCAATTGAACATTGGAAAATGATCACCAATGCGTCCACTATTTCTAGAGCCACCTCCCTGAGGACCCTGGGATGCAGACCATCAGGCCCAGGGGATTTATCATCCTTCAGTCCCATTAGCCTACCCAATACTATTTCTCGCCTAATGATAATTTCCTTCAGGTCCTCTATCCCCTTTGATCCTCTGTCTTCCAGTACTTCTAGGAGATTGTTTGTCTTCCTTAGTGAAGACAGATTTAAAGTACCTGTCCAACTCCTCTGCCATTTCCTTGTTCCCCATAATAATTTCACCCTTGTCTGCCTTCAAGGGACCCACATCTGATTTTGCTACTCTTATTCCCTTAACATATCTAAAGAAGCTTGTACTGTCCTTTTTTATATTCCTGGCCAGCTTCCCCTCGTTTTTCAGCCCGTATTGCCCGTTTTGTTTCCTTCTGTTGTCCTATGAAAGTTTCCCAATCCTCTGGCTTCCGATTACTCTTTGCTGTGTTATACATCTTTTCTTTTAATTTTATTATATCCCTAACTTCGCTTATCAGTCACGGCTGCCTCCTACTCCCCTTAGAATCTTTCTTCCTTTTTGAAATGAAATGATCCTGCGTCTTCCAGATTAGCGTGGAGATATTCATTTAATAATTGGGTATCTGTACTCGATGTGAGATTTAAATAAAGAAATTAATGCTGATTTTTTTTTTTGATTACCAGTCTCGCAGTTAGATCAGATCACAAATGCAAAAAAAATCAATATAAAATCAGAAATGTAAATAAAGCATATAAGATCAGAAGGCAATAAAGTCGATAAACTGATGATGAGAAAATTGCCTGTTACAATTATGCCATTGAACTGTGCTATTTTAGAATAAATGTTTCTCAATTAATAAGCCACTGGCTTGTTGAATTTAATCTTAAAATAGTTCATTTGTATCATTGCAATATCAAACTTTGGTGACATAACTGTCAATATGCTTATAGTTTTATTAAAATAAATAATCCTAAAAGATATGCATTTAAATTTATTCAGCAAAAATATCTTAGATTTTGTTTTTGCATATCTTTCTTGTTTCATCTCCTATGTGTTAATATTCATTTAAATTGTCTTTGTATTGCAGTGGCTGTTTCTATGCTCTGTAATTTGATTCTCTTTTTATCGTCTCTCCTTGCCCTGAATGTCATTGCTGCACTTCTTTCATTGTTTTCTCTCTAGCTGAGTTTCTCCTTTCTCCCTACCAAAGCTTCTCCTTTCTCCCTACCAAAGCTATCCAGAGAAACAGAAAGGTGGGATATTCTTTCATTGTTGTTAGATTGAGGTGCATATATTGAGAGTGACGTATGTTCTTGTATACCAGTCATCGAAAACAAATATGCTGGTGCAGCAAGCTAAGCGGGAAAATGGTATGTTGGTACTCATCACAAGATGTCTTGTAGTAATTATGTAGAGTGAAGATAAAACCATATCTGGAGTTTTGTGTGTATCCACGATTTCCTGACCTAGAAATGATCCTCGCACAGTCAAGTGCAACAAAAATCCACCAGACCGATTCCTGTATTAGTGAAACTGCTCTTTAGGCAGGATTTGGTTAATTTGAATTTTGTTTTCAGTAAATAATATGCTGTAGATGATGTTGTTACAATTATAGAGGCAAGAAATAGATACAAAAGACATCAATGCATATAGAGGGTGGAAACATGGTGCTGTCAGAAATGGTTCTCTCTGTGTCTTTTTTAGAAACATTAAAATAAAAACCAGATCTGATGGAAAATTGTGAACAAAATAGAGTGAGAGATGAAGACGTTGAGCCAAGTGGAGTAAATAATGTATTTTGGACTATGGCTACCTTTCCTGACAAAAGCTGAATAAGTTCTCTTGGAAATACATTTAGTAGCAGATTGCTTCACCAATGACATCCATAAAAGTGGCAGGGGGAGGGAGAAAGCTCAATGTTGTTCATTCATTGATCAACGCTGGTCACGATGCAAGTCATTGATATTTTTTTTTTTTCAGGTTAATGAACTTTGATCAAAACTGGAAAAACACTTTTTAGCAAGAGCAAAAGGAAACGATGTTGGGGTGAAGGAGGAATGAAATAAAGGGAAGATGCATGATTGAGCTGAAGACAGAAGTGATAAAATGACAAAGGAATGAATGTGCAAATATATAAGACGCTACATGAAATGAAAAGAAATATCCATTCGAGAATCTTTGAACTTTGAAGTCTGTCAAAAAGGTGTTCTTGCAGTGTGCATGTGGTTGTCGTCCTTGTATGGGAATCGTTTAAAGATCAGTTGATCAGTTCGGAACTCGCATTTTCCAGTGAGGAGGGATGAGGGTAGAAATGTTAAGCTTCATTTCTTAAAGACAGACAACTCACAATAGGTTAGGTAAACCAACACAAGCTCTACTGATCGTTAGCCGGCGAGATTGCCAGGGATACAAAGTCAAGTATGCAATAGATACTTAACCCTCCTGAGCTACCACTGTAGGAACAGTTATACAGCACCTTTTTATCGTATTTTGGAAATGTAGTCACATGTTTATACGGAGCAGTAGCTAGGATATTCTCATTCCCTCCTTTTATTGATGTTAATGATAATACTAAAGTCCTTGGTTAGTACACAGTAAAGGCTTCAGGTATCTCAGTACATAGATTAATACAACAATCAGCAGTATAATAGATCCATGGTGAATTATAATTCCCCATATTCCTTCAAACATGCTAAATGGCCACCATTCTCCACCTTTATTAAAGTTATGCATCTCTTCCCCTACCTCTGTAATCTTCTTTATTTCTCTGGTGATATGTGCTGCTAAATCTGTAATGTTAGAGGATTCTTCAGGAATGTAAGTGAAGCATTTGCACCCTATAATAGCATATCCCTCCTATTATTATTATATTAATTATAGGATTAATTCAACATTCACCAGAACCCATTCCACAAACACGTAACAATTTTTAAATTCAATTACTTTATAACTTTTCTCTCTGTGACATTCACTCACAAGTTGCCACACCTCATGCAATATGCTAAATCTCACAGATATTCACACACTTTAAAACAATAAAATTCTCACTCAAAAGTCAAACAGTTATACACACCTCAAGGAAATCTTTCTAACTCTTAAAACTTTGATACGCTCAAATATGCTCATAAGCTTGTCCACTATTTCACACATTTACTGTATTAACATGGAATTTTCATAAAGGAAAATGGGCATCACAATTAGAGTTTGAAATTGTAAGGTGTATCTCTATTGCGTTCCCTTCTTACCAGCATATATAAGGGAGTGTATATAAAATAAAAGAACGGGCAGAAAAATATCAGTTACATATTTCCGTGGTGGAATCAATGGCACAGCCCTCTCAGTTCCATAGTCATTGCGCATAGAGGCGTCCCTCTGTAATTCCTAAACCTCCCTCTTGTCTGAAAAGACCGTTCTGTCTACTAGAATCTTTGGTTCTGTGGGGACCAATGTGCAGAATTCGCATGCTAGGACGTTCCCCTGGGAGACTTTGTCATGGCCACTCATATGGGTATTGCACTTAATAATGGCCAGGTGGACTGGGAATGCTGAGGCTTGCAGTGTGGCTAGTATAGTGGTCAGCATTGTGTTTAAGTTGTGAAAGTTGTCTTCTTGTTGGAATGTGGAGTTAAAATGTAAAAGAATTAACCAAGCTCATAAAAGCCTTCATCGGCTAGGAATGGGCGGGCCGGCATGATTCACAATGGGATGGTCCAATTCCCTGTCAGTCAGGACCCTGGGTGCTGTGATTGGAGAGCGATCCAGATTGTGATTGATCAGACTCCCTATCACTCAGGGTCTTGCCACACCCCACAACCATTGGGTCACTCACAAACTTGCTCGCGCTCTCTCTCATGCTCTCGTTCTCTCGCTCTCGCGCTCTGTGCCAAATATAATTCAAAGTTTGAAGGCAAGTTTGTTTTAAACTATACAGGCTGTTGGCTGTGATTTCAAGTTCTCGAGCAGCCTTAATTCTCATGCTTTTTTTTCCTTTTCCAATCTTTAATTTATCCACTGTTTCTTTCTCTGGTGCTCTGCGTTGTTTAACTCTCTCACTGCTGAATTCAATTGCTGCTCCTTCATCCTCTTCTGCCTCAGCACTTTCCCTTCTTTCTCATCTGCCTTTTCAGCCTCCGACTCGCTATCAGTATCATTTTCGTCTGGGGGTGCCCTTTCCTGTAGGGGTGCTGGAGCCTCCCCACTCCCTGCGGGATCTTATGTGGGGGAGGTGGTCTACACTATTCCCATCTTTATTCCTTCATTCCCCCTCTTCTATAAACAGGGTTACGATGTATTTTGGAAAAATTGTCACATGTTTATACAGAGTAGCAGCAATGACGTTTAATACAAATCAATCACATCCTCTACCCATTCAAAGTATACTTGTCACTAATACAATGCACTTGTCATCTTGTGGTTCTATCAATCACAAACTGTTGATCACAAACTTCGAAACAACAGGAACTTAACTTAACAATTCCGTCTTAACAGTATAATCTTCAGTATCAGTACCAACCAGAAGACATCTGTTTTGAGAAGCTACCATCTTCTCAGGAAATACATCCTTTCTCACTATTGTAAATGGTCTTTTGCTTGGGCATGGCAGGAAGCAGATTGAATGCAGGCCTCTAACTTTATGATTACCCAGCGCTTCTACAGCACAGAATTACAAAGCTTCAGAACCCAAAGAAGTCAAATTAATCTTTACTTATTAAAATAAGTTACATTATAATTTATTGTTAACTAGGATATTCTCAGAAAACTTAGGGAACCTTGGATGACCAATGAATTTGGACAAAAAGACAAATTGAAAATTCAGAATTAAAAAACTTTAAGTGTGAAATATGGAAACAGATGAAGACGTAATGGAATGGAGTAAACAATGTATTTTAAAGACTATGGCGACTTTTTCCCAACAAAGCTTAGTAAGTTTAGTAGTAGATTGTTACACCAATTACTACACCCATAAAACCCATCTCAGTCACTTAGCAGTGTTGAATCTAAGTCACCACCAAGTTTGATTAAGAGAGGAATTTGACTATCATCTCCATATTGGCTGGGTTGAGTGTTGTTTATGTACAATTTCTAAGCAAATGTTGAATTAGCTTCCATACAGTTAACAGCACTAACACAGGTCAGAGAAATGTTAGAACATTTCAAAGGTGAAAGAAGTTATAGGTTCAGGATGTGGTGGGCTTTTATGTTCTATGTTCTATTTCCGTTTTCAATTTTTCTGTGACAAGCATATGAAATGCTCACCTTCCACAATGCTTTAACTATAGCAGATTCACTATCACATTGGTTTGATTCAAGGATTTATTTTGGATTAAAACTATCCTATTTGACTTGAGTCGTGATGGCTCTGTGGTCATTCTGTAGCTGAGTGGAACCCCAGTGTAATGCGATCCATTTGTGCCTCAGGGAAATAATGGAACATATTGTTAATGTTCTGAAAGCATGCTTCGGAGGTTTAGGTAAGCTGGGGATGTTCTGCGTCATGTTTTTGCCAGAATATTAAAGATTTATAGTTATGTGTTGTACGCCACACATTCCTTCCATAATGAGGTCACGGAGGAGAAAGAGCCCTAATGGCTTGACAGCTCAACAGGCACAGTAAAAGCAGTGTGAAGCTGATGTGGAAGACAACACAATAGTAGTTGTTTAAATAATTTGATTCTACACAAGGTATCTTTATTCAAAACTATCAGGAGAATGCAATAATAATCCATGTACCCTTCGTCTTTCACTGCTGAGTGGAACACTAGTTTGAAATCCTCTGCTGATTTTTTTTTTTTTTTTTCCATCCACATTTCAGAGTAATTGAAATGAATTCAGCTTCTGTACTTTTCAAATAGCAATGGGCTGGAAATTTATTGGAACAATTCCTACTCACCACTGTACTTTTATCATAAGTGCCGCAGAATGGGAGCAGCATCAAACAAATCCTTGGCCAACATGTACAAACAATGCAACTTTAGTGCTTTGAGAATTTCAAGATGAAATCATGATAGGATGTCTGATCAGTGATTCTTGGCTCCTGTGTATTAAGTGTATGATCGTTGGTTTAAATATTGTCTATCTTCCAGCAGCTGCCTCTGAGGCAGAAGTGCGGTAAGTAGCAGGCTACAGTGCTGCAATAATAAAGTCAGTTACAGTATCTCTGTGCTGGTTTTATTGCAGATTGTATCTCTTTTATTGGTTCAAAGGCAACTTTGCAATTCATCCTTCCTGCCACCTGCTCAGTGATTAAAGAGGACGTACAGAAGAGTGTGGACACCAGTGTGGAGTGTGGAACTGCAGATGCTGGAATCTTAAGTAAAATAATAAGTGCTGGAATAACTCAACATGTCAGACAACATCTGAAGATGGAATGGATAGGCGATGTTTCAGCTCACGACTCTTCTTCAGTTTGAGCATATTGTCCTGTAAAACACAAGTGCTGGAGTACTTGAAATGACACCTGTCCATTTCCTCCCAGATGCTGCCTGGCCTGCAGAGTTACTCAAGCACTTTGTGTTTTACAGGACCATGTGCTTGTGCTGTTAACCAAAGAATGCATTTGTTTTTTTTTGGCACCAGCTCAGAGTGAACGTCATGCATGGTGCAACAGTGCAGCTGTTAGTGCTAGTGCCTCACACTTGAATGAACTGGGTTCACTCCTGACCACATTTGAGATCAGTGTGGAGTGTGCACATTTTCCTTGTGACCGTGTAGCTTTTCCCTGGGTATTCATCCCACATTCCAAAGATGTGATAGTTTAAATAATTAAATGGTTTACTGTAAAGTTGAGTTTAGGTCATTGTCACATGTGCCGAGGTACCGTAAAAAGCTTTTGTGGCATGCCCACCAGTCAGTGGAAAGACTATACATGATTACAATAAATGACTGCTAGTATAGGTAGCTAGTGAGAAAATTAGAGTTGATGGGGATGTTGGAGAGAATGGTTGCAGAGAAATAAATGGGGCAGTGGAATTGATTGGATTGCTCAGAGGTGGCGCTGACTCAATGGACCAAATGGCTTTCTTCTATGTTGTAAAATGCTGTGAAATTTATCATTTTATCAATGCCTGTGAGATTGAGTAATCTGTCAGCTCCTTAGGTGCTGCTGCACCCGCTGAGTTTCTCCAGCCTTTTATGTACCCACTGTCATATAGGTTTGGTTTTTAAAGACAATAATGTTTGTTTCTTGTCACATTCCATGAGTAGGTTTCACTGAATTATTTTCTGTTCAGCTTTGTCTATGCATTCCAAGTGATTCTTTTTTTTTTCCCCAGTGGAAATCGTAAAACAGATGCATGAGAGGGATCCGGAGATCAATAGCTCATGTTGTGGAATATTGGTAGCACTGTATGGGAGGAATGAATATTGAAATTGTATCCTGGGGTGCATTTCACATGTTCTTATCAACATGAGTGGCACAAGGCCTCCACCCAATTTGAAATGATGACCGTGTATTAATGGGACATTTGGGCTGCTCTGATATTTGGCAGCTGTAATCCAGAAGTTTGCTCTCACAATATTTAACCTCTTCTCTTATTCCCTTGGCTCAAATTAACAGCCTTAGCAACAGTCCGATTGTCGAGCTTTGTTTGTCTCTTTTAATGGGATGAGTAAGTGCAGCATTCGGTGCATCTAATACATTCAGCAGCTTTCCACATCCCATATGCTGACCTAGATTCGCCAGGATTTATAATGATTCCTCTTCATTGTAGGTGATAGTTTGGTTCCTGAACTCTTCCACCCATTGCACTTGCTCATCCCGACATACAAAATGAGAATTGTAACTTACAGATGCGGTAAAGCGTGCTTTTTATACTGCACCCTTTGATGCATTTAATGATATACTTACATGTAATGGGCAGTGATAATTGTAATATACAATATATATGAATGCGATTGAATAAACATGTGTATGTGAGAATTGAGTATTTAAAAATTTCTGCACAATGAAGAAAATCAACGGTGTCCTTTGAAGGTCCTTTAAGAATAAGGGGCATGCCATTTATAAAGAGGAACACTTTTTCTCACAGAGTTGTGTGTGTGGAATTCTCTGCCTCAGAGGGCGGTGGAAGCCGGTTCTCTGGATATTTTCAAGAGAGCTAGATAGTGCTCTTAAAGATAGTAGAGTCAGGGGATATGGAGAGAAGTCAGGAACGGGGTACTGATTGGGGATGATCAGCCATGGTCACATTGAATGGCGGTGTTGGCTCGAAGGGCCGAATGGCCTACTCCTGCACCTACTGTCTATCGTCCATTGTCTATAAGGTGCCAGCTATGAAAATGGATATGATTAGTCCTGTGGAGGTGTGGGTGGCACCTCTTGCTTTGCCTGGCCTGATAGGTATTTTCTTCATTGTGTGTCTGTGGTTGAGAACATATTACCCTTGACCATAAGTTCAAAAGACACAGGAGCAGAATTAAGCCATTCAGCCCGTCAAGTCTATTCTGCCATTCAATTATGGCTTTTTGATCTTTCCCTCTCAACCCCATTCTCCTGCCTTCTCACCATAACCTTTGACATCCTTATTAATCAAGAACCTATGAAACTCCACCTTAAAATATCCATTGACAGCCTCCACAGCCTTCTATTCCACATATTCACCACCTTTTGACTTAAGAAATTCCTCCTCATCTCCTTTCTAAAGGTACGTACTTTTATTTTAAGGCTGTGCCCTCTGGTCCTTGAATCGCCCACTAGTAGAAACATCCTCTCTGCATCCACTCGATACGGGCCTTTCACTATTTGATAAGTTTCAATGATGACCTCCTCATCCTTCTAATATCCAGTGAGGAACGGCCCAGAACCGTCAAATGCTCATCATACATGAACCCAATCATTCCTGGGATTATTCTCATAAACCTCCTCGGGCCCCACTCCACCGCCAGCAGATCCTTCCTCTGATATTGGGCGCAACAGCACTCGTAATACTCCAAATGTGGTCTGACCAGTGCCTGATAAAGCCTTAGCATTACATCCCTGATTTTGTATTCTAGTCCTCTTGAAATGAATGCTAACATTGCATTTTCCTTCCTTCCTTCCTTCCTTCCTATTCAACTTGCAAATTAACCTTTTGGGAATCCTACACCGGCACTCACTCCCAATTCCCTTTGCACCTTGGATTTATGAATCCTCTCCCCATTTAGGAAATAGTCTGTGCCTTTATTCCTACTACCAAAGTGCATGACCGCACTCTTTTCTATGCTGTATTCCACTTCTTTGCCCTCTGTCCCAACCTTAGCAGCCTCATGTGTGGTACCATATCATAGGCCTTCTGAAAATCGCGGTAAACAACATGTACTGACTGTCTATCCTGCTATTTACTTAGTCATAGAGTAATACACCGTGAAAACAGGTTCTTCGGCCCAACTAGACCACACTGACTAACATGCCTGCACTTGTCCTTCTTGCCTGCATTTGGCCATATCCTTCAGAACCTATCCTATCCATGTACTGTAGAAGTTAGATCGACCGATTGACCAAATGGTGCCAGCACAATGACCTGGCTCTCAATATCAGTAAAACCAATGAACAGATTGTGGACTTTGGAAGAGGAATGATGAAGACCCGCAATCAAGTTTATATCAACGATGGTGGAGAAAGCCAAAAACTTCAAATTCCTGGGCGTGCATATTTCCGAAGACCTTTCCTGGACCCAGCTCACGGATGCAATTATAAATAAAATACATCAACTCCTCCATTTTCTCAGAAGATTACGGACATTCAGTATGTCAGAGAGGATTCTCTTGAACCTCTACAGGTATACAGTAGAGAGCACATTGACTGGTTGCATCATGGCTTGGTTCAGCAACTTGAATGCCCAGGAGCGGAAAAGATGGCAAAAAGTTGTAAACTGCTCAGTCGGCTCTGACCTCCGCACCATTGAGAGATTTATCAGTCGCGGCCTCAAAAAGGCAGCCAGCATCATCAAAGACCCACACCATCCTGGCCAGACACTCATTTCACCATTGCTATTGGGAAGAAGGTACAGGAGCCTGAAAGCTGTAATGTCCAGGTTCAGGAACAGCTTCTTCCCTACAGCCATCGGGCTATAAACACAATAACCTCAAGTATGCTCTGAACTTTAATAGACATAATTATAATAATTATCTCCAGCACCTCTCCAAAAACTCTCCAGCACCAGCACATCCTTCCACAATTATGCGGCCCAAAACTTCTCTCAGAACTCCAAATGCAGTCTGACCAGTGCCTTATAAAGCCTCAGCATTACATCCCTATTTTATATATTCTTTTAAATCAAAATCTTTTTATTTAGTTTTCAAAGCATAACAAAGTGCAAAGTTGTCCATTTGTTACAGACAGAGTGTATGAAAAGAATAAATGAAAATATTGTATATATTCTAATCTTTAAGTAAATGTTAGCATTGCATTTGCCTTCCTTATCAACAATTTGACTTTCAAATTAACCTTTTGGGAAAGGTTACCAGCATTATTGCACCAGTACTCTCAAGTCCCTTTGCACCTCTGATTTCTGAATTATCTCCCCATTTAGAATATAGTCCTCACCTTTATTGCTACTACCAAAATGCATGACTCCCCACTTTGCTACACTATATTCCACTTGCCACTTCTCTGTTCACTCTCCCAACTGTCCAAGTTCTTCTGCTGACTCCCTGCTTTCTCGACATTACCTGCCCCTCCACCTATCTTCATACCATTTGCAAACTTGGCCACAAAGTTTTCAATTCCATCATCCAAATCATTGATATACAACGTGAAGAGTAGTGGCCCCAGAACTAACCTCTGCATAACACCACGTCACTGGCAGCCAACCAGAAAAAGCCTTCTGCCATCCAGCCAACCTGCTATCTGCGCTAGTATCTTTCCTCTGATACCATGGACTTTAGCAGCTACACGTGTGGCACCTTATCAAAGGCCTTCTGAAAATCCAGGTAAATCACGTCCAGTGACTCTCCTTTGTCCATCCTGCTATTTACTTCCCCAAAAAGTTCCATCAGGTCCGCCATGCAAAATCTTCCTTTCACAAAACCATGCTGCCTTCGGCCTATTTTATCATGAGCTTCTCAATACTTAACTTTATTCTTTATAATGCACTATAAAATCTTACCTATTTACAGTAATCCTACATTCAGTCCAATGGCTCAATGTCCCCACATTGTCATCAACTCCCTGAAACACAAGGAGCAATTTACAGTGACATTTCAATCTGAATGTCTTTGGGATGTGGAATGAAACCAGAGCACAGAAAGAAAACCCGCAGTTGCAGGGAGAATGTGCAACAACTCCATTGGCTGTTGAAGTGTCCTTGGAATTATTCCAGGTTTTGGTGCTATTAAGTAGTTGCTCTGCGATGCTAGTAGACCAACTGCTTCATGGCACCAACAAATCCTTCCATTTGTTTCTTTATTATGTATCTACCAGGCTTTCCTGTCATGCATTCATGGTTTTCAATGGCTATTTCCTGTGATGGTGTTCTATCATTTCTCAAAAATATATTCCCCTCTTCGGTTTATTTAACTAAAACAATGGCATGAGATAGACTGCACAATGCACCATGTATTTGCATTGAGAGGCAAGATTTATTTTATTTTTTTAGAATGCACTTTTTTGTTCCATCTTTGTTTTTGATTGTATAGCATGTTATTGCAATTTGGTGAACATTGGATGAACATTGTTCAAAATTGGATGAATGAAAGTCAAAATTAATTGAATAACATAAAATGTGTGTACTTATATAGCACCATCTGCATATTCAGACTATCTCAAAATGCTTCACAGTTAGAAAATTACTTTTCATGTTTGTTGCTATGTGGACAATACTGCTGGAGCTTACAAGCAGCCGTGAATAAGTCAATAGTTGGTTTGCTGTTAATTAAAGAATAAATATAGAGTCAGAAAGAAATTCCTGATGTTTTGCATGTTCCTGAAGATTTGAAAGGGAGATAAATGTTCCTCTTGCGCTGCTCTCTTCGCAGGCAGTTTTGGGAAATGTGTGATGGTGGTCGAAGAAGTACTGAAACCATTATACCTTCTGCAGTCCATGCAGGAGTATATAAGAAAACGTATGGGGCCTGAATGGAGTAAATAATTAACAATTTAGAATTGCTTACGTGGGAGATCAGTTGTTACATTTTGATGTGGAGAAATACAACTTTAACATTGCCACTTGGGCCCACCTAGCTTATTCCCCTGAGGGCAAAACAAAACCTAATTTCCCTGTGTTTTCTTGGGGTCAGAGCATATATTTGTTGTGCATCAATGGATTTTTAGCAACCTGTAATTTTGGATGAGGGTGATACTCTCTTGTACCGGTAACCAGAAATCATCTATACGTGTTATATTCCGGACGGCAGAATGATGAACAAGACGTACACACTGGTTGCCTGGATCATGGAGAGAGATTTATTATCCAACATTCTCTGCTTATATTGAACACCCCCAACTCATTAACATACACATGAATATGTATGAATACATTATACTTCTCTCCTTTTTTAAGTATTAAATCTAAGTACTCAGTTACAATTTTGTTGTGATACTTGATTTAAACCAGTATTTATGAAATCTTCAATGATAAACATAATATATTTATTTTTACATATCTACACATTTTTGTTTTACTTGTGCAGTGAGTTATTTAACTTACAAACCTAACCTGACCACTGCTTTACGGATCCTGCCTGATCGTCTAACAGTAACACGTTTAACAGGTTTAGGTGTTGACTCAAATGTAGGCTTGTTTGGCTCTGTTTTAGTACGCTGATTTTGACCAGAGGAATCTGTTTCTCTGTCTGTACTAAAAGCACTTTGTGTTTCAATCACATTGGTCTCTTCCAACTCGCTTTCAGATAAAAACTCTGGGATTAGGACCATGCTCAGTTTTTGGTTCATCTTTGGCTGGAATTGTTTGATGGATATGAACTCTTTTGATCCTATCTCTAACTTCAACTAAGTATCTTTTTGTTTCATACACTTCCTCTATTTTGGTAACAGTTTGGTAACATTTTCTCTAACAGTAGTATTGGAGTTGGGGATGGCATCAAACAGGAAATTAGAAATGCGTGCAACAAGGGTAACACGGTTATAATGGGTGACTTCAATCTGCATGTAGATTGGGTGAATCAAATTGGCAGGGGTGCTGAGGAAGAGGATTTCTTGGAATGTATGCGGGATAGTTTTCTCAACCAACATGTGGAGGAACCAACGAGAGAGCAGGCTATTCTAGACTGGGTATTGAGTAATGAGGAAGGGTTAGTTAGCAGTCTTGTTGTGCGTGGCCCCTTGGGCAAGAGTGACCATAATATGGTTGAGTTCTTCATTAGGATGGAGAGTGACAAAATTAAGTCAGTAACAAGGGTTCTGAACTTGAACAAAGGGAACTTTGAAGGTATGAGATGTGAATTGGCCAAGATAGACTGGCAGGTGATTCTTAAAGGGTTGACAGTGGATGTGCAATGGAAGGTATTTAAAGACTGCATGGATGAAATACAAAAATTGTTCATACCAGTTTGGCAAAAGAATAAATCGGGGAAGGTGGTGCATCCATGGATAACAAGGGAAATCAGGGATAGTATAAAAACAAAAGAGGCATACAAATTTGCCAGAAAAAGCAGCCTACCGGAGGACTGGGAGAAATTCAGAATCCAGCAGAGGAGGACAAAGGGCTTAATTAGGAAAGGGAAAATAGATTATGAAAGGAAACTGGCAGGGAACATAAAAACTGACTGCAAAAAGTTTTTATAGATATGTGAAGAGAAAGAGACTAGTTAAAACAAATGTTGGTCCCTTGCAGTCAGAAACAGGCGAATTGATCATGGGGAACAAGGACATGGCAGACCAATTGAATAACTACTTTGGTTCTGTCTTCACTAAGGAAGACAAAAATAATCTGCCGGAAATAGCAGTGGAACGGGGGTCAAATAAGATGGAGGAACTGAGTGAAATCCAGGTTAGCCGGGAGGTGGTGTTGGGTAAATTGAACGGATTGAAGGCCGATAAATACCCAGGGCCAGATAGTCTGCATCCCAGAGTACTCGAGGAGGTAGCCACAGAAATAGTGGATGCATTAGTGATAATTTTTCAAAATTCCTTAGATTCTGGAATAGTTCCTGAGGATTGGAGGGTAGCTAATGTAACCCCACTTTTTAAAAAATGAGGGAGAGAGAAAGCAGGGAATTACAGACCAGTTAGTTTAACATCGGTAGTGGGGAAACTGCTAGAGTCAGTTATTAAAGATGGGATAGCAGCGCATTTGGAAAGTGGTGAAATCATTGGACAAAGTCAGCATGGATTTACGAAAGATAAATCATGTCTGACAAATCTGATAGAATTTTTCGAGGATGTAACTAGTAGAGTGGATAAGGGAGAACCAGTGAATGTGTTATATCTAGACTTTCAGAAGGCTTTCAACAAGGTCCCGCATAAGAGATTAGCATACAAACTTAAAGCACACGGTATTGGGGGTTCAGTATTGATGTGGATAGAGAACTGGCTAGCAGACAGGAGGCAAAGGGTAGGAGTAAACGGGTCCTTTTCAGAATGACAGGCAGTGACTAGTGGGGTGCCGCAAGGCTCAGTGCTGGGACCCCAGCTATTTACAATATATATTAATGATTTGGACGAGGGAATTCAATGCAACATCTCCAAATTTGCAGATGACACCAAGCTGAGGGGTATAGTTAGGTGTGAGGAGGATGCTTGGAGGCTGCAGGGTGATTTGGATAGGCTGAGTGAATGGGCAGATGCATGGCAGATGCAGTATAATGTGGATAAATGTGAGGTTATCCACTTTGGTGGCAAAAACATGAGGGTAGACTATTATCTGAATGGTGGCAGATTAGGAAAAGGGGAGATGCAACGAGACCTGGGTGTCATGGTACACTAGTCATTGAAAGTAGGCATGCAGGTGCAGCAGGCAGTGAAGAAAGCAAATGGTATGTTAGAGAAGATTCACCAGACTGATTCCTGGGATGTCAGGATTTTCATATGAGGAAAGATTGGATAGTCTCGGCTTGTACTCGCTGGAATTTAGAAGATTGAGGGGGGATCTTATAGAAATTTACAAAATTCTTAAGGGGTTGGACAAGCTAGATGCTGGAAGATTGTTCCCGATGTTGGGGGAGTCCAGAACAAGGGGTCACAGTCTAAGGATAAGGGGGAATTCCTTTAGGACCGAGATGAGGAAAACATTCTTTACACAGAGAGTGGTGAGTCTCTGGAATTCTCTGCCACAGAAGGTAGTTGAGGCCAGTTCATTGGCTATATTTAAGAGGGCGTTAGATGTGGCACTTGTGGCTAAAGGGATCGGGGGTATGGAGAGAAGGCAGGTACGGGATACTGAGTTGGATGATCAGCCATGATCACATTGAATGGCGGTGCAGGCTCGAAGGGCCGAATGGCCTACTCCTGCACCTATTTTTCTATGTTTCTATTTTCCTGACATTTGTCTCAGCTAGTCTTGTTGGGAGCACTGAGTGGATGAATTTGCTCACCTGGCTTGAAATTGCTCTCCTTTTTGTAGGAGTCAAAACTTAACTTTGACTTAACTGTTTTTGCTCAACTCTCAAAGCCAAATTGGGTTGAACTAGACTTGGCATATTCTTAGCCCTCTCTTCATCAGCAGTTCTGCAGGTGAGTAACCCGTTGTGTGGTTCTGTACTTCAGCAAGAAACTAGCCAAACAATGTTTCGTGCTGAGCTTTGAACTACCCTGCAAAACCTGTTTCTTGAGAGCATCTTTGACAACTTTAGCAGACCTTTCCGCTGCCCCATTGGAGGCTAGATGATATGGGGGAACAAGTGTGTGTTTTACACCATTCTGCTGCATGAACTCTTTGAACCGTTCTGAACGAAACTAAGGCCTGTTATCAGAAACAAGTTTTTCTGGTAAACCATGGCATGCAAAAATGGATCTCAACTCATCTATTGTACACTCAATGGTAGTGCTTGACCCCATATGCTTAACCTCAATCCATTTGGAATGACTATCTACTAGTACCAGAAAGTGATCATTACCCTTTTCACAAAAATCTACATGAACTCTCTAAAAAGGTCTACTTGGCCATGACCAGGGTTGCAGTGGTGTTTTTGGTGGTTTTTTCCAGCAATTTTGGCAGACACTACATTTGCTCACCAGTGACTCGATGTCACTGTCAATGCCAGGCCAATACACAAAACCTCTGGCAATTAACTTCATGCTTACCATGCTAGGATGTTCAGCATGAAGTTCATTCATAATTTGGTTTCTCAAAGACTCTGGTACAACCATTCTGAAACCCCACTTAATGCATCCCTGCTCACATGATAATTATGGAAAGGCTTCAGCTCTGAGTTCAGAACTGAGTTCAATCCACTATTGATTTCAGTCCAACCGTTCGATGTCTGTTCATAGACCCTCTTCAGCACTGTGTCTATCTCTGTTTCTACTGCAATTTCTGTTGCAGTCATTGGAAAGTCTTCATCTACAACTTGCAGTGTGTAGATTGAGTTCTCACTTCCCATGCCAGAGTTCTTATGAGGTAACTGGAACAATGCATCTGCAACTGCTTTGCACTTGGAGCTTTTGTACTGCACCATATAGTCATACTGGGACAGCAGAATTGCCCAGTGCTACATCCTTGATGCTGCCGTGAAAGGCATAGCCGAGTTGGGACCAAGTATCACTAATAGTGGCTTGTGATCAGTCACTACGGTGAATGGTCTGCCGAGAAGAAACTGATGGAATTTCTGGATTCCGAACACGATGCTGATTACTTCCTTTTCTATCTGTGCATAATTACGCTCACTCGGTGATAGGGTGCGGGATGCAAAAGCAATAGGCTTTTCCTGTCCGTCATTCATTACGTGGCAGATCACTGCACCTACACCATAACTTGAAGCATCACAAACAAGTTTCATCTTGCTTGCCGTGTCGTAGTGAACAAGAGTTTGTCACTTGTCAAGTTTCTTTACAAATGTCATATGGACGTTGCTGTTCCTTTCCGCGTGTCCATTTCACACATTTTTGTAACAGATGTAGTGGCTTTAGTACAGTTGCAAAATCTGGAAGGAATCGTGCATAGAACTGCACCATCCCAAGGAATGATCATTGCTCTGACACATTGTTGGGTTTTGGAGCATTCACTATTGCTTCAACTTTCGCCTTCACAGGGCGAAGTCTGTTGGTGCCTACTTTGAGTCCAAGGTAGACCACCTCTGACTGCACAAATGCGCAGTTTGGCATTGTGGCAGTTCAGTCGTGTGAGAACTTGCTCGAGGATTTCCAGATGTTCTACCATGCCTTCTGTGAATATCAGTAGGTCATTCTGGTTGTACACACAGTGCGGAATGCCTTGTAACATTTTGTCCGTGACAGACTGGAAGATTTTCGGGGAGGATTTCACACCATAGGGCAGCTTTGTATATGAATACAAGCCCTTATATGTGTTCACAGTCATGTACTGCTGACTTTCCTTGTCAACGTTGAGTTGGGCATAAGTGTGTCGAGTTCATCCTCCACTTCTTGCTTTAGTGCATATGGTCGACAATACACAGGTCTCACATCTTTCTTAAGTCAAATGTGTGCAGAGTACCCTTGTGCAGTACTCCCGTGTAACTGCCGGCAAAAATGTTTGCATGTTTGCTTAAGACATTTTCAAGACGTGATTTGGACAAATCGACGCTGAAAATGTTCTTCCAGTCTAAATCTATTCTACTAAGCCAATCCCTTCCAAGGAGGGTTGGTTTATTTCTGTAGCTGGCCACTATGATGGGCAGTGTTACGGACTGACCATTATGCTGAACTTTACAGTTCATTTGTCCGCATGTCTCCAAAACTTCGCCCGAGTAGGTTCTCAGCTTGACCTTACTCTCAAAACAATGGTGTCTGTGGGAACTTTGTTTTGTACAGGTCTTTGCTCATGACTGAACAATCTGCTTCCGTGTCAATACACATATCAATTAACTGCTCATTAATAGTAAGATCAAACGAGAACTTACCAGTTTGAAGTTTGATCTTTATTTTATGAGGAGTTACGATGAGGGATTACGTGAAGACCCCGCCAGCACGCATGCGCGACATTCTTCAAAGCAGTGGTGTGAAATCACAGACAGTCACAATGACTAATATAGTAAGATAAGAGAGAACTTTCATACCAAGTGATCTTTATAGTAGAGGGTTGGGAGCGGAGGGCACGTAATCCCTCATCGTAACTCCTCATAAAATAAAGATCAAACTTCAAACTGGTAAGTTCTCGTTTAATCTTACTATTTTATTTCGGTAGTCACGTGAGTGACTACGTGAAGATTTCAAAGCTCTGTGATTTCATGCCCTGGAAGCTCCATGCTCACACACCGCTATGCTGGGATGAGAGGATGAACGTAATTCAGACATGACACTGGCTGAAAAACAAAAATAGGTATTTATTCATACCAAAACAAAATAAATATCCCATAGGGGTAAATTATTTGACAGTACTCAAAATCCTCCCTGCATAAGTGTCAGGGGAGGCCACGGGTTTGTTGTAGAAACGGTGAAAAGTCCTTTCATTACTCCAACCCGCTGTGGCCAGGATGTGGTCCAATGGTACTTCCATCCTCCTAGCCGCCGAAGTGGATGCCGCCCTGGTGGAGTGAGATTTGAATATATTAGTGTCCACCCCCGCCGCATCCAAAACCACCCTTAACCATCTAGAAATGGTTTGCACCGTGACTTTATGATGGGGCTTCTTGTGGCTCATAAGCAAAGCTGTCTCCGTGCTCCTGAGATTTTTGGTGACTGTGATATATTGTGAAATTAACGTGACGATGCAGAGTCGAGTATCTGCTGGATATGCCAGAAATTCCAAGGTATGACCAGACGCTCCGGGTCGATCTTGTTTCAACAGTCCCTGCACATGAAAAGTGATTTTATCATTGGTGATAGTCATGGCATCCAGATTAAGTTTGTGCAGAGACTGGACCCGTTGTGCCGTGATAAGTGCCATAATCATTACCATTTTGTATGTGAGCTTTGCCAAAGTGAGTCCCGTGTTAGGTGTCCATCCTCGCAGCATTGTTAGGACTGTGCTGATATCCCACGTATGGTTATATCTGGGCCTAGGGGGATTGGAATTGAATATTCCTCTCATTAGTTTGGACACTAATGGATGTGATCCAATTCCCAATTGGTCACTCCCCTGGCCCAAGTAGGATGATAGTGCACTCCTGGCACTGTTTATGGCACTGTAGCTCAGTCCCTCATCAAAGTGTAGGGTAGCCAAGAATTCCAGCACTTCTGTAATGGTAGCGGATTCATATGTAGTGTTGGTAGTAGCGCAGAATCCTTCCCATTTCTTGATGTAGGTGAGGTACTGCTTCCTGGTGGACTCCCTGCATGCCGCCGAGATGGTGTCTATCGTTCTGCTGGTGAGTCCGAATCCGCGAAGAGGCCGTTTTAAAATCTGCAAATTAACAGGTCCATGCGGTCATAACATGGGTGATGTTCTCCTGTGACAGGATGAATGAGCAGGCTAGGTCGTTTATTGACCCGAATGCAAGGTTCTGTGGCCATCTTCTGTACCGCTGGGAACCATGGTTGGGTAGGCCAGTCGGGCACCACCAAAATACCCGATGCGGAATCTTGTTTTATTTTCTGCAAGACCCGACTGATGAGGCAGAAAGGGGGGAATGCATAGCAGAACAAATCCCCCCAATGTAGCGTGAAAGCGTCCATCGCTACTGCCCCAGGGTCTGGTTCCCAAGCAACATATGTTGGTAGTTGGTGATTTAATCTGGACGCGAAGAGGTCGATATCTGGTGTCCCATAACGTTCTACAATTTCTGTGAACACTTTTCGATCCAACATCCATTCTATGTTGTCGTTAAATTTGCGTGACCTGGTGTCTGCCACTGTGTTTAGCTTGCCTGGGAGGTAAGTGGCTGAGATCCAAATTTCCCTTTGCAGACACCAGAGCCAGATATTGTTGGCCAATTCATCACACGATATCGACTTTATTCCGCCCATGTGGTTAATATAGGCCACCACCGTGGTGTTGTCAATTTGTATCCTAACATGAACTTTGTGCATGTTTGTGCAGTATGCCCTGAGGCCGTGAAATGCTGCCAGCATTTCTGAATAGTTAATTCCCAAATTTTTGAATAGGGTTAACTCTTGTGCACTCCATCTACCTCCACAACTAGAGGTAGTATTAGTAGCTCCCCAACCTTTGGCACTGGCATCTGTTTGTAAGGTGATCGAGGGATTGATGATAGTGATGGGTTTGGAACAATATTGGGCATTAGCCATCCACCAATTTAATTCGGCTTTTGCCTTTTCTGGTATTTTCATAGGCCTATCGAAATGGCCTGCATGACTTTTGAGAGCTCCTGCAAGCCTCTATCAAGTCCTCCACCTTACTTAGTGGCAACGTGATAGACATTTGCACTGAGTCGATATTGAACCCCAAGTATTTCATGGTGGTAGAGGGTTTTAATATTGATTTATCTGGATATATAATGAAACCCAGCTTCTGAAAGAGATGTTTCGTGGCTGTAACTGCCAATGTAGCCATTTCCAAACTTTCCCCAACAATGAGGATATCATCAAGATAGGCCATAACAGTATGATTCTGTTTCCTTAAGTAGGCCAAGGCTGGTTTTAATATCTTGGTAAACAATCTGGGTGCTGATGATAACCCATTAGGCAAAGCTTTGTATTGCCATAATTGTCCCATCCAGATAAATTTTAAATATTTCCTATGATCCTTGTGTATTGGTACTGAATAGTATGCATCTTTGAGGTCAATGCATGCCATGTAGTACCCATAATCTATTAACTGTATAGCAGTGTCAAAGGTGTCCATTTTAAAATGAACATACTGAACAGAAGTATTCAGTTCGGTCAAATCTATGATAATGCGGCAACCGCCGTCTTTTTTGTTTTTGGTGAATATATTAGACACGAACTGTGGTTCTTTGGTGGCCTTCTCAATTACCCCTTTTTCAATTAATCTGTATAGTTCAGCATGCCCTGCTACCCTCTCTTTTTGAGAGAGTATGAATTTTCGGCTAGGTGAATGCTGGACCGGGGTAGGGAGTTCGTGAATAAATTCAATTTTGTAGCCCTGAATACTCCTGAGTATGAAAGGATCAGAGGTAAAAGTGCGCCAATTTTCATAAAACATGTGCAACCGGCCCCCTACATAAAGTGAATTTAGGCAAGATGTGTTTCTGGGGAAACCAGACCCACCTACCTCCATGGTTATTGCCGGTGTTGCGGTTTCTGTCCTTGTTTTCTTTGTTGATTCATCGTGTTGTAGGAGTGGCGCATCTTCCAAGAAGGCCGGGCTGGGCCATGGCCTAAAAAAGACCGCTGTGCAGGTTGGCCGGCCTTCGAGCTTTCACCACCGGCAGGTCTCTGATGGTATCTCTGTCCGGTGGGTGTGTAGGGGTGCTGTCTTTGTGGGTAATGAGGTTTGGTAGGCCCGGGAACCTTGATCAGGCCCAAGGCCTTGGCCTCCTCATCAAGATCTTTTACTTGCTTGGGAAGGTTTTCCCCGAACAGCAAGCTTGGAGGCTGAGTCTTCCCAGGCTTACACAACCCCGCAAACTTGGGGTTAAGCGCCGGCTTTATGATGCTCTTTCTGAAATTGTTTATCTCATACTGTGTATGACACAGTAGAGCCAGGGCATCTTGCAGTTCTTCCGGCAACTCTATCCCCACTGCAGTTCTGGCCACTGCTGTGATCCCGGCGGTTAAGAGCTTTAGGATTCTTTGAAGTTTGATTTCCTGCCCTCTGCTCGAGGGGCTCATATTCCCCCAAATAGGGTTGTTCACCGCAGGGACATTAAGTGAGTTGCAGTTTTCAGGAGCCATATATTTATCAGCTGTAGAATTTATGGCTTGTTCCTGTAGCTGGTTGATCGCCATGTAGTTAATGCTGGCTGCCAGCTTAGGGTGGATAGGTAGGCCTTTCTGTGTCGGCATTGCATGTTTATTTACCATATCCAGATATTCTTCACACACCCCTGACACAGATGGTTGTTCAGCCAGCTCCCCTTCTTCTGGGTCAGCCCAGTTCTGACCCTCAATGCTCCCCTGCGAGGAGGGTGAGACATTTGGCAGTCCTTGGTAGGAACCTGCCGTGGGCCTGCGAAGAGGCCCACTGTGACTCTGCCCCTGCATTAGCAGGTCACGTTCGAGCAATTGCTCCATCATCCGCTCCATGCGGGTTAGACGACCTCCGTCGCTATCTGCGAACGGGGTGTCCTCGGGACCGGACCCAGCTGGGTCGCCGGCCCCGTCCGACTTCCGGGTGGGTTTGCCGCCCGACCGTGGAGTACCAACGGCCCTCATGGGCGAGAAGTCGGGAGCTGCAGGTAATACCTGTAGCTCTGGAGAGGCGGTACGCTGGCTGCTCTCCATAGCAGCTGCTCTCGCCACTGCTCTCTTGGACTTCCGTGATTCCATAATGATACTATTTTCTCGTCGACGCTCACTCTCCGGTGAGACTTACCTGGTGTAAGTTATTTAAACTTACGCTGGAGGAGCCCCGCTCCTCCCGACCGTCGCTTCCGCATGCGTACGACGATATGTCGCGCATGCGTGCTGGCGGGGTCTTCACGTAGTCACTCACGTGACTACCGAAATAAAATCAATAGTTTAGTTCAAAAGTCCTTGCCTTGGCTGGTTGTAGGCTTATTGATGTTGGTTGCATAAATGGTGTGCAACCCAAGTTCATTTCTATCTGGGTTCATCTCCAAGTTGTGAACTCCATTCTGGTGTTGTCACTTGTTTCCCCGCAGGTTGTTGGTTTCCTGTTTTAAGCTTTAGCTATGAGGCGATATGGTCTTTCTTCTGGCAGTTATAGCACTTGGCCATTTTGAACTGACAAAATTGGGATGAGTGATTACCGTTGCAACGATAACAACTGGCTGATCTCAGCTCCCTGCCATTTTTTGTTTAGTGCCTCTTGGTTTGGCCGTAGGCAATGCCTTGTGACTGTAAATGGCTACTGCAGTCTGTGGTATTATTTGATGCCATCTCCATTGTGGTAGCAATCTTTGGACTGAATTTGTTCATCCACTAGACCACAAACAAATCTGTTGCGTAGCGCGTCCGAGAAAGGTTCCAAACTTGCAGTGCAAAGTTAGTTTTTCAAGGCAACAATGTACTCATTGATTGCCTCATTCTGCTTCTGGTTTCTAGTGCCAAATTGATTACTTTCTGCAATTTCCAGAGGCTTTGGGTTGAAGTGATCCAACTTCTTCATAATGTCATTGAATGGCACGTCTTTTGCCTTTATGGGCGCAAGGAGATTAACGAGTGTGCTGTACACTTCGGGACCAATCTCCGTGAGCAGAATCGCTTTCATGTGTTCGCAAACTGCCTTATTTGTTTCAGTCACTACCTATCCTTCACCGCTAATCTCCATTATGTTGTTTGCCGTGAAAAACATGTTCGTTCTCTCCATATAGGATTTGAATGGCTCTCCACTCTTGTTGAAAGTGCCAAGGTTTCCGATGTAGCCCGTGGACGTCACCATCGTGTAGTTCTATTTTTTAATAAAAGTCTGTTCATAAACCTCGATTTCCTGTCTGCTCTGGTGTAGCAATTCACCTAAAACTTAGCTGTATGAAGGCTATACAGCTTGAGGAACTCGACAAAAAAAAACTCAGTCTAAAATCCTACACAATCCCAAGGACGCAATCTTGCCACGTAGACACAACATAGAGATAGCCTGACAAAACTGTTGAGAATTTGTACAGCTTCTGTTTTAAACTACAGTCCCATGCATATAACGACATGCGGCCTATCGTGTCCAGTTCGCAAACAACTGCGACACAGCTCCGTATTTGCTGTTTAAAATGTTTAACAATACTGCATGTTGCAAAACAGTCCTGCACTGTATTTGAAGGATGAGTTCACAAACTCTATCCCGTCGTCGTCGCCAATCTTGTTATATTCCGGACGGCAGAATGAAGTACAAGACTTGCACACCGTGCGTTGGGGAAACAGACCTGACAGGTCTGCACTTGGTCTAGTATATAACTGCAGCTCTGATCTTGTGCTCTATCGGTTTGCGCGTTTTCTCTATTTGCGCAAAAACGGTACGAAATAGCGCTATGAGTTTTTGGCAGCTCACTCGTCGTTCTCCTGTGCTATGAGTGCAACAAATTTCATTCCGACCAGTGGTATATTGTAAAAGTTAGCAAGGTTTAAAAATCATAAAGCAGCGCGTGCGCAGATAGCTCTTCTCTCCTGCCAGTCAGCGCCGTGCAGATTGGTCGCTTCTGTCACTCCCCGGGACAGTTCACCTCTTCCTGCGCGTCTTTACTGGAGCTGAGGGAGGCCAGCGGAAGTCTCCAACTGGACGCAATTTTCGGAGAGTGCGGCGCGGCGATGTCGCCAAACGGAAAGCGGTGAATCTGAACCTGGTGGAGGAGAGCGTACAGCGCCCACTGAGTCCCAAATGCAGTGCCATTGCATGCCCCGCAGCTCCAACCCCTGCCCCTCTGGTCCCCCTCATTGGCTCTGCCCCCCTCCCCCATGATACCCTCCTCTTTCCCCCCCATGGCTCTTCCCCCGTCTTTTCTCTGAGCTCTCCCCCGCCCCGCCCACATGTCGGTGTGGCTGTAGCTGCTGGTGCATCCGGGCCGATCCAAGGCCTGGCTCTGAGGGCGCCAATGGCTGATGCTCCTCCGGGGCATGCAAGAAAGGAAGGAAGTGGTAACCTCGAGATCCTGGGGAGGGAGAGGAGGAGAGTATGGAGGGGACAGGAGTTAGGGAGCGAGGGAGTGTCTGAGGGTAGGGGAAAGGTGAGGGAGGGATTGGGGGAGGGTAGGAAATCATGGAAAAGAAAAGGGAGGAGGTGAGGGGGGAGAGTGGGGGAGGAGGGTGAATAGAGGTAGAGGAGGTGGAAGTGTGGGAGGTAGGGAGTGGGGAATAGAGTGAGAGCAGGGCAGTGGGGGAGGTGAGAAGGGATACTGCGGTGATAGGGGGAGGTGGGGGATAGAGGGATATGAGGAGGTATGGAGGGGAGAGAGGTTATGGAGGGAGTCACTGAGGGTGGGGGAAAGGAGGGAGAGGGATGTGGGAGGGTTAGGGGAGGAGGAGAGGGTGAAGAGGAGGGGGGAAGAGTGCTGGGGAG
Organism: Raja brachyura; assembly: GCA_963514005.1. The sequence continues at coordinate 94,605,409 of OY740782.1, forward strand.
GAGGAGAGGGAGGGTGAAGAGGAGGGGGAGTACTAGGGATGAGGGGAAATGAGCTGCGCCTGTGCAGTTGTGGGCTATGGGTGAGTGGTGAAATATTGCGTTTGGGACAAAGCCTCCAACGGGTTCCACTAGTCCAGTCTATTACAAATAATGTAGTCAAAGTGTCAAGAGTGTTTTTTGTCATATGTCCCGATGGAACAATGCAATTCTTACTTGGAGCAGCACAACAGACAGCACTGTGACCAGAAAATAGTTCAGTATATATATTACAAAAAAACAATAAATGTGCAAAGACAAAAACAATGTCTCCTAAGTCTCTGTAGGTTGGCCCTTATATTGAGGTTATAGTGTTTAATAGTCCAATGGTTGTTGGGACGAAGCTCTGCTCCTGAATCTGAATAAAAGCATAGAGTTTTCAGACTCTCTACCTTTTTCCAACAAATCTGCAGTTGCACTAATTTCCATTTAATTATTATAACTTTAGTATAAGCCTGCGCAATGAATTGTTGTTGGGGTTCTTCTGTGTATTTGTATTGACTGTGATAGAGCTTCCAAGTACCTAAACAGGAAAAAAGAGGAAATATAATTGGTTGGCGAATACTTGGTGCATTTTTTTTCTTTTGGTAGTGATATATTTTCCTGGTAATACTGTAACATTTACTAAATTCTTGACATTGTATTACAAGAGGCCTGATGTAGTGATGATCAGATTGCATATCTTCCCTCAGCTGTTTTCACTCTACCTGCAAGTCACACAGAAATGCACAAACACAGTATATCTGGATGCTGGATGATCGTGATTATCTCTATTTGCCTGTATATAAATGAAGAATCTCTGTGGTATTAATACACTAAACATTGCAACTGAGAATAAGATGTGTGAACAGTGAATTGAAGATTGAAAAATTCTTATTTGAATATTTTCACCCAATCACACCCTTTAACTTTGGTTTTTGCTATTTTGGCAATCTACAATGATGGAAGTATGTGTTTTTGGTTCACTATAGACAGTCTACAAATGCTGAGTTCCGAATAATTGTCTTTAAACTACAGTATGGGTCTGCAATGGGGAATTCTTTTAATAAAAGCACTTAAGGCCCTCCATATTTTTATGCCAATATACCCATAGACATCTTCAAAACACAATTAATGAAGATATCAGCTCCAATTCCAAGTAGGTTTCTTTTTTGCCATAAACAGTTGTATATTGTTGCAATATACCTGGATTCTTGGATATCTCCTTCATAAGAAACCTATTTAGTTGAATAAAATAAATGACACTTTCAGGAATTGTTTTGTGAAAAATTGAGGTGACTCCTTTCATAATTAAGTGGCCAACACATTACCCGAAGTGTTCACTCACATGGTTGTAATGTGCACAAAATGCACTGCCAGAGTTCCTGGAGGCTTCTTGAAGAGCACATCCCAAATCAGTCACCTTCAAAAAGGATGAGGGCACCATAGGAACGCCACTTTCCCGTTAACTTACATTCTATAATGTATTGGAAAAATATAAATGTCTTCATCTTTGCAGGATCTGAATGCTAGAACCCCTTCCACAACAGTACCGCTTAAGCAGCCTCAGCAGATGGACTGTAGAGATCAAGAGGAAGTTCATGACTCGTTCTTGAGATAAATTGGGCAATATGTGCAGATGCAGTAGCAAAAATATAAATTAACGTGGAAGAGGTAAAAAGTATGAGTGATAGTAATTATAATGAGATGAGCAGTGGTTGCTGGCTTGGGCTTTCAAGTGAGAATATTAATTAGATAAGCAGAGCGACTCAAGTTAATAGAGAAGGATTAGTCATTCATGACAGGCGAGGCATCTGAATTTAACTTCTCTCCTAGTAGTTCTGCCTTTGCCTTCTGAATCAAATCTATCACGTGATTTGGTGTGTGCTCTTTCCATTCTAGCTAATCTCTTCACAGATGGCAGAAAGTTCCCAGCCGCATTCCTTCTCAAAAGCTGCTCTTTGAATTTGCTTCTGTGTGAGTTGCATTTCTAATATACTAACATTTGCACCATCAGAAACCCGGATAAAAATGCATACAATTCAGCCCCTGAATAGCCTTTTATCTTGCACTTATTAACCATTGCAATTGTCCAAAGTTCACAGAATAAATTATATTAATTAAGTTTTTATAAATGCTCAATTATACCACAAATATAAACATTGAATTTTGTTTTGATAAGCATCTTAAAATGGCATCTAGGTGCTTGTCATCAAGTTTAGGTCCAATGCTTTTCCTTGTCCCTCATTCTTTGTCTGAGCAGGGTCTTATGTTTGTAGATGGCATCCAAAAGTTCCTCAGAGAACGCAGTCATGTAACACCTGATCTGCACTTCACTGCAGATTACATCAATGACTTTTGAATATGAGCATGACTTGAGGCCATTTAAAAAAAATATGAATCTGTTCTGTACCATGCAATGAATTGTAATAGGGAGAAAAATGAAGATGGAGGAGGACAGTGAAAATACCTGACTTCTGTAACCATATAACAATTACAGCACGGAAACAGGCCATCTCGGCCCTTCAAGTCCGTGCCGAACAACTTTTTTCCCTTAGTCCCACCTGCCTGCACTCATACCATAACCCTCCACACCCTTCTCATCCATATGCCTATCCAATTTATTTTTAAATGATACCAACGAACCTGCCGCCACCACTTCCACTGGAAGCTCATTCCACACCGCTACCACTCTCTGAGTAAAGAAGTTCCCCCTCATGTTACCCCTAAACCTCTGTCCCTTAATTCTAAAGTCATGTCCTCTTGTTTGAATCTTCCCTATTCTCAAAGGGAAAAGCTTGTCCACATTAACTCTGTCTATCCCTCTCATCATTTTAAAGACCTCTATCAAGTCACCCCTTAACCTTCTGCGCTCCAGAGAATAAAGACCTAACTTATTCAACCTATCTCTGTAACTTAGCTGTTGAAACCCAGGCAACATTCTAGTAAATCTCCTCTGTACCCTCTCTATTTTGTTGACATCCTTCCTATAATTGGGCGACCAAAATTGTACACCATACTCCAGATTTGGTCTCACCAACGTCTTGTACAATTTTAACATTACATCCCAGCTTCTATACTCAATGCTCTGATTTATAAAGGCTAGCATACCAAAAGCTTTCTTTACCACCCTATCTATATGAGATTCTACCTTCAAGGAACTATGCACGGTTATTCCCAGATCCCTCTGTTCAACTGTATTCTTCAATTCCCTACCGTTTACCATGTACGTCCTATTTTGATTTGTCCTGCCAAGGTGTAGCACCTCACATTTATCAGCATTAAACTCCATCTGCCATCTTTCAGCCCATTTTTCCAACTGGCCTAAATCACTCTGTAGACTTTGGAAATCCTCTTAATTATCCACAACACCCCCTATCTTGGTATCATCTGCATACTTACTAATCCAATTTACCACCCCTTCATCCAGATCATTGATGTACATGACAAACAACAAAGGACCCAACACAGATCCCTGAGGCACCCCACTAGTCACCTGCCTCCAACCCGACAAACAGCCATCCACCATTACCCTCTGGCTTCTCCCATTCAGCCACTGTTGAATCCATCTTGCTATTCCTGCATTTATACCCAACAGTTGAACCTTCTTAACCAAGAAGGTAACAATGAGATAAATGTTAAAATTCTTTTAAATAGTAGCTTGTTAGCTCATCGATTTGAATCTGCATTGAGAACTGAAAAATAAATCTTCACAGCAATTTGTTCCCACATTAATATAATTAAAAGAACAGTAACTATAGACTACTACAATTATTATTTCAAATAGGGGTTTATTGCAGCAAGTTTACAAAAAGAATTCTATGAAGTCTCATAGCCAAATATTTTTTAATCTAACTATAATACAGTTCTTTGAGGAGGAGAGCGGTTTATAAAAATAGGTTTTAATATCGGAGAAAACATAATGAGATACTTGTAACTTCCCTTCATCCACAGCTGTACTTTAAACACAAACACTATCAGGAATCTATTTTTAGAGCACTGCAAATCTTATTCCGGCGACATCTTCACTTAAAGTGTAAATCAAAGTAGTTTATTTACAGCTTTTCTCATGACAATTTGTGCATCCTATTTCTAAAGTACACCACTGTTTTATCCTTTCTGACAAACTAACCAAATTAAATCCATTCTTTTGTCATGTAATCATTCGGCTAACATGTAGATGTTTCCTAATACAGAATATAAATCATACAAAATTAAAGTTGTAAAATATTTGTCCAATTCACTTTCCTGTGCCTTGGCAGTGATAGTGATGGTTTCTTAGAAAAAATTGTGTCCAATTTGAATCTAAACAAATCACATTTAATTTCCACATAGCCTCATTCAGTAAGCAGTTCCAACAAATAATCAGCCTTCTTGGGAATGGTATATTGTGTTTTTTTTAATTGGCTCTTTTTCAGTGTGTCTATATTGTGCAGGCATTTCTTTTAACAAACAAAAACAACGTATCTACTTGAGAGTTATTTAATTACTGAGTGTTATTTGTCTTCAGATTTTTCAACAAATCCCAGAACTGTGTCCTTGAGGCTAGATTGTGTATTTCATTCTGAAGCTCCTCAATAAATTAACCATGCCTTGTCGACATCCTATCCAACTCAGCTGTAATCCTTTGGAGACACGAGACATTCTGGTTCAGGTCCCTTTTTCAGACTGAATGAGTCGGGGTAGAAAACTGGGAAAGATAGGTGGGAGTGGGGCAAATCCTGCCAGTGTATGCACCCATCTACCAATCACTCCCCCTTCACCATCTCACCAACATCTATATACAGCAGCACTAGCATGGGCTTGCCAACTTTTCCAGCTTTCTGAAATCAATCTGAAGAAGGGTCCCAATGCAAACCATTTTTCTCAACAGACACTGCCTGATCCGCTGAGTTCCTCCAGCAGTTTTATTTTTATTATTGTCTTTTGGAGCTGTGCACAATACTCCAGCTTCTTCTTCTTCTTCTTGCGTATGGCGTGCACAGCCTAAAGTTGTAGGACAACTTGTTTTACTTGATCTTACTTGATTGTGCACGCCAGGTTGATTGCATTCGTCGAACCAGGGCGGACCATGTGAAGGTTGCAATCTCCACCCCCAATACTCCAGCTGTAGACCATTTAGAAGGGTTAGGCCATTTAGGACAGAGATGAGGAAAATAAATGTCACCCAGAGAGTTGTGAATTTGTGGAATACTCTGCCACAGAAAGCAGTGAATGCCAATTCACTGGATGTTTTTAAGAGAGTTAAGTCAAGTCAAATAAACTTTATTGTCATTTAGAAATACATCGATATATGCAATCCCAAACGAAATTCGGTTGCATTTGGCTCCCTGTGCAACACGATAATTAACAGAAGGATAAAATGGAAAAAATGGATAAAAGGATAAAATAGACAATGGTGGCAGCCCATTACATGGCATTCAGGAGTCTGATGGCTCGTGGGAAGAAGCTGTTGCAGAACCTTGATGTTCTGCTCCTTATGCTTCGATATCTTTTGCCCGAGGGCAGCAGGGTGAGCAGTCCGTGATGGAGATGTGTGGGGTCTTTGATATTACTGCTGGCCTTAGACACGCAACATTTAGATTTGGTTAGATTTAGCTTTTAGGGCTAAAGGAATATGGGGATAAAGCAGGAACGGGGTACTGATTTTAGATGATCAGCCATGATAATATTGTATGGTGGTGCTGGCTCGAAGGGCCGAATGGCCTAATCCTGCACATATCTTTCTATGTTTTCCTTGTTTCTAAGGCGAGGATGTTAATGAATGGAATTAAATATATGAATTCAGAATATTACTTTTAAGTTAATCATCATAATAATACTTTATCAGCCAAGTATGTTTTGCAACATACAAGGAATTTCATTTGCCATACAGTCATACCAATAAAAAGCAATAGAACACACAAAATACATTTTAACATAAACATCCACCACAGTGCCTCCTCCACATTCCTCACTGCGATGGAAGGCGAGATAAAGTTCAATCTCTTCCCTTCTTTGACCTCCCGATCTTGGTTGGGCCCTTCATGTCGGGGTGATCAAGCTCCTGCATCAGGGGATCTCGGCTCCCCTGCGCTGGGCGATCAGACCCCTGGTCGGGACTGGTCGCACCTTCTGCATTGTTTGGAGCATCCCGACATCTGTCTCCAACCGAGATTGCGAGTTCCTCGATGGTGAAATCCGCGGGGGGGCACAAAGTCAGTCCTGAGCAAGGCCTCCAGCTGCACAATGTTTGGCCACAGAGCGACCGGAGATATGATCCAGAAAACAATGGAATCTTCGGCAAGGTAAGAGATTGAAAAAAAAAGTTTCCCCCAACCCCCTTCCCCCACCCACCACATAAAACAAACCAGAGCACATTAAAACAAACTGTTAAAACACACTTATAACGAAAAAAGACAAAAAGACAGACAGACTGTTAATTGTCATATGGACTGACAGTGAATGAACAATGAATTTCTTACTTGTAATTGTACAGGACTGCAAACGTAATACACACATTAATATAAAAATAACTAATGGTAGTGGAAAAAAATGAGTAGGATGAATAGGATATAGATTCTTGATTAGTACAGGTGTCAAAGGTTATGGGGAGAAGGCAGGAGAATGGGGTTAGCAGGGAGAGATAGATCAGCCACGATTAAATGCGGAGTAAACTAGATGGGCCAAATGGATTAATTCTACTCCTATCACTGATGACCTTATGACATGAGGGTTATTGTTGCAGGTGTTTTCAATAACCTGTGGCCAATTTTGTTGGTCAAATTTTCTGGAAGCCTTTGTTGTAAATTGCGTGGTGACATTTGATTTACTAACGGTCATCCTCTTCTCTGGACACATTGATGTTGTGAATTTTACAGGTATACTCACTCTAATGCAAACTCTAATTGGCATTTCAAATTAAATCTGAAACTGGAAGAGGGATCATGCAACAGTAGAGCTATACGGTACTATCCTTTTAGTAGTAATCACAGCTATAAAATGTTTTAAATCTCAAATACAGGCAGCCACAATTGCATATAAAATAAATGTAATTGACCATAACACACAACAGCTGCCAGTTTAGTACATTTATTCAATCAGTTCAAGTTCATTAAAATATATCGTGCAGGTCAATGTTGAGGATAAGTTGAACTCATCATTGGCTTGAGATATATATGGGGTTGTTACTTAATGGGTGATCTTTTAAACTTTTACAACATTGTGCAGTTCAGTATGATTGTTCTTTATTGGTTTTCACATAACTGAAACACATTTACCTCTTTCTCAGCACTCTCATTCAGACATGATCTAAAAGTATAATGCAATAAAGCCGATCTCTGTAATTTATAGCACACTAGTACTTATCTTTCAACACCATATTGTTCATCACTGATGTAAGTGCATGAAAGAAAGGCAGCTTCTTAAGCCTCTTGGCATAAAACAAACATTTGCATTTCTTTCTTAGATTGTGATTAATGATTTTTGCTTGCGTCTTTCACTGATCCTGGTAACATTAACACCTGCCACTTGCTCTTAAGATTAATGAGGAACTGGGAGGTTATGAAGTCAAGCAACAGAGGCTGAGAAATTGTGAAATATTGAGAAGGTTTGGGTGCTAAGCCATGGAGTCATACTGCATAGAAGCAGGTGTAATGTTGTGACAGTCCCCGTCTCCACCACGCCTTGGGTATCTGTCCAAGATTCTAACCACTGGCTGAATAAATGCTATTTTTCAGGTTTGTTTTATATCTCCTGTCCTCAACCAATGCTTAGTTTTAGACACTGCCACAAAGAAAAGTTTGATAATGCCCTTCAAAATTTGGAATAACTCTACCAGGATGCCCACCCTCACTCCCCCAGCCTCCCTCTGCTCGTAGGTTAAAAAAAAACCCTGTCTGTCCATTCTCTCCTCATCAACACGCTGATGAATCTGCTCTGCACCTTCCGCAATGCAATCACTTTTTTAATAATGTGATGATCATAACAACACATTGCTGTAGCCATAATCCTATTGATGTTAGCAGCTCAATCACATTAATATTTTTATACTGTTCTGTCCTGACTCTCTGGTAAAATGCAGCAGCTAGGAGATGATTCCTGACCACTAAAAATATTGGGGTGCAAAGGAATTGACAAGGGAGAGCAATGGTGCAAATGGATTGGGTGGGTTGGGGTTTGGACCATGTGACTGGAAAAGAAAAGCACACAAGGATGGAGGAGACAAGTTGTTACAGGCAAGCTCGGGATGATTGTGAAAGCCTTCTTGATTCTTGTGACCTACAAATGATTTAAAACCAGTTAGCATAACAACTGTTGTCAGGAAGTCACAAGTCTATAATTACAGACTGCATGCATTGCATCAGCTGAAGGCATTGAAGGCTTTCAGCTGATCAGTGAGGAAGTCAGCAGGAATTTAAATGTAATCTATGTCTGATGGAAATGTTGAAACATTTGCTAATTTTGGTATGGTGTTTAACAAGCACTTAGGAAACATGTATAATAATGCATTTGAGGCAATTTAACCAAAGCTGAAGTTTATAGAGAAGATGGCAAGTTATTAGTTAGACTGGGGCGTTGGTTGAATTTTAGGAGAGGGAGAATGGGAATAATGTGCAGGTATTAACCAGGGATAAAGAGCAGGATGTGATTAATGTTGAATGGTGTACATCCTTGTTGGGATCATTTTTTAATGAGAAACACAATGAAATAGTGAGATATAAATCTAAGTATGTTAATAGCATGAAGTGATGTTAGTACATGAAATAAAAATGCAGTAATGGCAATTAAAAACATGAGAGAGATTGTGTTTAATGATGGTGGGTGAGAAGGGCCAAGGGAGGGGGGGGGTTCCATGTAATTTAATCACAAATAAATCATGGACAGGTACAGAAAAGGCCAGTAAAGCAAATATATATGTACATTCTGCAATGCAATGCAGTACTATGTGAAAAGCTACACCCGGGTTAGACTTGGGCATCAGGGGGTCCTTTGGATCTGGGCATCTCACTTACGAATATATCAGATTCAAATAAATTGTGCTGTAAAGTAACCATAATATATGGAACTGAGCTTATATATGTGCGGTTAGGAAAACTGAGGTTCTGTTTCATGGAATTTAAAAACAAAATTAGAATTTTTCACTGAGATTCATGATATGCTATGTGCAAATGATGAGATAAAGGAAAACTATTTCCTTCTGGCTGGGAATTTGGGCCATCAAAATGGGGAACAGCACATTTAAAATTAAGCTGCATCTCCTTATCAAATGTTCCACAAGTAATGTGGGAGTGACTATCCTTCACAAGTAGTATTTGACCATGTGTCATTAAGGAGTTCTGGTTAAACTGAAGTCTCACTTGAGCAGCTGATAGGGAGATCAGTGCAGGAGTTTCAAAAAGCAACAGGGGGACTCCGAGTACTGAATATGTCGGTAGGAGTGGAATGGCCTATAGGGAGCAGTCATGTTGGGAGAGGCTGCGTTGAGGTGCAAGTGCTTTGTTGAAGGCAAGTGTATAAGTTATGACTCAAGGCTTTGGAGAAGAGTCTGAGTCGAGGGTGACACTAAGATAAGATATGGTCTTTTGTTTTGTGTCACTCTTCCTTGGTGTTAGTGCAGTGGAGACGACAGTTAATACATTAATGTCATCCTGGAGTAAAGAGGATATTGGAGTGTTCATAAGTTCTGCTTCATGTCATAAGCAGAAATAGGCCATTCCGCCCATCAAGTCAACTCTACCATTCAATCGTGGCTGATCTATCTTACCCTCTCAACTCCATTATCCTGCCTTTGCCCCATAACCCCTGACACCCTTATCGGGCTACCTAGCATTCCTAAATACCATACCTGTGTGAAGCTACAGCTCCTGACTCCTGACTGACCATGTGAGAGACCTGGAGCTGCTGCTGGATGACCTTGTGATAATTTCGAAGAACAGGGGTCTGTAGCAAAGAGTCTGGCTCTGAGGCAGATAGGAGTAGGGTGAAGCGGTCGACAATGGTGAGTAGATAGGTCAAGCCCTGGGACGGCGGCAGTGGCCACACGATGTCCACGTGAATGTGGTCAAACCGCTGCCGAGGGATGGTGAACTCCTGCAACGGCGCGCGCACGTGTCATTGCACCTTGGCGGTCTGGCACGGGATGCAAGTGCACGCCCAATGTCCACCCTCCTTCCGCAGCCCGCGCCACATGAAGCGGGAGGCTACCAGGGCCATTGTCGCCCGGATGAAGGGATGCGCGAGCTCGTGGAGCATCGCAAACACCCGGCGCCGGGAGGCGATGGGGACAATAGGTCGCGGAACTCCAGTGGAGACATCGCACAGCAGCGTTGCGCCCCCAGGACCACAGACAATGTCCTGCAACTGCAGGCCCAAAACTGCCGTACGATTGGTGGCCATCTCCTCGTCGACTAGATGAGCGGCTGCCAGGGCGGAATAATTAATCCCCTTAGAGACTTGGAGAACCGCGTGGGCTGCAGGACTCGATAAGGCGTCGGCCACCGTATTGAATTTGCCCTCCACGAAACGGATGGAGGTGGTGTATTCGGAAACATACGCCAAATGCCTCTGCTGCCGGGCAGACCACGGGTTTGAAACCTTGGCGAACGCGAAGGTTAGCGGTTTGTGGTCCGTATATGCAGTAAACTGCCTCCCCTCCAGGAAGTAGCGGAAATGACGTACGGCGAGATACAGGGCCAGGAGCTCGTGGTCGAAAGCGCTGTCACGGCGCTGAGCACCACTAAGATGCCTGCTGAAGAAGGCGAGTGGCCGCCAGCATCCGTCAACAAGCTGTTCCAACACTGCCCCAACCGCTACCTCGGAAGTGTCCACCGTCAGGGCGGTCGGGGCGTCCTCTCGTGGGTGGACAAGCATCGTGGCCTCAGCCAGTGCCTCCTTAGCCCTCTCAAATGCCGCTGTTGCTTCCACGGACTACTCAACCTCCCTGCGATGACCAGGCAATCAGGTGGAAAAGCGGACGCATGACTCCGGCCGCTGCTGGCAGGAAACAGAGATAAAAGGTGACCATCTCCACGAATTCCTGTAGGGCCTTAACTGTGGTCGGACGGGGGAACCTGTGAACAGCGTCCACCCTGGCAGGCAGAGGCACCACCCCCTGTGGAGTTATGTGGTGGCCGAGGAAGTCAATAGCTGTCACCCCGAAACGGCACTTGGACGAGTTTATGGACAACCCTGAGGCGCTGACGGAGGTGGATGCAGTGGCCCTGCCGCGAGCGACTGGCCATGAGTATGTCATCCAAGTCGATGAAGACGAAGTCCAGGCCGCGGCGCACACTGTCCATAAGCCGCTGAAAGGCCTGTGCAGGATTCTTCTACCCAAACGGCATCCGTACAAATTCAAATAGACCAAATGTCATTATAATGGCTGTCTTCGGGATATCGTTGGGGTGCACTGGAATTTGATTGTTCCCTCGCATGAGGTCCACCTTGCAGAATACCGATGCTCCGGCCAGGTGGGTGTTGTAGTCCTGGATGTGCGGGACCGGGTACCTGTCGGCAACGGTCGCATTGTTCAGGCGACGGTAATCCCCACGCATGGTCCCCAGCCCCCGTCCGCCTTGGGGACCATGTGGAGCGGTGACGCCCATGGGCTATCGGAGGGACGCATGATGCCCATCGCCTCCATCAGGCGGAACTCCTCCCGAGCCAGAGAAAGCTTGTCTGGCACGGGACAACGTGCTCGGGCGTGCACACACGGGCCGATAGTAGGGATATGGTGCTCCACCCCATGCTTGGGGGTGGAGGAGCGGAAGTGCGGTTCAGGGATGTCAGGGAAATCCGCCAGGATGCGCGCGAAAGTCGCATCCACGGACGACAGGGGGCCTTCAGAGCGTGATGCGAGATCACCAATGCAGAGGAAGACCGGCTCCAGCATGATGGAGTGCATCAGGCACCGTCGCTTGACATCCATGAGCAGTGAATAGGCTCGAAGGAAGTTGGCACCCAGCAGTGGCTGGGAAACGTCAGCAATGACGAACTCCCACGAAAAGGAACTGCGGCCAAAGTTGAGGGAGGTGGTGTGGAACCAGTAGGTGCGTATAGTACTTCTGTTCGCCGCTGTGAGGAGGGGCCCACATTTGCCCGCATGGATGTCATCGATGGAAGGAGGCAGGGCACTCACTTCCGTAGCCGTGTTCATGAGGAATCGACCTCCAGTGCGGCGATCCCAGACGAAGACATGATGAATTTTGCTGGCCGCCGAAGAAATCACTGACGACCGACCCCTTCGTTTCCCTGGAATGAACAGGGTGGGCGACATTGCCTGGCTGCAGCTCCTCAGCGACGATGGTAATATCACCAACCCCCTCTGCTGGCGTCTGGTGGAACTGCAAGTGAATCTGAATCTGGCTGGTTTGAACACCAGCAACCTCTGCTGCCATTGGGTGGAACTGCAGGCGGGCCCTGCTGGAAAGGCATGCCTGGACTTGAATGCCTAATGGCGGCCGGATTTTGCCGCGAGGGCCATCTGGGAGCAGTGGAGACGCGGTCGATGGCAGCCTCGACCTGCTCTGAGCCTCCAAACGCCACGGGAAGGATGGTCAGCGCATCCATGTTTTGCTGGGGAGACATCCACAGCTCGTCAGCCTGCTCACACAGCGCCTACATGTTAGTAAAGGGGTCCCTGGCGAGCTGCAGGCGGATGTTGGGCGGCAGCTGCTGCAGGTAGGCAAATTTAAATAGCAAACAGGGTTCATGGTCCCCCATTAGGGAATCAAATCAATCACTGACTATAAGACTGCTTCACCACCCTGTGATGACAACATTGAGTTCCTCAATGAACTCAACAACTATTTTGCTCGGTTCGAGGCATTAAATAACACACCTGCAAGCAAAGGTATTCGTCATTGTGATGAAAAGGCACTCAGTCTTGACATAGTGGATGTTCAGAGAACCCTAAAAGGAGTGAACGCACGAAAGGCGGCAGGCCCTGATAACATACCAGGGCGGGTGCTCAGGGAATGTGCTGATCAGCTGGCACATGTCCTTACGGACATATTTAACACCTCGCTGAACCAGGCTGTCGTCCCATTATGTTTCAAGACTGCCACCATCATACCAGTGCCAAAAAAATCCAACATACAATGTCTCAATGACTACTGCCCTGTAGCACTCACCCCCATAATGATGAAGTGTTTCGAGAGGATGGTCAGGGACCACATTACCTCCAGACTCCCCTCCACACTCGACCCATACCAGTTTGCTTACAGGCCAAACCGCTCCACAGAGGACGCTATATCCTCCGTGCTCCATCTGAGACTGGAACATTTAGAGGAGAAAAACACCTATGTGCGAATGCTGTTCGTGGATTTCAGTTCAGCATTCAACACCATTATCCCACAGCACCTGATAAGCAAACTGGTTCCATTGGGCCTCGGCACACCCATGTGTAACTGGCTACTGGACTTCCTCACTGACAGACCCCAGTCTGTGAGGGTTGGAAATAACACCTCCAACACCATCTCTCTGAGCACCGGCTCGCCTCAGGGCTGTGTCCTGAGTCCACTGCTGTTCACCCTGATGACTCACGACTGTTGTGCCAGGTTTAGTACAAACCACATCATGAAGTACGCAGATGACACAACAGTGGTGGGCCTCATCAGGGACGACAATGAGCTGGCTTACAGGGAGGAGGTGAAACAACTGGCGGACTGGTGCAATACGAACAACCTGATCCTGAATGTCGAGAAAACAAAGGAGGTTATCGTCGACTTCAGGAAAACCCGGCACAGTCCCACACCACTTCACATCAACGACAGCGATGTGGAGGTAGTCAGTAGCACAAAGTTCCTGGGGGTGCAGATCACTAACAGTCTGACCTCGTCGAATAACATCTCATCAACTGTTAAGAGAGCGCAGCAGCGGTTGCACTTTCTGCGCCGGATGAGAAGAGCTCATCTCCCCCATCCCATCCTCACTACTTTCTACAGGGGCACCATAGAGAGTATTCTGACCAGCTGTATCTCTGTCTGGTTTGGGGACTGTAGAGCCTCCGACTGGAAGTCTGTGCAGAGAGTGGTGAGGACAGCAGAAAAAATCATCGGGACCTCTCTCCCCTCAATCGGGGATATTGTGACCAAACGCTGCATGTCTAAGGCCAGCAGTATTATAAAAGACCCCACACATCTCCATCACAGACTGTTCACTCTGCTGCCCTCGGGAAAAAGATATCGCAGCATAAGGAGCAGAACATCAAGGTTCTGCAACAGCTTCTTCCCACGAGCCATCAGACTCCTGAATGCCATGTAATGGGCTGCCACCATTGTCTATTTATCCTTTTCATCCATGCCTATCCTTCGGTTAACTTATTGTGTTGCACAGGGAGCCAAAATGCAACGTAATTTTGTTTGGAACTGCATATATCAATGTATTTCTAAATGACAAAGTTTGTTTAAACTAGTGGGGTACCACAAGGCTCAGTGCTGGGACCGCAGCTATTTACAATATGCATCAATGATTTGGATGAAGGGATTCAAAGTAACATTAGCAATAAAGATAAATTACCTATTTCACAGTTATGCATATCTAATATTTTTATTGCATTTTAACATCTAAATTCTTTCTAGAAAGCTTAAGAGTCATAGTTTTAGATTAATACAGTGTGGAAACAGAGCCTTCAGCCCAACTCGCCCACACTGGCCAACAATGTCCCAGCTACCCTAGTCCCACTTGCCTGTGCTTGGTCTATAACCCTCCAAACCTGTCCTATCCATAGGGAATTATAGACCAATTAGCCTGACATCGGTGGTGGGGAAGATGCTGGAGTCAACCATAAAAGATGAAATAGTGGCACATTTGGATAGCAGTCACAGGATCGGTCCGAGTCGGCATGGATTTACGAAGGGGAAATCATGCTTGACTAATCTTCTGGAATTCTTTGAGGATGTAACTAGGAAAATGGACAAGGGAGAGCCAGTGGATGTACCTGGACTTTCTGAAAGCATTTGATAAGGCCCCACATAGGAGATTAGTGGATAAAAGTATGACACATAGTATTGGGGGTAGAATGCTGACATGGATAGAAAATTGGTTGGCAGACAGGAAACAAAGAGTAGGGATTAACGGGTCCCTTTTGGAATGGTAGGCAGTGACTAGTGGGGTACCACAAGGCTCAGTGCTGGGACCGCAGCTATTTACAATATGCATCAATGATTTGGATGAAGGGATTCAAAGTAACATTAGCAAATTTGCAGATGACACAAAGCTGGGTGGCAGTGTGAACTGTGAGGAGGATGCTATGAGAATGCAGGGTGACTTGGACAGGTTGGGTGAGTGGGCAGGTGAGTGGGCAGATGAATGGCAGATGCAGTTTAATAGTAAAGATTAAATGAGAACTTACCAGTTACTTAACGTGAAGAAGCCCCGCCAGGCGCATGCGCATCATACTTCAAAGCAGCGGCGTGAAAACACAAACTATAGTCGAAGTGATATAGTAAGACTCAGAAGACTAGAACTACCAGATGATCTTTGCGATTATGAGGGCCGGGAGCAGAGGGCACGTAATCCCTCATCGTAATTCCTCATAAAATAAAGATCAAACTTTAAACTGGTAAGTTCTCGTTTAATCTTACTATTTTACTTCAGAGTCACATGAGTGACTACGTGAAGATTTCAAAGCTCTGTGATTTAAAGCCGTAGATCCATTCCATGCGACACACTGCTTCAGTTGACTCAGTAGTGAATAAATAATGTATTCGAATAAATAATGCTTTGAATTATCCAATAAACATTTTTTAATAATAATAACAAAACAATAATAACCCCTCTGTCCAGGGGGAAATTACAAATTAAATTTAGAAAGAAAATCAAACCGAAACCAAAACAGCATGCCCAAAACCTTGCACTGTCAGGACAGGTTTATCATAGAATTTTGAGAAGGTCGGCTCCCTAGACCATCCTGCGGCCCCGAGGATTTGGTCTAGAGGCACGTCCTGTGCCTTCGCTGCGGATGTTGATGCCACCCTGGTGGAGTGAGATTTAAACACATGAGTGTCTACTCCAGCACAATCCAAAACCTGTTTTAACCATCTAGAAATAGTTTGTACTGACACCTTTTTATGAGATTTTTTTGTGGCTGATGAGCATTGCTGTCTCAGAGCTTCTGAGACTCTAAGTTACCTCGATATATTGACTCAGGTGCTTGACTACACATAGCGTTTGGTTGACGAGGTATGCTTTAAAGCTTACTTTGGTTCCAGCCATCCTTGGCCTGCTTTGTTTGATTAAATTATACACATAAAATGTAATGTTATCTAAAGAAGAGTACATGATATCCAGCCATAGCTTTTGCAATGTTTGAACTCGTTGCGCTGATACTAAAGCCATGAGCATAACCACTTTAAATTTTTACTTCTGAAAAGACAGTGACGTAATTGCAGCCCATTGCCGAAGCAGTGTGAGAACTATACTAACATCCCAGATTTCTGTATATCTAGGCTTAGGAGGGTTCTTGTTAAGGATTCCTCTCATGAATCGGGACACTAGCAGATGAGACCCAATAGATTGTTGTTCTGAAAACTGCCCTAAATAGGAGGACAAAGCACTCCGAGCACTATTAATGGCACAATAGCTCAAGTGTTCATCAAAATGCAATGTAGCAAGGAACTCCAATACATCCGGTATGCTTGCAGTATGATAAGATATATCTTGACTGCAAGCAAAGCATCTCCCATTTCTTAGTATGAGACACATATTGTTTTTTTGTGCTATCTCTCCAAGCTGCAGTTATCACATCCATGGTCTTACTCGACAGTCCAAACACTTTGAAAGGTCTGGTCAGAACTTGTAGATTAACAGATTAATACGATCATGTAACGAATGACTTTCTCCTGTTACTGGATGCACCAACAAATTACTGAACTTGGGGATAGTCATGAATGGCTGAGTCATCATTCTCAGCATCAATGGGAACCATGGCTGTGTAGGCCAGTCCGGAACCACCAAAATGCCTGAGGCGGAGTCCTGCTCTATTTTTGTGATGCATTGCATGATGAGGCAGAATGGGGGGAAAAGCGTAAAAGAACGTACATCCTCAATGTATCTAGAATGCATCCTCCGCTACTGCTCCTGGATCTGGTTCCCACAAAACGTATTTAGGAAACTAGTGATTTAGCCTGGATACAAACAGATCTATATCTGGCAAACCATAGCGGCTGACAATCATTTAATAAACATAAGGATTTAGCATCCATTCTATGTTGTCATTAAATTTCTGTGACCTGTTGTCTGCCACTACATTATCTCCACCTGGCAGGTAGATAGCTGAGATATCTCTGGAAATACACCAGTCCCAAATTAGGTTAGTCAGATTATCACATGATACTGACTTTATTCCTCCCATGTGATTGATATAAGCAACAGCCGTGGTATTGTTAATCTGGAGTTGAACATGTAAATTATTCATTGCTGAACAATAAGCTTTTAATCCATAAAATGAACCCAGCAATTCTAAGTAATTTATACCATGCCTTTGCAGGATTAAGGCCTCTTGCACACTCCATCTACCACCACAGCTAGACTCGCTGTGCATGGCTCCCCATCCCAAAGCACTAACATCTGTTTGTAAAACCACTGAAGGTTGTTGAATCAAAATGTTTTTGGTACTTTGTACAATGTTGATTATCCACCATTGTAATTCGGCGATAGCTTTGGCAACTGCATTGGTCTATCAAAATGGCCTGCCTGATCTTTAAGTGCTTGTTCTCTAGCTCGTTGCAAACTTTGATAGTGCAGAGGTCCAAACTCCACTGCAGGGAAAGCCGCCACCAATTTACCAATAATACTGGCTACTTGCCGGATGGTGGGTTGTTGCTTTTTCAGGAGACTGGTACAGACCTTCATGATTTGGCCGTAGGCAAAGTCACCGACATCTCAACTGAATCAATGACAAACCCCAAATAGTTAATTTTTTGGGATGGCTCTTGTTTGGATTTTGTTGGATGGACGAGAAAACCTAACCTTTCGAACAGGTGTTTGGTTGGTGAAACCGACTCCTCAGCTGTTTCCTGAGTGTTGCTTATAATTAAAATATCATCTAGATAAGCCATCACAATGTGATTCTGGGCACGAAGCAGCACCAGAACTGGTTTTAACAATTTTGTGAACAACCTAGGAGCTGAGGTTAACCCATTGGGCAACGCCTTAAATTGCCACACCTATTTGGACAGATCTTCAACCAAAAGGAAGGCTATTTCTAAATCCAGCGAATTTATAAATTCCTTTATTAGATCAGCTAATGTCAAAGATAGTTGGAGAAATGTAAATCCTAATGGTCGAGAATACTCATTTTATTCCCTGGTATTTGGAACATACTCCAGGATAGATTATTTTCTAACAGATTCAAAACTTGTCCCATTTACGTATGACTCAAAATATCATAATATTATTTCGGATCATGCTCCATTAACATTCAAGATTAATTTAAAGGGTATAACTAAAGGATATTCGCAATGGAGACTTAACCCTCATATATTAAATGATAAAATGTGTTCAGATTATCTGGTTAAACAGATTGAATTATTTTTTGAAACCAATGATAAACCTGGAATCTCATCATCTCTTTTATGGGACACATTTAAAGCTTTTATACAGGGTGCTATAATCTCAGTGCAGGCACATCTGAACAAGGAAAATAGAAAGATCCAACAGAAACTGGAAAATGAAATAAGGCAGTTGGACATGGAAAATGCTATGTCTCCATCAAGGGTTATACATAATAAAATTGTAACATTAAAATATAAATTAAATGAGATACAATCAAAGTATGTTATTAAACTTTTTCAAAATACCTAACAAGTACATTTTGAATTTGGGGATAAACCGCATAAATTATTAGCTTGGCAACTAAGAAAATCAGAAGAAGAAAAAATGATATATAAGGTCAAATCTGAACAAGGAGAAATATTAACTTTACCAAAAGACATTAATGATAGATTCCAACAATACTATCAAAAACTTTATACATCAAAAGTGATGGATCAACCCGAGACATTAGAAACATTTCTCCAGAAATGTCACATTAATGGATTAGATCGGGAAGGTAGAGAATTATTAGATGCTGAAATATCAGCAAAAGATATTGAGGAATCAATTAGATCATTGAAGAATGGTAAGGCTGCAGGACCCGATGGTTTGGGGGTTGAATTTTATAAGAAGTTTCATGATTTGATCGTCCCACGGCTACAAACTATGTACAAAGTTGCCTACGAACAAGAACAACTTCCAGAAACCTTAAAATAATCCACAATTACACTTATTCCTAAGGCAGACAAAGATCCAGAAGACCCAGGATCATATAGAGCAATAGCTCTTTTAAATACAGATCAAAAAATATTAACAAAAATTTTATCTCAAAGGTTAAGTTTAGTGATCAATACATTAATACATCATGATCAAACTGATTTTATTCCTAAACGTTACTCTACTTATAACTTAAGACGTCTATTTAATATCATTTACTCGAAAAGAATGACTGATATTGAACTAGCAATTATATCCCTGGATGCGGAGAAGGCGTTTGACCAGGTTGAATGGCCTTACTTATTTAGGATAATGCAGAAATTTCAACTGGGAGAAGGATTTTGCAAATGGGTTAGAATTCTATACTCTGGCCCAACAGCAAGAATCCTAACAAACCAAATGTTATCAGCAAAATTCAATCTTTCTAGGGGTTGTAGACAAGGCTGTCCGTTATCACCTTTATTATTTGCACTCGCTATAGAATTATTGGCCGAAAGGATTAGAGTAGAACCAGAAATTTATGGATATAATACCAAAACTACAATTAACAAAATATCTTTATATGCAGATGATGTTTTATTATATATAACAAAACCAGAGATTAGTATCCCTAAAGTACTTGAAGTGATAAATGAATTTAGTAAGTTCTCAGGATATAGAATTAACTGGAATAAAAGTGAAATTATGCCTATAACAGGAATTAAATTGAATAAATTACAAAAATTTCCATTTAAAATAGCTAACAATCAAATTAAATATCTTGGAATTAATGTATCAAAATCTTATAACTCTTTATTTAAATCTAATTTTCCGCAATTATTAAATAAATTAAAAAATAATATTTTATATTGGAAAACATTACCGATATCAATGATCGGTAGAATAAATGCCATTAAAATGATTTTTTTTAAACCTCAATTACTATACTTATTTCAAGCCATTCCATTATATCTTCCTAAATTTTTTTTTTTAATTGATTCTATAGTTAATAACTTTATTTGGGATTACAAAAATCACAGAATAAGTAAAACACACTTATGTAAATCTAAGATAAATGGTGGCTTAGCTTTACCTAATTTTTAATATTATTTTTGGGCGCTTCAGATTAAGAACTTTAATTATTGGTTGATACAGATGGAACAGGACCCGGTTTGGTTAAGAATTGAAAAGGAAGATTGTTTCCTATTCGACATAAGCACAATTCTCCTTGCCCTTGGGGTGGTACAAAAAAAATTATATAAGGAAAACCCTATAATTTTAAATAATTTACGTACCTGGAAACAAATCATTAAGACTTTACATTTAGAAACTATGCCACTTTGTTTACCAATTATGAATAATCCTATGTTTAAACCTTCGACATTGGATGTGGGGTTTAGACATTGGAAAAATTTAGGAATAATAAGGATAGAACATCTTTATAGGAATGGGAAATTCCTCTCATTTCAGGAGTTGAAAGAGATTTATGGATTGCAAGCAAATAATTTATTTAGATATTTACAAATTAGAGATTATGTCAAATTAAATACGCTAAATTATAGAAATAGAGATCCTGGTTTACTGGATGAAGTACTTAACAAGCATCCAACAACAGAAAAATTAATAGCATATATATACAATATTTTTTTGGACAGGGAAATGCCAAAAACTGAATTATTCCGACAAAAATGGGAAAATGAAATTGGTTTACCTATATCAGAAGAGTTTTGGGAAGAAAGCTTACAATGAATTCATCGCTGTTCGTTAAATGCCAGACATACTTTGATACAATTCAAAGAAATACATAGATTACACTACTCAAAAAAGAAATTAAATAGAATTTTTCCTAATATATCACCATTATGTGATAAATGTCAGCACGTAGAAGCCGATTTAACTTATAGTTTTGTAATATGTACAAAACTTAATAACTATTGGACTGAGATTTTATGAATTATTTCCATAGTTTTAAAGATCACATTAAGCCCTGACTTAAAATTAATTATATTTGGGGTTTTAGATTCAAACCAAACTTTAACAGTAAATCAAAGACATTTTCTGGATTACTGTTTAATAATTGGAAAAAAATTAATATTACAATTTTGGAAGGGACCATTATCCCCGACAATTAAAAAGTGGACAGTCGAAATGGTGGAGCCATTACAACTGGAGCGAATTAGGTTTATCCTAATGGATAAACTTGAGCTTTTTGAACAAATATGGTCTCCATTCACTGGTTATATGAAGGGGTAGCTGGGCTCGGCATTGAAACTCAATAAGTACCTGGTGGAAAGATCAAATAAAAATGTTTAATTTCAGATTTATATACTCGTCTCTATATATTATATTTAGAAATTGCTCCATTCATTGATAAGATGTATACTGTTTTCTTTTCCACAAGTATAATAACAGTTTACTAGTTATATGTTTTTTTTGTTTGTTTTTTGTTTGTTGTTTTTTTATTTTTTATTTTTTTTATATTAATCAAATATAATCATACTCTTTTAATTATCCACTATTCTTTCTTTATACTTTTTTCTTATTCTCTTTTTCACTCAATATAAAAAAGTGAGGCCTATATGTATGGTTAGCTAATATTTATATAATTTTGGAAAGATGTATTAATAATATCTGAAAAAAAATTGCTATAATATTTGTAATATGTATGGCCTCTAATAAAAATATATTAAAAAAAAAATTGCCACAGCTGTCCCATCCAACTAAATTTCAAGTATTTATGGTACTGATGATGAATTGGTACTGAATGATATGCATCTTTCAGATCTATAGTTGCCATATAACAACCTCTATAATACTGTTTAGCAGTATTGAAGGTGTCCATTTTAAAATTCCTATATTGGACATAGGAATTTAACTGGGTTAGGTCCAGAATGACTCGACACCCACCTTCTTTTTTCTGTCTGGGGAATATATTGGACACAAATTGTTGAGGATGGTATATCGTCCTCTCAATTACCCCTTTTTGGAACAAAACCCCAATTTCTATGTTTACCTGCAGAGTTTCTGGTCCAGAAAAAAACAATACCCGACTAGGCATATTTTGTGCAGGTGGATGTATTCCTGCCATAAACTCTATTCAAGACCCTGAAACAGTGTCCAGTATAAACAGATCAGATGTTATGCAGCACTTTCTTCATAAAATAACTGTAACCTACCCCCAACCGGCGGTTGTTCACCAGAGGATTTATCCTGAACTGAATGAGTTTCCCGTACCTCCATAGTCGACCTTGAGCTTCTCGTTCTCCTTGCCATGCTGGGGTTGTATTTGGCGTACACAGGTGGATAAGGACGTTGTCCAACTGGTACCACTCTGCTTGGGCCTGCCCCAGGATTTGATGCCCGTCTTGCTGAGAAAGACCTACGAGGTGGCATCCTGGCCGAAGGGATGTAAGTTTTCATAAGGCCAATAGTTTTGGCCTCTTCCTCCAGGTCTTTGACTTGTTTGAGCAGGTCTTCGCCAAATAGAAAATTTGGCACTTGAATATTGGATGACCTACACAGAGCTGCAAAGCGTGGGTTCAATGTTGGTTCAGTTGATCTCAAAGTATGCATTGCACAACAGGGCCAACATATCCTGCTGTGTCCCGGACATCGATGCCCCTTGGACCATTTT
This sequence comes from Raja brachyura, assembly GCA_963514005.1. The sequence continues at coordinate 94,628,270 of OY740782.1, forward strand.
CCCGAAAGCCGTGATCCCTGCACCCACCAATTTGAGGACTCGCTGGAACCGAATCTCTTGTCCACGCATCGTTGCACTCATTTGTGCCCAGATAGCAGAGTTCACAGTGGGCACCTTGAGCGATGCTCAGTTAGCAGGTGTCTGGTAAAGCGTGGTCGTCTGTTCCATAATGGAATCCTGTAGCTGGTGAGAGGCCATGTAGTTGATGTTAGAAGCCAGATTTTCCTCCATGGCTTCACAAGTACCCTCCGGAATGGCAAAATTTCTTTCCACATCCAGGGCACCTGGAGCAAGGCTCATGGGCCTTTGTGTGTGCCCAAGAGCAGTGACACCAACTTCACGGTCAGACTCCTCCTGCCCTGGCTATCCCGAGTCTTGCTCTAGGGAGGTCTCTACCAGCCCTAAACAAGGTGCTGGCAAGGGTGATTCCCATTGATATTCATAGGCGGTAATGACCTCTTCGCCATATGGGCCTCTGCCTGAGACTGTTTGGGGAATCCTAGGGGCATTCGATCCCAATTGGAATACTTTGTGGCTCATCATTGTCTGAAGCATTCTCTCCATTTGATCTAGACGTCCCCAGACCTTCTTGTTGGAAGGAGGGAAGTCTTCCACGTCAGACTCGTCGGGTAAATCCGGCCTGAGAGATTTCCGTTTGGCCTTTCTCCCTGCTGGAGTGGCCTCAGCGTTCTGAAGCACTGGAGTTAATGGAGGCAGTTGAGCTGCCGGTAGTTCTGTAGTCAGCGTCAGAGCCGGCCTTACCGCAGCCGTTATCTCCCTACCTGATCTGCGAGCACTAACTGCGGTCCCACAAGTTAAACTTTTACTACGGACAGCAGACTTTTTTGAAACTCTCTCCATTCTCTAACAACTCCCGCTGACTCCTGAGCCAGTCTCACGGAGTTAATTACCCGCAGAAAAGTTTTAAATAACTTACCTGCCATTTTACTACTTACCGCTGATGGAGCTGCGCTCTCCAGCCCGTCGGTGCGCCATGCATCGGACGTAATGAAGTGCATGCGCCTGGCGGGGTTTCTTCATGTAGTCATTCACGTGACTCCAAAGTAAAATGTGGATAAATGTGAGGTTATCCACTTTGGTAGCAAAAACAGGAAGGCAGATTATTATCTAAATGGTGTCAAGTTGGGAAAAGGGGAAGTACAACAGGATCTGGTGGTCCTTGTTCATCAGTCAATGAAAGTAAGCATGCAGATACAACAGGCAGTGAAGAAAGCGAATGGCATGTTGGCCTTCATAACAAGAGGAGTTGAGTATAGGAGCAAAGAAGTCCTTCTGCAGTTGTACAGGGCCCTAATGAGATCACACCTGGACTATTGTGTGTAGTTTTGGTCCCTTAATTTGAGGACGGACATTTTGCTATTGCGGGAGTGCAACATAGGTTTACAAGATTAATTCCCGGGATGGTGGGACTGTCATATGCTGAGAGAACGGACCGGCTGAGATTGTATACTCTCGAGCTTAGAAGGATGAGAGGGGATCTTATTAAAACATATAAGATTATTAAGGGGTTAGATACGCAGGCAGGAAACATGTTCCCGTTGTCGGGTGAGTCCAGAACTAGGGGCCACATTTTAAGAATAAGAGGTAAGCCATTTAGAACGGAGATGAGGTAACACTTTTTCTCACCGAGAGTTGTGAGTCTGTGGAATTCTCTGCCTCAGAGGGCGATGGAGGCCAGTTCTCTGGATACTGTCAAGAGAGAGCTTGATAGGGCGCTTAAATATAGTGGAGTCAGGGGATATGGGGAGAAGGCAGAAACGGGGTACTGATTGGGGATGATCAGCCATGATCACATTGAATGGCGGTGCTGGCTCGAAGGGCTGAATGGCCTACTCCTGCACCTATTCTCTATATATCCAACTGTTTCTTAAACAATGGGATAGTTCCAGCCTCAGTCACCTCCTCTAGCAGCTTGTTCCATACAACCACCACCCTCTGTGTGAAAGAGTTACCCCTCGGATTCCTATTAAATTTTTTTCCCCTTCACCTTGAACCTGTGTCCTCTGGTCCTCGGTTCCCCTATTCTGGGGAAAAGACTCTGTGTATCTACCTGATCTATTCCTCTCATGGGGGGGGGGGGGGGGGGGGGTACTCAGCAGGGACGGTTCAGAGCCGCTATAGCTCTGGGAATGAAGCTGTTCCTGAGTCTCAAGGTGCGGGCGTAGAAGGCCTTGTAACGTCTGCCGGAACTCTGCTATGTATGTTCTCATCCAAATGTTCTCATCCAAATCATTGATGTAGATGACAAACAGTAACGGGCCCAGCATCGAACCCTGTGGCACACCACTGGTCACAGACCTCCATTCTGAGAAGCAACTTTCCACCATCAGCCTCTGCTTCCTTCCATGGAGCCAATTTGCTATCCATTCAGCTCTCTCTCCTTGGATCCCACGAGACCTAACCTTCCAGAGCAGCCTACCATTAAGTATATCTTTTGGACACAACATTCCACATGGACTCGTGTTTTAAATTGTTCAGGATCTGCCAACATAGTGCCTCTTATTTACTAGCATATTTCAGTTCTTTGTTCTGCTGCACCGCACAAGTATTTTTTATTTGCTAATTGAACATCATTGCTTTTCTGTCATTGATTTGAATGCAGAAGATCTATTCAATTTTATTTTAAATATCTTTAGAAATGTGTAACTGTGAACCAGTGAAATGAAAAAATGCCAGTCCTGATTGCTGCCCTTCTGTTGCTTTGTTCTGGTATATTGATCAGACAAGGAGATAAAACAGCAATAATCATCTGCATGCAGTCTTTACTTTCATTAAGAAGGTATTTTGAATTTTGAAACCAACTATTTATCTCACCCTTTGTTGGTAGCTATAAATGGTAAACAGGTATTACTAATGCTAATTAAATTACGTCAGTATTGTTTTATTAAAAGGAAATTGCATTGAAAATCTAACAGTACTTCAACGTGTTTCCTGCAAGAGCTGAAGATTACTTGCTTTGATTAATAAAGAAAACCTTTTGTTTTGAGTAATGAAAAACCACTGAATATTGAATGGTTTGAAAGTAAATTTCTGTAAATAAACACTGGGATTAACTTGCAGATACAACATGAATATGAGATGTCAAATGGAATGTTGATTTTTACTGAAGGATATTATTCAAGCCCTCCAACAAGTGGGACCTACAAGAAGCAGCAAAGAAGCTGGAAGAGGTTATAGAAAGTTGAGGCAATGGATGTAGCAGGCTCGGACTCCAGTGATGTGCTTGGTGAATATGCACAAAATGCTGTTTGTGGATGATTTATTAGCATGGAAAAAGGATTAGTGACTGCACAAAAAAAAATGATTAGCAATTACTGGATCGTTTCAGATTGGCATCTTATTACTAGCTGGTGCTAGATGGATCAGTAATAAGCCTTTAGTTATCAAAATCCACTTAATCAACCGAGATAAAAAAAGTATTGTGTAGCCATGTTGACAGTACAGAACAAAGTGGGAAAATAGGCTGTGAGGATGATGCAAAGAACTACAAAGGGGTACTGGCAGATGAGAAGGTAGCAACTGAATTAGTCTGGGAATATGAACTCCTTCATAATGGTAATGATAAAATAAATGCTTTTGAGAATAAGTATTCCTTTATTTTCAAAAGGGATGTGTTGCTGGAAAATGATGTTAGGTTAATTTTTTGTAAATTTAAGCGGGTAAATGTATTTGATGGCGATTTGATAGTTTATTCCTATGGGATGGAATAGTGCATGTTTCATTCTACTTGTAAATTGAAGACACATTTTTCAAAACATCAATGGCGTTCAGAGAAGAATTTGTATTGAAGTTTAACATCAACCTGTTGAGAGAAACCATTGAATATTATGATTGGAAGAATAAGAATGGTTTAGAATAGGAAACAAGGAATTTAATCTGCCAATAGAACAATGAATAAAGCAGACAGTAGATTGATTGTCTTTATTGATAGTAATTTAATATTTGGAACAAGAATATTGGCAATTATATGCAACATACTCTAAGACAGGATATTCTTGTCTTGGATGGGCCATATGAAGATTCAGCGGAATGATTACAAGAATTGGAAAGTTGCTCTGTAAGGGAGATTGAATAGTTTTTTTAAATCTTAAGTAAATTTGAGTTGTAATTTTATGAAGTTTCAGAGTGGGATTTACAAGTTTCAAGAAGCTATTTTACATTTCTAGGAGATTCTGAACCACAGACGTGGTTTTAGCAATGGTGGTAAGTCATTTCTTTCAGTATCAGGGACTGGCATGTTCGAGAGAAATGTCTTCATTTGTGTATTTGCAAATCTTTGAACTGTCCTATGGACAGGGACAAACGCTGCTCAGCTATTGAATACATCCAATTGCCGATCAGGGATTTTGGTCTCCTTGGAAAGGGGATCAAGGAAAGTTGAGCTGAGGTCTCAGATCAGCTGAGTTCTTGTTCAATCTGTTTGCGAGGTTATCTGACCCGCTCCTGCTTCCGTTCCTCATGCCAGTCAGGGATAAAGGGAAACTTAAGGACAAACTGACAGGATGATTTTTTAAACTATATTTTAGATCTGAAGTATGGTCCTAACCCAAAATGTCACCTATCCTACCCCCTCCCACCCAAGTCGCACTAGCTTCTCATTTTCACACTACAAACAGCTTACAATGGCTTGTTTCGTTTATCATCAATACTTTTTTGCATATCTTTCATTCATTGTTCTTTATCTCTCCACATCACTGTCTATATCTCTCGTTTCCCTGATCCCTGACCAGTCTGAAGAAGGGTCTCGACCCAAAAAGTCGCCTATCTCCTTCGCTCCTTAGATGCTGCTGCACCCGCTGAGTTTCTCCTTTTTGTGTAACCCTCGATTCTCCAGCATCTGCAGTTCCTTCTTTAACACTTTGTCTACTCCACTGCGATATCTCCTCAAGGTATGCCTACTTTGAAGAAGTTCTCCTCCTCCCTACGAAGACAGTTTCACAACCTCCTCTCTAACTGCTCCCCCTCTGTGATACCCCCTTCCCTCCAACTCTACGACCACATCCTCACCAAGACTTGATACCACAGCCACATCTGCTTCCTCGGGGCCTGCCTGCGCCTCCATCTCATACCTCGTGGATTCCAGCTCCAATTCCCTGCCTCCCAGTTCGGACCCCAGCCGGACTATCGGTACCGACTGGCCATCCGCCGCCACACTGTGCATTAAGATCCACCCTGGTTGCGATGCGCCGGCACCAGCAGGACCTCGCGATGACTCTCCCGAATCTTCGGGCCTCACTCACCCAGACCTGCAACGGACCCCAACTACACTACATCCTCCGGAAGATCCACCGCTTCAATCAACAATTCCTGTCTCACCTTACCTCCACCAAGGACCTGAAATTAGCCAGCCTCCAGGCCGTTCCAGCCACCGACAATCCCCGACTCTGGCCCGAGCCGCCGGCCTGAGTCCCCCGACGCCATCTTGGCCACCAGGAGCACCTCCAGGACTCACCAGGACGCCGCCTTCACCGACCTTCACGTCGATGCTGCCGCCAACCTCCACCTGCCCTCCGATGACCCCCAGCACCGCTGCCTGCCCGGTAGCTCTGTTTATCTCCCCCTCCCCGATTCTACCGCCCATCACCAGCACAACGCAACCGCCGAATCTCGCCGCCCCCCAGGACCACCTAACCTCATCGCCGCACCGGACCCATCGAGCATCGCCGGTGTACTGGGCCTGCCGAAGACCGCAGCTGCACCCGCTTCACCTTGTATCGCCGCCGGACCGGGGCCCCCCGAACATGGCCGCCTTACCGCACCCCACTCTTCTTGCCGCCTCACCAGGCGGGCTGAACCTTGCCGCCCCACCACCCACCCGCCCACCGGGACCTCCCACGCATCGCCCGCCGACCCTGACTCCACTGCCTGTGGACTCCTACCTTCGGGCCCGCCGACCCATGACACTCCACCGCCCTCCAGCAGCCCGCAGCCGTCGCCTCACCTGCAGACTGAAGTGTGCAGCGGGCCTGAAGCCTCCACATTGCTCACTCCTCCCACCACTTTTTAATGGCACTGGGTCCTACAGCCCGTCTCCCCAGCCCCGGTGACCTCGGTGGCTATTCCACTGGGTCTTCCCCATCCCCCTCCTACTATGTAACCCCTGCACTTCCCCACCCACACCACAGCCCCCATACCCCCATACCCCCCCACCCCCTGACCACCCTCCACCCCCCCCACCACATAACGCTCCGTCCTCAGTCCACTCACCTGCCTTGCTCCGGCCACAACCGCCATCCTTGCCGCGTGTTCACCATCCCCCCCGGACCTCCCCCTCTCCGACACCGAAAGGTCGGTCCTCAGCAGAGGTCTTACCTTTGTCCCCCTCTGTCCCCACCTCAATGAGTTCTGCGCCCACCACAACTTGGAGCTCTTCTACGGTCGCCTCCGCCTCACAGCGTTCTTCCACGGGAATAAGTCCTCGCCCCCCCACTGATGATCCCTTTTCTTGACTCCCACGTACCTCCTCCTCGTGGAACCCCCCTCGTGGCCCTCCAGCTTTAGAACTCTTTATACAGAACTGCCATCGGGACATCAACCGCCTCGACTTCTCCACTCCCCTGTCTCACTCCAATCTCTCCCCCTCCGAACGTACTACCATCGACTCACTCCATAACAACCCAGACTGGGTTATCAAACCCACCAACAAGGGAGGTGCCATGGTAGTCTGGCGCATCGATCTCTACAAAGCGGAGGCCACGTGCCTACTCTCGGACACCTCCTCTTACTTACCCCTGAACCATGACCCCACTGACGAGCACCAGGCCACCATCTCGAGCACCATAACCGACTTCATCAACTCCGGCTCCCTACCCCACCGAGCCTCCAACCTCATCGTTTCCCAGCCCCGCACGGCCCGATTTTACCTTCTCCCCAAAATCCACAAACCCTACTGCCCCGGCAGACCCATTGTCTCTGCCTGTTCGTGCCCCACCGAACACATTTCCACATACCTTGACTCCATCCTATCCCCCTTTGTTAAATCCCTCCCCACCTATGTTCAAGACGCCTCAGACACGCTCCGTCGGCTCCACGCATTCCATTCCCCAGGCCCCCATCTTCTCATCTTCACCATGGACGTCCGGTCACTATACACCTCCTTCCCCCACCAGGATGGTCTCAAAGCCCTCTGGTACTTCCTCAACCAGAGGAGCAACCCATACCCATCTACTGACACCCTCCTCCGCCTAGCGGAGTTGGTCCTTACCCTCAATAACATCACTTTTGGCTCCTCCCTTTTCCTCCAAACCCAAGGCGTAGCTATGGGCACACGCATGGGCCCTAGCTACGCCTGCCTCTTTGTCGGGCACGTCGAACAATCTTTGTTCTCAGCGTACCAGGGCCCAACCCCCGACCTTTACCTCCGTTACATTGACGACTGCTTTGGTGTCACCTCCTGCACCCACACACAACTGACTGACTTTATCCATTTCACCACCAACTTCCATCAGGCACTCAAATACACTTGGACCATTTCCGACATTTCCCTACCATTCCTTGACCTCACCATCTCTATTGCAGGTGATACACTCCTGACCGACATCCACTACAAACCAGCTGACTCCCACAGCTACCTGGACTACTCTTCCTCCCACCCTGCTTCCTGTAAGGACTCCATCCCCTATTCCCAATTCCTCTGTCCACGCCGCATCTGCTCCCAGGATGAGGTGTTCCACACCAGGTCATCACAAATGTCCTCGTTCTTCAGAGAACGGGGTTTCCCCTCCCCCACTATAGACGAGGCTCGCACCTGGGTCTCCTCCATACCCCGCAACACTGCCCTCTCTCACCATTCCCCCACTCACAACAAGGGCACAGTCCCCCTGGTCCTCAACTTTTACCCCACCAGCCGGCGCATACAACAGATAGTCCTCCGCCAGTTTCGCCACCTCCAACGTGACCCCTCCACTCGCCACATCTTCCCATCTCCCCCCGTCTGCCTTCCGCAAAGTCCGCTCCCTCCGCAACTCCCTTGTCAAATCTTCCCTTCCCTCCCGCTCCACCCCTTCCCCGGGCACTTTACCTTGCAACCGCAAGAGATGCTACACTTGTCCCTTCACCTCCCCCATCCACTCCTTTCACGGACCCAAGCAGTCCTTCCAAGTCTGACAGAGGTTCACCTGCACCTCCTCCAACCTCATCTACTGCATCCGTTGCTCCAAATGCCAGCTGATCTACATTGGTGAGACCAAGCGGAGGCTGGGCGATCGTTTCGCCGAACACCTCCGCTCGGTCCGCAATAACCAACCCGACCTCCCGGTTGCTCAGCACTTCAACTCCCCCTCCCATTCCGTATCAGACTTCTCGGTCCTGGGCCTCCTCCACGGCCAGAGTGAGCAACACCGCAAGTTGGAGGAACAGCACCTCATATTCCATTTGGGGAGTCTGCATCCTCTGGGCTTAAACATTCAATTTTCTCAATTCTGTTAACCCAGGCTGCCTCCTCCCCCTCCGCACCTCTCCCTCAGCCCTCGGGCCCTGGCATTCCCTCTCTATCTCCCCCCCCACCCACCCAAGTGGCACTAGCTTCTCATTTTCACACTACAAACAGCTTACAATGGCTTGTTTCCTTTATCATCAATACTTTTTTGCATATCTTTCATTAATTGTTCTTTATCTCTCCACATCACTGTCTATATCTCTCGTTCCCTGATCCCTGACCAGTCTGAAGAAGGGTCTTGACCCGAAACGTCGCCTATCTCCTTCGCTCCTTAGATGCTGCTGCACCCGCTGAGTTTCTCCAGCTTTTTGTGTAACCCTGTCACCTATCCATGTTCTCCAAAGATGTTGCCCGACCCGCTGAGTTACGCCAGCACTTTGTGGCATTTTTCGTAAACCAGCATTTGCATTTCCTGGTTTCTTGAATTAATTTTTCATTCCTTTTTGACATTTATTTGTGAATAAAAATTAATATTGTCTGTCTGAGGGAGACAGAAAGAAAAGATTGAGGCGGATAATGTAGATCAATGTCACTCATGTTATGTGCCATACTGTAGCTCCGCCCACTAGTTTAATAGGAAGCCTCTCTTCCCTTTCTTCTCCAGTCTAGAGTTATGTGTTAAGATGAAGTTACCTATGCTCTAATAAAATACTAATAAAAATCTTTGGATCTTAGTCACTCAGTGTGAGTTAAGTTATTCCAACAACAGAACCCAATGACAGATACGAAGAAGGGCATGAATTGAGGACTTGCAACATCTATGGTTCTTGATCAGAACACATGAGATTTACTACAGAAAAAATAAGTAGCTGGGTGGATGGATGGGTGAATTATTGAGATACAACATGGAAATAGGACCTACTGCCCACCGAGTCCATGCCAACCATTGATCACCTGTTCACACTAGTTATCCCACCACACACCCGGGGCACTTTAGAGAGACCAAGTAACCTTTAAATCTGCATGTCTTTCGGAAGTGGGATGAAACCCTGGGGGAAACCCACTTGATGACGGAGAACATGTGAAACACACAGTCTCTGCTGTCATGAGGCAGCAGCTCTACCACTGCACCCCCTTGAAGAGGAATGACAGTAGAGAATGGGTGAGGTGAGAATGCAGGGCTACAGCAGTCATTCAAATAATGCTCAGAGGTCTGAAATGAAAGGGGATGGCTCACACAATCCCATTTTGACAATCCCAAATCAGTCTGTACCTACTGTATCCAAACACTGGTGTGTCCTATCCCCCACAATATTCTCTCATAACTTTCCCAGCACCATTGTCAGGCTCATCGGGTCTTGGCTCCTTGGCTTGTTTTTGCAGCCTTTCCTGAACAAAGGTATAACTTTAGCCATCTTCCAGTTTCCCGATGCCCCTCTATGGCTTAAGATGATGCAAATATCTCTGCCAGAGCCCCAGCAGTTTCTTCACTAGCTTCCCACAATGCCCCAGGATATACTTTGTCACGCCTGGGGGCTTATCTGTAGTGGCCATTTGGCTTATTTTGTGTGTCATTAATTATGGCATGTGTCTTTACATTTTACACTGCCCGTTATTATGTGGGTAGGAATTATGATGTATTCTAGGGTGTGTTTGGTGCTAGGTTTCTTGCGCAGAAGTTTAGTTTTTAGTTTAGTTTTGGACTTGCATGAGGAAGGCATACCCTTTGACCATGTGAAGTGTAACGGAGACACGAGGAGTTTCCTAAAGTTTAAATAATATGCTAGAGTTTCACGAAGATTAAAGTGTACGAGTCAGAAGAAGGTTGGACGTATACTTTATTGTTTTTCTTCAACAATAAACTATTAATCAAAAGACTGCGTTATGAAGATTTATCTGTGAAGAAGCTCTGAAGGTCTCATGGAGAACTCGCATGCGTATTGCGACATTCTCCTTAATAATGTAGTCTACTTTAGTGGCTAGAGAGAGTAATCTCTTGAACGATATAAACATTTGATGCTACATCAAGTCAAAGGATACTTCTGATGGGGGGTGAAACCCAGTCTTAGAGAGTGGGACAGAAGATTTGGCTAAGATCTCGAAAAAGCTTTTGGCCAGAAGACCGGTTCCAGCCGAGGAACTGAAGACAATAGATCTCGGCCAGAGATGGCCTCATGTTCTATTGACAGTGAAGAGACTTATCTGAAGACATTATCAAAGTTGAAATCGACTAGAAATAGACTTTGAATTTTGAAGCTGCAAAGCTTTAATTTTAAACTGCTTTAAACAGTAGGTAAGAAGAGCCAGATAAATGAATGCGAGCCACTAGCTTAGAAGATAGCCAAATAAGTGTTTTTTCAATCTGTCTGGAGAAAGGAGACAACTGACCTTGGTTTGTTTTGAAGTCTAGAATATACACATTCCATCTGAAACTAACGTCTTTGTTAAGCCCCTGGATGTTTGTGAGATGTTGGCAACAATCTCATTTTGTTATGTTTCTGATGAAGATGTTGACAAAACAAAATTAGAGCAACGGGAAGAGGACTCATTTAATTTAAAGACTTTGCAATCTGCCAGGACCTGTTTAATCATGGAGCAAGATGAAGAAGAACCCATATCAGAGGAATTACAAGGTGGCGAAGTCAAGCTTTGTCAAAGACAAGCTGCCTACCTGAAAGAAACTAAGAAGGAGGAACAAGTTAACGAGTCAATTGAAAGCAACAGAAAACTCATGTATCGAGAAGAAACAGATAATACACAAGCTGCCTAGCTTAAAGAAATGGAGAAGGAGAGAAACAAGTTATGGCACAGATTACCAAATCAATTGAAAAACAGAAGAAACTAATGGAACCAGTACAGAACTCGATCAAAGTAGAATCTAATCTGGGTCAACTATGGAACCTCTGTCAAGAGGTTGGAAAGAAACAACCTCTGTTTTCACAGCCTGCTCAGGAAGAACGTGTAAGAAACACCCAGTAGTGGAAGACAGGGTGAAGATATTCAATGGTTTCATGGATAATGCAGAGGAGTGGTTATCCAAAATTATACCACAACTTACGTGTTTAACAGCTGGAGGTGCGATGCAACAAGGTGCTGGAATGGAAGATGAGATTACACCACAAGATAATATCTCAAATGTATCTACACTAAGATCAGGACATAAATCTGGTTCTACAGCCAGTTCGGTATCAAGGGTTACTACTCAATTAGGAGTTGAAGCTGATCTAGCCGCTCTCTCAATGGAAGCAGATGCCTTGAAGAAGAAACATAAGATTTAGCGACAGGAAGAACAGATAAAAAAAAGAGAAGATGCGACAAGAAGAAGAGATGAGACGACAAGAAGAAGAGATGAGGCGACAAAAGGAACAACTGGAAGTAGATACAAAGATGGTGGTGGCAAAATCAAAGAAGGAGATACTGGAAAGTGAGGGTTCAAGATGCATCATCAAAGACAATGAGTTCTGGATCAAGAGAAAAAACTGCTCCAAGTGAGTCAGCAGTTGATCAATTCCACAATTGAGGTCTACTGGATTTCATGGCTTTGAAAACCCATTGGAACAGAGTAAGATGGGTAAACCTTCATCTCAGCTAATGAGTGCTAGATCGAAACAAACTACTAATCTACAGATGCTCAGGACAAACCAATAGCGGACTACGCTTTTCCAAGGCCTGATGCACAGGCTTGAGAAAGCCATTATGAGCCAGGCCTGTCTATTGTTTATTGGCGCCAAGCCAAGATTATCAGGATGGGTAATTTGCATGGGCGGATAGACAAGCTAAATTCAACCAGATCATAGCTCGACAAAACTCTCTCACTCTACCACCAGCAGAAATTCCTACTTATGATGGAGATCCTTTGCGGTATGAAGCTTTCGTAAGGGCATTAGAAGAAGTATTAGAAACGAAAATTACAGATGAAAAGGACGCTTACGATTTCTGGTGACGTACACAAACGGAGATGTTCAGGTACTTGTAGAAAGTTGTCCAAATGAGCCAGACAGCCAAGGCTATAAAAGGCGAGAAGGTTACTTAAAGAATGTAGTGGTAATGAACAGAGGATTTCTAACGCATATATGGAGAAGGCCCATGCTTGGAAAGAAATCAAGCCAGAAGATGGGGAGGCATTGTGTGATTATGCAATATTTCTGAGAGGTTGTTGCAGCTCGATGAAAAATCTCGGCCACATGGAGGAAATGAATCTTGCGTGTAATACTAGAGTCATCATTAGCAAGTTGCCCAGAAGACTGAGAGAAAGGTGGAGATATAAAGCAGGCAAAATCATAGATGAGAGGAAGCAAGTAGCCATGCTACCAGACCTGGTGAAATTCTTGGAGAAGGAAGTACGGTATATGTTAGAGCCACACCACGGGACCATTGAAGATCATAAACCAATTGCAACTAACAAAGGTTCTACCTTTACCAAAACTGAGGAAAGATCAGAACATAAGAGAAGTAGTTTTGCTATCACAACCATACCTGTGGAAATGAAAGGAAATGTATCTACTAGCAAGCAATTAGTATTTTGTTTGTTATGTGATGAAGTTGGTCACACCATAAGAGGTGTCGAAGATTCAATATGAAGAAAAGATGGATTTCTTGAAAGAGAAGGGATCTGTTTTGGTTGTATGAAAAAAGGACATATGATGAGAGACTGTAAGTCTTATAATTTGTTATGTGCAGGCAATATCATCCTGACGCACTTCACACTGAAAAGACCACAGCAGAGCATTGGAAAGAAGAAAAACCGGAACAAATAGAAGAAGAGCTATCAGAGGAAATAGAAGAGGATGAACCGGAGCAAACAGGACAGAAGAAGAAGCCAATTACTAGTGATGCTATCACCTCGCCTCAAGTAACTACTAATTTTGGGGCCGGGGTTGAAGCTTGTATTTTTTCTATCTTAACAGTACAGGTGAGGAATAGTAAGACAAATACAGTGTTGGAAACATATGCTTTTTTGGATCACGGAAGCTAGACTACCTTTTTCACAGAAAACCTGACGAGAAGGCTGAACATCACAGAAGAGACTAATTTGATTACGTACCATGACTAAAGATAAAGAGAGCAGAAGTAATTAGATTACGAGTATGGAGATATCCAGTTTGGATGAAGATAATTTTATACCAATATCTGAAGTGTTCACATGTGGAACCTTGCCTGTTAGTCGTCAAAATATACCAAGACATGAAGACTTGAAACAATGGCGTTACCTGAAGGATGTCAAAATATCTGAAATAAATTCTGGTGTTGATCTACTTATCGGAATGAATGTTTTGAAAGCATTGGAACCTATACAGATTGTGAGCACCCAAGGTGATGGACCGTATGCTACAAAAACCTGACTAGAATGGGTTTTATATGGCTCCTTGAGAAGGAACAACAAAAACAGGAATCAGAAGAACTAGTGTTAAAGAAGTCTTGACCCGAAACATCGCCTATCTCCTTCGCTCCTTAGATGCTGCTGCACCCGCTGAGTTTCTCCAGCTTTTTGTGTAACCCCCAATCAGAAGAACTATCCTACCATTGCTGTAAATCAAATATCTCCTGATAAATAGGAAAAGCCGGTGATGAAGCAATAAAGAATCTGAAGAGATGTCGAATGAAGAGTTGAAGTTCATGGGTATTATGAACTACTCAGTAAAGATTGACGGACACTATTGTCTGCACTTACTTTTCAAACAAGAAAGCGTTAATCTGCTGAAGAATCGGTGTAAGGCAGAGCAAAGCCACCAGAATTTGAAATGCAAGTTTGGCGAGAATACTAAATTTCATGAAGTAATCTTTGAAAAATAATTTCTACATGGATAATTGCTTAAAATCCATTTCTACTGAGCAGGAAACAATTCAACCAGTAAACCATCTGACTTCCCTCTGCTTTGAGGGAGGATTCACACTTTCGAAGTGGAAAAACAACAATGGTGAAAGCATTCCACCAGAGCCAAAGAAACCAGAGAGTTGGATTTGAACAGAAACAATCTGCCAATGGAAAGAGCATTGGGAGTTACTAATGTTGCACAATTGAAATATGTTAACACAAAAGAAAATCCTGCGGATTAAGTTTCTACAGAACTGACGGCGAACCGCTTCTTAAGCAATAAGAGATGGATCAATAAACTAAAGTCTCTCTGTAAGCCAGACAGGGATTGGCCAGAGCTTGAGCTGGGATTTGAAATCTCTGCTAATGATCCGGAAATTAAATTAAACCTAACAGTGAACTTTATTACTAAAAATCCTGCTATTCTTTTGAACGATTTTCACATTTCTACATTACTCTTACAACACATTCATAAGTTGATCGGACATAGAGGAAGACGTTTTATGCTATCAAAGCTTTGGACTGTTACATTTTGGACTATATACTGGGTATCATGCCTGATTTTAAGGGTTTGGTGCGCACGGTATGACTTTAAACTAAAACCAGTGTTTTAATAAGATTAATAATCAAGTTATGTTTGTATCTAAAAGGTGAAAGTGAAGATGGAAGATTCCATAAACAATTCTGATTGCGGATATATAATGCATGCTATTTACCTCTTTAGTATAGTGGTTAATATCCCTGCCTGTCATGTGGGAGACTGGGTTCAATTCTCCGACGGGGTTCAATTTCTCAACATTTTCCTTTTGATATATGTTAAGCCTTCATGGCTACTTTTTTGATGTTTATGAATAATTGCCTCGATATATACTGGGAAAAATTAGGGGCCGGTATGTGGTGGCCATTTTGTGTGTCATTTATTATGGCATGTGTCTTTAAATTTTAGACTGCCCGTTATTATGTGGGTGGGATTTATGACGTTTTTGAGGGTGGGTTTGGTGCTTGGTTTCTTGTGCAGAAGCTTAGTTTTTAGTTTAGTTTTGGACTTGCATGAGGAAGACATACCCTTTGACCATGCGAAGTGTAACGGAGGCACGTGGAGTTTTCTAACGTTTAAGCGATATGTTGGAGTTTGACGAAGATTAAAGTGTACAAGTCAGAAGAAGGTTGGATGTATACCTTATTGTGTTTCTTCAACAATAAAGAAACTATTAATCTAAAGACTGTTATGAAGATTTATCCGTGAAGAAGCTCTTAAGGGGTCACGGAGAGCTCACATACTTAATGCAACATTCTCCTTAATCATGTAGTTTACTTTAGTGGCTAGAGGGAGTAATCTCCTGAACAATATAAAAATCTGTAGGTACATTATCCACCTTAAAATTGTTTTACATTGTTAGCAGCTCTTTTGTAATTCAGATATGGTCCCACACATCATTACTCATATCCCTTAATTTCTTGGCTTCTCATGTCCTCTTTTTGCCTTCCTAATTTTCATCCTCGATAGAGTTTCACTTTTTTTTCTGACTAGATCCTCAATGTTCCTCCGGGACTCTGAGTCAGCCTTAAACTCGAACAGTCTCTTCAGCTTCTCTTTTATGTTTTTTTCATACTCATTTTTATTTCCTTCAGTTCCTAATTATGATAGACATTTAGTTGATTGGTATTTTGAGTAGGTTTTTTGCTTGTTCTCCGAGCACTGGCACAAAGTAGTTTAATTCCTCTGCCATTTCCTTATTCCCCATTATAAATTCTCCCATGTCTTCTTGCGTCTGTGTCACCAAGACCATCACTGTACGGGCCAACCAGAAACCCTGGATGACCACAGAGGTACGTGGAATGCTGAGAGCACGTAATGCCGCGTTTAAATCCGGCGACGCGATGGCACTCAGATCCGCAAGAGCCAACCTGAACCGAGTCATCAGGCTGGCCAAGCGTGCCCATGGTCAGAAAATCCAGAGCTTCTTCCATGACCCCAAGAACACCAGGCGCATGTGGCAGGGAATCAAATCAATCACAGACTATAAGACTGCTTCACCACCCTGTGATGACAACATTGAGTTCCTCAATGAACTCAACAACTATTTTGGTCGGTTCGAGGCATTAAATAACACACCTGCAAGCAAAGGTATTCGTCATTGTGATGAAAAGGCACTCAGTCTTGACATAGTGGATGTTCGGAGGACCTTAAAAGGAGCGAACGCACGAAAGGCGGCAGGCCCTGATAACATACCAGGGCGGGTGCTCAGGGAATGTGCTGATCAGCTGGCACATGTCCTTATGGACATATTTAACACCTTGCTGAACCAGGCTGTCGTCCCTTTATGTTTCAAGACTGCCACCATCATACCAGTGCCAAAAAAATCCAACATACAATGTCTCAATGACTACCGCCCTGTAGCACTCGCCCCTATAATGATGAAGTGCTTCGAGAGGCTGGTCAGGGACCACATTACCTCCAGACTCCCCTCCACACTTGACCCATACCAGTTTGCTTACAGGCCAAACCGCTCCACAGAGGACGCTATATCCTCTGTACTCCATCTGAGCCTGGAACATTTAGAGGAGAAAAACACCTATGTGCGAATGCTGTTCGTGGATTTCAGTTCAGCATTCAACACCATTATCCCCCAGCACCTGATAAGCAAACTGGTTCCATTGGGACTCGGCACACCCATGTGTAACTGGCTACTGGACTTCCTCACTGACAGACCCCAGTCTGTGAGGGTTGGAAATAACACCTCCAACACCATCTCTCTGAACACCGGCTCCCCTCAGGGCTGTGTCCTGAGTCCACTGCTGTTCACCCTGATGACTCACGACTGTTGTGCCAGGTTTAGTACAAACCACATCATGAAGTACGCAGATGACACAACAGTGGTGGGCCTCATCAGGGACGACAATGAGCTGGCTTACAGGGAGGAGGTGAAACAATTGGTGGACTGGTGCAATACGAACAACCTGATCCTGAATGTCGAGAAAACAAAGGAGGTTATCGTCGACTTCAGGAAAACCCGGCACAGTCCCACACCACTTCACATCAATGACAGCGATGTGGAGGTGGTCAGTAGCACAAAGTTCCTGGGGGTGCAGATCACTAACAGTCTGACCTGGTCGAATAACATCTCATCAACAGTTAAGAGAGCGCAGCAGCGGTTGCACTTCCTGCGCCAGATGAGAAGAGCTCATCTCCCCCATCCCATCCTCACTACTTTCTACAGGGGCACCATAGAGAGTATTCTGACCAGCTGTATCTCTGTCTGGTTTGGGGACTGTAGATCCTCCGACTGGAAGTCTGTGCAGAGAGTGGTGAGGACAGCGGAAAAAATCATCAGGACCTCTCTCCCCTCAATCGGGGATATTGCGACCAAACGTTGCGTGTCTCAGGCCAGCAGTATTATAAAAGACCCCACACATCTCCACCACAGTCTGTTCACTCTGCTGCCCTCGGGAAAAAGATATCGCAGCATAAGGAGCAGAACATCAAGGTTCTGCAACAGCTTCTTCCCACGAGCCATCAGACTCCTGAATGCCATGTAATGGGCTGCCACCATTGTCTATTTATCCTTTTATCCTTTTTATCCATGCCTATCCTTCTGTTAATTTATCGTGTTGCACAGGGAGCCAAATGCAACGGAATTTCGTTTGGAACTGCATATATCAATGTATTTCTAAATGACAATGAAGTTTGTTTGACTTGACTTTGACTAAAATTAAAAACAATTTTTTGGCTTTATCTCACAGAAGGTTATTGTAAACTATGCAAAAATTGCATTGGAACATTTTGTCAATGTAGTGGATGGACATGATGGTCTGCAAAAAGGTTTTACTCAGACCACAGTGTTTCTCTCTTTCCCTCTTTTATTTAAATATTTTGATTACACAGTATTCTGGCATATATCTGGCATTCACAGATTTACTGAAACCCCAGGAAATGTAAAACTGAGGTTGATAAATGTTGTTTACCTAAATACAATAAATAATACATTTATGAAATACTGAGATCCTACCGACTGAGATCCTCTTAACCTGGTGCCAAGCCAACAACCTCTTCCTGAATATCAGCAAGATGAAGGATTAACTTGAGGAAGCAAAGCCGTATACACACCCTCATATACATTGATGGCACATGAGGAGAGATGCTCAAAGGCATAGTTTCTAGGAATAAATATCACCAGTAATCACGAGAAATACACACCAATGACTCTACTTCCTTAGAAGATGTAGGAAGTTTGGCAAGTCCTAACAGCCCTCACTAACTCCTACAGATGTTTCGTGAAAAGTATTTTGGAACCCATCCAAGACCGCCAGAAATTGCAGAGAGTTGTGGACATAGCCCAGAGCATCACGCAAGCCAACCTCGCCTCCATTGTCTCCATCTACACTACATGCTGCATTAGCAAGGCCACTAGCATAATCAAGGATGAGTCTCACTCCAGTCACTCCCTCTTCTCTCATCTATCAGGCAAGGTAGAGAAGTTTGATAATGTATACCTCTAGATTCAGGGACAGTATCTTTCCAGCTGTTCTCAGTCATCTGAAAAGTACTCTTCTGTGCGAGAATGTGGTCTTGACCTCCCAGCTATCCCATTGGAGACCTTTAAACTATCTTTAATTTGATTTAATTGGACTTAATCTTACAGTAAATGTTATACCCTTTATCCTTTATCTGTACCCCGTGGACAGCTGATTGTAATCATGTATAGTCTTTTCTTTGACTGGATGGCACACAAACAACCTCGGTACATGTGACAATAATAAACTAAATAAAACTTATTCAAATGGAATATTAGATAAATAATGACATGAAGAAAGGAATAGAATGAGAGTATTATTTGGCAAAGAGCATCAAGACACAATGTTTCTCTATTGTAACATTCTATGAATTCAATAAAAGTGATAATCTTCCATTCTCTTTTTCCTCTGCTGCTCTAATGTAAATGACATTGACCATATCTATGTGTAAATATTCTTAATCGATTTTTTGACAACTATTAAATTGCTTCAACCTTTAAGGCAACCTGCGGGACAGAGTCCCCAGAGCCAGAGTGCACAGGATGACTTCAGCATCTGCACTTCCCACAGACAGTCTTCTTTGTCCTCACCATCCCCAAGTGTGTGCATCTAGGGCTGGTCTTGCCCGTCACACTTTGGCTCACCAAAAAAAAAGGTGCACCATGGATATCATCAAACACGATGGTCAAACAGCAACTAGCAATGAACAATCAAAGAGCCTTTGCAGACCATATTAATGGATAAGCAGTTTTATAATATCTTAGTTGTTGTAACTAGTTTATTTTTCTATTCAACAGAAATAATTGTGGTTTACAGTCCCTTCATATCATTGCTGATTATAAGTATTTCAGTAAAGCCTAAGTTGGTCCATAAATTTTGGCAAGTCAAAATTGAACAAAAACAATCTTCACTTGGTTTCATTTGCTATTAAATCATTTATCTTTATCGGTTGTGGTTTTGGTAATATTGATGTGTGAGATTATTTACATCGAGTACTCGTGTGGTTAAATATGTATTATCCATTAAACTTTGGCTAGAGAAAATACAATGAAACTTCAATCATCCATAATAATAATGGATGCCAAGTCCATAAATTCTGGCGGTTCAAATGTTCAATTGGCTTGTGGACCAAACTTTCAACTTTTGCAAAGGCTCTGGCAGGTAATCAAAAGTGTGAATAATGAAACTGCAAAAATTGAGAATGTACTGAATATAATGTTCCGCACTTTGAAAGTGTGCAGCTGGGTTTTAGATTTATACTTATTTTTTTAATATCATTATCAGGTGATTTGCTTCTGCCCTTTAATTCACTCGTGTAATGATATTATTCATCTCCAATTGCTAATTTCATCAATAATTTTACATCTAGATGCAATAAATCTATATTTTTCTTAGCACCTCGCTACAATAGAAATGTTGGATGTAGCACCCCACAGTGAATAATATGCAAATTCACAAACACCGAGGACTTGAATTATGCAAAATCTTGCAAACTTGAAGCGTAACACAGTCAGTGCATCCAAAACAAGTTTAAAAACAACCATGGTAAGTAGTAGTACTCTTGGGCCAGGTCATGTAAGACCTGGGCTATGCCCAGAATTGTCTTTAACACCCCTTACATAAAATCTGTTGTGATGACCAATTGCACTTGACCTCTTTACCCTGGCAAGGTTTTAACAGCGAGAGAGCCGTGGGTGATGAATCATGCAGACACGGGTCCCTGATAGGCTTTATCAGAAGGCAAAGCTTGAATGTGGAGCTTTGTCTTCTGTCAAAGTCTGCATTCGACATTTCCAATTTTCAAATGAGAAATTTCATAATTATTAGCAGTGAAGTCTATTGAAAAAGTAACAACAGTGTAAAAGCACAATTTATACACAATTCAATTTATAATACAGAACAGATAAGAAAAACAATTTTCTTTGATTTCAAATTCCAAGGAATGAACCTAAATTTAGATAATTAGGATCTCCAATCCCAAACCTCATCTGACCTGTAATGCTGGGGACTCCCTGCTAAACTGGGTTCGATTACTGGGCCTCAGTAACAGAGTAGAAAAACATCTGCATCTGTCATTTAATTTTGGATGCCTGTGTTTGGAGTCATAGAACTATGCAGCATGGAAACATGCCCTTTGGCTCTACTCATTCATGCAGCCCAAGGTGGCCCATCCAAGCTCATTTGCTTCTGTTTGGCCCATATCTCTCTATACTTTTCCTATGCAAATGTCTTTTAAATGTTGCTATTGTACCAACTTCAACTACTTCATCTGGCAGCTTGTTTCATATACCCCCCCCCCCCCCCCACTTTGTGAACTTGGCTCAAAGTTCCCTGCCAAATCTTTCCCCTCTCACAAATCTACACCCTCCAATTGGTTTCCCCACCCTGGAAAAAGACAGTGATTTCACCATATCTATTCCCTCATGATTTTGTACACATCCACAAGATCATCCTCAGTCTGCTGTGTCCTGAGGAATAAAGTCTGAGCCTACTCAATCTATCCCTGTAGCTCTGGATCTTGAATCC
This sequence comes from Raja brachyura, assembly GCA_963514005.1. The sequence goes on from OY740782.1 coordinate 94,649,524, forward strand.
TGGTTGTATCCTCATAAATTGTCTCTGTATCTTTCCAGCTGAATGGCATTCTTCCAATAGGAGGGTGACTGAAACTGTCCACAATACTCCAGTTGCAGCCTCACCAATGACTTGTACAAATGTGACGTAATGTCCAATCTTCTGTACTTGGTTCCCTGACTAATGAAGTCTAACATTTCAGAAGTCTCCTTTGCCATGCTATCCATCTATGATACCATGTTCTGGAAACGGTGTACTTGTACTTCTAAATCCTTTTGCTCTACATTCACTGTGAATGTCTTGTCCTCGTTTGATTTCCTTTGTTGTTGTTGGTTCATTTGCTGAATGAAACAACTGGCTGAAATGTAATTAGTTGAATGCTCCTAACTTTTATTAATTGCCTTGTTGTAAATTTTTTATGTGGATTTTTATTCATTGTTTCAATATTGAATACCACCTATAATCATGGGGAAGCAGGAAGATGGGATATGTGAAATCTCCTTCAGTGGAAAACATAATTACTATCTATATGTTCAGTCATGAATCCAGGCTCTCAGTGCTCATAATTTCATAATTTAAAAGACGTGTAAAACTAAGTGAAAATTAGAAAGTACATCTGTATTGTTTCACATGACTGCAGATAAGATGTTTTAATATTACAAGTTTGCTTGGGCACCCAGAATTTGTTATCGTGATAAATTCTGTTGTGATTCATTTTTAAATTGATTTGCTCAAATCTTCAATTTGGAGCAAAAATGGTGCTAAAGGACTGAGTTGATAATAGAAATGTAAACCTGAAATAAAAGCGGAAAATACTGAGCATTTCAAGTAAAACATGTGGAAAGAAATGTAACATCTTAAATTGATCTTTCGTTAAACTGGGAAAAATTAAGATTAAAACTGGTTTGAGACACAGAGAAATGGGGAGGAGCTGTGGGAAGGGGAAGTTGGTATAACGATGGAGACCTGGAGAGAATGATTAACCCATGGTAGTGGTGCAGTTTAATTAGCCTTTCAGCCTTTTTTAGCCTTTTTAGGGCTAGACGGAACTGGCTTTGCAAAGAAAAGATATTATTAAGTGCGTCTTCCCTTAATTCAATAAAACCCTAACTGCAACAAGTGTAGACGGCTGCAGCAGGACAAATGCAGCAAAATGAAATAAATAATCAGACCTCAGGGGGTGATGCGGCATCGGTGAAGCCCAAAGATCTATGTTGAAGTTTTCGGTCAAGACATCGCATCGACACTGAGTGTCGCAGTATATGGCAGCATGAGGAGAGGATGGTGGGATAAAGACAAGTAGGTGATTGATGAAACCAGATGGCAAAAAGCTATTGGGCAGATGGTGTGGGAAGGTTGTTATGGGACAGAGGTTGTAGGTGAAAGGTGGAACCAGTTGGTGAATGAATGGTGGCCAGATGGAACCAGATAATGGAGGGGAAGACATTATCCCAATGAATGGAGAAGAAAATTAGGTGCATGGGGGAGTGCATGTGGGAGGAAAATCCGGTGGATACGGGATATCTGAAATTGGAAAACTGAAAGATTCTACCATTTGGTTCTAAACTTCCCAAGCAGAATATGGGATATTGTTCTTCCAATTTGCATTTGGCCTCTCCGTAGCAATGGGAAACGCTGGGGACAGACAGATCAGTGAGGGAGTGGGATGGAAAGTTAAAATGACAAGGAAGTTCAAGGTGGTCATTGCGGACAGAGCATTGGGTCTTCACAAAACAGGTGCCCAGTCTATGCTCGATTTTAGCGATGCAGGGGAGACCATATCGTGGGAACAGAATGCAGTCAGTCAGGATGGAAGAGGTGCGGATGAATCTCTGCCGCATCTTTAGTTTAGTTTATTGTCACATGTACCGAGGTACAGTGAAAAGCATTTGTTGTGTGCTATCCAGTCAGCAGAAAGGCAACACATGATTACAATTGAGTCATTACAGTGTATAGAGATGCATGATAAGGGAATAATGTTTTGTGCAAGGTAAAGACAGCAAAGTCCGATCAAGGAGAGTGTGAAGGTCACCAAAGAGGTAGATAGTGGCGCAGCACTGCTCTCTGATTGTGGTAGAATTATTCAGTTGCCCAATAACAGCTGGGAAGAAGCTGTCCCTGATGGGAAAGGGGAGAAGAGGGAGTGGCCAGGGTGCAACTTGTCCTTGATTATGCTGTTGGCCTTCCCGAGGCAGCGTGAGGTATAAACTGAGTCAATAGAAGGGAGTCTTGGATGGAGCTGAAAGGGCTATTTAGGTCACTGGATAATGTCAAGAGGAGGTGAAGGGATAATTGTTACACCACCTTTGGTTGGAGGAGAAAATGCCAAGGGATGCGCTGCGGTAGATGGGAAGGAATGTGGGACCCAAGGATTTAGAGAGAGATGTCCATGAGGAAAGCAGTAAATGGGGCAGAGGGGAAGATGTGATTGATGATGGGAGCTGGCGAAAATGACAGAGTATTATATTTTGTATGCAGAGACTGGTGGACCAAAGGTGAGGACCAAGGAAATTGTTGCTGTTCTGTTTGGGGAGAGGGGAGAAGGGTGAGAACTGACATGTGGGAGATGGAGGTGACAGCTCTATCAACCATGGAAGAAGGGATGCCATGCTTCCGGAAGAAGGCGGACCTTTCAGAACCTCTAGAGCAGAAGTTCTCTTCTTGGGAACAGATGCAGCGAAGACCGGGAAATTGAGGAAAAAGATATAGCATCCTTATAGGAGGCATGATGGGAGCAATTATAGTCAAGGTTGCTGTGACGTGGGTGAGTTCATGAAAAAATGTCAGATGGAGACTTGAGAGATTGAAAAAAGGAAAATAATGTGTCAGAGATAGCCCAGGTGATTTTGAGGCCTGGGTGGTAGGCGATGAGGGTTCTGTATTGGTGCAGGAGGCAGTACTGCTGTAGTTGTCGATCTAGTGGATAAAGCGTTGGGGGGAGTTGATTATTGGTTACAATCTGAGGAGTATAATGATGCTACTGATTATGATATGCCAATGTACCAGCTAGCAACTAATCTTCTCCATAAAGACTTGGTCTATTGCTAGATATTTTAATTTATTTACCTATCTGTTACGAACTTACAGCATATTATACAATAATATTAAAGTTCTGATCTTGAGAATATCACATTTTTGAATTTTCAAGGCAGTCTGGATGTTTAAAGCCCGTTTAAAGGATGTTTATTTCCGTCACAACAGTCAATTTTGTAATTAGCTACAATTAGATAATTAACTAATTATCTTTCTTTAATTTCAGATCATCCAAGTAAGATGTTTTATATTTGTTTCAGAATGCTTCGATCTATAATAATTGAAAATGTTCATTCAAATCTCTTAATTTTTAAGAAAGTTATGGGCTTTTGACTGTCCTCGATCACAGCTTTTGTGTTAAGTCAATGGAAAAGCAATAGGGAACAAGATGCTAATTTCCAAGTGTAAGCAGATTCCAGACTCAGTACGTGATTCAAACACATCTTTAATCAGATTTAATCAGATTTAATCACTGAAACTTAACAGCATAGAGGATGATTAGTTGTCAGTACATCCTGGCTGCTCCAACTGCTCGTGCTGGAAACAGGTGTTAGTATAAGTATTACAGTGGGATGGAGTTAGAGATGCTAGCTTGTGTGTGATTGGTTAACATGCAACATCAATCTACATCCTCCCCCCTAAAGATTAAGTGTGGAAGAGCACCCATACCATGGAGTTAAACATACTCGCCATATCTGTGTTGGTTCGCTGCCTAGTGAGGCCCATCAGATTGATGGTTTTGGTTTTGTGCGAACTGTCTATAGGGTCGATGAATTCTGCTGTTCTGCATGCATGTGCTGCTTCATCAAGTGTCAAATCTGGCCGCCTCAAAAGATCTGATCTAAGCTTTAGGTCACTAAAGCCATTCACTAAAATGTCCCTTGTTAACTGATCAGTCAGCTGATCGACCAACATATTTTGGAATCGGCTGCACTGGGCTAAATATATTAAGTCTGAGATAAACGAGCCTATTCATTCGCCAGGGAGTTGACGGCGAGAGAAAAACCTTGCCCTGTCCAAAATGTGATTTGAGGTCAGGTCATGAGCAGTCCCGAGTATCCACAGAGTAAAGGACTCGCTGAACGCACTGTCAGAAGCGGCAAACACTTGCTGGAGCGAGCACAGATTTCAAAGTCAGACGTTTATCTCGATCTCCTGAATCTCAGAAACGTTGCCAGGGACGGAACCTTGGGATCACCGGCACAGCGACTGATGTCGAGATTGACGAGTCCTCCAGTACCCATCACACAACAACAACTGGTCCCTCGGGTGCTGAAGCCTGCCACCATCCAGAAACATCTCCAAGCATGACAGATGGCTTTCGACAAGAAGAGACCATCATAAAGCAAAATAAAAACTCACAAAATGGTAAAACAAAAAACCGTTATACAAAAGGAGTGGATCAGATCACTTCTGATGCCATGTAAACAGACTCCAGACTCAGTACGTGATTCAAATACATCTTTAATCAGCACTGAAACGTAACAGCATAGAGGATGATTAGTTGTCAGTACATACTGGCTGCTCCAACTGCTCGTGCTGGAAACAAGTGTTGATATAAGTATTACAGTGGGGTGGAGTTAGAGATGCTAGCTTGTGTGTGATTGGTTAACATGCAGCATCAATCTACACCGAGTATGTAAATGGCCATAACCTTTTTAATACTGAAGATATGAAAGTGAATTAGGTGTCAAATTAAACTTTTTGCGCTATATCTGATGGGATAAATTACAGACTTGATTTTTAAAATCTCAAAATTTTGTAACATTGCTACATATTATTCACGCATTAATAGCTGCATGAGTGGTTAACCCCATTATTTACTTGTAAATTCTGGGCTAATGAAAGCTGGCAATAAAATAAATCCACATTATTGTGGCTACTTCTGTTCACACAACAAATTAGATTTGGGTATTGTTTTCAAATATGTTCAATAAATCTCACCCTGAGGAAACCATGGTATTTGGTTTAAAGACCAAAGTGTTGATGATTAATAGCTCTCCCGTTGCTGCTGTATTTTGGATCAATGAAGCAAAACCAGAATGTAGCTCCCTAAACACCATAGCAGCTATTGTCTGAAAAAAGGTTGAATCATAACCATTTTCTATGTTCATGCTGTACTTTCTACATTAACGGAAGGATGTTGTAATTCCAAATTAAAGTGTAAGCAGTTGGCAACAGCTGTTCTGATACTCTGCACAAGATCAGTAAACATTGTTTAAATACATGTGTTTTAATTATTTAACATTTTACCCATTGCGCATTGTGAATCCTGACTTTCTTATGAACATAAAGGCACGATAAAGGAGCATTGCATATTTTACAGTCACTAAGAATTTTAAAGATATTTTTGCTAGTGAGCATTTCAAAGTGGAATATTGAGAACAATTTTCAATTTTCTACTCAAAGCTACTTTCTCTTGAAATATTTCAAATGTTTTCCCTGCTACTATTATGGTCGGCAGAGCATTCTTAAATTGTTTTTTTTTAGTTGATTTCTTCAACAAGATTGTGAAAATTGATATCCTTGCATATTAAGTTGCAAGAAATAATTAAGAAAGGGGTAAAAAGGGTAGCTAAAAATGATTTATTGTTGATAGCTGTTGCAAGAAGTTTGCCAGTTCACCCACGCAAATAAATTCCTCACTCTCTTAGATTTGACACCACTGAGATAACTGATGATGTTGGCTTCAATAATCCAATAACTTGAGAAGAATTGTTTATTTTATTTTTAAAAAAGCCAGAACTTGAAATATTGCTTTTATTTTTGAGCAGCAGCTCTGTCTTATTGAGACAATAAATGACAGGTGTTAGAAATACTGCCATTCTTTTCTCGCAACTGTTCGTCACAATTTCAGCAGGAGCATAAAAAATGGTTTGGAGGTCTTTTATTCCATTAGTAAACTTCTGTGGATATTCCACAGGGGTAACTGTCGGCAGTTGGCAGGACTCCCATTGAAATCTACCTTTTAATTGGTCCCATCATTTCCTATATTGATATTTGTCTATTTGCAAAAAGAGCAATGACTGGAAAATGTTTTGAACTTTGGAAATTGGAGGCACATAATTCCGTTGAGGCTCCCAGCATGGAAATCATGGATATTGTTTATTAATGGGGGAATTTTACTCCTCTCATGAGTCACAAATTGCACCAGTATTGAGGGAAACGAGGAGGGAGAGGGTCCATATAGGAAGAGGAGAAACATGAGAAGGCCTGGACACAAGATATTTTATGCCTTTCAGTGACAAATGATCCTTTTATTTTGACCTCATTAATAACTGCTGTAATAGTCTCCCCATGGAGGTAACTAACAATATATGGTAGTAAGACATGCACAATCGGCTGGCTCTTTCCTTTGCTGAGCCCACCCTGTGTCTGTATTTTGTTTCTTGCGCTATCATGGTTCAGTTTAATTAGAATAACTGATATTTCATTGTACGTAAAACATTAATTATAGAACAAGCCCTTTGGCCCATAATGTCTGCACCAAAGATAATGCCAAGACCAACAGGCCAACAGTAATCTGCCATCCCTCCATTCCCTGCATATCAATGTCCCTATTTAGTAGTTCCTAAAATGCCACTATTGTATCTGCCTCTATTACCATGCCCAGCAACATGTTCTAGGCACGCAAAAAAAATGTTGCCCCATGCAAATCTCCTTTAAACCCAGCCCCTTTCACCTTAACGCTGTGCCCTCTAGAATTTAATATATCCATCCTGGGAAAAAGGTTCTAATTCGACTCTGTCAATGACTCTCATAATTTTTATTTATAGTTAATGTTGTTGCATGAAATTCTGCCTGTAAAGCTGCACGGAGTAAGAACTTTGTTCCAGGTGATATCCAGTCCCTATGACAAATAACCAAACACTCTTGAATTGGAGGATTATTGTGTTATCTTTTCAGAAAATGTTCATTGCTCCATCTAATGTTCAGATGATAAACTGCAATAGCAGAAACATAACATGGCGAATAAGGAATAACATGAGAGATGCAAGTAGGGGTAGGTGTTGTGCCGGTCATGTCTGTGCCCAAATCAATAAGTTAATTGTGAACCACCACTTTCCTGTCTGAATCCTTCTTACTTGATTCGCTGGGAGTCAACTTGGATTCTCCCAGTCTGCAGTCATTTGGATGAGCCGTGAAGTCAATACTTAAGGATTCATAGCTGACCATTCTGCCTGCCTGTGCTAGTCCAAGTTACCTGTGTTACTGCTCCATTTCTTGAGCACAAAGTTAATTGAGACTGTTCTTCTTACATTAAAATGTTTATCACTAACAGGAAACAGAATGGGCCAGGCAGACGAAAGCTAGCTTGCTTGTGCATTGCCTTCTGCCATATATCATCTATTGCGGCAGACATTAATGGGGTCAGCTTGGTTGGAGCAATGAAACATCTGAGTTTAGTTTTGTGTCACGTGTACCGAGGTACAGTGAAAACCTTTTGTTGCATGGTAACCAGTCGGCGGAAAGACAATACGTGATTTCAATCGAGCTTGAGTGTACAAATACATAATAAAGGAAGTAACATGTATAATGTTTAGTGAACCCATTACTCTGGTGAACCCATCTGTATTTTTGGCAGATCACTAACTGCCCTGTTCCTCTCTCCAGTGGTCTATCTCTGTCATCAGGAGTCAAGGAGTACAAGTACCTTGGAATTTATCTGGACAGTAAACTGGACTGGTCCAGGAACACTGAAGCACCGTATAAAAAGGGACATAGCCGACTGTACTTTCTGAGGTCTGCTGTAAGATGCTGCAGATGTTCTATCAATCGGTGGTAGCCAGAGTATCTTGGACAATACACCTCACCTCCTCCGTGACACACTGGTCAACCTGAGGAGTACCTTCAGCAGCAGACTGGTTCTACCAAGATGCAGCACAGAACGCCCCAGGACATCCTTTTTCCCTGTGGCGTTCAAACTGTACAATTCCTCCCCCTTCTGTCATGGGGTAGACTGACTCCACTTTCCCCCCCTGCCATCCCCAATCTTTGCACATCCGCAATCTTGGACTTTCCACGTCACTTTAATTTCATCTTTCATGTATCTTGTTGTGTTTTATGACTGTTGGAAGACCAATTTTCCTCCTGGGATAAATGAAGTTCTATTGTATTGTATCATGTTATCTGAATAATCATCAGAAGAGTAGGCTGCTTGTCCCTCTTCCAGGTTCTTCCTCATCTCAACAATTCCATTTGTGCACCTCCAGCTATAAAGCCATTTAATGCAAATTTGTTCAGATTGCCAATAGAATTTTGCACAGTTAATGTTATGTCTTGTTCAATCCAAATGCATTTTTTTTTCTGGGTAGAATTTAATTTAATCACAAAAACATTTGTTGAAAACAATATTACTGTATTTTTAATTGATAAGTTAGATAATTACATCTGACAAATTCTTTTTCTGAGGAATTAATCATTGGCTCTGAAGAAGATAATAAAATAAAAACTGTTTGAAATTTTGAAAAAGGCTGGTACAGTTGTCCCATGGTACATATAATTGCAAATTAGCAGAAAGATGAGCAACTATGAAGTAGTTGAAGCTTATTTTCTTATGATGTTGTTGAGACGCTAGGGGCGCTTAGACGCTGGGGCGCTGGACTGTCAGCAGCCCGTTTGTTTTTCCATCTTTTTTTTTAATTTTTAGTCAGTTTAAAGTTTGTTTTTGGGGGAAACTTTAACTTTTCTATGTGGGGGAGGGGGGCAGGGTAAGGGGGAAACTAACTCCCAGTCGCTTCCTGGCGGGGACGCGACTATTTCTCCCAGTCATGTCGTCGCCCCCCACCTTGCGGCCTACTTTCTGGATCGGTATGGCCTTTCCTGCCGGGGACCGGGAACCGGACCAGACCTGCATCAGCGGCGGCGCAGCGCTGGAGTCACCACGGAGCTGGCAATGCCTACCTGGGTCGCCGTTGGAGTTCCGGAGCGTTGGGCATCGTGGAGCTCTGGTTTAGAGAGCTTCCAACGCGGGCGGCGCTGACCATCATCATGGAGTCCTGGGGCCCTTTCCCGAGGGCCTCCAGCGTTGCATCTCCACCCAGCGCGGCTAGTGGACTTTGGGAGCCACGGACTCTGGTAGGAGGGGGCAGACTCGGGGTCCAGGCCGCTGAGGACATCCCCCAGCCCCGATGTCGGACTTACATCACCTCGGGGAGCGGGCCTGAACATCGGGCCGCCCGTAGCGGCGACTGCAGGGGGCTCAGGAAGACCCCAACCACGGGGAACAGTGGGGAACATCAGGGGAAGAGACTGACTTTGGTGCCTTCCCTCACAATAGGAAATGTTGATCCTGCTGAGGGGGGATGTTTTATGTTGAATTCTATCTACTCCATGTTGTGTTCTTTATTTTTACAGTATGGCTGTACGGTGATTTAATTTTGCTGTGCCAATTGGCACATGTCACAAATAAATGCATCTTATCTTATCTTAAATACTGTGCATACATGTTTATTGGGGTTCTTATCTCAGTTACACTCACTTTTATTTTGCCATCTAAGTTCACTATTCTGCAAACATTCATACAACTGCAAATATACTGCAGCTCCAATGAGAACAAAAAGCTAGAAACATGTATTCACATCAGACAATATTTGTAGGTAGGTCTTAAATCAGCTTTTAGGATCTATAACCTTTTTAAACTGTAAAGACCAAAAAATATTTTTCTCCTTCAGAGAAGAATTGTAAAGGATTTCAATAATCTACTAAACCATAGCTAATGATTGTAGAAGCTATCCCACGTTTTGCACTTTCTAATCTGTTAAACCATTAAGATGAAATGTGAATGAGCTGTATAAATTGTGAAACTTTGATTGCAGAAGCGACTCTCATTTTATTCATGCCCTTCCTAGTAGCGGTGTTGTGTTAGCGGAAAAGGCTCATTGCCTTTGGGAGACTATAATGCCAGTTGACATTCTTCATGGACCATTTTTATAAGGTGGTGTGCTTTTGGATAATACCATTAAAGTCTGTCTTTCCCCATTGGTTATGAAAAATAGATCTTGTCTATGGAACCAATGTGCTACAATGCTGAGAACTATATTCTGCACTATATCTTCCCATATGCTCGATCTTTTGTACTTGAGTTTGACCTAATTGTCTCTATGTATGGTATATCTGATCTGTTTCAATAGCATGCAAAACAAAGCTTCTCATTGTACCTTGGTTTTCAATATAAAAAGCTGAACCAAAAGCCATTTAAGCGCTTAACGTACCTTGGTTATCTGCATGCAGTAGTCTAGCTGATATTATGGTGCAATTTTATGTTATGACATCCATTGGTAAAAAGTTGATTTGAACGTACAACATGAACTTGAAATATTAACATTTCTAAAAATATTCATGAACGATTACTTTGATTTTATTATTTTTATTCATACTTCTTCATATTTTTGGTTTATTTTTGCATGGTTTGAGTGTTTTGTTTGATATGCAATAATTTATGATAATTGTATTTAGTTGTGTATGTACTATTGAAATGTTGAGAAGTGATGAAATTCAATGGCTCATTCCATTAACAATGGCTATATGATTATTATGGTCATTGTTAGTACACATGACAATAATAAAGCTAAACCTGAAAAAAATACATAGTATTTTCTCAGACTGACCCTCAAAACATCTTAATGTCCCTGTCCCACTGTACGAGCTCATTCAAGAGCTCTCCCGAGTAAAAAAAAAAATCTAAATCGTGGAAGCACGTAGAATGTACGTAGCGGGTACGTCGGAGCTCGGGACGTCTCTTAACGGCTCGTAACGCTAACAGCAGGTAAGCTCGGGAAGACTCTTGAAGATTTTTGAACATGTTGAAAAATGTCCACGAGAGCCCTGAGTATCTACGAGTGGCCATTACCATAAATCTCCAAGTTCGAATCAGGGCAAACTTGGAAGAACTCTTGAATGAACTCGTACTCTGAGACAGGGCCATTAAGAAGAGCGGCACTTACCACTCAAGAAGAATTTCCGTCGAAACTCTTCAGAACGCACAATAAAATATTTGAAGCACCCTTCAGTCCTGGATATTCTCCTTCGTCGTTGGGGAAGAAGAAATTCATTGTGTAGTTTTAAAAAAAGCAACCTGACATAAAATAGTTGTACAAATATATTTACTTGAACAGGAGGGAAACATTCCAGATGCAACAAGAGACTTGTTTTCCATATCCAATTTCATAACAGCAGGTATTGAAATGAATATATGTCAGCCCACTTGCTGGCAGCCTGCGTCTTATTATGAATGTTTTGGGTATCGTGCGTATGCCAATAAATGTACTCACGTACTTTGGTGCAGTTTTATTTTTGGTTGAGTAATTTTCTCTTTCAATTTTACTTGCTGAAGGATCCCAGGACTTTGGAACATAAAGTATCAAGAAAACCCACCATCTCTGACCTGTGATAAATCAATCAGATTTTTTAGTTTGTGGGAAAAAATCTAAATATTGAAACCATTTCTTTCCATTCAGACTCCACAAAGAAGCTTAAGGATGTTCTAGAAGAATTCCATGGTGCTGGTGTGCTCGTGAAATACAATCCAGAGCAGGTATTTTATATTTTATTTGTTCTATTTATGTCAAGAAACTAAATCATTTGATTTGTTTAAATTCTGAGATTGCAAGAATTGTTGGATTGATTGCTCACCCGCAATGTCAAGTATATTTGCTTTATGCCACTGGATGACTCTTTGGCCACTTTTGAAGACACAGATGAGACTATTCCTTCTAGGACTGATAACAAACATAAGCCTGACGAGCTAACTGTGACTGATTCATTTATCTAGAAAGCATTTGTAATCCAGTTGAGTCTATGGCATTTTCTCAGATACTGGACAGTAAATTGACAGATTTATTGCAATGAATGTGAGAGCTAAAATGTACAAATGATGCATTGCTATAGAGATATAGGAACTGCAGATGCAGGAATCTTGAGCAAAACACAAAGTGCTGGAATAACTCAGTGGTCAGGCAGCATCTGTGGAGCGAATGGATTATCGGGTGAGGACCCTTCTTCCTGGTCATTCCAACATTTTGCTATTATATTGCTATATCTGTATATGCCTGTCATGAATTACACTTGTTTAGTTTAGAGACACAGGGTGGAAACAGGCCCTTCGGCCCACCGGGTCCGCGCCGAACAACGATCCCCGCTCATTAACACCATCCTACACACACTCGGGTCAATGTACATTTATACCAAGCCAATTAACCTCTAATCCTGAGTATGGGAAGGGTCACTTAAGTTAATTATAAGAGAGGGGGAGATTGGGGAGAGAAGGGGGAGACGGGGTGGGGAGAAGGAGTGGAGATAACTTTTAAGAAGCCAGAGATACACGGCTGTGGAGCTCGGCGGACATTAACATTATCGGTTGGTTAACCTTGGTTCTGAAAATACTGTTTGTTTTTTTCCCCCAATGAGCCAATAATATTCACTGGTCAGCACCGGCGACAACCTACGAGAACCTCTGACAACCTATGACCTCCTGGCGACCCACTACCACTGCAGCTACGGCACGAGAATTCTTGCTACTCTCCATGGTGGCTTCATTCTGGTTGCCACTAATTTTTTAACATGTTGAAAAATTGGCGGCAACCAGAATGAAACCGCGACCAGTTCCGAGAATGCGGGAACTCCTCACGACCATGAAGATGACTCCCCGGCAACCACCCACGAACATGTGGCGACCATGTGATGACCGCATAGTCTCCTGTAGTCGCCTAAAAAGTCACCTAAGTGGGACAGGCCCATTAGGCAGCAACTCTACCTCTGCGCCACTGTGCTGCCACCATGTTCTAGATTTTTACTTTCATTTTTCATATTTTCTGCAGAATCTTTGTTGCTACTTCTTTGATGAATTCCTTTCATGAAATATCTATTCACAAAAATTGATAGCAGTATCATAAGGACGAAGTTAATACCCGTTTTTAATATCAGTTGCAGCCAGCCATGCAATACATTCTGTGTCTCCACGTCCTCCCAGTTAAAAACATCTGTTTTTGAGAAACAAAGGGTTGAGAGGTGTTCTGATGATGGAATCTTGCCTAATTCATGTTTATGTAACTCAACTGGAAAGGCAGCATCTCTGGAGAGAAGGAATCGGTGATGTTTCGGGTCGTGACCCTTGTTCAGAGTTACTTCAGCATTTTGGGTCTACCTTCGATTATAACCAGCATCTGCAGTTCTTTCCAACACAAATCCATGTTTAAGTTATTCAACAAATTAGGTCATACCATGGAAGGAGTAAGAAAAGGAAATGATCATTTGAAATTCTGAAAGCTTCTCAGATATTTATCTCTGGGCAGCCATGTTGCAGTAAGTGCAATGCAGTGTACTGCTTCTCTGTAATTCATCCATTGAAACCATTGGAATTAATTTTGGAAGCAGATGGATTTTCTCCCAGGAAGGCTGATCTTAGATCTGCCACGATAACCATTGGTATAGGCACATCTAAGACTGGTGGGATGAGTGACGCTCCTCCTACGACCTTCTGTTCAAAGCAGGCATAAAATGCATTGAATTCATCGGGGAGGGACCCATTGTTGCCGAGATAACCATATAACCATATAACATTTACAGCACGGAAACAGGCCATCTCGGCCCTTCAAGTCCGTGCCGAACAACTTTTTTTCCCTTAGTCCCACCTGCCTGCACTCATACCATAACCCTCCATACCCTTCTCATCCATATGCCTATCCAATTTATTTTTAAATGATACCAACGAACCTGCCGCCACCACTTCCACTGGAAGCTCATTCCACACCGCTACCACTCTCTGAGTAAAGAAGTTCCCCCTCATGTTACCCCTAAACCTCTGTCCCTTAATTCTAAAGTCATGTCCTCTTGTTATTCTCAAAGGGAAAAGCTTGTCCACATCAACTCTGTCTATCCCTCTCATCATTTTAAAGACCTCTATCAAGTCCCCCCTTAACCTTCTGCGCTCCAGAGAATAAAGACCTAACTTATTCAACCTATCTCTGTAACTTAGCTGTTGAAACCCAGGCAACATTCTAGTAAATCTCCTCTGTACCCTCTCTATTTTGATGACAGCCTTCCTATAATTGGGCGACCAAAATTGTACACCATACTCCAGATTTGGCCTCACCAATGCCTTGTACAATTTTAACATTACATCCCAGCTTCTATACTCAATGCTCTGATTTATAAAGGCTAGCATACCAAAAGCTTTCTTTACCACCCTATCTATTTGAGATTCCACCTTCAAGGAACTATGCACGGTTATTCCCAGATCCCTCTGTTCAACTGTATTCTTCAATTCCCTACCGTTTACCATGTAAAATACTGCCCGCCTTTTCTTTGTAGCACATTATAGCATGCAGACTTGCTGAAATCTGTGGGTGTGAAAAATAGATAGTTCTAGAAGGAACTACAGATGCTGGAAAATCAAAGGTAGACAAAATTGTTGGAGAAAGCCAGCGAGTGCGGCAACATCTATGGAGCGAAGGAAATAGAAACATAGAAACATAGAAAATAGGTGCAGGAGTAGGCCATTCGGCCCTTCGAGCCTGCACCGCCATTCAATGTGATCATGGCTGATCATCCAACTCAGTATCCCGTACCTGCCTTCTCTCCATACCCCCTGATCCCTTTAGCCACAAGTGCCACATCTAACGCCCTCTTAAATATAGCCAATGAACTGGCCTCAACTACCTTCTGTGGCAGAGAATTCCAGAGACTCACCACTCTCTGTGTAAAGAATGTTTTCCTCATCTCGGTCCTAAAGGAATTCCCCCTTATCCTTAGACTGTGACCCCTTGTTCTGGACTCCCCCAACATCGGGAACAATCTTCCAGCATCTAGCTTGTCCAACCCCTTAAGAATTTTGTAAGTTTCTATAAGATCCCCCCTCAATCTTCTAAATTCCATCGAGTACAAACCGAGTCTATCCAATCTTTACTCATATGAAAGTCCTGACATCCCAGGAAAATAGGCAATGTTTCGGGCCGAAACCCTTCTTCAGACTCTAATAGATGGAAAATAGATTGATTAGTGCAATGTGTGGAGACCACAGAATCTGCAAAGGGCAGGTAAAGTATGTGGGAAAGAACTTGATAGATGGAGTACTTTATGAGGTTAGCAAGAATGGGGTGAAAAAGCACGAACAGAATGGGACTGCAACATGTGTAATACATAAGGAACTGGTGGTCCAAATACATCATGCACTATAAGTGAACATGTAGGTACAGAAATAAGGCTGATGATGATCGTCCCCTTACTCTATATGTAACACAGGTAGAAACAAAGCAATACAGAGTATGGTGAGAATGTGCTTCACTGCGATATTCAATACTGTAATGGCACCACACGTGTTTGCTTATGACATTCATTTACATGCATTGCAAAAACAGGAATAGAGTGGGAATTTACAGTGTTCAGCTTGAATCATCTCTGTGCAATGAGTGTATACATTTGTTTTATTTTCCTGCACATCTTCACAATTTGGTGAATGAATTCAGCTAATCAAAGACAATGCTGGATTTGATAGCCTCAGCCACATTTCTTTCACCTTTCTATTCACCTTGTGTGTTGAAAATTCATAATCATTACATTTCATGTGGAAACATTACTGTTATAAACATAACTCACTATGTTTAATGGGAAGAATTACCATGTGTGGGTTTTTGCTGTGTTCTGGCTTCTATTGAGCAAAAGATTAAACTGATGATCAAATGAAAATTACTCCAGCTTCAGAGCTGCTTGTCAATGCAGTTGCAAACCTATTTCAGTGTAATAAAGTGGAGGTTGTTGAGTAGCATTCCCAACACATGAGCAGCTCATCAGTTTTATTTGCTTGGTATAATCTACTTGCCAACATCCTCCTGGGGCTTTTGCCTTGTTGCATTCTCTGAATCCAGGGCAATATGTATGTGTTCTGCTCAAAATGTATTTGCATATTGCTGAATGGAAATCTGGCCTGAACCAATGTTAATCAGGCAGCATTTAGATTTGTCTTAAAATATTGATAGTCAATTTTTTTTTGAGTGGCAATTTAATTTTGTTCCTAATTAAGACAACTACAAATAGAATGTCACAAATATCAGCATCTGAGTAAAAGTGCCAGTCAAATCAGAGAATTATACTGCATGGACACGGGCCACTTGGTTCAACTTGGCCTTGTTCAGCAGTGGGCATCCTTCCGTATTAATACCATTACCCATCATTTGGCCCATCGGGTTTTATGTAGAAGCAATTCAAGTATACATCTTGACTCTTAAATGCTGTCAGTGACCCAGCTTGAACCACACGCTCAGGCAAGTGTTCTGCACAAGAGGGATAGTTTACTTTGACTTTGACTATTATGACCAAAACTGCAACTTGGGACAGTGTAGGTCCACCTACTCTGTGTGCTAAAACCATAGGAAATTATGGGTTTTAAATAAATATTCTCGTCTACTTACCGTGGAAGACGTGAAAGCTAGTGAGTTCAGGAGAGGGAACAGTGATATCCTTGAATATTACAAAATTGGAGGTGTTGTGCTGTACAAAGAGGGATACATCTCTGGGGCCTGACCAGGTGCCTCTTCAGATGTTATAGAAAACAAGAGAGAACATTGCTGGGTCTGTGGCTGAGATTATTGCATCTTTGTTAGCCATAGATGAAGTACTGGAGGCTAGTTAATGCTGTGCATTTATGTAAGAAGGTCAGTAGGGAAAAACAAGGGTATTACAAGGGTACTACATCAGTTAAGTGTAAAATTGTAAGTACATCAATTGGTGTAAAAATTCATAAAAGGGATTCCAGGTGACGAGATTTATTTGCATTTGGAAAGGCAAGCTCTGATTAGGGATAGTCAGTACGGCTTTGAGCATCATAATTACGAGTCTTTTTGTTTTTGAAGAGATGGTTGAGGATTGACAAGGATAATGCATTGGATATTGTCTCTATGGACAATAAACAATAGAGGATACGTGCAGCGATAGGGCATTTGGCCCTTCAAGCCAGCACCGCCATGCAATGTGATCATGGCTGATCATCCACAAGCAGTACCCCGTTCCTGCCTTCTCCCCACATCCCCTGATTCCACTATCTTCAAGAGCCCTATCTAGCTCTCTTTTGAAAGTATCCAGAGAACCAGCCTTCACCGCCCTCTGAGGCAGAGAATTCCATAGACTCACAAGTCTGTATGAAAAAGTGTTTCCTCATCTGTGTTCTAAATAACTTGCCCCTTATTCTTAAACTGTGGCCACGGGTTCAGCAAGGTGTTGATAAAGTTCCTTATGGTAAGCTAGTACAGAAAAGTAGAACACATGAGATCCAGGGTGAGCTAGGATTGGCTTTTAACATAATATTCCCACTCTTATGTTGCGTACTTCAGCTAATAACATAGCCACCTGCATGCCTTTAGAACCACATTGTTGACTTGGTCTGTTCCCTTTAAAGATCTACACACCTGCACACTGAGGTCCCTTTATTCCTCCTGTTTATTCTGTTTTCCCTTGGCTTGCTGCATCTTCCTAAATGCATTACCACTGACTTCTCTGTATTAAGTTTGATTTGGCCTAGTCCTGTTCATCTCATCAGACCATCAATATTTTCCTGTGATCAAAGCCTCTGTCCTCTCTGTTAAACAGTCTATTTTTTGTATCATTCACACCATAATGTTTAAAGCCATCTCAAAGGCTTGAAATGAGCAGAATTAACAGACTTGCAAAAATACATCCCAGGGATAGGGTTATTTCTGTGGATGAGGCTTGATTCCAGTGATGCTTCGATGACACAATTAAAGCATCCATGAAACTGGAATTATACTTAACTCTTTAAATTGCATGTTGCACTATTTAGTTGCATTTAAATTGCATGTTGCACTATCTTGGAAGAATTGCAGCAAAAAATGATAATTCCAGGTAAAGAATTTCAATGGAAAGTTCTAGACACACGCAAGCACATACACGCGCACACATACATGCAGATGCACACACAGAAGCATAGACACACACAGATTTATTCACTTAAAATATTCAATTTGCATTTTAGATGAGCAACAACATGGATCGACATAGCTTATATACACTGGAATTTAGAAGGATGAGAGGTTATCTTATAAAAAACATATTAAATTCTTAAGGGATTGGACGGGCTCGGTGCAGGAAAAATGTGTCCCGTGTTGGGGGAGGTCAGAACCAGGGGTCACAGTTTAAGAATAAGGGGTAGGCCATTTAGGACTGAGATGAGGAAAAACGTTTTCATCCAGAGAGTTGTAAATCTGTGGAATTGTCTGCCACAGAGACATAATTCACTGGATATTTTCAAGATAGCCTTAAGAGCTAAAGAATATCTAACTCTAACAGAATCAAGGAATATGGGGAGAAAGCAGGAATGAGGTACTGATTTTGGATGATCAGCCTTGATCATATTGAATGGCAGTGCTGGCTTAAAGGGCCAAATGGCATAATGCTGCACCTCTTTTCTATGTTTCTATAATCACAGAATACATAAGGTGAAACAATGATCCTTTGGCATTTAAAACATATCAATAATGAAACATGTCCAAACATATATCAAACATGTCCTAAGGGAACTATAGAACGAGCATGATGGGCAACTTGACGTGATTCCACGTTAGAAGTGGAGAAAAATAATCTTTAGAAAATTCACAGATGGAAAAACGATGAACCAGAATTGTTGAGTGTGCTTGGTGTGGGTAAAAAAATGATGCCTGTGCATTCTATGCATTTCAGCAGTTCATTATGGTAGTAGGAATAGTCATGCATTTTGGTGGTAGGAATAATGGTGTAGACTTTCTAATGGGGAGAGAATCCAGAAATCCCTGTCATTTAATTTGATGCGAAACCCAAATTTCCTATGTTTGACTCATTTGTATTCTTCGCATTACTATTGGTAGTTACAAATCTCTTCCCAATAGTCCTTATTGTTAATGTCCTTGATATTTAAATGAACACATGACTCCTTGCCATTGTGTCTAATCCTCCATTTTCTCTTTTCTTGTTGAACTTATTTAAATATCATTCCTTCTACTAACCTATTTCTTACTCTTTTTCTCCAAACTGCAATTCAGAAGGAGGATATTCTGAGTCAAGTAAGTGTTACACATTTAAGACTGTATAATGTGGAAGCATGCCCAATATTTACTTGGCCATAAGGACAATTGGGTGTGTTATATGAAGTAAAAATCAAGGAGTCGAACCTATAATGTTCAACTACAGTACCAATGGCTTGTTGAGTCTAATGATAAGCCTCTGACCCCAAAGCCCAGGCTCAATCCCTGACTCATGGTTTTTGTACCATGGAGAATATTTTGGGTCAAAAATCACAGAGACCTGGAAATATTAAAGTAGTAGTTAATGCAATGTAATAGAGAGAGTTAATTGTTCATTAGAATTGAATGGCAGTGCTGGCAGTTCAGTTCTGTCCATTAGAATTGATGCATTCTAGTTTTTGGTTTTCTGTGTCTGGAGACTGTTGTTTTGATTGTTATCCAATGAGCCCTGCTGGATTTTGGCTTTGAAAATGGGATGAAATCACTTTCAATGAAATAGACTGATCATACCCACTGTTGAGATTGATGCATTAATAATGCACACCAGAGAATCAACACCTGTGGAGGTTATACAACAATCAATTGTCTGTCTACTGGAAAGGGGAGAGAGAAAATTGGTCAGAGAAAATAAGTATTTTCTTACAGTATTTTCTAAAATAAGTATTTTCTTTTCTATTCCTTTACTGCTTTCCAGATCCATAGATTTCAGCATTTTACTTAATTATAAAGTTACAAATGTCTCAGAAACAATTCGTTAAAAAAAATTAATGATGTGGAAATTAATTACACACAATGCATCTTTGCAAATAATTGGTTTCCTTAACCAATATTTTCAGCGGGTTTTCATTAATGTTGACAATATTTGCCAAAATAGAGTTTAGTTTGGAGATGGAATTAAGGGACAGAAGTTTAGGGGTAACATGAGGGGGAACTTCTTTACTCAGAGAGTGGTAGCAGTGTGGAATGAGCTTCCAGTGGAAGTGGTGGCGGCAGGTTCGTTGGTATCATTTCAAAATAAATTGGATAGGCATATGGATGAGAAGGGTATGGAGGGTTATGGTATGAGTGCAGGCAGGTGGGACTAAGGGAAAAAGGTTGTTCGGCACGGACTTGAAGGGCCGAGATGGCCTGTTTCCGTGCTGTAATTGTTATATGCAGCGAGGAAACAGGTACTTTGGCCTATCGAATCCACGATGACCAATGATCACCCACACAAGAATTCTATCCAGAGACAATTTACAGAAGCCAATTAGCCTACAAAACCGCACATCTTTTGAGTGTGGGGGAAGAAACCGAGCACCCAGAGAACATCTACACACTCAGGGAGAACATACAAACTCCGTACAGACAATACCCATAGTCAGGTCGAACCTGGGTTTCTGGTTCTTTAGGCAACACTCTATTGCAGCAACACTTTGCCGTCCTCTGCAGACTAGTGAATTACCAGCAAAGATATTGTTGAAAATAAATATTTGTGACTTTTTTATAATGGAGGTAAGATGCAAGGAACAAAACCACATGTTATAACTACAATCTCATGGTTCAAGTATCGAGAGTTTAATGGATTGATCTCTTTATTAAAAAAAGATGGAATTTTATATTAGAGAACTTTAATTAGAAATACATATTTCTATATGAATAGAATTATTTTAAAAAATGATGTTTAGATCTTAGTCAAATCATCCAGATTGTCCACCCTGTCACAATCAAATATAGACTTGGGGAACATTTCAACATAGTAGAGATGCAAAGGATTGCAGATGCTGAAATCTTAATCAAAACAGAAACTGCCGGAGAAACTCAATGTGTCAGGCAAAATCTGTGGTGGGAATGGACAGATGATATTTTGAGTCGGGACCCTTCTTCAGCTTTTAGATTTATTATTGTCATGTGTACAAAGATATCCATTCAAATCTGCATGAATACAATCAAACCAAACTCTAGTACAGTAGGTAGAGAAAATAGAAAGATGCAGTGTGTAGATTATAGTTCTCATCATTGTAGTGAAATAGTTCCAGACACGAAGTCCAATGAGGCTGGTTGGAGACTCAAGACTGCACCCTAGCTTATGGAAGAATCGTTCAGAAGCCTGACAACAGAGGGGAAGAAACTGTTCCTGAGTCTGGTGTGCAGAATGAGAGGGATAGGAAAGGTATTTGATTATGTCATATGCTTTTCCAGAGCAGAGTGAGGTGTACATAGAGTCAATGATGGGGCGTTTGGACTGTGTGGTGGACTGGACATCGGGATTCAAGGGCTGAGCCAAAATGGGAGGTTAAACAGGCTAGGACTCTATTCCTTGGAGCGCAGGAGGGTGAGGGGTGATCTTATAGAGGCTTTTCTAAATCGCAAGAGGAATCGGTCAGATAAACACAGAAAATCTCTTGCCCAGATTCGAGAACCAGAGGACATAGGTTTAAGGTGATGTGGAAGGATTTAATAGGAACCTGAGGATAGCTTTTTTATACAAAGGGTGGTGGGTGTTCCGAATGAGACGCTGAACGAGGTAGCTGAGGTACTATCACAACGTTTAAGAAACATTTGAATAGATACATGGATAGGATAGGTTTAGAGGGATATGGGTCAAATGCCGGCAGGTGGGACTAGTGCAGAAGAGGCCCATTGGTCGATGTGGATAAGCGCTGAAGGAACTGTTTCCATACTGTATGACAATGACTCTATGCCTTTATTCATGTTACGTTCTTTTATTGAATGAGTCCAAATGCTGTTTTATGATTTTATCCATTAGCATTATTCCCAACCACTGTGACTGTTAAAGTTAGCCTTCTCCAAATCAATAACTAAAGCAACTATTCCACATTTCCCCTTTTGATCATTGCACTGAGCTCAATTGCATTGTGATTGCTGCTGTGCACATAGTATGCAGCTAACTGATTCTGACTCATTATTCCATACTAAATCTAAATTAGCCTGTTAGTCTATTGGTGCTTGGGGCATAATGTTGCAGAAAACTATTGTAGACATACCATAGAAATTTACTCCTGTTCCAGAGTCGGGTAATTTATTTTTCTCAGGTAAATTAAAATCTCTCATCAAAATTGCTGGCTATATATGAAGAGATACCACCTTACCATTTTCTCTCTCACTCTGTTTTATTCTATTCAGCATTTCACATTCCTCTTCCCTAACTACATTGTGCAAATTGTTCTCCCCTCTGCTCCACACATCTAAACCCCCAACCCCCTTTGGCACACAAAGATCACCTTTTTAATCACAAGATACTAATACTGATTAATTGAAAAATACAGCATTGAAACAGGCCCTTCTGCCTACCAAGTCCGTACTGACCGAACACTTGTTCACACCAGTTATCCCACATTCACATCCACTCTCTACTCGCTCGGGGCAATTTAGAAGCCAATTAACATACAAAACCACATGTCTTTGGGATGTGGGAGGAAACTGGAGCACCCAGAGTAATCCCATGCAGTTACAAGGAGAATATGCAAACCCCACAAAGAAAAACACCCGAGCTCTGGATTGAACCTGTGTCTCTGGCATTGTGAGAGTGCCATTACCGGTTGCACCACTGTGCCATCATCTTAAATTTTATATATTAAGAATGCTCTTAATTTTTGTTCACACCATGTTATGGTTGTTCACACCATATCCCTCTCTTTGCCACCCTGCTTATAGTTTTACTATCACCTCCGTGTTTTATTTGTATCTCGGCTATTTAGCAAAACTGATTTCTTGGTTTCTAACGTTACCTTCCTTTTTTGTCTGATCCTGCCTTGTATTCCTCAGGGAGTTTGTCATGTTAGTTCCATTAATTTTGTAAGAATATATTTATCTTCATCATCTCCTTGAATTCCTTACCTCAAGATGGCCATTATTATTCCTCTATCTCAGCTGCAAGCCTGGAACCTGGGAGTGTCAAAAGACTGAGAGATTAAGAGTGTTACACAAAAAGCTGGAGAAACTCAGCGGGTGCAGCAGCATCTAAGGAGTGAAGGAGATAGGCGACGTTTCGGGTCGAGACCCTTCAGATTAAGAGTGTTCATTGTTGTATTTACAGAAAATGAAACAATGTGAATCTTACTTACAGCATCACAGGCCTGCAAACCCAATATTCATAGATAACAAGTAATTAAAAAAATATCAGTAAACGAATAACCAGAATACCAATGCAAAAAAGCCCAAAGTCCTTAATGCAACCAAGATAGTCCAAAATTCAAGGTTTAATTAGTATTTTGTAGAGTTCAGAAGCCTTTTAGATGTTGGGAAGAAGTTGTTCTTGAAACTGGAGGTCATAGTTTTCAGACTTCTATACCTTCTTCCTGATGGTAGGAGTGAAATGAGAGCATGGCCAGGGTGCAGTGAGACTTTGATCCTAGTTGCCTTTTTGAAAAAGCTCTCTCTTTCAATCCCCTTAATGGTATTAGTACCCTTGATGGGTTGAGCAGCATGCACTAGTTTTTGTAATCTGCTTGTTCCCGGGCATTCACATTGCGAACAAGACCACGATGCAACTAGTCAATATGCTCTCGCTCGTACACCTGCAGACGTTTGAGATATTATTTGTCGACATACTGATAAATGTTCAGCTTCCACTCTTGCCTTACTCTAAGATGTGTTTCAGTAATAACTATGACGTTAAACCCGAGTCATCTACCCATTTATTATTCATTCAATCCCTTTCATTGCAATGTATACAATTTAGCACTAGCAACCTCCAGTCCGTTTTTTTAATATTTACCTTCTTTGCTTTTCACTCATGCATAATAATTCCTTGCTTTCCCTTTCATCCGTCTTCTTAATCAATGCTTATGTTCTCAACCCCTATTAAATACATCAAACCCATCTCAGCAGAGAAACCTCCATGACAATGTGTATATCCATTTCTTCCACAGCTCGTGACAATTTCTATACTCTTTCTGGCTGGCAGTTGAAGAAATGCTTCTGCTTTCATTTATGTCGCCACTGCTTGCTATACAACTGATCCAAGAGTCGTTTAAGGTCAAAGTAAACCTGAGAAATCTTCCAGTGAAAGACAATTATTGCCAAGATTGGACTGTAATTATTATTGACCTTGCTTATACTTAAAATTACTCAATTTCATCATCCTTATTCATATTAAAGTATATTAAAATGCTTCTTTCAGATTTCCTGAGTGGTGCACTTGGGTTTAAATCTGCAGGTTAATTATAATACACAAATGTAATATTGTATTTACTGTTGAGTAAGTATAATGAGAGCCCAGTACCTATGTTTCCGTGAGAGAATCTCAACGTAATATATTCTTCAAATAAACTAAAGTGCATATTTTGAAAATAATTCTTAGAACTCGCAAGCCACAAAGTTTGGGTTCAAAGCACAGCTTTCGGAGGTTGCTAAATTAATTTCAAATTACCATCAGGTGCTGTTTTCTAACCTTATTTAAATGTTCTGCAATAGGATGGGCAACACTAGTCCTATTTAAAGTGATTATCAGTTACTTTCAGGAGATAGACACTAGACCCTTCTAGAAGGGTCTCGACCCGAAACGTTACCCATTCCTTCTCTCCAGAGATGCTGCCTGTCCTGCTGAGTTACTCCAGTTTTTTGTGTCTATCTTCGGTTTAAACCAGCATCCGCAGTTCCTTCCTACACTTCAGTTACTTTCAACTAGGTTGCTGAATAAATTTAATTTGGTGCTGTATGGTCGTTTGATAACTTGGTGTTTCCTCATATTAGAATACCATTCAGCCCATTGATCCATTCCGACTTTCAGAGCAACCATGACAAAGCCACTATTAAACAAATAATGCCCTTCCTTTCTCAATAGCCTGTCAATTTCTCCCATCACCCACTTATCCTAGGGATAGTTTGTAGAAACCAATTAATCTGGGTTTGTTTTTCTTGTAAAAAATGTTACTGTGAAGTGACCTGACGGAAATATACAAAGTTTAATTTAGAGATGCAACATGGAAACAAGCCCTTCGGCCAGAGTCTACGCTGACTAACAATCACCCATTCACACTAGTTCTATGTTATCCCAATTTCTCAACCATTCCCTATACATTAGCATCAGTTTTATTGTGGCCAATTAATCCACAAACCCACACGTCTTTGGGGGGTGGGAGGAAACCAAAACGTCCAGACTAAACCGGGTCACCGGGAAAACATACCAGCTCCACACAGACAGCATCCGACGTCTCCTTGCAGTTTAGTTTAGAGATAAAGGATAGAAATGGGTCCTGTGGCCCACCAAGTCTATACCGACCATACTAACTCTATGTTATTCCACATTCTCATCCACCCCCTACACACTAGGGTCAATTTACAGAGGCCAATTAACCTATGCACCCACGTCTTTGGGATGTGAAGAAACAGGACTACCCTGAAGAAACCCACAGATCACACAGAGAATGTACAAACTCCACGCAGATAGCATCCAAGGTCACGTTCAAACCCAGGTTTCTGGCTCTGTGAAGCAGCAGCTCTACCAGCTGTGCCACTGTACTGCCCAGGGCTTATCTGTGACTGAGTACATGGCCTCAACCTTATTAAGAGTACAGGCATTCTCTGACTTATGTAAGGGTTATGTTCCGTGAACCCTCATGCAAGTTGGATTTTTGCACGTCGGAATCACCATCCCCCACCCCTTGCCCAAAATAACTTGGTGAGTCTGAAGAAGGGTCAAATTTTGAAATGTCACCTATCCATGTTCTCCAGAGATGCTTCGTAACTTGCTGAGTTACTCCAATATTTTGTGTCTGTCACTAAGAGTCTCAGTGACACCCAGCTGCATACTTTTTGCGGTGTGCAACCTTTTGGTAAACATTACTGCCTTAAGTGCTATCTCGCCGTTGGGGCACTTTCTGGATAAGCACTGCCACTATTGCCGACTTGCTTCCGATGTATAGTGATCGTACAGTGTTGTGGAAATGACAAACTGCCAGAAATGTTTATGTTAGTGTGAGTTTACATAAGTCGCCGATTGTGTAAGTCAGGGAATGTCTGTACCCCAAATATTTCATCTTTATTTCTTCACTCCGTCATCGGTCAGAGATTCCCGGGAGTAAGAAGGCATTTTGTATATTTTTCCCAAGGAGGCATAGGTCACAATTTTGTCCAAAGACATTTTGGTCACATTCTATCAATCTGGTAATTTCTTCCAATGACATAGATTAAGATGTAGTATCTATTATGACAAATGGCATTGCACTTTACTTTTAAACTTTAGACTTTAGAGGTATAGCACGGAAACAGCCACTACAGCCCACCGAGTCTGCACTGACCAGCGATCCCCATACACTAACATTCTCCTACGCACTAGGGACAATTTACAATTTTAACCAAACCAATTAACCTGCAAACCTGTACGTCTTTGGAGCATGGGAGAAAACCCACGTGATCAGAGTGAAAACTTACAAATTCTGTACAGACAGCACCCGGTATCAGGATGGAACCGTGGTCTCTGGTGCTGTAAGGCAGAAACTCTACCACTACATCACTTTGCTGCCCTAATGCTTAACACTGATGTGGGGAAGAGGACTCCATTTTCCCTTTCCATGCATCTCATAATTTTATACATTTCTATCGGGTTGCCCCTAAGTCTCTGACCTTCCAGAGAAAACAATCCAAATTTGTTTACCCTCTCCTTATACTTAATACTGTCCAATCCGGACAACTTCTGGTGAACCTTCTCCAAACCCTCTCCAAAGCCTCCTCATCCTTTCTATAGTGTGCCAATCAGAGGTGGCTGGTGAGGTTTAACATTGGTAAATATAGAGCATTAGAGTTGTTAAAATCAATTCAGAGGGAGTAAAATGAGATGAAAAATAAGTTGTAGAATAACACAATGTGTAGGGGCTCACCTAGGGAGTATGTAAGATTTGAAAGTTGAGCACTAGTTATTTCACATCATCATGTGTCATATAATTTCCCACCTGGAGATATATCTGAATAGTATTGTTTTGTTTTCTTCAAATTGTTTAGTTTAGCGACACAGTGTGGAAACAAATGCCTTGGCACACCAAGTCGGCGCCGACCAGCAATCACCCAAACACTGGTCCTAACCTACACAATACAGACATTTTACAGAACATACAAACCATCATATCTTTGGAATGTGGGGGGAAACTGGAGCACCCAGAGAAAACCCACACAGTCACAGGGAGAACGTACAAATGCCATACAGACAGCACCTGTAGTCAGCATTGAAGTCAAGTGTCTGGCGTGTAAGTCAGCAACTCTGCCGCTGCGTCAATGTGTCATCCATTGGAAGAAGGATTAAAGTAATGAAAGACTGCTTTATGGCTGGATATCATCACCTTATACATAAAATTTCTATTTAAGTCCTCAGGTTTGTTCAGCTGAAGCTTAAATATCAAAACAAAAACACTTCAGTAGAGAGCAATCAACTTCTTACTTGTATGGTGCGTCCCCTTGTCTGAACAACTCATCCAAAGGAACATCATTCTCGTAACCACCTTGTCAAGCTTCATAGGAATTTTGCACATTTTAGTGGGATCATCTTTCAGTCTATACTGAGGAGCTTGGGTCCAGTCTCTCCACCAAAGGACCCAGGAAAGAATCTAGTGAAACTTCATTGCATTCCCTCAATTGTCCTTTGTGAGCAAGGACAACAAACATGCAATCTGCATTTGACATGCAATGTCATCAGCACCATAAGTGATTAACATAAGGCATCTTTCTTATACTAAAATCGTCCAATAATAAAGGCCAAGGTCTTGTTTGTCATCTTAAGTGCTTGCTGTAGATCCATGTTAATTTTCATTGATTAATCTATAAAAATATCAAGGTCACTTTGAACCCCAATGCTTATTAATATTTCTCCACTTAAAAATATTCTGCTTAACTTTTTTTTCTACACCTTTTATTCCACATTATGTTCTGCACTTCCACATTCTTGTCCATTTACTTGGCCTAGCCGTGGCACCTGAAGTCACTTGAATTTGGTCTCCTCATCCAAATCATTGTCAGTGAACAGCTGGGGCATCTCTCAAACCCTCAGCCTCCACAATATTGGCTTCTTGGACCAGCAGTAGCCATTGATGCGAGGCTAAAGGTTTAATTAATTGATCTATAAGTTAAACATTGGAAGTTACTCTTACTAAGCCAATTTGTGTGGACTAATTAGTTGAGTTCTGCAATTCCAGTGTTTGATGTGTAAGTGAATAACCCAAGTGAGGAGTTATTTATAATTATCCGTGCATTGTGTGATTATTATACATATGATAAAGCGTGTCAGTCGCAAATGTGCTGTTAACTAAATTACCACAATACCTCCCCTGCATTTTGTGAAAAATATGGAATAAGGTAGTTATGATATTACCAAATCTTTGGCTGAGTAATGTTGTAAACGTATGTACAATTGTTCACAAACGGCAATTGTTAGAGAAAAATATATTACTGTTTCCCAACTATATTATGTAACATAAGTTCAACTTCATTTAAAGAATTACAAATATTAGATTTTTTTAAAGTAATACATATCACATATTATGTTATAATTATGAACGTTTAAACCTAACAGAAGTATTTTGCATTGAAAAACTTTTTTAAAGAAAAACTTAGATTTCTCCTGGCGTTATGGATATCATTATTTTAAATCCAAGCTATTTTCTAGTTTTTCATTATTTTCTCTGAGAGTAAAAAAACTGTTGTTTACTTTACCTCTAGCCAATCGACTTTGAAGGCTTCAAACTGTTTATGAAAACATTCTTGGAAGCCGAGCTGCCTGATGACTTCTGTCAGCATCTGTTCCTGTCATTCAAGAACAAATCAATCCTTCCAAGCCCTTCATCGCAGGCTAGAAATTCCAGCAGTCCTTCACTCGATGCAGGGGGTAAGCAATAGGGGGCTCTGAATCAGTATGACTACTCTATTTCTGTTTTCATAAAGCTTGAATAGAATGATACACAGAAACTCAAAGATCGATCGGCTATTTTCATTGGAGCAGAAAATACAATGAGGACATTTAATTGAGTGACAGAAATAAACTATCTTTCTTCAAGTTGGGCAATCTAGTTGAGGACCCAATTTATGATAATTGCTGAGAGTAAGAGAGGTTATGATGCATTTGTTTACATAAGAGATTGAAGCAAGGTTGATAAGCGATACAAGCAATAGTAGGTTTTCTACCCAACAATCCGCACCACCATTAAGTAAGTTAATGGCTGATCATCCCCTCCAATTCTGCATCCCTGCATTTTCCCTATTTTTTTTTTAGTATCAATCTATCAGTTGATTTCAGTTTTGCCAGCATTTAATGATTGAGTATCCATCGCCCTTCGGCAAAGAATTATGAAGATACATTATCCTTTGTCAAGATCAAGCCCTCAATCTGTGACTCTAGCCCTTAACTCAAACTCCAACAAAACATGTTCCCCAGTCATTCACCGTGTCAAGCCTTTACAGACTCCTAATTACTTTATACTTTTCAAGCATCGAGGGAAAGGAGATTTAGATTATTAGATTAGATTAGATTTTATTACTTGTCATTCGAACCTCAGAGAGGCTCAAATGAAACTCCGTTTCTACAGCCATACAAACAAAACAATTCCTACAAAACATACAAGCAATTCAATTTACACAAACATCCATCACTGTGAATCTCCTCCTCACTGTGATGGAAGGCAAAGTCTTCTCTCTCCCGATGTCGAAGCCCCAGGCGGGCGTTGAAATGTCCCACGGCCATTGAAGACGCGCGGGGCGATGTAAGGCCCTGCTCCAGGTTTTAATGTTTCAAAGCTGGAGCCCCCGGCGGGTGCTGGAATGTCCTGCGGCCATTAAAGCCACGCCGGGCAATGTACGGCCCCGCTCCGGGTCGTTCCAACCCCGCGACACGGGCGGGAGAAGTTGTATTGCGGGAGCTCCGGAAAGCGGTTTCCCACCCGGACCCACCAGCTCCCGACATGCCGACAGTCCACCGCCAGTAATCTGCAGCTGGAGCTGGAGCTCCGTAGTCGGGCCACAGCTGGAGCTGGAGCTCCGGAGTCGGGCCGGAGCTTCGGAGTCGGGCCGCAGCGGCGAGCCACCACCGCTCCCACGCTCCGAGGCTGGCCAGCCCCACGATGGTAAGTCCGCAGCTCCGCAGGCTCCATGACTGGAGCCCCCAGGTGATCCCAGTCGGAAGCTGCTCCATGGTACTAGGCCCCAACGACAACGGAGACCCGACAGGGAAAAAGTCAGGTCTCCCGTGCAGGCAAGAGATTTTAAAAGTTTCCCCCTTCCCCCCCCCCCCCTCCCCCCACCGCCCACATATACACAGTTAGAAACAGTACCAAAAAAAAACGGACAACTGCATTTAACTAGACGAAAAATTAAAAAAAGACAGACAGGCTGTATGGGCCGCTGCAACGTGAGTCGTGCCGCCGCACAAAACAATTTAGTTCACTGATCCAATCATCAGTCTTTCCTTATGAATCAATTCCCTAATTCCAGGAGTCAATCCCATGAATTTTGTTGCCCTTCCTCCAAGTCGAGTATGTCATTCACTCTATAAGGGAGTTTAAACATAATTGTGACACTCAAAGTGTGATCATAATTTTACTCGTTTATACCCGTCCTTTTGCATTAAATTACAACATATCGTGTTGTCTTTCTCATTGCTTGCTTTGCAGTTCCTTGTTCATAATATTTTAAATGTACTGTGCTTTTTTTTATTGTCTTACCAAAGAGAATGACTTCCCTTTTCACAATGAGAGTCCACATTTTGTCCAATCCTTTAGCATCTCTGAAGGGAAGCCATAACTGCTATCACTGGAAATCTGAAATAAAATCAGAAAGCTTCTGAAATACACTTTTTTTAGCCTGAAATGTTAATTCTGTTTCTCAGCTCCACATGGCTTGCTTAGCATTTTTTAATACATTATTGTGCATCTTCATTTCTATCCGTGTCTTGTGTCCACCTCATAGCTTACTCTTCCACTTGGCATGCCATCCTAAAAGTTGGTCATTGATCTCCATATCTCACATCAAGGCTATAATCTAGGTTGCAGAATGGCTGAACACACACCTGATGCCTGCACAACTCTACTGGTTGCAGCATTCCAACCCAGCATAGAACATGCATAACAAAATGCACTCTGGTACTTTACAGAATTTGGTATAAAACTGTAGAGGGAAGTTTAAGTCATGGAGTTGAACAGAGAGATTTTCTCAGGAAAATGTGAAAGTTACTATATATTACTAAAACTCTCATCTTGTTTGTTTGTATGCGTTTGTATGCGTGCGTATGCATGTTCTGGAAACTCTGCCAAAACGGTACACGATAGCGCTACAGTTCTTGGCACACCTGACTCACCATTGCCTGCAATGTGCAGTACCAAGTTTCGTTCAGATTGATGTTATATTTTACAATTTATTGACATTTTAAACTTTACAAAAAACACTTTTCAAACCACTTTTCCACTTGCCCTGCCCGTCAGCCGCCGTCGATGTCGCAATGATGTCACAATGAGATCCCAAATTTCATTTACATTAAAAATTGCGATTTTCATTAACATTGACTTTATTCTAAAACAAAATCTGTTTTAATCAAATTCTTCCGTTTTCATTAACATTGTGTTTAGGTTATTTTAAAAAACGTGATTTTCATTGAGAAATTCATTGAGAATTTCATTAAAAACAAATTTGACTTTCATTGTGGGGGGTGGGATACGGGGGAGGTGAGGAGTGGAGGAGCATGGGGTTAGAGGGAGAGGAGGGTGGTAGGGAGGGGAGAGGGAGGGGAAAGTGGGGGAGGTGAGGAGGGAAGGGAAAGTGGGGGAGGTGATGAGGGAAGGTGGGAGGGGGGATTGAAGAAGAGGGGGGAGGGAGAGGGAGGGGAAAGTGGAGGCGTTGAGAAGGGAGAGTGGGGGAGGTAGGGAGTGGGGATGGGGGGGAGAGGAGGACAGTAGGGGTGAGGGGTGGGGGAGTGATATAGGGGAGAGGAGGAGTGGGGGAACAGGGAGATAGAGGGAGAGGAGGGGGTAAGAAGCTGAGAAGGGTTATGGAAGGAGGGAGGAAGTGACTGAGGGTAGGGGAAAGGAGAGTGAGGAAGAGGTGAGTTGGGGAGGGGAGGAGGAGAGGGAAAGAGGGAGGGTGAAGAGAAGGGGGGGAAGTGCTGAGAGATTTGGGGGACATGGAGGATAGGGGTAGGAAGAGGGATGGTGTGGTAATGGAGGACGGGAGGGGGAAGAGGGAGGAGAGGATGGAGGGGGTGAGGGGAGGAAGCAGAGGAGGGTTGGTGGAGGGCGGTGAGAAGGAGGATAATGGAGGAGTGGACTAAGGGACTGAAGAGGGAGAGTGAGATGCGTTCACATTGATCTTATATTTTACAAGTTATTGTCACTTTGAAAACGTCGCAGTCAGCACTTGCCGGCCGCGCCTGCGCAGTTGGGGGAGGTTTGCCATGACTCGCGTCCCAACAGAGATCTCTGGCATCACAAGGGGAACCTGTTAGGCTGCACATGCGCAGTTTTGGTGTAATATTGCATTGAGGAAATGGGACCCAACGGCTCTGCACTTGGTCAAGTGTGTAATAAAAGCTGAAAGAAATGAACATGGGAGTTCCACGAAGCAGTAAATGAACAGCAAAGCAAAAACCCTGCAGATGCTGGAAACCTGCACAAAAAAACTGGCAATTGTTGGAATTAATATCTTCCCCAAATCCCCATTCACTCACAGTCTGTCATATTACCTACTGCCCGCACAATCTCCCTCTTTTGCAATCGGCACTCTCCCAGTCCCATCGGTTGTTAGGTATTACTTTTGGAGAGGGAAATAATATGAATGCTTCAGGTCAATTATTTCTGATTTAATTGTTGGCCTAATGTGACAAAGGTTTCTTACCAATGGTGAGGTGAATGGTTGAATGAAAGTACAGAAACCCTTGATCAGAAAGTATTTTCTGCTTGGATGGTCTTGCAGAGTTCGAGTTGAACAAGAGGAAGGAGAGAATTATGATGAGTTTTAAGTTTAGTACATTAATGGAGAGAGAATGCAAGCCAGCAAGTATGGAGCATATGGCCAAATTTTACTTCAGAGTCACGTGAATGACTACGTGAAGAAGCCCCGCCAGGCGCATGCTCGACATAACTTCGACACATGTCGGTAGGAACAGGTTGCAGATCACAGCTCCACCAGCGGTGAGTAACAGGCCCGCAGGTAAGTGGTTTTAAAAAACTACTTCCTGGGTATTTAAGCTCCATGATGCTGGCTGGCTAGCCAGGAGGAGTTTGTGAAAAAATGGAGAGTAGTGGAAAAAAGTCGGCGCGGGTTAAGCATGCGTCCCGGGTGGAAGCGGGTCAACAGCGATCGGGACTACAGATAAGTGCGGAGCCGGTTCCGATACCGGTAGCCGTAGACCCACCCGTTAATCAGCCTTTAGCTGTTCCACTGCCGCAGGCCACTGAGGGCACTCCAGTGGGCAGGAAAAGTAAGGGGAAGTCTGTCAGGGCCGTTATATCAGACGAGTCTGATGAAGAAGATTCTCCTTCAAAAAGGCAAGCCATGTGCCTAAGGATGGAGCAAATTGAGAAAATGCTCCAAAACATGATCAACCAAGGGTCCAAAGACCCAGAATATTCCCAAGCAGCCCCTGAGGGAGTTCCATATCAAGGATATAGCGCCTATACAACATGGGAATGTGAACCTCCAGAGCCTTGTTTAGGTCTGGAAGAAGTCTCCTTTGAGCAAGTCTCAGGAGTACCAGGGCGACAGGAGACTGACCCTGAAGGTGGTGTTTTTGATCTTGAATACCCACCACAGCACAAGAGTAAAACTCCAGGTGTACCTGATGTAGCACAATCCTTTGCTATACCAGAAGGGAGCGGTGAGGCCATGGAAGAAAACGTGGCGGCCAACATAAACTATGTGGTTTCTCACCAGCTTCAGGAGACTGTCGTGGTTGAGACAGTACACCTTCATAAAACACCTGTGAATTGTGTGCCACTCAGGATGCCAACGGTGAGTCCAGCAATTTGGACACGCATGAGTTCAATGATGCGAGGACAGGAAATATGTTTCCAGTAGGTCCTCAAGCTTATTGCGGCTGGCATTACTGCTTTTGGGAAGAAGGTAGAAGGGTGTGCAATGTCTAAACTACAAAAAGACATGTTGGCATTGTTTTGTAATTCTTATTTTGAGATCAATTGAATGAGGAAAATTGCCATTCGGTCCATACTGCACCCTAGATTTGCAGGTCTGTGCAAATCAAGTGATGTTCAAGCTCCCGCTTATTTATTCGGAGAGAATCTGCCTCAGCAAATTAAAGAAATTGATGAGGAGGCAAAGACTATCAGCCTCATGAAACCTTTCATGTATGGCCAAAGAGCTGGCTGGATGAGAAGGGGGTTTGATTCAGGAGCAGGAACAAGCAGAGGCAGGGGTATGGTGAGAAGGTATTATTACCCATCACAGCCCAATGTCCACCCATATGTTGGAAGGAGGAAACCATCACGGTCATTTGGTGAGGTACAAAAACTTTATTCCATCACATAGAAAACTTTTGGGGAACCTCCGGTTGGTGGTAGATTACAATTGTTTTATGATGAATGGTGCTGTATAACATCTGATCGGTTTATATAAGATACTGTGTCAGGTTCTATAATAAAATTAAGGAAGGAGTTGATCCACCATTACAGAATAAACCTAATCGGGTTTGGTGTTTTCTGCACCTGAAAATTCTCAGATAAATGATGTAAAAAATGTATTTAAAAAAGGAGTAATTGAAGTTACAGGGAATCATCCTCAACAATTTGTGTCAAATATTTTCCCCAGGCCAAAGAAAGATGGGGGTTGTAGAGTCATTCTGGATCTCACAAAATTGAATTCATATGTCCAGTATAGACATTTCAAAATGGACACCTTCAACACTGCAAAGCAGTTGTTGTCCATAGCCTGTTACATGGATACTACAGACTTTAAAGATGCGTATTATTCAGTGCCAATTCATCACCATTATCACAGGTACTTGAGGTTTAATTGAATGGGTCAGCTGTGGCAATATAAAGCATTACCTAATGGGTTAAGTTCAGCTCCCAGGCTGTTCACAAAATTATTGAAACCAGCACTTGCATTATTAAGGGCTCAAAATCACATAGTCATGGCTTATCTTGATGATATTTTAATTGTTAACGCCACTCAGGAATGAGCTGAAGAATCAGTTTCAGCAACTATAAGCCTGTTTGAAAGGCTAGGGTTTCTGATCCATCCAACGAAATCAAAGCTACAGCCATCCCAAACAATTGATTAGGGTTTGTCATTAACTCAGTTGCTATGTCAGTAACTTTGCCAACAGATAAAGTTGTGCATATTACAAATGCGTGTAGTTGCCTTGCTGACAAACCTTATCCCTCCATTCGAGAAGTAGCTAGGGTTATTGGTAAGATAGTAGCAGCATCCCTGCTGTTGAGTTTGGTCCTCTGCATTATCAAAATCTTCAAAGGGCAAGAGCACAAGCACTAAAAGAACGTGAAGGTCATTTTGATAGGTCCATGCAGTTGCCAATGGAAGCTTTAGCTGAATTACAGTGGTGGATTGGGAATGTTGCACAAGCTGCTAAAAAAATTTTGTTCAGCAACCTTCAGTGCTATTGCAAATTGATGTGAGTGCTCTCGGATGGGGGGCTACGGACAATGACACCAGTTGTGGTGGTAGATGGACTGTCCAAGAGGATTTAATTCTCCAAACTTATGGTATCAATTATTTGTAGTTATTGGGGGCATTTTTTGGATTGAAAGCTTATTGCTCTCCAATGAAGGACTTGCATGTTCAATTACAAGTAGACAATACCACAGCTGTAGCATATATCAATCACATGGGTGGAGTAAGATCAGTATCATGTGATTATCTGGTCAACCTGATGTGGCATTGGTGTGTATCTAGGAATATCGGGCTTTCAGCTATCTATCTCCTAGGGAAAGACAATATTGTGGCAGACAACAGATCACGAAAGTTCAAAGACAATACAGAATGGATGTTAAATCCACAAGTTTTGATAAAGATTGTCAGTCGGTATGGGTTACCAGACATTGATCTGTTTGCGTCCAGATTAAATCACTAGTTGCCTAAATACGTCTCATGGGAGCCTGACCCAGGAGCAGTAGCGTTGGATGTATTCTCGCTACATTGGGGAAATATGTTCTTCTATGCTTTTCCCCCATTCTGCCTGATTAGGCAATGTCTCACCAAAATAGAGCAAGACTCCGCCACGGGCGTTTTGGTGGTTCCAAACTGGCACACACAGCCATGGTTCCCATTGATGCTTAGAATAATAATTGAACCATTTATGACGATTCCCAGCTCCAGTGATTTGTTGGTACAATCAGTGACAGAAGAAATTGATCCATTGCATGATCATATTAATTTGTTAATCTGCAGGTTCTGACCAAACCATTACAAGGGCTTGGACTGTCAGATAGGACCATGGATGTCATTACTGCAGCTTGGAGAAATAGCACTAAGAAACAATATATGTCTCATATAAAGAAATGGGAAGCTTTTTGTATTCAGTCAGATATATCTTATCATACTGCAAACATGTTGGATGTATTGGAGTTCCTTGCTATGTTGCATTTTGATCAGCACCTCAGTTATAGTGCCATTAATAGTGCTCATAGTGCTTTGTCTTCCTATTTACGATAATTTTCAGAACATCAATCTATCAGTTCTCATCCATTAATATCCCGATTTATGAGAGGGATTTTTAATAAAAATCCTCCCAAACCCAGATATATAGAAATTTGGGATGTCAGTATAGTTCTTACATTGCTTCGGCAATGGGCTCCAATTATGTCACTGTCCTTTAATAATTTAACATTTAAAGTGGTAATGCTCATGGCATTAGTGTCAGCACAAAGAGTACAAACATTGCAAATGTTACATTTAGATTGTATGCATTTGTCTGCAGATAACACTACTTTTTATGTTTATGATGTAATCAAACAAAGCAGACCGGTGAAGTCGGGACCCAAGGCAATCTTTAAAGGATACCATGTCGACCAAACATTGAGTGTGGTTAAGCATCTGACTCGATATATTGAAGTAACCAAGAGTCTCCGGGGTTGTGAGACAGCAATGCTTATTACCCATAAAAGACCATATAAAAAAGTGTCAGTACAAACTATTTCTAGATGGTTAAAACCGGTTTTGGATTTAGCTGGTGTGTTTAAACACTGATGTGTTTAAATCTCACTCCACAAGGGCGGCATCCACATCCGCGGCGAAGGCACAGAATGTACCGCTTGACCAAATTTAGAGGCCGCAGGATGGTGTAAAGAAGAATTTTTTTTCCAAGTTTTACAATAAACCTGTTCTCACGGTGCCAGGGTTTGGACACCCAGTGTTGGGTTCTGTTTGATTGTTTGCTTTGTTTTATGTAATGGTTTTATATCTTTTGTTGTAATCTCCCCCTGCGATAGAGAGGTTATTACTTTTCTTTTTTATTATTATTAAAATACTTATTGCATAATTCAAGCAATGTTCAATATATACTATTTACTCACTACTGTGTCAACTGAAGCAGTGTGTCGTATGGAATGAATCTATGGCATGAAAATCTCAGAGCTTCAAAATCTTCACGTAGTCACTCACGTGAATCCGAAGTAAAATAGTAAGATTAAATGAGAACTTACCTGTTTGAAGTTTGATCTTTATTTTATGAGGAGTTACGATGAGGGATTACATGCCCTCCGCTCCCGACCCTCATAATCTAAACGATCATCTGGTAGATCTAGTCTTGTGTGAGCCTTACTATCTTACTTCGGCTATTGGTTCTGTGTTTTTGTCACGCCGCTGCTTTGAAGTATGCCGAGCATGCGCCTGGCGGGGCTTGTTCACGTAATCCCTCAACGTAACTCCTCATAAAATAAAGATCAAACTTCGAACAGGTAAGTTCTCGTTTAATCTTACTATTAAACTTGGTAAGGACATTTTGGAACAAGTTTGAAGAAAATGTAAAGGGAAGGAAGCCAATTGGGGGCAAATAAGTTTTTTGTGGTAATTGAGTTTAGATCTGCCGCATTAAATATTTTGGAAAAGAGAAGCTGGTTCTCGGCTTCTTGGTCCACCAAAATATTCCAAATGGAATTTAAACTGGTGGAGGGAGGACTTAAGCCAGAAAGGGTTCTTGGGAAGAAAGAGCTACCTTAAATTTAGTTGCATCTGGTTGGGTAACTATAGTAGGGTGGAGATTATTCCATGCTTTAATTGTGCGGGGGAAGAACGAATTGCTGTACACATCTGTCTTGGTAGCTGGAATCATAAATTGGTTTGGGTTTGGTGTAGATCTTGTAATCTGTGTCGAGCTGGCCATTTAACATTTTGTAAAAACAGGTCAAACAGTGTGTTTCACGTATGTCTTGGAGAGAGTTCCACCCCAGAGAATTCAGAAGTTTGGTAACACTCGCTTCTCTCTCATAGGTGTTAGTAACAAATCGAGCTGCCTGTCTTTGGACACGTTCGATGGAAGAAATGTTTTTATTTGTGTATGGGTTCCATGCTGCAACTGCGTAGTCCAAATGAGGTCTAACGAGGGTGAAGTATAGCTTCTCCTTGACAGAAGTTGAACAATGATGAAAGTTGCCCCTCAGAAAATTTAGGACACCGGTTGCTTTCACTGTTGCATGATGAGTCTGACCATTCCAATGCAGATCATTCTGCAATTTGATGCCAAGATACTTGGTTTGTTTGGATTCTTCAAGGGTGGCATCAAGTATATTGTAAGATGTTTCGCCTGGATCCCTCTTTCTGGTGATACGCATGGTTTCACATTTGGACGGATTGAACTGCATGCCCCATTGTTGTGACCACTCAACCATTGTATCGAGATCCATTTTGGAGAGCATCTTCATCATCAGTTGACTTAATTGGATGGTACAGGAAACAATCATCAGTGAATAGTCTGGTGGTGCTTGCGCCTTTTTCCATGGATGTCA
Source organism: Raja brachyura (assembly GCA_963514005.1). The sequence continues at coordinate 94,688,435 of OY740782.1, forward strand.
TTTATGTAAAGCAAAAACAGATGTGGGGCAAGTACAGTGCCTTGAGGTGTACCACTCAACACTGGATGCCAATTGGAGCTCTTTCCGTTCACACGCACTCGCTGAAAATGTTTTGTTAGGAAGCTGGAAATCCATAGTTTCGTGTTTGAACGAATACCATAGAAGTCAAGCTTCCGAAGCAGTCTCTGGTGTGGGATGACAGCAAATGCTTTAGAAACGTCCAGCACTACTAAATCCGTGATAACATTACCATCAAGGTGCTTGGCCAGGTCATTTGTCGTCAGGATAAGCTGAGACTCACATGATCTATGCCTCCTAAATGCATGTTGGTTGTCAGCAAGAATGTTATGTTTGCTCAAGTGACGCATCAGATTACTATCAATTAAATGCTCCAGCAGTTTGCAGCAAGTACTTGTTAATGAAACAGGACGATAATTCGCTGGGTTGGTGGTTGAACCCTTCTTAAATAGAGGAGGGGGGTGGGGAATTATGCTAATGCCAGATTAAGTGATATTAGTTATTGTTGGATGTGGGGTTTCAAGGTCGTCTTGGAAGTAGACATAGTGTCAGAATTCCAAAGAACTTGCTATTTATTTTGGTTTAGGAACAGGGTTAGGCGAAGCTATGAATAGGAAACCCATAAATTGAGGTTAGAACCTATTGCAAAGAAATTGTAACTCCAAAGTATGCGTGTTTCTTCTACCCCAATCCCCAATAGTATTTCTGCCCAAACAAGATTGATAGCTTTGGCTGACTGTTAAAATTCAGAAGGTTGTGGTCCCAGTTATTAGGCTGCTGGTGGGACTGGGAGAGTGCCGATTGCAAGAGAAGTAATGTAATTGAGGAAAGGGGAGATTGTGCAGGCAGCGGGTAATATGACAGACTGTGAGTGAATGGGGATTTGGGGAAGATGTTAATTGCAAAACTTTTTTTTAGCCTGTTAATCCTGCAGGGAATATGTATGTTCTTCCTGACTGCAAGAGTTGCTACCAAAGCACTTGCATTATGGATTGTGTACAGCCCTTTTCCTTGTGAGATCACGGCTTAGATTGCTCATAGAAAGCCCGTTGAAGAATGCAAGTGGCTTCCCTAACTGATCCTCATAATCAATCCTTCTTGTAAAACTGAATTATTCCTTTGCACATTCATTTATGTGGCTGAGTTTGAGGCACATAGGGATCTTATTGGAAGTTAAGGCCTTTTCACTTCCTATTTGACCTTAATCCACCCTTTTTGGGTTAAAAATGATGCACGCACACACACATACACACATCCCCCTCTTGGCAAAGGCTATGCACAATGGCTTTCGTTTCATCAATGGTGAGAAGGAGCAAAAATGGTCCGACAGACTAACTATCTAACTATACGAGGCACGCACAAACAATTAAACATTATGCTATGCAACAGTGAAGAGATTTTTGGAAGTCTTCAGATTCAGATTCAATTTTAATTGTCATTGTCAGTGTACAGTACAGAGACAACAAAATGCATTTAGCATCTCCCTGGAAGAGCGACACAGCAAATGATTTGAATAAATAATAATAAGTGTCCGGGGGGGGGGGGGGGGGGTGATTGGCAGTCACCGAGGTACGTTGTTGAGTAGCGTGACAGCCGCCGGAAAGAAGCTGTTCCTGGACCTGCTGGTTCGGCAACGGAGAGACCTGTAGCGCCTCCCGGATGGTAGGAGGGTAAACAGTCCATGGTTGGGGTGAGAGAGGTCCTTGGCGATGCTGAGCGCCCTCCGCAGACAACGCTTGCTTTGGACAGACTCAATGGAGGGGAGCGAGGAACCGGTGATGCGTTGGGCAATTTTCACCACCCTCTGCAATGCCTTCCGGTCGGAGACAGAGCAGTTGCCATACCAAACTGTGATGCAGTTGGTAAGGATGCTCTCGATGGTGCAGCGGTAGAAGTTCACCAGGATCTGAGGAGACAGATGGACCTTCTTCAGTCTCCTCAGGAAGAAGAGACGTTGGTGAGCCTTCTTGATCAGAGTTGAGGTATTGTGGGTCCAAGAGAGGTCGTCGGAGAGGTTGACTCCCAGGAACCTGAAGCTAGAAACACGTTCCACCTCCGTACCGTTAATGTGGATGGGGGTGTGCGTGCCGCCCCTGGACTTCCTGAAGTCTACAATGAGCTCCTTGGTCTTCTTGGAGTTAAGGGCCAGGTTGTTGTCAGCGCACCATGCTGCTAAGTGCTGGACCTCCTCCCTGTAGGCCGACTCATCATTGTTGCTGATGAGGCCAATCACCGTTGTATCATCTGCATACTTGATGATGGTGTTAGTACCATGTACAGGTGTGCAGTCATAGGTGAAGAGGGAGTAGAGGAGGGGGCTCAGCACACAGCCCTGTGGAACGCCGGTGTTCAGGGTGAGGGTTGATGAGGTGTGCTTGTCTAACCTAACAGACTGGGGTCTGTTGGTTAGAAAGTCCAGTATCCAGTTGCAGAGGGAACGAGCGATGCACAGGTTACAGAGTTTGGTGATCAATTTTGATGGTATAATGGTATTGAATGCTGAGCTGTAATCGATGAACAGCATTCTTACGTAAGTGTCTCTGTTGTCGAGGTGGGAGAGGGCGGAGTGAAGTGCCGTTGAGATGGCATCCTCCGTACTCCTGTTCTTGCGGTAGACAAACTGATAGGGATCCAGTGTGGGGGGTAGGCAGCTTTTGAGGTGTGCAAGGAGCAGCCTCTCGAAGCACTTGGTGATGATGGGGGTAAGTGCAACTGGGCGGAAGTCGTTGAGGCTTGCCGCAGTGGAATGTTTTGGCACTGGCACGATGGAGGTGGTTTTAAGGCACGTGGGGACAACTGCCTGGGCAAGTAACAGGTTGAAGATATCAGTCCAGACGTCTGCCAGCTGCGCCGCACAGACCCTGAGCACGCGCCCGGGGATGCCGTCAGGGCCAGCAGCTTTACGTGCATTAGTCCTACTTAGTGCCACGTATACGTCGTAGGGGGTGAGTGTGAGTGTGAGGGGTTGGTGATCGGCAGGTAGCACAGCCTTGATGGCTGTCTCTAGATTGTCCCTGTCGAAGCGGCCATAGAAGTGATTGAGCTCCTCAAGGAAGGAGGCGTCGCTGGATGTGGGGGTGGAGTTGGCGGGTCTGTAGTCCGTGATGGCCTGGATGCCTTGCCACATGCGTCGGGGGTCGGAGTTGTTGTTGAAGTGCTCCTCAATCCTGAGCTTATGGCAGTGCTTGGCCTTCTTGATGCCCCTCTTCAGGTTAGCCCTGGCTGAACTGTAGGCTCGAGCATCGCCTGACCTGAAAGCGGTGTCCCGTGCTTTCAGCAGTAGCCTGACCTCGCTGTTCATCCATGGCTTCTGATTCAGGAATATGGTCACCTGTTTGAGGGAGGTGACACTATTGATGGTGGAGTTTATAAAGTCCAGAACAGAGGATGTGTAGGGGTCAATGTCCGTGTGGGAGTCAAGGGTGGCCTGGGCTGCAAACGCCTTCCAGTCAGTGTTTCCAAAACACTGCTGAAGTGTGAAGTCCGCTTCCTCTGACCAGACTTTAACTGTCCTCACAGTTGGTTTAACCCGTCTGATGAGTGGGGAGTACTTAGGGAGCAGGAACAATGAGATGTGATCAGACTGACCAAGGTGGGGGAGGGGGATGGCTTTGTAAGCTTCAGCCATGTTGGTGTAGACTTTGTCCAGTGTCTTGTCTACTCTAGTGGGGAAGGAGACATGCTGGTGGAATTTGGGGCGTACAGTCTTCAGGTTAGAGTGATTGAAGTCACCCGCAACAATGAAGGCTGCCTCGGGATTGTGTGTCTGTTGATTGCTAATGGCAGAATGCAGCTCTTTCATTGCAAGCTTGGCATTAGCATCAGGAGGGATATAGGCTGCAGTCACAACAGTGGAGGTGAACTCTCTGGGCAGATAGAACGGTCTGCATCTAACCAAGAGGAACTCAAGGTTAGCTGAGCAGTGACTCTCGATGATGGTGGAGTCCGTGCACCATGCTTTATTTACATTAATGCACAGACCCCCACCTCCGGTCTTGCCGGAGTCCGATGTCCTGTCCGCTCGGAGTAAGTGACGCCCCGATAGCTGGATGGCGCTGTCAGGAACGTCAGTGTTCAGCCAAGTTTCCGTGAGGATCAGGATGTTGCAGTCCTTGATCCGGTTGTGGGAGGTGATCCTTAGCCGGAGTTCGTCCATTTTGTTTGCCAGTGAGCGCACGTTGGCGAGGAAAAGGCTAGGAATCGCTACCCTGTGCGGGGCTAGCTCTAACCTGGCCTTTAACCCCCCTCTGCGTCCCCGGCGGTGTTTACGTCCGCGTCGCCGTCTGTTGGTGCTTCTGGTCGGCCGAGCTGGCTTGGTGCGCGCTGGTGTTCTACCACTCCGTTGCACCGCGTCTACGTCTCCATAGCTCCGCAGGCGGTCTTCAGCCCCGCGGCTCTGCTGATGGTCTCCAGCCCCGGGGCTTACCTGGCGTTCTCCAGCTCCCCGGGTCGGGTGGCGTTCTCCAGCTCCCCGGGTCGGGTGAGGTTCGAGGGTCGGGTGTGGACCGCGGGTCGGGTGAGGGTCGGGTGAGGGCCGCGGGTCAGGTGAGGGCCGCGGGTCGGGTGAGGGCCGCGGGTCGGGTGAGGTTCGAGGGTCGGGTGAGGGCCGCGGGTCGGGTGAGGGCCGCGGGTCGGGTGAGGGCCGCGGATCGGGTGTGGGCCGCGGGTCGGGTGAGGGCCGCGGGTCGGGTGAGGGCCGCGGGTCGGGTGAGGGTCGGGTGAGGGCCGCAGGTCGGGTGAGGGCCGCGGGTCGGGTGAGGGCCGGGTCGCTTACCTGGCGTTCTCCAGCTCCCCGGGTCGGGTGGCGTTCTCCAGCTCCCCGGGTCGGGTGGCGGTCTCCAGCTCCACGGGTCGGGTGGCGTTCTCCAGCTCCACGGGTCGGGTGGCAGTCTCCAGCTCCACGGGTCGGGTGGCGTTCTCCAGCTCCACGGGTCGGGTGAGGTTCGAGGGTCGGGTGTGGACCGCGGGTCGGGTGAGGTTCGAGGGTCGGGTGAGGGCCGTGGGTCGGGTGAGGTTCGAGGGTCGGGTGAGGTTCGAGGGTCGGGTGAGGTTCGAGGGTCGGGTGAGGTTCGAGGGTCGGGTGAGGTTCGAGGGTCGGGTGAGGTTCGAGGGTCGGGTGAGGTTCGAGAGTCGGGTGAGGGCCGCGGGTCGGGTGAGGTTCGAGGGTCGGGTGTGGACCGCGGGTCGGGTGAGGGCCGCGGGTCGGGTGAGGTTCGAGGGTCGGGTGAGGGCCGCGGGTCGGGTGTGGGCCGCGGGTCGGGTGTGGGCCGCGGGTCGGGTGAGGTTCGAGGGTCGGGTGTGGACCGCGGGTCGGGTGAGGGCCGCGGGTCGGGTGAGGTTCGAGGGTCGGGTGAGGGCCGCGGGTCGGGTGTGGGCCGCGGGTCGGGTGTGGGCCGCGGGTCGGGTGTGGGCCGCGGGTCGGGTGAGGGCCGCGGTTCGGGCGAGGGCCGCGGGACGGGCGAGGGCCGCGGGATGGGCGAGGGCCGCGGGACGGGCGAGGGCCGCGGGACGGGCGAGGGCCGCGGGTCGGGTGAGGTTCGAGTGAGGGCCGCGGGTCGGGTGAGGTTCGAGGGTCGGGTGAGGTTCGAGGGTCGGGAGAGGTTCGAGGGTCGGGTGAGGGCCGCGGGTCGGGTGAGGTTCGAGGGTCGGGTGAGGGCCGCGGGACGGGTGAGGGCCGCGGGACGGGTGAGGGCCGCGGGACGGGTGTGGGCCGCGGGTCGGGTGAGGTTCGAGTGAGGGCCGCGGGTCGGGTGAGGTTCGAGGGTCGGGTGAGGTTCGAGGGTCGGGTGAGGGCCGCGGGTCGGGTGAGGTTCGAGGGTCGGGTGTGGGCCGCGGGTCGGGTGAGGGCCGCGGTTCGGATGTGGACCGCGGGTCGGGTGTGGACCGCGGGTCGGGTGAGGGCCGCGGGTCGGGTGAGGTTCGAGGGTCGGATGACGGTCTCCAACCCCGCGACTCACCTGGCGGTCTCCAGTCGGGTGCTCCGTTGCTCTGATGAGCTCAGAAGGAAGGCGGAGATCGCCCAGAAAGTTGTTGCAGCCGCAGGAACCGAAGTCCAGAAGTTCCTGTCGGCTGTACGAGATGGATACAAGACTGCTCCGAGTGAGCAGCCTTGAAACAGGTAAGGGGATCGTCGCGGTATTTTTCATTCCAGGGAGACACAGGGCGTCGCGGTGTGCCCGCGCCGCCGCCATTTTGGAAAAATTCATTTGGAAGTTTTCCAAGTGTCTGTCAATGAAGCATCCAAAGAAATAGAGATTCAAAAGCTATTGGGCCCCCGTTGGTTATTTATAAAGCCCTCTTACTAATGTTGTGAGGGAAAGAGGATATGCTAAGTTAGTGCTTGAACTGTGCTGCCTGCAGTTAAATAGGTTGGAATAGAGCCTATTATTTAATATTTTTGTTGTTTCGTTGTTGTGGTGAGACTTATTTAGTGGTTGCATGGGTAACTTATCAAGGAGAGTTTACATGAGGGTAAGATAAGGATTTAGTCATGTTGAGACATGTATTCAAAAAAGAGGATTGGATCTTTATAGTTAGAATGTGTGGAAAATGGTCGGTAGCAAAAATGCAAAATGAGCTGTCTAAGTCTAAACTGGAGAGGCATCTTGGCATTGAGTAATCTGAACTCTGAATTCAATATGAAACGTCACAACACCCGAGTTGACCAATTGCAGTTCCATTTCTTAAAGGTGCAATATTTAGCTTCTACCTCTCTGTGGAAAGGCATAAAAATAAACCAACTCCGCTTAATGTAAATTTCCTAATTAAGGAAAATCCTGCTGAAAAATAGTTCATAGTGTGGCGGTTTCCAAGAGTCGGGCCATCCTAAGGGTCAAACCCCTCGGCACGGGAATGCATCAGTCCAGAGGCGGCAAGAGGGTTTAACCAGAGGGTTTAAAGGCAAGGGTTTTGGGTGCTATCTTCTTCTCGTGGACTTCCTTCCAACACGAAAGGACAAAATAAAGGTACTTCCCACTACACCTAGCTTCTCGCTTTAATTTCGGGATCGTACCCCACATTGGTGACCCCTGATGCTCCATTGTCGTCATGATGGAGAATAAAGCCTGTCCTTCCTCCTCAAATGCCGACCTAGCCCTGTCCCTGGACGCCGTCTCGGTGAAATTACCTACGTTCTGGACCACCCGGCCGCACATCTGCTTTCAGCAGGCGGAGGCCCAATTCAACCTGCGGGGAATAACGGTCGATGACACTCGTTTCTATTACCTGGTGGTGGCCCTTGACCAGGACACGATCGAAGAGGTCACAGACTTAATCGCAGCCCCCCCGGCCACCGAGAAATACCATGGCCTGAAGGAGCTCCAGCTTGAGACATATGGGCTCTGCAGGATGGAGCGCGCTGCCAGGCTTCTTCATATGGAGGGCCTAGGCGACAGACGGCCGTCGAGCCTCCTAAAGGAGATGGTTGCACTTTGGATGGGCACACGCATCTGCATCTGCTGCCGGCCTACATCCGTCTGCGGCTCACGGACACCTCTTTCGCCGACATCAGTGCCCTCGGTAGGCGTGGCGACGAGCTGTGGATGGCGCGCCCCGATGACGTCAATGTGCTGGCCGTTCCCAGGCACGGTAACGCTCTGTGGACGGCGCGCACCGATGACGTCAACGCGCTGGCCGTTGCCAGGCACGCCGATGCGATTCGGATGGCGCGCACTGATGACATCATTCCGGCAGCTCCCGATTTCCTCCGGTGGGGCGGAGGAGCTATGGAAGGAGTGACAATAGCGGACGTCTCCCAGCTGTTGCTCGGTGCCGACTTCCTCCGGGCGTATTCCCTCCTAGTGGGCGTCAGACGTCAGCATTTGGTCAATGCCGCCACGATGGAGCCGATCACGCTACGATTGGACGAGCCGGTGGGACGCCCCCTGTCGTCAGTGGATTCCCGCTTTGCCTGGGTATTGGCCGCGTTCCCAAATATCCTGACCCCACAGTTTCGGTCCTCGACCCCCAGTCATGGGCTGGTTCATTTCATCCCAACTACTGGCCCACCTCTCCATGCACGAGCAAGCCAACTGCCGCCGGATAAACTACGTCTAGCACCGCAGGAATTCCACACAATGGAGTCCTTGGGGATCGTCCACCCTTCAAGCAGCCCATGGGCATCCCCACTCCACATGGTCCCTAAGGCAAACGGGGGGCTGGAGACCTTGCGGGGATTATTGGCGGCTGAATGCCGCAACAACCGCAGATCGGTACCCTGTACCCCACATCCAGGACTTCACCGCCCATTTGGCCGGGGCTACTATATTCTCCAAAGTGGATCTGGTACGGGGTTATAACCAGGAGGATGTACCCAAGACGGCGATCATCACGCCGTCTTTACGAATTCGTGCGGATGCCGTTCGGCCTCAAGAATGCTGCTCAGGCATTCCAACGCCTGATGGACGGGGTGTGTCGCGGCCTGGACTTTGTTTTCGTCTACCTCGATGACATCCTGGTGGCCAGTCGCTCGCAGCAGGAGCTGCCCACCTCCGGCAGCACTGTCAGCAGCTCAGCGAGCATGGCTTGACTGTCAAACTCGCTAAGTGCCATTTTGGGGTAACGGAAATTGACTTCCTCGGCCACCGCGTGACTTCGCAAGGCGCGGTTCCCCTGACGGACAGGATCGATGCCATCCGTCGGTTTCCCCGTCCATACTCGGTGCGCGCCTGCAGGAGTTTGTCGGGTTGGTGGCATTCTATCACCGTTTTGTGCCATCCGCAGCCCACATCATGAGGCCACTGTATCAACTTCTGGCGGGTGGGCAGCATAAGAACGTCGAGTGGACGAACGAGGCGGTGGCAGCATTTGACAGTGCGAAAGAGGCCCTTGCTCGGGCCATACTGCTGGTGCACCCACGGGAAAATGCCCCAACAGCTCTCACAATGGATGCCTCGGAGGCTGTGGTCAGCGCCATGCTGGAGCAACTAATGGACGGAGGTTGGCGGCCCCTGGCCTTCTTCAGCCGGCACTTCAGCCGCACTCAGACCAAATACAGCGCGTTCGATCGCGAGCTCCTGGCTCTGTACCTAGCAGTGCGCCATTTCTGCTACTTTCTGGAGGGCCGCCCGTTCACCGCCAACACGGACCACAAGCTGCTCACTTTCGCCCTGGCAAAGGTTTCTGACCCCTGGTCCGCACGGCAGCAGCGGCAGTTGGCCTACATTTCAGAATACAACACATCCATCCGGTACGTTGAGGGGAAGGAGAACCGGGTGGCCGACGCATTGTCCCGCCCCGCCATCGACGCCATTTTCACGGTGACACCCGGAATGGACTATTCTGCCCTGGCGGATGCGCAGCGCACGGACGCTGAGATGCCCGCCTACCGCACTGCCATCTCCGGCCTTCGCCTCGAGGATGTCCCTCTCGGTCCGGGAGGGGCGACGATCTTGTGCGATGTGTCGTCCGGTCAGCCGCGCCCCATTGTCCCTGCCGCCTGGCTCCGGAGGGTTTTCGACATGATCCACGGGCTGGCTCACCCATCAATCTGGGCGACAACAACACTGGTGACTGCTCAGGTTAATGTGGCATGGTCTGCGCAAGCAGGTTGGCCACTGAGCTCGAACCTGCATTCCGTGCCAGACGGCAAAGATTCAGCGGCATGTCCGGGCACCCCTCCAGGAGTTCGGCCTACCTCACCGGCGGTTCGACCACCTCCATGTGGACATTGTGGGGCCTCTCCTTCCGTCCCAGGGCATCACCCACCTCCTCACTATGGTGGACCGCTTCACGCGGTGGCTGGAGGCCATTCCCTTGGCCGGTACGTCAACGGCTACGTGCGCTCGTGAGTTTCCAAGCACTGGATTGCTCGCTTTGGGGTGCCAGCGCACATCTCCTCGGACCGGGGGTCACAGTTCACCTCCGAGCTGTGGTCGGCCATGGCTCACTTGCTGGGGGTGCGGCTACACCACACCACAGCTTATCACCCGCAAGCTAACGGACTGGTGGAGAGGTTCCACCGGCAGCTCAAGGCAGCGCTGAAGGCGCGACTCTCCGGCCCGGACTGGATGGACGAGCTGCCGTGGGTCTTTCTGGGCATCCAAACTGCCCCCAAAGAGGATTTGGCCTCATCATCGGCGGAGCTCGTATACGGGTCGCCACTCACGGTGCCCGGGGAGTTCGTGGCGTCGACATCGGGGCAGCAGGGAACGGCCTCATCCACCCTAAAGCACCTTCGCGAGTGAGTTGGCAGGCTCGCACCCGTCCTGATGTCCTGCCATGGGACATTTAGCCCGCATGTGCCATCAGCCCTCCGGCACTGCCTCTGTTTTCCTGCGCCATGATGCCACATCAATTGACCGGCTGAAACCGGCACATCTGGACATTGACCAGCCGGTGCTGGTTGTCCGTCCTAGACCTCGAGGGCGCCCCCCTTCACGGCTCCCTCTGCCTGTCACTCCACCTGTCCTCCCGCCGCTCCCTGCACCTGTCCCTACATCTGTCCCCCCGCCAGCCCCTCGGTCGGCTATCTTCCGCATGCGGTCCGGCTGTGTTGTTCACCCGCCGGTGCGCTTCGTGCCTCGGGTTCTGGGGGGTGGGGGGGGGGGAGATCCTGTGGCGGTTCCCAAGGGTCGAGCCATCCTAAGGGTCAAACCCCTCGGCACGGGAATGGATCAGTCCAGAGGCGGCCCTTGACCAGAGGGTTTAAAGGCAAGGGTTTTGGGTGCTATCTTCCTCTCGTGGACTTCCTTCCAACACGAAAGGACAAAATAAAGGTACTTCCCACTACACCTGGCTTCTCGCTTTAATTTCGGGATAGTACCTCACAATAGCACAGAGCTTTGATAAATCACTAATAGCCGCATACCTACAGATTGTTTCAGTTAATTTAAGCAAGTATTCAATTTATTTTAATGTTGCTAATTTATGGACTGCAGTAACTTTCCTGCATCAGGATCGTCAAAAGTGTAATGTTACATTTCTCTAATTTCTCCATGGTAATTGAGGTTATTTTGGTTTCATGTTTCTTCCCTTTGAAAAATATATGCAGTATCATTGAGAATAGTAAGATTAAATGAGAACTTACCAGTTTGATCTTGATTTTATGAGGAGTTACGATGGTGATTACGTGAAGAACCCCGCCAGTGCGCATGCGCGTCAATCTTCAAAGCAGCGGTATGAAATCACAAATAACAATTACCAAAGTGACATATTAAGATCCGTCTCGAGAACTACCAGATGACCTTTATGAGAGAGGGTTGGGCGTGGAGGGCACGTAATCACTCCTCATAAAATCAAGATCAAACTTCAAGCTGGTAAGTTCTCGTTTAATCTTACTATTTTACTTCCGAGTCACGTGAGTGATTCCGTGAAGGGTTCGAAGCTTTGTGATTTCGCGCCGCAGATCCAAATCTCGGCGTCTCACTGCATTGATTGACTCAGGATGAGTGAATAATCAAAAAATGCATTAAGCATGATATTGATTCAAATGTATTAATGGTTTACGTTAATAAAGAAATCAATAGCACCCCCTGTATCTCAGTGGAGGCTAAAGTGGACGCAAAACAGAATGGGCAAAAACCCCAGGTCATTAACCGGCCAATGGTAAAAAAAAATGTTTTAATCAATTCAGTTGACCATCCTGCGGTCGCGAGGATATGGTCGATGGGAATATCCATTGCCCTGGCCGCTGACATTGATGCTGCCCTAGTGGAATGAGACATACAATCGTCAGTGTTAATACCTGCATAAACCAGAACCTGCTGCAGCCACCTTAAAATAGTCTGAACTGACCTTCACTTGTGTGGTTGTTTGTCGATTAATAAACAATGCTGATTCCACACTTCTTAGGATTCTGGTGGCCTTGATATAATATAGCAAGCCTGCCCTCCCACATAGACATAGACGTCATCCGAAAAATGATCTTAAATCCTGCCACCCCTGGTCTGCTCTGCTTGTGTAAATCAGAAATGTAAAATGTAATGGCACCTGCAGCCAATTCCATCCTATCTAGCCACAGCGTTTGCAATTTTTGCCCTCGTTGTGCTGATATAAGTGTCATGACTAAGGATGTAGCTGGAATCCCCTGGTGAAGTAATGGTAACACATTTTCAATATCCAAACTGTATATTCTTGTAGTGGGAGAACTTGTGTCAAGATCTCTTTTACAACTCGATATCCGGGGTTGAACCCGACAGAGTGGTTCCGGTTTGTTGCAGCCGTAGTGGCTCTATAACTGAATTGTTGTCAAATACCATTCAAGAATGAACTGGAAGACGTCAGTAATCTGTATCGTATTAAATGTAACATTAACATTTAAACAAAACCGCTTCAGATCCCCTCAATAGGAATGTACTGCTTTTTTGGGTGCTATCCCTGCACTCTGTAGTGAGCACATCCATGGCTTGATGAGACAACCTGAGCCGTAAGTCAATCCATTCAGAATGTGTAAGTCAATAATTGTTTTATTATGCAGAGGCCAGTTTCCTGAACCACAGTTTGAAGCAGCAAAGTTTTCGTTTCTCAGAATAACTGTATACCATTGTATTATTATGCCTGATGAAAGCAGGCAACATGGCTGCTTAGCCAGTCCGGCAGTACGAACCTAAAGTGAGGTCTTGCTGACTGTTTTAAGACCCGAATAATGAGGCAAAATGGAGGAAGACATAAAAGAACATTCCTCCTTTTGTAGCGGGAATGTATTTCTCTGCACTGTTCTGACACATATTTTTGCAATCAGTGAATAAACATGAAACCAACATGTCGATATTCGATGTGGCATTGAACCATACTTTCATAATACTTTGAGATCCAATATCTATTCTGTGTTGTCATCGATCTGAACTCGATGATACACCAGTGGCAAAGGAGATTAGGTAAATTATTACAGGATACTTTTACTTGAATGCCATGTGACTAACATATGCCACCACCATAGTGTAGCAACTTGAAGTTGAGCATGTAGAATATGTATATTCGCTCAATAGCCCTTTACCCATGGGGTGCATCTAGTGTATATATTTAGTTGATACCAACAAATGAAGAATTGGTAACTCGTACAAATCTCCACGACCTCCAACTAGAGATGGTATTCGGAACATCTCACCTTAGAGTCCTTAGCATCCGTTTGTAATAACTGAATTCGACTGACCAAACTACTGGAGCAATGCTGAATACTGTTTGTTCATCATTCTGACTGAGGTAGCTTCAGCTGATAATAGCATAAGGTTGGTAACAATGGTCAACATGTCCTTTGAGAGGTCGCTACTTTGCACGATATCAGTTCCTTGATTTGCTCAGCTGAATCACCGCTACTATATTGCCAACTATTCTTGATGAAATAAAAGTCAGTTTTATAACGGGTTGCTATTAACTCCAATCTCTTGCCACAGGGCGGAGTCATACGCTAATTAATAGTTAAAGGTAAATCCCAATGACCAACAAACAGTTTATCCCATTCCGCAATATTTTACTGTTATTAGTACAATTATATTGTCTTTGATAACCACTGTAATGGGAACTGTATAGAATGGATCTTTGAGACCCTTATGAATCTGTTGTTAGTCAGGAAAATAAGTTTTCATATTCGGAAAGTTCATATGCCCGACACTCTCCATTTTTCATAATAAACAGGTCACTCCTGCCTTATTCCATGGATGCTTTGCATGAGAACTCCGGCCCGATTTCCGAACCTTATCTTCAAAGACAACCCTGGCCATAATCAAAACTTGCTTGGAATGCTAGTACTATGCCTCTAAGCAGATATGTTTTATCCTTTGTGTGTTGTACAAACAAGTGTAAATATTACAACTTGTGAATGGTGCATGTACCCATGTTTCGGAAGTGCCACTTTGTTGAGTAGGGTTGATAGGGTGCGTGGAACTTCTGCCCAGCTGTCATGCTGCCCCCAGCTCCAGTGAACCGCAATGCCGATGAGCGCCTGGGGTGCGTTCTGAAACGATGAACCTTTGAGGCCATTGGACTTAATTGATTAGTCTGCCAGGTTTTCTCCCGTGTTGAATAGGCCTTACCTGAATAACAGATTCAGTGGCTGGCTCTCACATGCCCCTGTTGCCGCTGTTCACTGCCGGCACATATGTGCTTTAGTATGTTCCATCGACCTCTTTAGAGCCTGGAGTCAGTTATATCTTGACCTTTCGCACTCCCCTCCTCAGAGTGGGTGATTCGTAGGCAGCCCTAAACAGGCACTGCCACAGGCAGCAGGATACCTATGCTGATATGACCCCATTTGACCTGCACCCGAATTGAACATTCAGTTGGAATGGCACTTTGTTGTCAGGAAAAGGTACCTCTGACACGTGCCCTTCATCCCTTGGGGTATGCCCCACAGCCGTACCCTGAGACTTGGCATCAGCAGGATACTGACCCGTCTTGGTCTCTGCCGCCAAGAGGGAGACCTGAAGCAGCTCTGTCAACTGGCGCTGCTGGTGCGGACTGCAGTGATGGAACATCTGGCTCAACCTTACCATCAGAGTCAGGGTCAGAGCTAAGATGACCCATGGCACGTGCCTCATCACCATGAGGGTGCTATCAAGCAGCTCTCTACTAGGTGCTGCTGGCGCCTTTTGTCAGGACGGCGCTGACACTCCTCCTGCTGGCGCCTTTTGTCGGGGTGGCGCTGACACTCCTCCTGCTGGCGTGTGCCCTGCTGTAGCACTGTATGCAATAGTTGCTGTATTTGGCATAGTGGTTTCAAACGCACTACCCAGGCCCGGTGAGGAATCATGCCCCGACTCCGTGGGCCTATTATTTTGCTATCTATCCCCAGCGGGGAATCTTCCTCCAATTCTGTGGGCCTAGCAGACTTATGTGTTACTTTGAGCAACCCTGTCCCAGGCGTTGCCGGCGCCACCTCTTGGGGAGGCCAGCGCTTTTTGACATGAAACAGCCCTGTCCCAGGTGCTGCTGGCGCGGCTCTCCCATATGCCGGCAATGTCACAAATCAAACAGCCCTGTCCCAGGCGTTGCTGCCGCAGCTCTCCCGTAGGCCGGCACTTTCATACATGAAGCAGCGCTGCTGGTGCGGCCTGTCCCATAGGCCCACGCTATTACATATGAAGCAGCCCTATCCCAGGCGCTGCTGGCGCAGCCTGTCCCATAGGTGTAGGCTCACTAAATCATTTTTTTAATGTAGAGCTTTACCTGTGAAGGTTTATAGCAATTTTAACCCTTCACAGCAACTTGTGCTAAACAAAAATAATTTCATTGTAAGGGACACATGACAATAAACTTTTTTGACTTTTAACTTTGACTTTAACTTTTGACTTTAAGAAAAACACCATAATATACATGTAAACTTTATTATTAGAGAAAAACCCTTGCAGCCCGACTCACCCATCCAAAAGGGTTGACCGAGTCCTTTCTCCATCAATTTTACTTCCTGCCTGAGGACCAACGTCTGTGCGCCGCTGACCGCACTGTCAGCGACGCTGGTGTTACTGCCTTGCCATTCCACGGCATAACCACAGGCTGGAAGCCACTGGCTGCCTTGTCAGCGACTGCTTATCTCACAACCCGATCTTTTGCCGGTTATCCGCTTCCGCGGTCGGACCGGGGTTTCCCCACAGTCCATAACCGGCTCACTCGTCGGGCTGTGAAACTGGCAGGAAAGCCTCTGTGAAAAGAGGCTCCTGCTTGAAAAAAACCCTGGTAAGTAAAAACAAACTTACCTTCTAGGTTTAACTTACCGCCAGCAGGAGCGCTGCCCTGCCAGTCTGGTGCTTGCGCCAATGCGGCTGACGTACAGACGAGCATGCGCACTGACGGGGTTCTTCACGGAATCACTCACGTGACTCCGAAGTAAAATAAGAGTCAGTAAGCAATCAAAGGGTTGAAAATTCCCAACAGCATCTTTCAATTGAAAGCTACGAAAGCACAAGGCTAGAGGGAGTTACCTTCGCAAATTTCTACCCTCCCCATTTGAGGTGCTTTCTCTCTGTTCAATGAACTCCCAGCAGAGATTTGTCATTTTTTTCAGTTTATATATTCACAAAAAAATGTGCAATCAAGGAATTTCTAAGTTTGCATGCTCTTCATCCTGCCCTTTGTTTTTTAATGCAAATGGAACCAACCTGTCCAAAATATTGGAAAGAGGTCTGCAACCCATAGTTCATGCGTAATATGCACCCATGTGTGTTACCCTTTTTTAAAATTCATTCCTGGGATCTGGACGTGGTGACAAGGACAAAACGTATTGCAATACTCACTTCCCTTTTGAAGGTAATGTGAGCTGCATCTTTGAACTGATGCAGTTTATATGCCGAAGCATCCTCCAGGAAGCGGGTTTCAGAATATCAACCCAGAGCTAATGAATGTAGTGATCATTTGCCCAAGCTCACACTAAAATATATTGAGACTTTCAGAGGGTTGTATTGCCCTGTCTTTATTATCTATGTTCTTCAAGGTGTTTTTCTCAGGTGATATCAAAGAAACCCTGTTGATTTTTTTAGATGCAATCTTTGGATAATATAAAATGCTTTCAAAAGATTCTGGAATGAGCAAGTTCAAGCTCAAGGTACTGAATAAGATTGCATATCAAACAGACTTTCCTGGAATACATCAGCCTTCAACGCATCTGCATTCATCCAAGCAAGCAGACAGTATCCCATCTCACTTATGCATTGAGGATGTAAGCTATGGGTGCAGTATTGAGGCTCTGACCTGCTTTAAAATTATAGTATTTATGTACTGTTTTTGCAGAGTTTTTGGTCATTGGTAATATTGGTTTGGGAATTAGAGCTGAATGCGCTTTTCTCAGAAATAGTAATTTCTCATATAACGCTTTTCTCAGAAATAGTAATTACCTGAATACAACCTGCCACTTAATGCCTCCAGACTAGATTTTGGCTAGGTCTTGGTGTATGTGGAAACTATTGACTTTATTACCCGAGTTGTAGCTAGAACTGTACATATATATATTTTACCGTTCATTATGCTGAGTTCGCTCTTCTGGGGAGATGCTAACTGCATTTCATTGTCTCTGTACTGTACACTGCACAATGACAATTAAAAATTGAATTGAATTGAACTCAGGATGCCATAACATCAGAAAACATTGCCACTCCTGTACTGAGGATGGAGGGAAGATCATTTATGATGGTAGTTGTGGACTAGGACATTTCTCTGAGATTTTTGCAGCTTAGAATATTTGCCTTCAACAATCTCAACCTCCATTAACCAGATAAGACTGGCATTACTGTAAGGTTTGCATAATGATTTCAATTATATCACAGCTTCTCAGGTACTGCATTTAGTTGATAGTTCCTTTGACGTTCAGCCAGCAAATCTCATCTGGTATTATCCCTGGAATTCTCATTTTGACCAAGCATGTAATAAGAACTGAACCTGAAAGTTCCTGGTGCAACCAACTGAAAATCTATAAACCACATCGCAAAGGGGAACAGGATTTCATCCAAAGGGTCAGTTTCGATGACTAATTGGAGTCAAGATTTGGTATTGTATTTAGTTTTGTTTTAAATGGAGTTCTTCCACTACTTTGTTTCCCTATGGCTGAAGACAAGCCAATTTGTTGCCGTGTTCCCAGCTACCTGCAGCGTCTAGTGTGGGCCTGGCCATACAGTATCAACAGAAAGTTGTTTACACAGCTGCAGTTTTAACAGATTTGGGAAGAGAGGATATGTTCCATCTTCATTAATCACACAGCATGCTGGCTATACAAACAAGCTGACACAGAAGTCTTGCTGGGATGTAAACTCTGGAGCAACTGCAGGCACTTTCTTTTGTTAGGTTCCTCAATATTATTATCAATGGTGCAGTGAAAAACAAATCCTAGAAATTGTGAAGTTGGTCAGGTCAGGCTGTGGTTCAGTAGTCGTGAGGTGGGGCAGGTTGTGGGAGGGCTGTCAAAATCGAAGAGGTCTGACTTGGAAAATAATCCATGCATTGAGTTCCATGGCAGTGGATATTGAAGGCAGGCCATCTTTAATTTATGCCAAAGAAACTTAACTTGCTTTGGCATCAGTGTTCTGTGCTGCCTCTGGATTGTCCATGCATCAATGAATTTTAGCATGTTTCAGCATGCATAAAACTTTGGTTGGTACATGTTAGTATGTCTGTATGTTCTATGTGCAAAATACCTGGAAGGTTTGACGTTCTGTACAATTATTTACATTACATTTCTGAAGATTTATAATGAAGGGTTTAGTGATAAAATCTATGCTGCACACAAATTCTCATGAATACACTCTATGGAACATGCACACGCAAACTCAAAATGGTATTTGACACTTATTTTATGCCCTTTATGGAAATAACCATATAATAATTACAGCACGGAAACAGGCCTTCTCGGCCCTTCCAGTCCGTGCCGACCATTTATTTTCCCCTAGTCCCATCTACCTGCACTCAGATCATACCCCTCCATTCCCTTCCCGTCCATATACCTATCCACTTTACTTTTAAATGTTAAAATCGATCCTGCCTCAACCACTTCTGCAGGAAGATCATTCCACACAGCCACCACTCTCTGAGTAAAGAAGTTCCCCCTCATGTTACCCCTAAACTTCTGTCCCTTCATTCTCATGTCATGCCCTCTCGTTTGAATCTTTCCTACCCTCAATGGGAAAATCTTATCCACGTCAACTCTGTCTATCCCTTTCATCATTTTAAAGACCTCAATCAAGTCCCCCGTTAACCTTCTGCGCTCCAAAGAATAAAGACCTAACTTGTTCAACCTTTCTCTGTAACTTAGTTGTTGGAACCCAGGCAACATTCTAGTAAATCTCCTCGGTACTCTCTCTATTTTGTTGACACCCTTCCTATAATTAGGCGACCATACTCCAGAATTGGTCTTACCAATGCCTTGTACAATTTTAACATCACTTCCCTACTCCTATATTCAATGCTCTGATTTATAAAGGCCAGCACACCAAAAGCTTTCTTTACCACCCTATCTACATGCGATTTCACCTTCACGGAACTATGCACAGTTATTCCTAGAGTGTTCTAATGATTTGTGCCTTTAAGCAAATTTCCACTCGGGGAGCATGGATACTTTTTGTTTATGATATTTAATTTCATTTTAAAATTAAGCTGTAAATCATCCATGATAGAGATGCAGCATTGGCCATTTGATGATGAGAAAATGTGAAATAGCTTGCATTTATTTTTTAATTGAAGGGAGCCTTTAAGTCTGAATATTTTGAGGATTTATTGACAATGCAGAAAGTATAAACTACTTTAGTGATATTAGAAGGGGCAATGGTTAGTTAGGGATTTAATTATATCTGAATAAACTATTTTAGGTATTGCAATATTATTTCTATTTCACATTCTTATCCCTGGAATGGTTATGTTTGGTCAATGGTGGATTGTTTTTTCATGACCAACTTTACAATGTAGTCTTCAACCTTTTGTATGAATTGAAATATACCGATTTTTTGGTGATTCATGGATCTGTTAAATATTAGTTTGAAAATACCTATCAATCGACAATGATTCTTTTTGACTGATATTAAGTGATGGAAAGCAATAAAGCATGCCCTAATTAAAGTCGTTTATTTATCAAGAATATGTATAAAAACAGATCATTACCATCTCACATCAATGGGATTATGGTTGATCTATACTTTAATCCTACCTTGAAGTGAAAACCCTTCATTCCATTAGCAAACAGAAATCTATCTATACTGGGTATTGATATAATGATTGACTTAGACTGGTAAAATATCCACACTACTCTCTACCTATTTTAATTGTTGCTCTTTTAATAACCTATTTTTTTTCATGTTTTGTAAAAATTTAGATATTTAGAAATCTTCATGTCTTTCGTAGCCAATTCAATGCGGGGGTGTGGCTTGGCTGTCCAGTTTCTTATGGTGGGACCCATTCAGGCTGCACTTGTTCACATCATGCACTAAGCTCATCTCCCAAGTGGTTGCCACTGAGACATCCAATCCTGATACCTGTAGATGGATCTTGTAGAAGCTCACTACTGCCAGGAGGTTTGAGGTCATTAAACAGATTGTATTAAAACATAAGCACTCCAAGCTATGTGATCACATTGCCCAAACAGAACCGGTGACACAACTGGTACAACAGCTGTCTTAGAGAGCCAGAAACCCGGCATTGACCCTGACCTCGGGTGCAGTCTGTGTGGTGTTCACATGTTCTCCCGTGACCACACGGACTTCCTCTTGCTTCTCCAGTTTTCTTCCCACAACCCAAAGACATGCGAGTGAACCAGACTTCTGCAGAGTTGAGAAACATCACATTCAGTTTATCTTAAATCACTCTCAAATTGCTTGTATGTGAATCCTTGGCCCATAAACCAATTAATCAATTAATTAATTGATTAATTAATTAATTGATTCATTAATTCATTAAAAGCTGCATCGATCTCAGGGCTGACCTTCAAATATGTGAGAGTATTACGTTTAGCATAAAACAACACCAGCAAACAACATGAAATATAGTTTCTGTGTGAATTCACCCCTCTCTATCCAATTTCAGTTTAATCGGTCATTTTGTCAAATGGGAATTTTCCCAACTAAGTTTTGATAATTGGCTTGTTTATCTTTTGCACACTCCAGCAGTAGATAAAATCATGTATTGAAGATGTCCATCAGATGCATCCTTTTTCCAGAACGTGAATTCAGGAAATCTCTCCTGGAAAATAAATATATAAAATGCTAAAATAAAATGTAGCAAATCTGAAGGGTAATAAAACAAATGTAATGGTTTTGGTGGAATCTTAGCTGGAACACTGTGGAAGTAAGATTATTTTTTTTAATCCAAATTTACTGTCAGAAATTATGTTTTATCCCTGAATGAGAGAATATAGTGTTTTCTCTATCACTGTTTCAAAATGATTCATAATTTTACAAGCCTACCATTAGCCTGAAGATTTGGTTAAAATAATATTAATATTATCGAACCACTTATTTCTTGATCACTATGAATTGCTAATGCTGAATCGCTGTGTGGAGTCTGAAGAGTATGTTCAATGGCTCTCTGATGGGTTTCTCATGATCCTTCTGTAATTAAGTCCTCAATGTAGTACACCTAGCCAGAACAATGGCCTGACCCCGAGGCTCCATTGTCAGAGTGAGGCCCAGCGCAAATTGGAGGAACAGCACCTCATATTTCATTGGCATCTTACACCCCAGCGGTATGAATATTGACTTCTCTAACATCAAGTGACCCTTGCTTTCCCTCTCTCTCTCCATCCCTCCCCTTTCCCAGTTCTCCGACCAGTCTGTCCCCGATTACATTTTATCTGTTTGCTTTGTTTCCTTCTCCTACCTAACAATGATCTATTCCACATTTTCCTCTATTGATCTCTTACACTCCTTTATTGAGCCTGAAAACATTGCCCATTTCATCTATCCAGAAATGCTGCCTGCTCTGCTGAGTTACTCCAGCGTTTTGTGTCTATCTTCAGTGTAAACCAGCATCTGCAGTTTCATCTTACACCTTATTCAATTCAATTCAATCTTTAGATCTTTATGCACAAAGTCCTTACCATTTTGCAGTTATTTGTTACTATTTGCAAAAAAACAAAATGTTATGGTTCCTCTTTTTCACGTATCATAGTAAATTAGAATCAGTACAGAATCCATAAATGTAGCTAAAACTATCTGGAATTTTAGGGAATTAGGGAACAAATTGTGAATGTCTCCTACAATTCCACCCATCCTCTTGAATGATGCTTCAGTTACATTTTACAAGCAATCTAGTAAAACTGGGTAAACAAAAGTGCTGGTGAAACTCAGCGGGTGAGGCAGCATCTATGGTGCGAAGGAATAGGTGACGTTTCGGGTCGAGCACTTCTTCAGACAGTTTATTAAAACTGGGATTATTCATTAATAATAAAGCAAAGGTTCCATTTTAATGGAAATTGTTACCTGGCATTGTCTGTGAAAAATTATTTTTTAAAAAAGGATATATTTGCTTTTCTGTGAAAATATTTTTTAAAAACATTGATGGACATCAAATAGGATTTATGTCTAAGTGGAAAGTAGCTGAGGAATGCAGGATAATTGAAATGGAGGAAACTGTAAAAAGGACTAGGGAAAATGCACTAAATGCTAATCAATCAAAACACAGCATTTCTAATCTCAGTATAGCAATGTCAGATTTTCCGATCTGATCAATTTCCCTGTACTGTACTATAATTTTTATAATAACAACATTTGAATTCTTCCATGTGAGAGATGTTATGAACTGGCAGCCTTTGTTGACTTTAAAAACTGTTTAAAAACTCCTGCCCTCTCCTTAAATTTGTGAAGAAAAAATCTGCAAATGTTTTTGAAAATATGTTTCATTTTCTTTTCTAGGACTTCAAAGCTCTGAGACAAAGACTGAACTACAGATTATTCCAGAAACCTCATCTCCTTCTGTGACATCCTCCCTTGCCAGCATTGATGCATCAGATGTGGTTCAGCTAAAGGATATAGTTTGCTACTTGTCATTACTGGAAGGTGGTCGGCCTGAGGACAAGTTAGAATGTATGTAGATTATTATTACATCTAGGCTAGAACTGTTGAAATGTAATCTCTTTGGAGTCTCTGCCATAGAAAGCAGATATGTAAATGGAATTGTAATTTAAAGACTACTGGAGTTGTGGTAGCAAACATGCCCTGAGATAAATGCCCAGAGTCCATTGCCTAACTTTTAACCTGAACAATCTTGTTTTGTGACTCAATAACATCATTAGCTTGAAATTATATTGATTCAAACATTAAGTGCTGGATGAACTCAACGGATCAGATAGCATCCGTTGGAGAAGGAATGGTCAGGAAACATTTCAGGTTACAACTCATCTTCAGAGGTCCTGACCCAAAAATTCTTCTGTCCATTCTCTCCACAGATGTTGCCTGACCTGCTGAGTTCTTCCAGCACTCAGTGTTTTGCTCAAGATTCCCGTATTTGCAGTTTCCTGTATCTCCATCTTCTTTGATTCAAGCAGTGTTGTTTTGTACAGTATATGGGGACCAAAAGAAGGATCTATTCAGTTATTGCCTGAAATATGTGCAGGGAGTGGATGAGAATTTGGAATAACATCAAACTGATGTGGATTGTTGATCGATAGTCAGTGTTGCTCAGTGTGCCGAACAGGTACATTTCCATGCTGTATCTCTAAATAAATAAGTATTTTCTATTTGAACTTTTTCCAACACAGGCAGTGTGTAGAATCAGTAAGCTTGTTAACTCAGTGGGCCATTGCCATCCAGCCTTTGCCATCCAGCCTTTACTCCATTTCTATTTATATTTCCAACAATGGCAAGGTGGCACTGATAATGCGCAGGAAATTGAGGCCAATTGTAATGTCCTACTCTCTTCAGCTAAATTCAGTTAACATTGTACATTAAGATGAAATGTTTGTCATCAGGCAATCTTGATTATTCACTACCTTAACCTGGTGAAAGTCAAATGGTAAAAGAAGCATCTTTATGATTACAAAATGACTTATGAGTGAATGATTTTAAAGAACTTAAATCTGCAGCTGTGTAAATCAGTGAGTTATGGTACAGGGCCTATAATTTCCCAAGTATGTTTTGCCAGTGAGTGCTCCTCCATACCTGTTTCTGTCAGAAAGGTTGGCAATGCTTAAGGCAGATAATATCTATACTGTTTAAATAGAATAACTGCACCTATATATTCTGATTTGTGGGTAGCTTCCATTTATAATATGTTTGATGATACAAGCTAAAGAGAGTGAAAACACAAGGATTTAAGGAAGATGGGTATGGAAGGATTTAACTTCATGTTTAGTTAAAGAAAATATAGTCGCAAATTTTCAGTTTAGTTTAATTTAGTCACCTTTACTGAGGTATAGTGAAAAGCCTTTGTTGCGTGCTAACCAACTAGAAAAACAATACAGGATTATAAACGAGCCATTTCCAGTTTATAGATACATGATAAGGGACTAACGTTTAGTGCAAGGTAAAGCTAGTAAAGTCCGATCAAATATAGTCTGAGGATCTGCTCTCTAGTTGTGGTAGGATGATTCAGTTGCCTGATGTCATGGTAACTGATGTCATATTTAATTGAATCACGTGTTACTATGAGTCAGAATGGTCAGAGGACACACGTCGGAGGGATGTAAAGGAATGGTGGAATAAAACAAAGCATTTCAGGGTCCTTGAAGTGTGTTTATTACTTCAATATTACTACGAGGATCTGACATTGCTGTCAAGGATGGGATTCAAACCCTCACATTGGATTATCCATTGTGTTTTGCATACAAAGGAGATGCTCTTATCATATGTAGCACCTGATAACAGCTAGGAAGAAACTGTCCCTGAATCTGGAGATGTGCGTTTTCACACTTCTATACCTTTTACATGATGGGAGAGGGGAGAAGAGTCATAAATGTTCTCACTAAAAATTTGTAAAAAAACAATTAATTCATGCACCCACCTGGAGTTTAGGCTATGCCATGTTTGTTGGGAAGTTATTAGTTTATTGTTAATGGTCTTTCATTTGCTTTTTTTCATGACTCAGAACTTCTGCAGAGAGGCTTGAAATACACAGTCACAGCTTCCCTTCCTGCAGCAAGTCCTCTCTGTGAACTTCCTTAGTAAAGTTGGCAGTGCACTGATTGGCAAGATGTTAATTGTTGGAGGAAATTGTGATTATTTATCCCATGGACATGATTTGATCAATCCAGTGGCCAAGACTGAACCAGCTTCTAAAGCTGTCACAGAGGAAAGAACGTGTTAAAGAAGGAACTGCAGATGCTGGAGAATCGAGGGTTACACAAAAAGCTGGAGAAACTCAGCGGGTGCAGCAGCATCTAAGGAGCGAAGGAGATAGGCGACGTTTCGGGTCGAGACCCTTCTTCAGACTGGTCAGGGATCAGGGAAACGAGAGATATAAACAGTGATATGGAGAGATAAAGCAAGAACAATGAGTGAAAGATATGCAAAAAAGTATTGGTGATAAGGGAAGCAAGCCATTGTAAGCTGTTTCTGGTGTGAAAATGAGAAGCTAGTGCGACTTGGGGGGGGGGGGAGATGGAGAAGGAATGTCAGGGCCCGAGGGCTGAGGGAGAGGTGGGGGGGGGGGGGAAGGGAGCAGTCTGGGTTAACAGAATTGAGAAAATTCAATGTTTAAGCCCAGAGGATGCAAACTCCCCAAGCGGAATATGAGATGTTGTTCCTCAAACTTGCGGTGTTGTTCACTCTGGCCATGGAGGAGGCCCAGGACCGAGAGGTCGGATACGGAGTGGGAGGGGGAGTTGAAGTGCTGAGCCACCGGGAGGTCGGGTTGGTTATTGCGGACCGAGCGGAGGTGTTCGGCGAAACGATCGCCTAGCCTCCGCTTGGTCTCACCAATGTAGATTAGCTGGCATCTGGAGCAACGGATGCAGTAGACGAGGTTGGAGGAGGTGCAGGTGAACCTCTGTCGGACTTGGAATGACTGCTTGGGTCCCTGAAAGGAGTGGATGGGGGAGGTGAAGGGACAAGTGTAGCATCTCTTGCGGTTGCAAGGGAAAGTGCCCGGGGAAGGAGTGGAGCGGGAGGGAAGGGAAGAATTGACGAGGGAGTTGCGGAGGGAGCGGTCTTTGCGGAAGGCAGACAGGGGGGGAGATGGGAAGATGTGGCGAGTGGAGGGGTCACGTTGGAGGTGGCGAAACTGGCGGAGGACTATCTGTTGTAAACAGATATCAGCACTTGTAAACTATCAGCACTTCAACTCCCCCTCCCACTCCGTATCCGACCTCTCGGTCCTGGGCCTCCTCCATGGCCAGAGTGAACAACACCGCAAGTTTGAGGAACAACATCTCATATTCCGCTTGGGGAGTTTGCATCCTCTGGGCTTAAACATTGAATTTTCTCAATTCTGTTAACCCAGACTGCTCCCTTCCCCCCCCCCCCCCCCCACCTCTCCCTCAGCCCTCGGGCCCTGACATTCCTTCTCCATCTCCCCCCCCCCCAAGTCGCACTAGCTTCTCATTTTCACACCAGAAACAGCTTACAATGGCTTGCTTCCCTTATCACCAATACTTTTTTGCATATCTTTCACTCATTGTTCTTGCTTTATCTCTCCATATCACTGTTTATATCTCTCGTTTCCCTGATCCCTGACCAGTCTGAAGAAGGGTCTCGACCCGAAACGTCGCCTATCTCCTTCGCTCCTTAGATGCTGCTGCACCCGCTGAGTTTCTCCAGCTTTTTGTGTAACCCACAGAGGAAAGAACTCAAGCAGCCAATTAGAAGGGCCAAAATAGCTTTGGTCCATTAGATTTTTAAAAATCCCAAAGCTTTCAAACAAGAGGGCATCCAGGGGAGAAGATAGGACCACCCAATGTTAGAGGAAGGAATTTGTGCTTGGCATTAAAAAATGGCAGTGAGGAGCAAAGCAAATACTTTCAATCTGTATTCACCAGGGAGAAGGACAGGAGGACAGTGAGATAAGTGTGGGGAATTAATATGGTAGGGCAGTTTGAGATCAAGGAGGAGGTTAAGATGTGGCTCTTAAAGGGCATTGAGGTGGATAAATCTATAGGGCCTCTAGGATATATCTCAGGTTATTTCAAGGCTGCCCTGGAGGGCACCTGTGGAGCTGATGGTGGAGGCAGATACCATGGTTGCATTTCAGAAGCTTTTAGATAGCACATAGATATGCTGGGAATGGAGGGGTTTGGATCATGTACAGGCAGATTAGATTAGATTAGTTTATCTTGGTATCATGTTCAGCACAGACATTGTGGGCCAAAGGGCTTCTTCTTGTGCTGCATTTATCTGTTTTATGTTCATGAACATTTCTGACTTTTAAAAAAGATGAAAGTTGTTCAAATAGTTTTTTGTGCAGGAAAAAAACACCACGATATGAAGTAAATACAATATATCCAATTTCCTGCATTTTCCCTATCTGGTTTATAACACCACTATTGGAAACTACAGAGGGTCCGCCTCCATTGCCATACTCAATGTGTTGTTAACCCATTAAGCACAGTTGGAATGAATGTAGTGATCGGTGTCAAGGAGCTTTCAGAAAGCTTCAGCTCAAGTTCTGAATTTCACCACGTAGAGTAAAATCAATTAACTCCACCTGTTAATTTGAATGGCAAGAAATTGGTGTGCAACACTCCAGAGATGTTCTGGTTTACGTTGCATGTCCAAGCCTTCCCACTGCAAATGAACATTGTTCGATGGGGTCTGGGATAATGGAAAGTGGCTGTTTTGCTGTGTATGGCTGCTATGGCTTCACAAGGAAAAGAAACCTATGGACAATCGACCTTGATTGGAAAAAAAGTAGAAGCATATCATTCATATTGTGAAACTACCCAGAAAAAAACTAAACATCAAATTCCAACTCTAAAGGAATGAGCTGATTTCTACTATTTACACTTTCAAAAAAAGGGATAATTTATTTTATTTAATTTTATTTAGTTTATTGTCACGTGCCAAGGTACTGTGAAAAGCTTTTGTTACATGTAACCAGTCAGCGGAAAGACAATACACGATGATGTATGAGTGAGACCATGAGGAAGTACCATTTTGTGGAAGTCCTCTACAAA
Organism: Raja brachyura; assembly: GCA_963514005.1. Next base: position 94,715,901 of record OY740782.1, read on the forward strand.
TGGAAATCCTCTGCAAATTTATGTTTAGTAATGTTGTCCTTGCATTTTCCACTATCCAAAGTGCTCAGGAAGAAAGGTTGATGTGATTTTAGATGTGCAAGTTTTTAGGTTTAGTTGGCCACTGTAAATTGTCCTTGGTGTGTAAGAAGTGGATGTGAAAGTGGGATAACATAGAACGAGTGTGAACGGGCGATCGACGGTTGCCGATGACTCGGTGGGCCGAAGGGCCTGTTTCCATGCTACATCTTTGAATCAATTAGCCAATCTATCTAGAAACAAAGAACTGCAAATGCTGGTTTATATCAAAGATAGACACAAAGTGCTGGAGTAACTCAGCAGGTCAGGCAGCAACTCTGAAGAAAAAGGATGGGTGACATTTTGGGTCGGCACACTTCTTCAGAGTGTCTGAACGTTACCCATTCTTTTCCTCCAGAGATGCCTGACCCGCTGAGTTAACCAATCTATATACTTCTGTCTTAAAAATATTCAAAGGCTCTGCTTCCAATAGCGTTTCTGGAAGGGAAGTCTAAAGGCATATGACTTTCCGAAATGCGCTTCATCTCTCACTTTAATGGTGACCCCCTGTTTCAACGGTAATCCCTAGTTTTAGATCCTCCGATAGAAAAAAGTATACACTCCATATCTTCTCTGTCAGGATCCCTTGGAAGCTCATATGTTTCAATCTATTTTCCTCATATTCTTTAAACTCTAAGGTAGTTTGACCAATCTTTCCTTATTTGGGAGCAGGCCCATTCCAGATATTAGTCTAGTCAGCCTTTTCTGAACTGCTTGCAATACATTAACACACGTCCTTACACAAGGCCACAGATTGGTCTAGCTTATATCATGCACAACTGAAGCATAACTTTACTATTGGACTCAGATCCCTGCCATTAATTAATATTCTGTAAACGTTCCTAAAAAATCATTCCCAATCACTTGCTGTAGAGGCATTGCAACACCCAGATCTCTCTGCATTAAAGAACATTGCAATCTCTCATTATCACAATAATGTTTTTTTGTCATAGAATGCACGTTTATTTAGCGCCTGGGTTCAGGACACTGAGGAATGTTCCTGAACTCAGTGGAGAGTCCAGGGCAGACCCAGAGGTCAGATGCAATACATCTGCCTTTCAGTGCATTCCATATTTCTGCAGCTGTGTGGTTTGCAATGAATTGGCAGTTGACTTTCTGTTTGAACTGTTGGCTTGTCATCATCGTGATCCGACACATTGCTTATACATTTCAAGAAGCCTGTGGGGGTTTCTGAAGTCATTGAGAAGAATGAGAGAGGATCTCATTGAAACTTTTAAATAAAAATTGTAAATTACTCAATATGCAGTAGATGTTTTCCCCTTACTGAAGTACCGGGATTAGGTTTGAGTAAGCAGTGATGACTGAGATGAAGAGATTTTTTTTTAAATTTTTAGTTGTGAGCTTTTGGTATTTCCTACCCTGTATGTGGAGTCTCAATCATTGTGCTCATTCAAAACAGTTTCTATACTTGAAGGGGATTGGCTCCAATTTTATCTGAGCATGTATTGGATGAGATTTTCTTGGTGTGTTTTAAATTGCAATAATTATTATGAAATTCCTTTATTTCTGTTGGTAACATATTAATTTGTCTTTATCAAAGCAATTTACATTTTGCTTGCTCTGACTGTTGTCTTAGGGAAAGCAGTGGAACAGAGCGTCCCCTGCTGGAGGTTTACTGCTACTGTTGCAGAATCCTCTCGCCTCAACTAATAGTGGTGTGGCAGAACATTAGTCGTAAAGTTTATGGCTTTTATAAACCACTATTTTTTATTTTTCAACATTTTGTTTTTGAAATGTAGATTATTTAATCATTTGGAATTTTGTTTGCATTTAGTTAAGCAAATTGAAAACATTTTACAGAAAATCATGTAAGAATTATTTTTAATAGGGCACATTGAACGATTAAGTGCGTAGAGGAAAACTGCTTAATTATAATATTTCTGGGTATCTCTTGTTGGTCATTCCAGGCTACATTAGAATCTCAATTATACTTGATTGTATTTTTGTGTGGTATATCTGATCTGTTTGGAGAGCATCCAAATCCAAATCCAAAGGTAAAGTTATTCACTGTACCTTGGTATATTGCACAATAAGAAACCTAAACCTGACACCCTCTTAACACTTAATGTAACAACTTGGCTACCTGCATGCAATGGTCTAACTGATATTATGGTTCAATTTGCATCCATTGGCAAAAAGTCGATTTGAATGTACAACATGAACTCGTATTGACATTCCTAAACATATTAATGAACCATTACTTCGATTTCACTATTTTTATTACCACCGTTTGCATAGTATGAGTGTTTTGTTTTATATGCTATAATTTATGATAATTGTAATTAGTTGTGTACGTGCTATTGACATGTTGGGAAGTGATGAAATTCAATGCTTTCTACTACCAATGGGTCATTCCATGGCCATTTGGTTATTATAGCCATTGTCATTAAAGTGAGTGCCCTGCACCTGCATTTAATGAACATGCTATTGTTGTCTTTATGATACTGGGAATGCAGCAGAACCATCAATATTAATGCTCTCAGGTATTGTTTGAAGGCAGATTTAGAAAAAACATGCAGAATTGATAATATCTGTTTAATTTAAAAGGTTGCCATTTTTTGTTCTAGCAGATACTTCAAGATGGTTTTTAAAAAAAAGGCATTTGACTTGCTGTTCTAACATATTTGTGAAGCTAATAATGGAACAAGAACATTCATTGAATCACCATCTTGAACATCATCTGCCTGTGTACTGTCCAAAGTACTTATGTGCATTTTGAGTACTTTCTTTGTCAATACATTTAAAATAAAATCCCTTAACCTCTAAAGTACATTTATTAAGCCAACTTTTTACAATTAGTGAATATCAAGAGTACTTAATGTTTCTATTTAAACCAATTATTCATTTCATAGTTAATAATCCAAGTAGATGTTAATTAGTAAATTATTTCCTTGTTTTTACAATTCCCCCTTCTTGCCCATATATGAATATTTATCCTATTTTGGGATTTATAGGACATAGCCTGAGAAAGTGAGACATTGTTAGTCATCTCATGAGAATGGTTAGATAGAAGAGGCAGTAGTAATAATGCAAGGATAGATATACATACAATAATTCTTCTATTGTGGAACCTCAAGACTCCATCAGCATAATTTAACTAATCTTCCCGTGGTTTGTTAATTGTAAACAGAGCTGTCTCTCTGGAAATTGTGCTTTTCTCTTTTGTTGTTTGATATCTTCTGTCAGCATGTTGTGACTTTGACTAATAATAAATCTAAAGCATGGCTGCATCTACTGCCCAGATTTACCGCCCACAGTTACCACTGGTTTACACTTTAATGGAAGACTGAATGGGTTGACCCCCACCTCTCTTCCCAGCACACCACCCACATCCTTCCATTCGGTAAAATTGCACATGAGCTAATTTTTACTTCCCCAGTTTCTTTTTTCATGGACTAGCATTAAGATTGAATATTCATGGAAGTGCTGTGCACAAGCATGGCTTTTGGGTCTATGCTGCTGTTAATGCTCTGTGTGAGTGTCTTTCAACGATTTATTTTATCTCACCTATTTTATTGCTTTTATTCATTTTCCTCCTGGGTACCTATCAACATGGCTTTAAATGCACATTTGCTAATCACCAGCACTTAAATGGTCCAGGTCCTAGTTTATTTTATCTAAGAAAAGCAATTATTTGTGAGTTAGCTATTAGGTTTGTAAGGGACCCTACTTTTAGATCTGTCTTTTGCAACTACTTTATTGCCCCCACCCCTCCAATTGTAAAGGTTTCCTTTTGTTCAGCTGTAGTCTTTTCTAAAGGAAAGAACACCATTTTAGAAATCCCAAATCGGGAATATTTTATCAAACCACAACGGTCATCCGCAAAGTGTTAAGTTCTGGTTTATTTTGACATGTGCATTCATTTCATATCAACCAAGTTGCACTCCACATGGAAATCATGGTCGGATTAGCTGAACATACATCTCCCTTATTGGAATTAATTCATGTTAGTACAGGCCTAGAAGCAAAGCAGAAATCACCTTATATGAGAATATTTTGTGTGGGGATAGCCCCTCGATGTTCCCTTTCTTATACAGTTTTGTTGATGTATTAGGGATGCTTTTCAAAGATGAATAACTTATTTTTATTTTCCCTTTTAGTCATGTTCCGTCTTTATGACACTGATGGAAATGGGTCGCTAGATAGCTCGGTAAGATCTCTAGAGACCTGGCGATCGCTAGAATTTTGCTCACTGTGTTTTGCTTTTGATAAACTATCGAAGCTTACTTATCTGCTTTAGTTACAGGGATTTATATGAGGTTTTCATTTACTGAAAGGAAATGCATGTTTTATCATATTTTGCATTGTTGTATTAAACCTGCTATGCATGCAATCAAAGCAACTGTACCATCACTTTCAGTCCCAAATTTAATTTATTTCAAGATGCCAAAGTGACACAGCAAGTTCTAACAATGCTTTCACTTGTGGATATAAACCTTTGGATTTATGCTGAAGTGATAAATGTCTCAGCACTATGATCAACACTGTTTGGCAAATTAGACCAATGCATAGATTAATGTTTGGCATTCTTGTCATGGGAATGCATTATGTTACATTGAAAAAAATAACAACATTTATTGTGTTTTTTTTGTTGAGTTTTTTTTGAAATTCATTCATAGGATGTGAGGTTTGCCTGCAAGGCAGTACTTGTTACTATCTTACTTGTTACAGTCAAAGCAATTTACTGATCACGTAGGATTGTAAGATCATTTCAGAAGCCAGTTATGGGTCAGCTGCAAATGATTGTCACAAGTCGGCCAGATATTCTTCCCTGCAGTGAGCCAGATGTTTTTTTAAACAATCTGGTCATATCATGGTCACTGCTAAGGAATGTATTTACCTACTTCATCAGCTATAGTGGATTTTAAATTTGTGTATGTGAATGAATAGTCCCGGTTACCAGATAATGGTTCATTAATTTAACCACTGCCCCATAATAGCATTAATACACAATGATTTATTGGTGAAACTTGACACATGCAGGACATTATTTTCATTCAGTAAGAGTAACCTTAGGAAAAAAATTGCATTGGAAAAAAGAACAAAAACTTTAATTTCTGTTTTATTGAATTTATTTATGTTTTAAATCTTATGAATTAATTCCCATAACATGCTTCTATGGAACAGAAAACCATAAAGTAACAAATTGTATACATTCAATCCCAAAGTAAAATCAGGCAGTTCCATAATTTCCTTCTTAAACAGTGCTCTCTCAGAGTGCATTGGATTGCATTGCCATGTGAGGAGTCAGCTGATCTACTCTTCTAGTCTGCTCCTCCTTTTAATAAAATCAACACTGATCATCCAAATTCAAGACCTTTTCCCCTTACCCCTTGGTCTCTTTAACTATTTTACGTCCACATAACTCTTCCCTGAATAAATGTAATTGTTTGGTCTTGAATGTTTTCTGTGTTTTTTGCATTCTGCAGGTTGTCACTCATGAATGAAGACATTTCTCCTCCTCTCAGTCCTAAATGGCTTACCTTCTATTCATAGCCTGTGGTCCTTGGTGTGCTCTTCCCCACCATCACGATCAGAATGCATCAGACTGCACAGACATACTAGGACGTTATAAGATTCAACGAGTGCCTCATTCATCTGGGCACTCACAAATATAGCCATATGAAGTCCAAATCTTTGGTTAAAACCTATCATCATGATTTTTATTCTGATCTAAATTGTTTGAGTAAACCTAGAAAACCATTGGTAAAGATATTGATAAAAACTAATATCATTTTTAGATTTCATGCAAACAATTCAGATAACATGCACATAAATTTAAACACAAGACTAGCAAGTGAGTGTTTTACAATTGTCTTCAGGGGATATGGTAGCATTGTGATCAAGTTACTGGGCTTGCATCCAGGGACCTGAACCCTTGATTCACTGTCATGAGTTTGAGTCCTGGTAAAGCAGCTGTGAAATTCAAAGACAAGCAATTAGAAGGATTTGGGGAATAAAAAGGGAGCATGGGAAATAATGGCCATGAAGTTGGGAATTATGTCAAAATCCATTTGACTCACTGCATTTTCCAAGCAAATACAATTGCTCTTCTTAATCAGTGTGCCATGCATGTAACCACACCAATATGGTTGATTATTTACTGCCTCTGCAGTTCATGGGCAATTATGGAGGAACAATAAATTCTGACTTTATCAGTGGTACCTACATCCCATTATCACATGTTTCAAAATATCAAGTCCGTGTGTATGTATGTATAAAATCCAACCAACTGTCAAAACATTTCTGGGGATATCTTAGCCTTCTAGCAGACAATGAAGGTCTTCATGAAAAAGCTTGGGAGATTGTGACTAAGAATCATAAAGCATGCCAACAGGCCCTTTGGCCCAACTTGCCCACGCTGACCATAGTGACCCGTCTCCACTAGTCCCACCTACTCGCACTTGGCCCAAATTTTTCTAAACCTTTCTTTATCCATGTACCTATATAAATGTATTTTAAATGTCCTGGTTATATCTGCCCCAACTATGTCTTCTGGCAGTTTATTCCCTATACAGTGGCTTGCAAAAGTTTTCATACCCCTTGAACTTTTCCACATTTTGTCACGTTACAACCATAAACGTAAATGTATTTTATTGGGATTTTATGTGATAGACCAACACAAAGTGGTGCATAATTGTGAAGTGGAAGGAAAATGATACATGGTTTCCAAATTTTATTACAAATAAAAAACTGAAAAGTGTGGCGTGCAAAAGTATTCTGTGGAAAGGTTCAAGGGGTATGAAAACTTTTTGCAAGCCACTGTATCTGCCACCCTTTGTGTGAAAAAGTTATCCCTCGGTTCCTGTTAAATCTTTTCCCTCTCACCTTAAATTTATGTCCTCTTGTTCTTGATTCCCTAATACTGGGTAAAACGACTCTGTGCATTTACCCTATCTTTTCCCCTCATCCCTCATCCTCTTATGCTCCAAGGAATAAAGTCCTAGCATGCATAATTGCTCCCTGTAAGCTCAGGCCTTCGAGTCCTGGCAACATCTGCACCCTTTCCAACTTAACAACATCTTTCCTATAGGGTGATTAATGCTATAAGGTGATCAGAACTGAACATAATATTCCATATGTGGCATCACCAATGTCTTGTACAACTGTAACATAACCTCCCAATGTCTACAGTACATTCAATACTCTGGTTCACGAAGGCCAATGTGCTGAAAGTCTCTTGGCCACCTATATTTCTGTGAAGTTATTTTCAAGGGATTTCTCGATTAGATTTTCTTAAAATAATACCCTATGGCCATATCACTATTTTGGGAAGAGAAATTATCCCAGCGGGCAACAATGAAACAGATTTACTGAACTAAATATTTGCTGCTGCAACATTACACAGTAGACAATATCTAGATTTCACATCCAAATTCTTCAAACACTCCAAAAGGTTTAGAAATGCATGCTTCAATGTTTTTATTTTCTTCCACCATAGTTAAAGATGAGTGCTCATGACATATCGATTGCTGAATCTGTTGAAGGCAATCATTGCATAGTCAAAATTGTTAATTTCATAAATACATTTCCCAAACTACAGTATGCTCTCAATTTACCTGTTCTTTTTGTGGATTTTGTATATTAATTATTACTTTAAAATATTATTGTTATCTTATTTTATATTATCACTAGTAGAAGTCTCTGCCTGTGTTCATGGCACATCACTAAAGGTATAACGTAATTACTTGTATTTGGTGTCTTTCTGGTCAAAAATCTTTTTCTAAACACTTCTCATTGTATACAATCATCTGTAATTCTGTGTAACCATACATTTTTTTTTCTACGTTGAAAAGTTTGTTATTTACAAGATACTTTGATTATTAAACATCAGTTTTCCAATTTATACCACTCCAGTGTGTTCAAAAGTGTAGCCTTATGTTGTGCAAATTGAGTGCCATATTTCCCGCAAAACTATGATGAAATTTTAAGTGTGACAATAGATAATAGACAAAGGTGCAGGAGTAGGCCATTCGGCCCTTTGAGCCAGCACCGCCATTCAATGTGATCATGGCTGATCATCCCCAATCAATCCTGCCTTCTCTCCATATCCCCTGACTCCGCTATTTTTAAGAGCCCTATCTAGCTCTCTCTTGAAAGCATCCAGAGAACCAACCTCCACTGCCCTCTGAGGCAGAGAATTCCACAGACTCACCACTCTCTGTGAGAAAAAGTGTTTCCTCATCTCTGTTCTAAATGGCTTCCTCCTATTTCTTAAACTGTGGCCCCTGGTTATGGACATCGGGAACATGTTTCCTGCCTCTAGCATGTCCAAACCCTTAACAATCTTATACGTTTCAATGAGATATCCTCTCATCCTTCTAAACTCCTGAGTATACAAGCCCAGCTGCTCCATTCTCTCAGCATATGACAGACCCGCCATCCCTGGAATTAACCTTGTAAACCTACGTTGCACTAATAGCAAGAATGTCCTTCCTCAAATTAGGAGAACAAAACTGCACACAATACTCCAGGTGTGGTCTCACTAGGGCTCTGTACAACTGCAGAAGGACCTCTTTGCTCCTATATTCGATTCCTCTTGTTATAAAGCCCAACATGCCATTCGCTTTCTTCACTGCCTGCTGTACCTGCATGCTTACTTTCATAGACTGATGTACAAGGATCCCCAGATCCCGTTGTACTTCCCCTTTTCCCAACTTGACATCATTTAGATAGTAATCTGCCTTCCTGTTTTTGCTACCAAAGAGGATACTAGGAGTTTAATGGAAACCTCACATTTGCCCACATTAAACTTCATCTGCCATGCATCTGCCCACTCCCCCAAATTGTCCAAGTCACCCTGCATTCTCATAGCATCCTTCTCACAGTTCACACTGCCACCCAGCTTTGTGTCATCTGCAAATTTGCTAATGTTACTTTGAATCCCTTCATCCAAATCATTGATGTATATTGTAACACTGACACCTCCGATCTACCCTTCTCCCTCTCCAATTGTAGATTAAACCTGACCATGTTATGGTCACTGCCTCCTAATGACTCGTTAACCTCAAGGTCCTTTATCAAATCCGGTTCATTACACAACACTAAATCCAGAATTGCCTTCTCCCCGGTAGGCTCCAATACAAGCTGTTCTAAGAATCCATCACAAAGGCACTCTACAGAGTCCCTTTCTTGGGGTCCAGTACCAACCTGATTTACCCAGTTCTCCTGCATGTTGAAATCTCCCATAACAACCACAGCATTACATTTGCTACATGCCAATTTTAACTCCTGATTCAAGTTGTGCCCTATGTCCAGGCTACTGTTTGGGGGCCTGTAGATTAGTCCCATTAGGGTATTTTTACCCTTACAATTCCTTAGTTCTATCCACACTGACTCCACATCTCCTGTTTCAATTTCACTGCTTGCGAGGGACTGAATTTCATTCCTCACCAACAGGGCAACCCCACCCCCTCTGCCCACCTGTCTGTCTTTTCGATAGAGGTATACCATTGAATATTCTGTTCCCAGCCCTGGCCCTCTTGCAGCCATGTCTCAGTAATTCCCACAACATCATACTTGCCAGTTTCTAACTGAGCCTCAAGCAAAGAATTCACTTTACTCCTTATACTTCGTGTATTCATATACAGTACTTTGACCTCCGTATTCACTTCCCCCCCTCGCACCTCTCGCAATTGGCCCTGACCTTACTCTGTTGTCCATTCTCGAGCTTTCCTTCCCATTAATTCGAGAATCTTTTGTAATTTTTCCAGTAGTCACTTCCCCTTCAACTCCATCTTTATACTCCCAATATGTCAATCCCTCCCCCCCCCCACTATTTAGTTTAAACCCACACATGTAGCCCGAGCAAACCTGCCTGCCAGAATGTCAGTCCCCCTCCAGTTAAGATGTAACCTTTAACCCTGTGTTGAATAAACTCTTGATAGAGGGCACAACAAACCCAATTTTACTGGATTTTGTACAAAGATTGGCTCAAGTACACATGAAGATGAGAAGGAAGCATTGGGGAAAATCCAAACTGGGAAAGGGAGAATAAGGTTTGGTTATTAAATCTTGTGTGCACGAAAGAGTACCACAGGAAAGTCATTAGAATAAAAGATCGTTAGATATAGAAGTGGGAATAGTTGGACAGTTGCTTGAACCTGCCCTGCATTCAGTAACATTACAGCTGATCTGATCTCTGCCTCAATTTCACTTTCCTGCCACTTCCCCAGTTATCTTTGATTCCCTGATCGTTGGCCCATTTTGACAGAATAGATTCAATGGTCCTGCTCCCACTGCTCCCGAGGGTAAAGACATCAAAAGATGCAATATATTTTCTTTCCCATCTTAAATAAACAATCTTTTTATTCTGAAATTATACTTCGAATGCTGGACCCCAAAATTCCCCCCACAGTTGCTACTTGACCCTCTGAGTTCCTCGAGGGTTTGACGTAAGACACCAGCATCAGCAGTTTCTTGTATCTTGATTTCCTTAACCCTGTTCAGCCACCTCAAAAGCTTGTATGTTTTTCTAAGATCACCTCCTATTCTTATAAAACCCAAAAATATAGGCTCACACAGCACGATCTTTCTTCAAAAGACGATCCCTTCCTCCCAGAAAGCAGGCTAAGGTTCTGCTCTACTGATCTCACTTCCTGTGTAGATTTATCCTCTGTGAAGTAAGAAGACACGTTGCACTCATTTGTACAGGCATGGTATCATTAACACCGTGTACATTTATGAGGAACACCTAGATCCCTTTACACTGCATTATTCTATATTCCAATTTAAACTCCATTCTGGCTTTTTATTCTAACCGTGTGAGTAGATAACTGTACATTTCCTTACATTATACTCTAAATGCCAAAAAGTTCCCCACCAACAAAATATATCTCTCTTCAATTGCAGACTCATTATGCCTTATTTGCAGCTTTCCACCCCACATCATTAACAGATTTGCAAAGCTTTCAGCCTCTTCATCTGTCATTAATATCACCTGTCTGGCAATTGAAAGCTAAGAAATGATCGTGATGGCATGTTAAAGGTTTCAATTTGCAGACCTGAAACCATCTAATTCATCCTAACTCAAAACGTTCTGTTACTCTGCCAATCCTCATTTCTTGCTCACAAGTTGCACCTACTTCCATGACCTCTTACTTTGTGCTGTCACATTTTATCGCAGTCATATTGACTTTGGCGACACAATTACACTACATTTATTAATTCCCGTTCTCCCACCTTGTTCATTGCATCCTCAAAATAAAATTAATAGCTGTGACAAATATTATAGAACATAGAACAGTAGCACAAGAGCAGGCACTTCAACCCACAATGCCTGTACTGAACATGATGTCAAGACCATCTACCTGCACATAATCCATATCCCTCCATTACCTGAATTTCTAAAGGTATCTTAAATACTGCTATCATATCTGCCTCAACTAACACCACTCGAATCATGCTTCAGGTACTCCCTACTCTGTGTGTTAAAAGAAAAACAAAGTTGCAACACACAACTCCTTTAAACTTTGCCCTGCTCACCTCGAAGCTACATCCTCTATTATTTGATTTTCCATTTGATTGTCCACTCTATCCATACCTCTCATTTTTTTTAATATACTTCTATTAGATCTCCCCACAACCTCCGGCGTTCCAGGAAATACACTCCAAGTCTGTCCAGCCTCTCCATGTAGCTAACCCCCTAATCCAGGAATCATTTTGCTAATCTCCTCTGCATCGTTTCCAAAGCCTCCACATTCTGCCTGCAATTGGTTGGCTAGAACTGCACATAATACTCCATTTGCGGCCTAACCTAAGTCCTGAAAAGCTACATCACGACTTCCTGATTCATATACTCAAATGTAAGGAGTGTTTTATTGTCACGTCCCAAAATGGAACAATGAAATTCTTATTTGGAGCAGTGCAACAGATATATATATATATATATATATATATATATATATATATAATGGGATTCTGTAAACGCCATGATGGGGCGTGTAGTACAATCCCATTAGTGTTTGCACCTTTAACATTTATAAACTCTTCCCATATCACTGAAGCAGATGAAACTTCCAGTATGTCCTCTGCAGTGCTGCAGTGGTAGTCTCCATGATTAGTACTGCAACTCCTCCATCTCTTTTTGCCTTTCTCTCGATCACATCTGAAACAATGAAATCCCGGAACATTGATCTGCGAGTCAGGCCCCTCTCTCAACCACGATCCATCCCAAGAATTGCATTAATTACACAAGTTCTACAAGGCAGTGAAAAGAAACACAGTGGATAAGAAAGACATAGATAAAAACAAATATTTTCTACAGTTAGAGTGAATGCTTTAATCCCTCCCTTGCTTTCCCCTCAACACTTTTTTTTGCTATTATTGGAATTATTTTAAAATCTTCCGTGAACATAGCTACCAAATATTTGTTCAAATTCACAGTTTCTCATCATTAATGCCCCAATCTCATTCACCATCCTCAATTATCTTTAATTAGGTTCAGTTAACCATAGATAGATTAATCTCCTCATGGAGCCTTACTTTGTTAATTGTAAATGATACCATCTCGCCATCTTATCTTTGAACTTTTTTTTAGTACACTGTATCTAGACTTGCCTCCATATTTTTGTAATTGCCTGGTTTAAGTTTAAGACATTGGCTTCTGACCAATGATTCCCATTCTTCAATGGGCTATGTCATTATATCATGCTATGATCACTCTTCCCCAGAGAATCCTTCACTGTGTGTTCATTAATTTAATTTTGTCTCAAATGATATGAGAGAAAGCTGAGCCACTACAGGAGCTTTTTGCAGGATTTCCAAAGATGAATTAGATAGCATCTGGTAGCTATCCTTGTATAACGGATTTTTGTCATTAGTCCTCTGCACAAGAGCACGAATACATATTGATGGAAAGGGACACCCATCATAAATGGTCAGACGATTCAAGCCCACGGCTGTATATTTTTGTTATTCAGCATTCAACAGTGCCACTTCTCACACTCAACTGATTAGTTGATTATCTCAGAATTTGAATGGATGTATTTTGGGAACAAGCTTATCATTTACAGACATTACTCCTTAATACAATTTGAAACATGCATTGCTCTGATAGAGCTGTTGCCTCATAGTACCAGAGATCTGGGTTTGTTCCTGATACCTGGTGCTGTCTGTGTGTAGTTTGCACATTCTTCCTGTGATCATGTTGGTTTCCTCCAGGTTCATTGGTTTCTTCCCCTTTCCCAAAAAATATGCAGGTGTGTAGATTAATTGGCCACTGTAAAATTGCCCATATGTGTATGGTTTGATTGAGAAAGTGGGATAACATAGAAACAAGTGAGAATGGGTGATATACAGCATGGAAACAGGCCCTAACATAATAAACACAGATAATAGTGAGGTAATTGCCATCACCACCCGAGTTACTGGATGGGTGGAGGGCATATTTGGAATATTCCTGCAACTATTATATCGTTTTGACAAGAGGCAGATTTCAAAAATACTGGCCATGTTCTGCTTACTGAGGGAAATGCATGAGAAGGAAGGTGAAATCAAAAGAGGTGAACACAACCAATGAGAGTAATATGGAAATTTAGTGAAAACTGCACATGGAAATAGGATCATCCTCTCACTGATTTTTTTTTTAATGATCTCTCACTTAGACATTTTGTGAAATATCCCAAGGGAGAGAAATACTTTACAGAAGCTGGAAAACTAAAATGAAACAGAAAATACTGGAAACACACAGCATTTGTGAAGAGGGAAACCATGAATGATTTGAGCTGAGGACCATTTATTAATACATTCTGTTAGAATATGTGTTATATGCACTCTCTATTCAGCTTGAGCTGCATCTTCCACACACATCCTCTTGATCTCCCTCATTATGTGAAAATAAGTTAAATATTCTGCATAATGCTTGATGGCATTTTATGGTGTGATTGCCCTAATCCTTAACTAAGACCCTGTGTGGATTGCTCATTTGGAGAAAAGAGTACTAGGATGGAAGGTCAATGTTGGCTTGTGCTTCTTTGTTGGTTGTTTTATTCATCATCTCTGCGTTAAGTTGAGTTTTGTGTCCACTTAACAGACCGACCATCTCAACATATGTGCTATTCTCGGTACTCTCTTAAATACAGTGGCTCACCTAACCACTTACATATTGTCAACTGATTTACACTTTGCCCACTTTCATCAATCTAACTAAAGATCACAATTCCTTTCAACCAGCTACCCCTGATGTTGCTGTATGTACACCAGACACTTGCAGGTGAAATTTCTGTATTGCTAAGCTTCCAATGATTCTCATTTTTAAAAGGGTGGGAATACTGAACCACTTCACCAGATTTTCTTAATCTGATATATTTGAACATTTGTCCTTTTTTTCCCATCTGGTGTCAGCAATATAGGGCTCACAGAGAATGGGTTTGCCAGGGAGAGCAATGAAAGTTCATGAGAGCATCGATAAATAGTCAGCAAGACTACATTCTGCATCTGATTCTTTTATAAAGTTGAAAGATTTTTACTTCACACCATGTTGTATGCATGATGAGTTTAAAAGAGGTGGTATAATCCAGTTAAAAGTGTACGTATTTATTTTTTTAGAAAATGGTACTGGGGCTGATGGCAATGCGCAGCTTGGACTAGGAAACATAGAAACATAGAAAATATGTGTAGGAGGAGGCCATTTGGCCTTCGAGCCTGCACCGACATTCATTGTGATCATGGCTGACCATCCACAATCAGTGACCCGTGCTGCCTTCTCCCCATATCTCTTGATTCCGTTAGCTTCTAGAGCTCTATCTAACATTCTTTTAAATCCATCCAGTGCATTGGCCTCTACTGCCAAATGTGGCAGAGAATTCCACAAATTCACAACTCTCCGGGTGAATTTTTTTTTTCTCATCTCAATTTTAAATGGCCTCCCCTTTATTCTTAGACTGTGACCCCTGGTCTGGACTCACCATCATTGGGAAAATTTTTCCTGCAACTCGCTTGTCCAGTCCTTTTATAATTTTATACATTTCTATAAGATCCCCTCACATCCTATGAAATTCCAGTGAACACAAGCCCACTCTTTCCAATCTTTCCTCATATGACAATCCCGCCATCCTGGGGATTAACCTCGTGGACCTATGCTGCACTGCATCAATCGCAAGGATGTCCTTCCTCAAATTAGGAGACCAAAACTGCACACAATACTCCAGATGTGGTCTCACCAGAGCCCTATACAACTGCAGAAGGACTTTACTCCTGTACTGAAATACTCTCGTTATGAAGGCCAACATTCCATTAGCTTTCTTCACTGCCTGCTGTACCTGCATGTTTACTTTCAGTGACTGGTGTACAAGGACACCCAGTTCTCATTGCACTTCCTTTTTTCTAATCTGACACCATTGAGATAATAACCTGCCTCCTTGTTCTTGCTGCCAAAGTGGATAACCTCACCTTTATCTACATTATACTGCATCTGCCATGAATCTGCCCACTCACTTAACCTGTCCAAGTCACCCTGCAATCTCCTAGCATCCTCTTTGCAGTTCACACTGCCACCCAGCTTTGTGTCATCTGTATATTTGCTAGTGTTACTTTCAATCCCATATTCTAAATCATTCATATATATTGTAAATAGTTGCGGCCCCAGCAGCGAGCCTTGCGGCACACCACTCGCCATTGCCTGCCATTCTAACAGGGACCTGTTCATTGCTACTCTTTGTTTCCTGTCTGCCAACTAATTTTCTATCCATGTCAATAGCCTACCCCCAATACTGTAATTTTGCCCACTAAACGTCTGTGTGGGACCTTATCAAAGGCTTTCTGAAAGGCCAGATACACTACATCCACTGGCTCTCCTTCATCCATTTTACTTGTCTCATCCTCAAAAATTTCCAGAAGATTAGTCAAGCAGGATTTCTCCTTCATAAATCAATGCTGACTTGGACCAATCCTTTTACTGCTATCAAAATGTACCATTATTACTTCTTTAATAATTGACTCCAGCATCTTCCCCACCAAGCTAACTTGTCTATAATCCCTGTTTTCTCTCTCGCTCCTCTCTTGAGAAAATTAGCTACCCTCCAATCCACAGGAATTTATCCTGAATCTATAGAACATTGAAAAATGATCACCAATGCATCCACAATTTCTAGACCCACTTTCTTAAGTACCCTGGGAATGAGACCATCAGGCCCTGGGGATTTATTAACCATCAGTCCCATCAATCTACGCAATACTATTTCTCACCTAATGCAAATTTCTTTCAGTTCCTCTGTCTCCCTAGATCCCCTGCCCTCTAGTACATCTGGGAGATTGTCTGTGTCTTCCTTAGTGAATACAGAACCAAAGTACCTGTTCAACTCTTCTGCCATTCCTTGTTCCCCATAATAATTTCACCTGTTTCCGTTTGTCTTTTACCCACATTTGTCTTTACTAATCTTTTTCTGTTAACATACCTAAAGAAGCTTTTACTATCCTTCTTTATATTCTTGTCCAACTTACCCTCATACTTCATCTTTTCACCCTGTAATGCCCTTTTTGGTACCTTTTGTTGTCCTTTGAAAGTTTCCCAATCCTCTGGCTTTCCATTACTCTTTACTATGTTATACACCTTTTCTTTTAGTTTTATTCCATCCTTAACTTCCCTTGTCAGCCACGGTTGCCTCTTACTTCCCTTATAATTTTTCTTCCTCTTTGGAATGAAATGATCCTGCATCTTCTGGATTAAGCCCAGAAATTCCTGCCATTGCTGTTCCACCGTCATTCTTGCGAGGATCATTTTCCAGTCGACATTGGCCAGCTCCTCACTCATGCTTTCATAGTTCCTTTTGTTCAACTGCAACACTGACACTTCTGATTTAACATTCTCCCTCTCATATTGCAGATTAAAACTTATCATATTGTGGTTACTACCTCCTAGCAGTTCCTTTTTACTCTGACCATATATATGCCTTTTTATCATGCTGCTTTGAAAAACACCGGACAGAAGAATAACCTAATATTAATATAGTTTTTGTCTAAGGTGTTCTGCAACATTTGCATTAATAGGAATGTTGTTTATAGCAAATTGTGTTGGTTGAAAATAATAATATGTTCTTTCCTCTGCAGGAACTTGACCAGATCATCAGTCAAATGATGCATGTCGCTGAATATTTACAATGGGATGTGACCGAACTCAAACCAGTATGTAACTTCAGCTCTCGCTCACTTGGTGGTGCTATAAGAACACTGGGTGGGTGGGATTGGAAACATTGAAACCTTTGTTTAATGATCAATAATTGAATTCACTCCTTCTCAAGAAGGACCTCGTATTTGTGCACATTTTCTTTAAATTAAGATTTATTTATTTTCCTTAGAAATGTTCCTGGATCATGACATTGAGGTCAAATGTCCTGAATACTAATCTTAGATAATGAGTGCACATGCATGAAGCAGCATTAAAAATATTCAGTAACTTACTCAGACAAGCTTGGCCCAGGGCAATTCAATCGTCCCTAAAGAATAATGAATGACATATTGATACTTGATCAGTTAGACATGTTTAGGCTTCTATCAGTAGGTATATGTTTACATGTGAAAAGGAGAAGGGATATTTTTAGTTAAAAAAAATTAAGCTTATTCTAGAAATAGATTTTTACAGTAATTTTGCAATAAAAGTTATCGATGATTCATAATTAGATGTAGTCACACATTAAGGACTTGAAGCATGAATGCTGTCTGCAAGTCACAAAAACAGTTCTCAACTGAATGATCTGTTTGACCTATTTTCCTCCTGCATAACCTACTCATTGTCTCCACCCCGTCCCCTGATCCCTTCACCCCCTCTGGCCCCCCAGGACTTTATGTATGCCAGAACATATCACATGGAGTAACTAATAATAAAATAATTTCAGATAAATGATCTCTGTTTGTAATAGTTGCAAATAATTCATGTGTACTGATGTATAGTGTTCTCAATAGTCATCTGATCTTGGATTAATGTTGTTTCATTCATCTATTGTTCTCTATCTGTTCTCTATTGATTGAAATATAAGTAATTTTGCATATGCGTGGACATGAGTTTCCAGTTAGATGCCGGCCTATTAAGCAATTGATCCACTGTAAAATTAGAAGCAATGTTGTAACACCTCTTGATATCTTCAATTGATATCACAGAAAAGCACTGTGGACAAATTAGGGGTCATCCAGTGATACCATTGAGGAATGTATAACATTGTACTTTGTCATCTACTGCTTTTAGCCTCTTATTTCTATTTTGATCCCATTTTAAATTCAGTCTTCTACATTTTGATTAAAAATGATCACTGGCAAAGTGACTACATGCTCTCATTAATATGTTTTGAAACTTGGTGAATTTAGCAGATTTAGTTTCAAATTGGATCCTATTCTCTTACAAAAAAACTACTTTTGACGATAATTTGACTGGGGTTGTTTTAATTCCCCGCATGAGAAATTATTACTCTGAATGTGCATAACTATTAGTTTGTTCTTATTATCCCATTGAACATTTGAAGTAGGTGAAGGGGCTGTCCCACTGTGGCAACCTAATTGGCGAGTTTAGAAGAGTTTGCCCTCGATTCATACTCGCAGCATGGTTGACACGGGGTCCTAGGAGGTCTTTGTAGCTCTCCTTCATGCTCAAGAGTAGTCCCCGTGTACTCGAGGCCTCAGCTAGGTCACAGCGTATTTTTCAACATGCTGAAAAATTCCCGCCAGTACAAAAAGGTCGCCATGAAAAAAATCGATATTTATTTTACTCGTAGGTTTAGTGAAAGTTAGTCGGCATGTTAGTCATAGGTAATCGAGGGTAGTCGAAGGTAAACAAAGGTAGTTGAAGATAGTCATAGATAGTCTTCAACATAGTCGAAGGGAGGTTGAAGGAGATCGTCTTCACTCTGCACTATTCGGTGTCCAATTTTCCCGAAGCTAGTCGAAGCTAGTCTTCAACATAGTCGAAGGAGATCGAAGGAGGTCTTCTACATAGTCGAAGGAGGTCTTCATCATGACACTTTTTCAAACTCTCCTAAAATCTTCTAAACTCGTCAATTAGGTCACCGCAGTGAGACAGCCCCTTGAGTGTGTACACACACACGTGTACAAATAAGTTTTATAATTGGCATTCAAGGAAAAGATTAAAGAAATAATTATGTTATTCTATGTTCTTTAATTTGCATTCAAGGAACATGTGAGAGGGGAAAAAATTAAACATGAAAGATATTTGAAGCACCATTTACATTTTGTTCAGCAAATGCTTTTATTCCAGGACCTGTATAGAAATGGACTTCAGCACTCAAATAAACCAAAATCATCTTCCCTCATATAAGTAATAATAAAAATGTAGACTTTTACTTAAAGCCGAGTTTTCACTGAAGTACTTTTGGATTTATTTTCCACTGGTATTTAAATCCAGTTTAATTTAATTTAATAACCTGATTAACTAGTGCTTGTGCTGAAGCCCAAAATAATTTATATATAATAGATTCATAGATCCCTTTAAAAGTTAAGAATTTGAATAGAATCCAGTGTATACATTTTAATCGGTATAAAATTCACAAAAATGCTTCGTCCCTTAAAAATTGCATAAATATTTGAAATTAAAATTACACGTTGAAATTATATTGTCTTTAAAATTGTCAAAATGACATTTACATGCAATAGCAACATGATAAAAATATGTGCAGCTGTTTCTCTGTCCAAATATAAATGACTCTTTAATATATTGATTGAAATGTGGAGCAATTTATGAAGCATGGTTTATCAATAAATATGCTAGAAACAATGAGCAATATTAAAATAATGACAGATTTTTTTTGCCAACATCAAACAGTGATTCACTAATTCAGAGATATTGAGCAAAAACACAACTTACTTTCACCTGGAGAAGAGAAGTCTTTCTATTGTGTCTGACTCTTCCTGACTTTTACACCAACATAAGTGCAGCCCATGTTGAAAGTCGGGTGTTGGCACATTTGACCATTTGTTCTGTTGCTGGCCACAGCACCAAATCCAACGGCAGACCATGAAGTCCAGCCATCCCTGAGCTGAGGGGATGGATGGACTGCATCCGGCTCTGCAGCTTTCAACCGGCCAAAGTTAACTGGACCCATTCATTTGAATAGGCCACTGTATGTAATTGATCATTAAAAAAGAGAGAGATTAATATGATGATAATATTCATGATGCAGCTTTATAGGACTTTGGTTTGGCCGCATTTGGAGTATTCTGTGCAGTTCTGCTCGCCCCATTACAGGAATCATGTGGAGGCTTTGCAATGTTTGCGGAGGAGGTTTACCAGAATTATGCATGGATTAGGTGGAATTAACTGCAGGGAGAGGCTGGACAGTCTTGGGTTGTTTTCCCTTGAACGCTGGAGGTTGTGGGGAGACTTGATAGAAGTGTATAAAATTATTAAATGCATAGTTAGGGTGGACATTCTGAATCTTTGCACCAGGATGGTAAAATCAACTACTAGAGGGCATAGCTTTAAAGTGAGAGGGGCAAAGTTTAAAGGAGATGTATGGGGCAAGTTGTTTTACATAGAGGGTGGTGAGTGCCTGGAATGCACTGCTGGTGGTGGTGGTTGAAACAGATATGTTAGTGGCATTTAAAATACTTTTATAAAGGCATAGAGATATGCAGGGAATGGAGGGATGTGGCTCATGTGCAGGTAGATAGTGATGGTCTTGGCATTATGTTTGGCACAGACATTGTGCGTCAAATGGTCTGTTCTTGTGCTGTACTGTTCTATGTTCTATAATTTTTTTTATCACAAATGGGGTTTAAAATATTAATTTGATATTTTATAAATTATTTATAATTATTTAAACATATTTCAACTATTAAAGAGATTGAGAAAGTCAAAAAGACTGACTGCACGTCGGTCAAATGCCTAATGGGGTGAAGAGGAAGCATTTGCAACATGAGACCTAGATACTATGTGTGAAATTGGCGAAAGTGCTAGACGTGGAACTTAACTAGTTCTACAGCGTCACACCAGGGTTAGTGCGATGGCTATGATTGTCGATTTTGGGTTACATTGTGCGTGTTTTATGGAAAGTAAATGACTTTTATGTGATGATCTCTTGACACTTCGTGTTGTGTCTGTCTTTACTTCCATGACATTGTAAGACATTTACAAATATTAATTGTGCATTTAACAATACTTTTGTATCATCTGTCACTGGTTTTATAGCCAAAGTTGTCTAAGATTGTTTTTATCTAATTTTTTGAAGCACCAAGTAATGTCTTCAATTCAGCTGGGGCATTGCTGATTCTAAATAATCATGTGAAGCAAGCCGATATAATGTAGCACAAAATGGTACTGCATTCCAGCAAATTTGTGATTTGGATTTGTGCAGGGTCTCTCGAGATAATAAAGCAGAAGATAAATCTTTGAAAGTTTCTGAACATTTTGAAAGAACAATGAGTATAATGCATTGGAATGCAGGGATTCATTAATAAAGATGTAAAGTACAAAAAGCAGAGTGGTTATATATATAGAAAATGTTGAAAACACCTAACAGGAGTACAGAAGGTTAAGAAGAGATTTACTGGAAATGTACATGATTGTGACTGCCTTAGATCAGATAAATGAAAAGAATCTGTTCAGATTAGTTGACAATTCACAACCGAGGTGTCTTACAACACATTGAAAGACAAATAATACAGCAAGGGCAGTGTGGGGTTGACAAAATACTTTCTTTACTGCAGAGTACTGATGATTTCGAACTCACTGCCTTTAAAGATGATGGAAACACAATTAAATCCAACTGCTCAAAAGGGCATATGAATGAAAACAATTTACAAGTTGTAAGGACAAAGACGGAGGAATGGAGCTGAATATTTGGCTGTATATGGAGTCAGGATGGAATCAATGGACTGAATGGTAGCCTGTACTCTATGAAGCATGCTCCCGGACAGAGGAAAGAAAAATTCAAGGATGTGAGGAGGCGGGTAAAGGGCTTGTCCCACTTGGCGATTTTTTCCGGCGACTGCCAGCGTCATTGACTGATGTATCAGGGTCG
The DNA here is from genome assembly GCA_963514005.1 of Raja brachyura. Next base: position 94,737,959 of record OY740782.1, read on the forward strand.
CCGAAAGATTTTACACCTTTCAAAATCCAGCTGCAACAAAAAGAGTGTTGCGACACTTGAAGAAACCCCATCAATACATCATCGCACCGAGTCATGCCGCAACCATTTTGATGAACTGATACATCAGTCAATGATGCCGGCAGTCGCCGAAAAAATCGCCGTGGGACAGGCCCTTTGAAGAGAGAAAGGAATTGTGTTGCATTTCCCAACAGTTGATATATGGTGATGGTGTCAGCATCGTGGGAACATCCATCCAAATTACTAAGGACATTTACCCACTGTTCAATATTTATATTAAAACCCTAAACTGTGTATAAAAAAAGTTTAACAAATTCTTTAAATAATAAACCGTTGAAATCCCACCGTGCCTACGTTTGGGGCTAGTTCATGATCAGTTTACTTGAGTGGGGTGGGGTATATTTAGGAAATGAAAAAAAGATAATAAATTGCTTGTGTTTGACTGTTAAACTTTACTTATGTAACCATGTTTAGGTGTTTATTGTTTAAGGGTTTCCAATGTACAAACACTGATATTGTTCAGCTCTAATATTTGACTATTTGGAGGAAACCTCTATTGATTGAAATTATCATCTAATTTAATTGTATTCTTTCCTCCGTTTGCTAAGTGAGCAGTTTGCTTTCTCTCCGATATTTCCCTCTTCTGATACCTTTCAATGAATCATAATTCATAATTCAGCATTTTAATTTATTATTTATGTAAGAAAATTAGTATTTAAATAACTACAATGTACCTTTACACCTTGCACATCTCTTTGTGGTACAGAGCAGAACTCTATTAAGGGGTCTCTAGCCCGGGGATGTGCATTCAGAATTCCAAGCTTGAAGAATTCCAAGCGCACGTTCTCTGAATGTTAATTGAGATTTTTATTAACTATTTGGCTTCAGGTACATGCTGCTAGCAAACTTCTGGGGACAAGTGGCACTGCAAGTTCAGGTTGCATGTTTAACTTTGAAATTGTTTCAAAATCCAGTCTGTCGGAGATGCTGTAAAGAATTAATTTGAAATATTGGCCAGTTTTAAACTTCTACCATTTTGATTTGATTGCAGTGCTGTCTCCTAGTCAACTTAAAAGTGCTATAATGAGCTGATTTTTAACCTTGGTTAATGAGTTTAATTAGAAATTAAATGATGCATCTCCACCTCAAGGAGGCCTGTTATCTGCTCACTACATAAGGATCAAGTATTGCCTAAAAATATATACATTTTCTTTCCTCATTAGACTAATAAGAATTAGACTTAAATATTCTAAAGCAAGAGTAAAAGTGGCATGGATAATCAAAAGCTTGTTGGCAATTAATATGGTATGAACTCTAGATGAGAAGGGCAGCTCAGGCGTATAAACCTAAAGATAAAAACAGCAAATGCTGGAAGTCTGATGTAAAATGAAGGACTGTACAGCTGTTGCTTGACATACTGAAAGGGAAGCAGAATTAACATTTTACGTCCATGTCTTTTCATCAGAAACAGGGCACATAATTCTGCACCTTGAAACATAATGTTCATATTTATTTATTTTATGTTATTAGTGATGGTGGGCAATCTAATTGGGGTTACACGATTGCGCTCTTTCTTTGTGGACAGTTAAGGGGCTTTTGTAGATTATCATGGGGAAATCACACAGCACAGAAATTGGCCCTTTGTCCAACCAAGTCCATGATGATCATTTTGCCCATACATGGTGATCCCATGGATGCCAATCCCATGAGCCCACATTAGGATGGTATCCTTTGATGCCTTTCCTATTGTAGTGTCTGCTTCAGTGCAACTCAAATATTTGTTGTATAGTCAAATATCTTGTATCAGATTCTACTATCTCCTCTGGCAACATACTTCAGATGTTAATCACTGTGTAAAAAACCTTCAGATCCCCTTTAAAACTCCCCTCACCTTAAACTTATGCCATCTTGTTTTTGATACCTCTAGCAGGAGGAAAAGATGTTCACTAATTTGCCTGATTTTGAAAAGATTCTGCATCTGCCAATAATGTTAAATTCATTTGTTGCATCAACATCTCATAAGATAACTAATTGCTTGGTAATTTAATTGATTAATTGTTGTTTGAAAGAGTTAGATGTTATAGTAAAGTACCTTGCTACTTGTTCAGACAGGAGGGTTACGTTTACACAAAAAAATGCCACCTCAGTCACTTAAACTAAACAATTTAGATTTTCTCTAAATATTTCACTGTGAAATGGCATAACTGAAAAGCTATGTGGCTGGAGATCATCAGCAACAGATCAACACTAAAAAGTGCTCCAAACAGAATTGGTGTTTGTGTAAAACTGCCTTAGTGTGCACGATTCAGCAATTTTCTTAGAATGTGCAGCCCAATGAGTTTCCAACTAAGTATTTACATTTTTTTAAGGGAAAACGTGGAAATGAAGTATTTGTTGCTTGTCATCATTTATGTTTAAATAAAAATTCCTTGCCTCCTAGAAATATACATTAATATAGCACATAAATAGACCTAACCTTGTATAAATAACATGGCTAGCTAGGTCATCTTCCAAATATAAGTATATAAATCATTGCAATCTTTACAAATAGTGTATTACATAGAACTCTTACCAATTACTTAAGATTAGAACAATTGAATTGCATAAGAACAAATTAAGAGAATTATTTCTTCACAAGTCAACACAAGAATAGTAACTGACAGCTAGCTCAGTGAACAGACTGAAGCAGAAGAAGACACAATAACATTGTTGATTGCTGGTGACCCATTGATGCATGACAATAAGATTTGCATGGAGAATTGGGTACAATTTTTACAGAGTAGTCATTCTTTCTTTGCATTCCTCAAACATTTGAAATGTAAATAGAAGTTTATTTGGAGTATCGATGCAGTTCTGGTCGCCCCATTACAGGAAAGATGTGGAGGCTTTGGCAAGGGTACAGATGAGGTTTACCAGAATGTTGCCTGGATTAGAAGGTTACTGCTTCAAGGAGAGATTGGATAGACTTAGGTTATTTTCTCTGGAAAGTCAGAGGTTGAGGGGAGACTTGATAGATGTATACAGTCAGAACCTTTTTTCCCCACATTGGAAATGTTCACCAATAGTGGCCATAGCTATAAGGTAAGAGGGGGTAAGTTTAGTGGAGAGGTGAATGCAAGTCTACAATGCATTGCTGGGAATGTTGGTGGAGGCAGATACAATAGTGGCATTTAAGTGGTTTTAGATAGGCACAATGAAGTGCAGGGAATAGAAGGATGTGGATCAAGTATGGGCAGATGATAGCAGTTTAACGGACCATCATGTTCATCTCAAACGTTGCAGGCTGAAGGACCCATTCCTGAACTATACTGTTTGATGTTCTATGTAGAAAACAAAAGGTTCACGGAAAATTGGAACATGTTGAATTGATGTAACAATGTCTGTTTGATTGTATCTTTGGGCTGGTGGAACATTTCTGTAAGTATCCAGGTGGTGACTTTTCCTTATTTTTCACATAAAGGACGAGGAAGCTTGGCATGATCCAAAAAAATCTTACCTATTCTACAGCTGCAATGTAGAAAACATTCTATCAGGAAGAACATATAACAGGATGCATAACAGCAAGAGCACACCCCAGGAACCCACATGAAGTTGCAGAGAGTTCTGGATGTAGCCCAGTCCATCACACATCTCCTGCCCCCACCCCCATTGACTCCATCTATACTTCAGGCTATTTGGAAAAAAGCAGGCATCATAATCAAGGAGCATTTATACCCTGGTATTTTTCCCTTCTCTCCTCTTCTGTGGGGATAAAAGTTACAAAAGCTTGAGCGAATATACCAACCATATTGCAATCCTTACTATAAAGTCTGATAAGCTCAACAAATTCAATTCATAAACAGTTTCTTCCCTGTTGTCATCACACTACTATATGGTCTAAGGTGTGGTCTTGATCTCCAAACCTACCTCTTTGCAGCCTTTGCATATCTTTTCATCTGCACATTCTTTGTAACATATAATGTTGTAACACTATATTTGGCACTCTGGTATTTTTCTCTTTGCATTACCTGTGGTACTTAAGTATGTCTTGATCGTCATCAAATATAGTAGGATTTCTCGAGATAGTAGACAAACACATTTTTTCACTATATCTCACTTCACTTCACAATTATAAACCAATACCAATAAAGCTAATGGTGAAAAAAAAAGATGTTCCAGGCAATTGGAAATCAAAAGGTCCAGAGAGGGTAGAAGGCCAGCAGGGGCAGTCCAGGAGGAGGAGAAATGTTGGAGACGGAAGAAGGGTTTGTCACTCGGGGGTATGAATGCTTTCCCAGGGAAATAGGCCTGGAGGTGCAGGCAATAGAAAAAGAGTTCAAATCTTTGATGTTGTGCCAGCAGTTGGTAATCACTGTTGATGTCTGCATATTTTTAACATGAAAGCATAAACTGGCATGGGTACCAAAATCCCTCTTACTTCAGTCGGGCAGAAGTTTGTTGTGGTAAGTTAAACAACACAGAAGCATACTCGGTGTGAGAGAGTTATTATAAACAAAATATATTTCAGAAGTCTTACTTTTAATGAGATTATTCCATTTAAAAGCAGTTGCAGTAGATGGGTCGATGGTTAGGTTTTCAAGATGATTCGGCAGCACACTGGCACGGTGGTAGAACCGCTGCTCACAGTTCCAGAAACCCAGTTTCGATCCTGACCTCGGGTGCTGTATGTGTGGAATTTGCACATTCTCGCTGTGATCATGTGGGTTTCTGCCCACATCCCATTGATGTGCGGTTTGTAGGTTAATTGGCCTCTGTAAATTGCCCATCAGTGTGTCGGAAGTGATAAGGAAGTGGTATAACATAGAACTAGTATGAACAGGACTGAAGGGCCTGTTTCCATGCTATATATCTAAACTGAACTAAACTAAAGTGACCATAACATAGATTAAATTGTGTGCAAGTTAACTGTGTTTATGAAGGTTTTTTTTTCATTTGATAGATTCTTCAGGAGATGATGGAAGAGATAGATTATGACCATGATGGTACGGTGTCTCTGGATGAATGGATTCAGGGAGGAATGACAACCATCCCACTCCTGGTTCTCTTAGGTCTCGAAACGGTGAGTTTCAAATTGTTTCTGCCTATCTTTAATTGTTCAGGCAATATTCATAAGAAAATAAATGCATCAAATACGGAATTTGAGCTCATCTCCTCTTCTTGACAGAGGTCATTGATTGTATACTATTTATGCAGTGCAAGTTATTTTCTGGATATATGTCCAAGCAGAGATTTTTCATGAGTGAATCTTCAGAGTGAGAGTCATAATGCTTTATTGCATGGAAACAACTTATTTGGCCCAACGTGTTCATGCCAACTAAGATGCCTAACCGTGATAGTCCTACTTGCCTGGGGCTGACCGATATTCTGTACATATACTGTACCTGCCCAAGTATCTTTTAAATCTCATAATTTTACCAACCTCTACCACTTCTGCTGTCTGCACTATAGAAAGTTGGGGGGACAGTCATATCACCAAGGTTGAGAAGCACTTAGGATTTAGTCAGTGGTTGAGGGTGAGGAACCCTCAGTCCTTTTACTTGCCCAACAAATATGAGCATCTTGTTAACTGCATTGATGAAAGCATCATGCCAGCAGTAAAGTGACATGGTAGAAAGGGCTTTTCATGTTATGCTTATTGAAAGGAATGTGGTACTAGGTGGCGGTGGGAGGGGTGATGGGTAGTGTGAAATGAGTGACAGATGTACTTCTACGTGGCTGTGAGTTTGTATCTGGTCGGGAGGGGGGAGGGGGGTATCATGATTTTTGTAGACCACATGAGAATTATCAACACAGACAAGCAAAAATAAATTTGTGCAGAGGGAGAATGAAGAACTCTGATCTAAACGAACAAGCTAAATAACAAAATAAAGAATCAGTGCATTGCCATCTGAGCCATGGTCAATTTGGCATTGGCCAGACAGTCCAGGGCATGATGGAAAGAGGGTATCTGTTTATATGGCACCAGCAATAGTGGTAGGGAGGAAGGCTCTGTTCAGTTTGATACATTTCACTTGTGTTGGATTACTATACCGTTGAATTAAATATCTGGGCTGAATTAAACTAAATAGTTTAGATGCTTCAGATGAGGACATTTTCAATTTTCCTACCAATTAGGAAAATAAAATGCAGAAACACAAATTCATAACTACATTTGCACTGTGGATACAACCAGAGGGCTACAAGGTGGCGCAGCGGTAGAGTTGCTGCCTTATAGCGCATGCAGCGCCAGAGACTCGGACTCGATCCCGACTAAGGGTGCTGCCTGTATGGAGTTTGTATGTTCTCTCTGTGACCGCGTGGGTTTTCGCCGAGACATTTTGTTTCCTCCCACACTACAAAGACGTACAGATTTGCAGGTTAATGTGCTTGGTATAAGTGTAAATTGTCCCTAATGTGTGTAGGGTAGCGCTAATGTGCGGAATCGCTGGTCGGTGCGGACTCAATGGGCTGAAGGGCCTGTTTTCGTGATGTATCTCTAACATAAACTAAACCAATGAATAAGCTATTTCAGATCTGGTCGTGCATACTGAGACAGAATTGGTTAGCAATCGTATTGTGAAGGATTGCAGCTCAGGCATACTTTAGTTTAAAGGATTACAACAAAAGATATGTTTACCATTTCCTTTGTTTGAAACAAGATCTAAAATGTAAATAAACGCATGTAAATGAATAACCTGAGATGAATTGAAAGAGATATAATTTCAGATATTTAAAGAACTATTTCAAAATTCACAGAATTCCATTTAAGAAATTAAAGAGTTTAAGGATAATATTAGAGAGAAAGAAACAATTTATAGTCCTAACAGATTTATAGAGTACACCAGCAAGAACATCAAAACTTTATAGGAGTTTCTATAAAAAATGTATCAAAGAGAGCAACAGAAATAAATATTGTTCTTTTAGAAGCTAAAACAGTGAAATTAATAATAATGACTAATTAATAAGAAATATCTTGTATCCGTTTTCACTGTTAGAAGATTTGGCACACCAAAAATGATGGGTAGCCAGGGGCAAAAAAATGTGAGAAGCCTAAAATAATTAATATCACTGGAGAACAAGTACAAGACAAATGAATGGGACTAAAGGTCAACAAATCCCCTGGTCCTAATGGTATGAGAAAAGATGTCTGCCTTGGTAGGGAATGCATTTGTTGCAATCTTGCAAAATTCTCAGGATTCTGGAAAGATTTGATTAGATTGAAAAGCAGCAGGTGTCTATTGAAGAAATAAAGGAGAGGGAAAACAGGATTGCAGGGCTTAAGTTGGTTATTCTGTGAAACGTTTGGAATCCATAGTGAAGAAATGATATCAAGACACTAAGAAAACCATAAAATTACTAAATAGATTCATCAAAATTCTGTTTGTCAGACTTATTAGACTAAGGATATTAATAGCTGATAGAACAAATAAAACAAAGAATGTAACAATGTTGGATTTCCAAAGTACATTTGTACAGGTGTCAATATTGGTTACTGCATCAGTGTGTGGAGTGTAGCACCATCAACTAGCCGAGATATTGGTTTGGACAATAGAAAACCAAGACCAGCAGGGATAAACAGTATTTTTTCCCCAGCACCTGCAGCAGGTTGTATTTAGCACAAGCCCAGCAAGTCTATTTATTATGCAAGGTAAATTTTGTATTTTTGATTTAACCATATAACCATATAACAATTACAGCACGGAGACAGGCCTTCTCGGCCCTTCCAGTCCGTGCCGACCATTTATTTTCCCCTAGTCCCATCTACCTGCACTCATACCATAACCCTCCATACCCTTCTCATCCATATGCCTATCCAATTTATTTTTAAATGATACCAACGAAACTGCCGCCACCACTTCCACTGGAAGCTCATTCCACACCGCTACCACTCTCTGAGTAAAGAAGTTCCCCCTCATGTTACCCCTAAACTTCTGTCCCTTAATTCTAAAGTCATGTCCTCTTGTTTGAATCTTACCTATTCTCAAAGGGAAAAGCTTGTCCACATCAACTCCGTCTATCCCTCTCATCATTTTAAAGACCTCTATCAAGTCCCCCCTTAAACTTCTGCGCTCCAGAGAATAAAGACCTAACTTATTCAACCTATCTCTGTAACTTAGCTGTTGAAACCCAGGCAACATTCTAGTAAATCTCCTCTGTACCCTCTCTATTTTGTTGACATCCTTCCTATAATTGGGTGACCAAAATTGTACACCATACTCCAGATTTGGTCTCACCAATGCCTTGTACAATTTTAACATTACATCCCAGCTTCTATACTCAATACTCAATTTTAACATTACATCCCAGCTTCTATACTCAATGATTTATAAAGGCTAGCATACCAAAAGCTTTCTTTACCACCCTATCTATATGAGATTCCACCTTCAAGGAACTATGCACGGTTATTCCCAGATCCCTCTGTTCAACTGTACTCTTCAATTCCCTACCATTTGCCATGTACGTCCTATTTTGATTTGTCCTGCCAAGGTGTAGCACCTCACATTTATCAGCATTAAACTCCATCTGCCATCTTTCAGCCCATTTTTCCAACTGGCCTAAATCACACTGTAGACTTTGGAAATCCTCTTCATTATCCACAACACCACCTATCTTGGTATCATCTGCATACTTACTAATCCAATTTACCACCCCTTCATCCAGATCATTGATGTACATGACAAACAACAAAGGACCAAACACAGATCCCTGAGGCACCCCACTAGTCACCTGCCTCCAACCCGACAAACAGCCGTCCACCATTACCCTCTGACTTCTCCCATTCAGCCACTGTTGAATCCATCTTGCTATTCCTGCATTTATACCCAACAGTTGAACCTTCTTAACCAACCTTCCATGAGGAAGTCATGTTTAATAATGTCTGCTACATTGCTGTTCATTGTTCAATAGTGTTTTGTATTTAATTTTTCATTTTCATTTTCAAAGTCATGTTAATTATATATTTATGAACATTCAAACAGTTTGATCATATTGACATATACAACATCTGGGTGGATTGGTTCTGAGAGTCTTAATATCCACATGTGTAGAAGTTAGTTTGTTGCCTTCGCCTAATTTGCTGGCAAGGTAATATAGACCACAATCAAGGGGGAAATTTATTAAGAAAGGTTTTGTGCAATCAAATAAAGTCGATCTGGTTTTATGAAAAGCAGACCTGTTTAGGGTTTTCAAGGCTGTAACAAGCAGACTTGACAGAGGGGAATCAATGGATGTAGTATATTTGGATTTCCAGCAGCATTTGACATTATACATAAGCTATACATACAGAATATACATCTGATTATAGTGATGTTACACAGAAACAGACTCATTGGTCTATGGAATCCACAATGACCATTAATCATCCATTTAAAACTATTTTGCATAAATCCCATTTTTTATTTCTCCCACTTTCTTGTCAAATGGACGTTTAATGTAAAAAAGTGTGAAGTCATGCTCTTTGGTAAGAGTATTCAAAAATGAAGATTGGAGATAGATTGTATCTGAATAGAGTCATAGAGATAGAGATATTTTTGTGTACAAAACAAAGAAGTTAGTGGGCAAGTGCATTATGCAGTTAAGAAGTCAAATTCCATATTGGCCTTCAACACAAGGGAACATGTTTAAAGGTACAGAAGTTTAATTGAAATCGTTCATTGAATTGGTGAGTTACACCCACACTTCAGTTTAGTTTAGTGGTACAGCTCAGAAACAGGCCCTACAGCCCACTGAATCCATGCTGACCAGCAATGTCTGCGTAGTAACACTATCCTACACACACTGGGAACACTTTTTTACAATTTGTTATCAAGCCAATTAGCCCATAAACCTGTACATATTTGGAGTGTGGGAGAAAACCGGAGCCTGAGGAGAAAAACCAACAAGTCACGGGAAGAACGTAAAACTCCTTACAGACAGTACCCGTACTCAGGATCGAACCGGGACTCTGGCACTGTATGGAAGCAACTACACCATGCCGATGCACAGCTTTGCACAGTCTTGTGCACAGTTTTGATCCTCTTATTTAAGAAACTATAAATTAGGATTAGAGGCAGTCTAAAAGAGATGTACCAGGCTAATTCTGGGATGAAGGCTTTACCTATTATGAATGGCTCAAGTAGTTAGAGTTTCCTCTTTGGAATTTAGAAACATGTAAGATCCTGAGGGGACAGGACAGGACAGACGTTCAAATCAGGAAACATTTCACTACACCAATTGGTGTAGGTGACAAATAAACTAACCTTGGAACCTTGGAAATTATTATGCATGAGTACAGTGAGGTACAGCTACACAAAAAATACTGCTTGTAGCAGCATTACAAGCAAATAGACTTGAACAAAAACAATGTATACACAAATGGCGCACAAAATTCTAAAAAAAAGATGAGTGTGCAGAGAGTACGACATTAGTGCAAAATATAATTAGAGAAACAAACAACTCCATGGTTCTTCTTCTTCTTCTTTTGTGTGGCGTGCACAGCCAAAAGTTGTTGGACAACTTGTTCATGGTTCTGCAAGAGGTGGTCTATTGTTGAAGTAGGATTTGAGTCATGTGGGTTGGTTGAAGAACCTTATAGTTGTTGTAGGAAGGTAACCTGGAGGTGTGGGACTTCAGCCTTCTCTACCAGCTGCCCAATGGTAGCAGTGAGAGGAGGGCATGGCCCATGATCTTAGGTGCCACCTTCTTGAAGCAGCATCTCATGTAGATGCTTCCAATGATGTGGATGCCTTCACCCATGATGGCTAAATCCACCAATCTCCTCTTGTGTTCCTGTGCATTGGAATTGGCAGGCTAGGCCAGCAGTGTTTCCCCTTGTGGAAGAGACTTGAATGAGGGAACTTGTTGAAACTTTATTTGTTGATGCCTTGAGTATTAGTTGAATACCACACCTTTTACAGGGTTCCCAATTTATTTGGTCTTGGCTGTAAAGAAGGATCTATGAGTTCAAGCTTCAAGAATGCCAAATAAAATATATTTCCCAACCTTTTCACCACCTTTTCATGATGTCCCAGCATTGACACAAATTATAGTACATCTTTAGCTGGCTGGCTGAGATTAGCTGACTCATGTTTCGCAGTGGTTATGTTCACCAATGCCTTCAGCAGTTCAAGCATCGAATGACCCATGTGACACCTACCATTGCAGCCTTTGTAACTCTACCATAAGGGGTGGTGGAAGAAGACTCTAAAAATGCTTGAGGATGAGGTCAATTCATATTGTGTCTTTTGTCTGACTAGTTAGCATGCAAACAAAAGCTTTTCACTGTACCTCAGTTTGCGTAACAATAATAATAAATTAAACTAAACTAAGATGGATTCTTGATAGGCAAGGGAGGGAAGTGAACGATTACAGGAATGGGAGCAGAGCTGAGATTGCAAATAGATCAACCTTCATCCATATAGTGGGAGAGGCCTGTTCCTGCTCTTAATTTGTACAACCGTATGGACCGATTAGTTCTCGCAGATGAAATGTTACCAAACATATGGTGCCAGTGTGTGACAGTGACTAATTATATGGTTGAAAGTGGTCAGCTATCATGTTTGATTAAAAGGCAGAAGTGACAAAGCATTTGAAAGGTCTTCAGATGAGTTGGTATGAACGGGCAGATGGAGGAACAGATGGCCAGCAGTGGAGCACTCTCTTACCCCTGCCTTGCCGCATGCTCAGAATGTGAGGAATTTGGTTGCTTTGTTGAAACTCAGTATCAAGTGGCCTTTCCTGCCGGGGACCGGGAACCGGATCAGAGCTGCAACAGCGGCGGCGCAGCGCTGAATTCACCGCGGAGCGGGCGATGCCTTCCTGGATTGCCATTTGGAGCTCCGGAGCATTGGGCCGCTACTCCAACATCGTGGAGCTATGGATTGGGAGAGCTTCCAACGCGTGCAGCGCTGACCATGATCGTGGAGTCCTGGGGCCCTTTGCCGAGCGCTGCCATCTCCGTCCAGCGCAGCCTGCGGACTTTGGGAGCCGCGGACTCCGGTAGGAGGTGGCCGATTCTGATGTCCAGGCCGCTGAGGATGTCCCCCAGCCCCGACGTCGGACGTACATCACCCCGGCGAGCGGGCCTGAACATCGGGCCGCCTGTAGCGGCGACTGTGGAGGGCTCGGGGAGACCCCGTCCACAGGTGGACATTAGAGGAAGATGACTGACTTTGGTGCCTTCCCTCACAGTGGGAAATTTTGAATCTGCAGTGTGGGGATGTTTTATGTTGAACTCTGTCGTGTGTTGTATTCTTTATTTTTATTGTATGGCTGTATGGTAATCACATTTCACTGTGCCATCTGGCACATGCGACAAATAAATGTATCTTGTATCTTGAGAAAGAAGGGCTCCTTTATAACATTAATTGTTTGTACACAATGCTGAGCAACAGAAGAGAAATACATTGGGAAGAAACCTTAAGTGCCCCTTGTAATATAATATGCAACTACCGTTTGCATATAATTGTTAAGACTTCTTAAAATATTTGTATTTATATGTTGCCTTATGCATTGCCTGAGATGAACATATTCATTGATGGATGAACACAGTCGGAATGTTTTTCCCAGGATGGAAATGTCAAAGACTAGAGGGCATAACTTTAAGGTGAAACGGAAAAAGTTTAAAATAATTGAGTGGAGCAAGTATTTTGTACAGAAGGTGGCGAGTGCCTGGGATAGTGCTGGAGGCAGATATAATAGTGACACTTAAGTGGTTTCTTGATGGGCACATTGATATGTAGGGAGTGTAGCGATACGGATCTTGTGTGGGTACTTGAGATTCATTTATCTTCGCATCATGTTCAGTTGAGCAGGGTGGAACATGCCTTTGATTATGCTGAGGATAGATACAAATTTCTGGAGTAACTCAGAGGAACAGGCAGCATCTCTGGATAGAAGGAATGGGTGACGTTTCAGGGTCGAGACCCTTCTTCATAATGAGGGGTCTCGAGCCGAAATGTTCCCCATTCCTTCTATCCACTCCATTCTATGCAGATGCTGATGAGTTACTTCAGCATTTTATGTCCATCTTCGGTGTAATCCAGCATCTGCAGTTCCTTCCTACATTTTGATTATGTTGTGTGCTTTTCCAAGACAGTACAAAGTATAGGCGGAGTCAATGGTGAGCAGACTCGTCTGTGTGAGACACTGGGCTATGTCTATACAGTCTTTGGCAGAACTGTTCCAACTTAAGCCATGGTGTAACTCAACTGTATGCTTTCTATGCTGCAACTGTAGAAGTTTGTAAGAACCATTGGAGACATGCTGAATTTTGTCAAACTTCTCAGGAAGTGGAGGTGTTGATATGCCATCTCTGCAATCGCATCAATGTGGTTGACCCACAGCATATTGTTGGTAATATTAATGCCAAAGAACTTGAGGCTCTCAACCATTGTCACTTTAGCACCATTGATGCTGATTGTGGCATGTCTCCACCATGCTTCCTGAAGTAGATCTTCATCTTGCTGACATTGAGGGTGAGGTTATTGTCCCTACACCATTTTACTAAGTTCTCTATTTCCTACCTTTACTCCGACGTCATTGTTTGTGATGCAGCTCACGACAGTGGTGACACCTGCAAACGTACAGATGAAGATAGAACCAAATTTGGTCATGCAGTCATGAATGTATAGGGAGACTGGGGACTGAGAATGTATCCGTGGGACACCGCTGTTGTGCATTGTTGTGGAGGAGTTGTCACCTGCAATTGATTGTGATCTGTGGGTCAGAAAGTTGATGATCCAGTGGCAGAGGGGGAACTGACTCCTAGGTCCAAGGGGTTAGAGATGAGTTTGGAGAAGATTATGGTATTGAAGGTGGAACTATACTCAATAAATAAGAGTATAATGAAGGAGTCCTTGTTGTTCAAATGTTCCAGAAATAGATTCAGGGCCAGGGAGATGGTGTCTGCTGTGGACCTGTTGCAATGGTAAGCAAGTTTCAGTGGATCAAGGCTGGCTGGGAGGCTGGAGTTATTGTTTTCATCTTCTTTCATGGGGCGTGCACAGCCTAAAGTTGTAGGACAACTTGTTCTATTTGATCTTCCGTTTGTGCACGTCGAGTTGATTGCATTAGTCGAAACAGGGCGGACCACGTGAAGGTTGCAATCTTACAACCCGGGAGTTATTGTGTGCCATCACCAGTCTCTCAAAACACTCCATGATGGTGGATGTCAGAACACAGGAAGGTAGTCAGGAAGGCACGCAACTTTACTTTTCTTTGGCACCTGGATGGTTGCAGATTTATTGAAGCAGGTGGGGACCTTAGAATGCAGGGGCCGCGGAACCAGGGTGGCTGGGGGGGCTGCAGCCCCTCCACTTTTTTGGCAAGACATGCTTTATAACCCAAAATTATACGGCCCGCAGTCATTTTTCTCTTCTTCTGAGGACCTCCGACATCCAGAATCTCAGAACAAACGCACAGTGAGTGCGGCAAAACCACAACCAACTGTGGCCGAAACCGACTGCCCTCCAAAACCCTCCCTCCCCTCCACTCAATGGCCAATCGCAGCGAGGTTCCCAGTCGAGATATAGGGCAGTGATTAGATTAGCCGCCGAGCGAAAGGGAGGTCGAGCCCTGAGAGGGAGGGACAGAGAGAGAGAGGAGGGAAATGGGGGATATACCCCCCCACTTTTTGAGTTGGGGGATGGCCTGTATTATCCCACAGTAATTAGAGGTCGAGCAACAACAAAAATTAATAATTGTGCCACAATCCCACACCCTCCCCCTGCTCGGTCGCTCCGCTTCCTCACCGGGTACCCCCAAGGCCGGTGATCAGTGATCGCTCAGCCCCCCCCCCCCCCCCCACTTTCAAAAACTTTCCGTGGCCCCTGAAATGGGGTAGAGAGGTTGGCGATGTCTGTAAATACCTCTGCCAGATTCACACCAGTCTGGAGGACGTATCCAAGGACTCCATCTGTGCCAGTTGCTTTACACGGATTCACTCTCAGAAAGGTCGATCTTACTTCTGCTATGGTAATTGTTGGTACAGACGCACCTGAGACAAGCAGGGCAGGTGACATTTCTCCACCGTCCTACTGTTCAAGGTGGTGTTTTATGCATTAAGTGAGTTGGGGCGGTTCCATTGTTGCCAGTGATACTGCCCTCCTTGGTTTTGTAGCCCGTTATAGTGTGCATGCCTTGCCACAACCTACAGGTTTCCAATCATTGCCTTAGAATTCAATCTTGGAAGCTCTTGGGTAGATATCTTGAACCTCTTGGGTTTGTTTCACTTGTTTTTCACCTGGGAGAGGACCTTGAGGTTCATCGACGGCTTTCTGTTTGAGAATATACGAATTGTCTTCTTTGGTACACGGTCGTCTACACACTTGCTGAAGAAGTCTGTGACAGCATATTCATATAGGTTAGCTGCAGATTCCTTGAATACAGACCAATTCACCGACTTAAAGCAGTGGTGAAGGATCTCATTTGTTTCCTTGGATTAGCACTGTATGACTTTCTATACCAGACCCTCTTACTTTAGTTTCTGCTTGTAAACAGGGAGTGAAAACACAGTTAAAGCCCTGTCCCACGGTACAAGTTCATTCCAAGAGTTCTCCCGAGTTTGCCCTGATTTGAACTCGGAGATTTACGGTAATGGCCACTCGTCGGTACTCGGGGCTCTTGTGGACATTTTTCAACATGTTGAAAAATCTTCACGAGTCTTCCCGTGCTTACCTGCCGTTGGCAAGTCTTTCCGAGTTCCTGCCGTTAGCGTTATGAGTCGCTAGGGAAAGATCCCCGAGCTCCGACGTACCCACTACGTTCATTCTCCGTGCTTATCACGAGTTTGATTTTTTTTTTAAACTCGGGAGAGCTCTTGAAATGAACTCGTACCATGGGACAGGGCTTTTAGGTGTTTGGATTTACCAAAGTACATTCTAGGAATGGAACGCATTTTTTTATGATGCTGTGTTGCAGTGGTTGAGGATGTTTGGGCCTCTATTTGGACAAAAGACATATTGATACTATTTTGGCAGCACACTCTTGAGGTTGGTCTAATTGAAGTCCCCTTAAAAAAAGGTCTTGGGGTACTTTGTTTCAAGGCTATTTGTGAAAAAGTATTGTTCACCAAGTGCAAGCTTAGCATCAGCCTGGGAGGCATGGCTATCCTGACAGCCATCAGGATAGCCAAGTGAATTCCTGCAGCAGAGTGGTATGGATGACACTTCACTGACATTGTAGGTCAAAGGGCCTGGTCCTGTGCTGTACTTTTCTATGTTCTATGTACTTGGCTAAAACATTGGTTGATGTCTCTTTCGGTTTGGATAGCTACCTTTAACATTCGCTTGAGCAGCCAAGGCTCAGCATCTTAGCTGAATAACAAAGCATCTCCCTTAGGTGGTATTAAATTATCATCCTTATTCATGGTAGGTCATTATTTTCAGATTATCTTTAAGAAAATCTTGGGAGCACTCTGCTAGTAAGGCAACAGAGAAAGAGTTTGATGTTTTCCAAGTTTTCAAGACAAATGCGGAGAGTTTTTTTAAAAATCAGAACCAAGTTCATGTGCACAAACTTCTGATGGTCATCAGATTGAGTTTAGAAGCATGACTTCCGGTGGCGCCATCATGAGGTGAAGACACCCTGCCAGCCAGCTCCACAAGAATGTTGAAGAAAACGGGTAAAAAACGCTGAAAAAAGACCTACTTGCCATCTGAAGTCTTAGTACCAATCCGGTGAGTGACGTCATCAGCCCTGCGACAACATGCAACGGACACCCGAAGATAAAGGGAAAACCCGGCTGCCGACCGCCCGTGGGGAACGGGACCCGGCAGGCCGCTCTGAAGCCCCGGTATCGGGTAGAACCCGATCCCAGGAAGATATCTCGGCAAAAAAACCTTCTGGAGCTGAAGAATTTAAAATGAAGCTGGAGATGGAAGGATTGAAAACTCTTATTGAAAAAGAGATGGCAGGTATCAAAACTGAAATACTGAATTTAAAGAAAGATATGAAAAAGATGAATATTAAGGAGGATGTAGAAAGGATGAAGGAAGAAGTGAAAGACTTGAAAACTGAAATAAAAGACTTGAAGACTGAAATCACTGATTCTGCTCAAGCACTGAAAAAAGAGATAATGGACAAATTAAAGGACAACACCAAACAGATGAAAATTAAAATCGAAGGCCTGGTGAATGACAAGCTGTCTGAAGTGGAAGATGCATTAAATCTACATTCGACAGACATAATACTATTAAAGACTTAGCCGAAACATCGGCTCACAACTCAGACAGAGATATACAACGCTTATCTGAACTTCTGGACAAAATAACAGAAAAATGCACTGAGTTGGAAGGCCGTCAGAGAAGGCAGAACCTTAGAATTGTGGGATTTCCGGAAGGCAAAGAAGGGAACAACCCTCGAGAATTTACAGTGGATTTACTGCAACAAGTTTTAACCTTGGATCAGAAACCGTTACTGGCTCGTGCACATAGAGTGAACAGACGCTTTACAGGATCAGGTGCTCCCCCAAGACAATTGATAATAAAAGTACAGTATGATCACGTACTGGAAGAAATGATGGGTAAGATTGTAAGAAGTAAAAATCTTACTTTTGAAGGAGCCCGGATTAGTATTTACCGAGATTATCCTGCTGAGGTTTCCAAGAAACGAAATGCATTCATGGAGACTAAAAGAATTCTGAGAGAATTGAAGAATGTAAAGTATACCCTGAGATATCCTGCTACCTTGAGGGTGACCCATGACAATCAAGTTCACTTCTTCAAGAATCCACAGAATGCACTGGACTTCGCGCAGAGGATTAAGAATCAAGAAGAAGACTTTAGAATAATATTTTACTTCTGAACTATATTAATGAATAAACTGTATGTCTGCGTCTGGCCTAAATGATTACCGGGCTATGGACTGGTTATAGACTGGTTACAATCAAGAAAGATGAAGAAATAAGTGGACTGGGACCCCGCATCAAGGACATGGACTGGATTTTTTCTTATGGATACTATTAATTAGAATAATAACAATACTAATGGAAATAATTAACACATAATAAAATACTAACATACTAAAATTTAACCCGCGGTATTGTTACTAACTAAAATGCATAATAAATACTAATGACTAAAACTTAGACTTAAATATAAGCAATCTCCTTATTACTTCGTACACATATATACTTTCTTCATCAATGTTTAATACTAACCTACGTAAAATTCAAGAAAACTGGAAGTCCGTAGATGGCTAGCCATGTTAGTATGGCTTTCACTAACTGCACCTATTATAGCTGTAGTTTTTTCCTACTTCTCACTATTTACTAACCCTCTATTCTATTTTTTGTTTCGTAATATTACTTTATGTTTTTATTTTTTTATATTACAGTGGGCTCGTAATCAGAAAAGATATATTCGCGAGAGATATCCTAAAGTCTTGAAACTCGTCCTTTTGGAGTTCGGGGGTAAGGTTGGGTATGTCCAGCTGAGACACTTGAGCCATTATAGACCACCTTAAATAAAATGCAGGACTCAAAAAAGAATTTGGGGAATGAGGGAATAACCTTCGGCAGTTGGAATGTTAAAGGTCTTAATGAACCCATTAAAAGAGGCAAAGTATTGGCACATTTACAAGCACTCAAAATTGACGTCGCTTTCCTTCAAGAGACACACTTAAAAAAAGATGCCGAGCATAGATTAAAGGCTAAATGGATTGACAAAATATATCATTCCCCTTTTACTCATAAATCCAGAGGCGTAGCAATATTGATACGTAAAGGTACTTTATTTAAGCATACATCAACTATAATTGATAAAGATGGCAGATTTTTTATTGTAACGGGAGAATTATATGCTCAAAAAGTAATATTGGCCAATATATATGGTCCAAATTTCGACAGTCCAATTTTTTTAAAGAAAATATTTAATACAATCCCTGATCACGCACAACATAATTTAATAATTGGAGGAGATTTAAATTGCACTCTAGATCCTTATTTAGATAGGTCGTCAGGACAGAGGAAAATTAAATCACACTCCAGTGATTTAATAAATGCATACATTGATACTAGTAAAGTTAAAGATGCTTGGAGAATGGAACACCCAACAGGACGAGATTACTCATTTTATTCCTTGGTACATAAAACATATTCTAGAATTGACTATTTCCTTGTAGATATAAAGCTTATCCCATACATTTACAACTCTAAATATCACAACATTATTATTTCAGATCACGCTCCATTAACATTTAATATTAAATTTAATGATAACATGATAAAACCAGGACAATGGAGACTTAACCCACAAATTTTGAAGGATAAATCAACCAATGAATATATTATCAAGCAGATTAAGACTTTTTTTGAAATAAATGATAAACCAGAAATATCTCCGTCTCTATTATGGGAAACTTTTAAAGCTTTTACTCGAGGAATTATGATATCTTCACAAGCATTTTATAATAAAGAAAAGCGGAAGGAACAACAAATTTTGGAAACGGAGATAAAACAATTAGATATAGAAAATGCTCTCAACCCTACAATGATAAAACATAATAAAATTACTGCACTAAAATATAAATTAAATAAGATATATGCTGACCAAGTGGTTAAATTATATCAAAACACAAAACAAATACAATTTGAATTTGGAGACAAACCACAAAAATTACTGGCCCGCCAATTACAAAAAATAGAGGGAGAAAAAATAATGCATCGGATTAAATCAGAAAATGGTGAATTGTTAACACAAAATAACGAAATTAATGAGAGATTCTTACAATATTATAAAGATTTATACTCATCCAAAACGACTGAAAATCAGATAGGAATTAATACATTCTTAAACAACTGTAATTTAATAGGATTGGATTCAGATGATACAAAACAATTAAATGCTGAAATAACAGTTAAAGAAATTGAGGATTCTATTAAATTATTAAAAAACGGGAAAACTCCAGGGCCAGATGGTATTGGTTCGGAATTCTATAAATTATACAATGATCTGATAACACCTTACTTGAAGATACTTTATGAATATATATATGCACAACAGAGTTTACCAGAAACAATAAACAAATCCATTATAACACTTATACCAAAAATGGATAAAGACCTAGATGATCCGGGATCATATAGAGCTATAGCTCTCCTAAACACAGATCAAAAGATATTAACTAAAATATTAGCTAAAAGATTAAGTGTAGTGATTAATAAAATAATACACCCAGATCAAACAGGATTTATACCAAAATGATATTCATCATATAACTTAAGACGATTGTTTAATATATACTCGAAAAGGAGTTATAATAAAGACTTAGTAATAATATCGTTAGACGCAGAGAAAGCCTTTGACCAGGTTGAATGGCCATATTTGTTTGCGGTTATGGAAAAGTTAAATTTGGGCGATAAGTTTATAAAATGGATCAAATTACTATATACCAATTCAACTGCTAGAATCCATCAAATAGATATCCATCAAATTCAGTTTATTTCGAGGATGCAGACAAGGTTCCCCACTATCACCATTATTATTTGCGCTAGCTATAGAACCATTAGCCATTCGGGTAAGATTACATCCCGAAATCTTTGGATGTGAAACTAATGAAACAAGAAATAAAATTTCCCTATACGCAGATGATGTATTATTATATATTACGAAACCTGAAATTAGTATACCTAATTTATTAAATTTAGTAACTCAATTTGGCTCCTTTTCTGGATATAGAATCAATTGGAATAAAAGTGAACTCATGCCATTAACACAAGATAATTTAAATGTATTAA
Source organism: Raja brachyura (assembly GCA_963514005.1). The sequence continues at coordinate 94,758,669 of OY740782.1, forward strand.
AACAATTTCCTTTTAAGATTGTCAATGAACAGATTAAGTACTTAGGAATTCACGTTACAAAAAAACATGATTCTTTATTCAAACATAATTTTTTACCTTTACTAAATAAATTATCTAAGATTATTCTATATTGGAGAACACTACCTATCTCTATGATAGGTAGAATAAATGTGATAAAAATGATTTTTCTCCCACAGTTATTATACCTATTTCAAATGATCCCGATATATCTTTCAAAAATTTTTTTTAAAAAGGTTGACTCTATAGTCACTAATTTTGTTTGGGACTATAAGAGCCATAGAATAAATAAAAAACATTTATGCAAATCAAAAATTAATGGAGGTTTAACATTACCTAATTTTATATTTTACTACTGGTTAGTTAGTATTAAGAATATGAACTTCTGGTGGGTGGAACTTGATGAATATCCAAACTGGTTACTTATGGAAAAGGAAGACTGCTTACCGTATGAAATCAGTTCCATATTATTCTCTAAAATTAAAATATTTAAGAAAATTTATCGAGAAAACCCAATAATCAATAGTGGAATTAAAATTTGGAAACAGTTAAAAAGAACGCTAAAACTAGAAGCTATCCCTTTAGTTCTTCCCATTGTTAATAATGTAAGTTTTAAACCATCCCTGGAAAATTTAGGATTCTTACAATGGAAAAATCAAGGTATTAATAAGATCAGTGACCTTTACAGGGACAATCTTTATCTTTCATTTAAAGAAATACAGGAAATATATGGACTGCACTCTAAACACTATTTCAGATATCTACAAATAACAGACTACATTAAAACAACTACACAGGCATATAAAAAGAGAAAGACGGAAATTTTAGATGAATGCTTAAATAAACACCCAAATACGGAAAAATTAATATCATACATTTATAATATTTTATTAGAAAATGATATACCCAATACGGAAAAATACAGACATCTATGGGAAAATGAACTAGGTAAAACAATTGAACCTGATATCTGGGATGAAAGTTTACGATATATACATAATTGTTCATTAAATTCTAGACATTCCCTGATACAATTCAAAGTTCTACATAGATTGCATTTTTCAAAATCCAAATTACATAGAATGTTTTCTAATGTATCTCCTATATGTGACAAATGCCAATACCCAGAAGCTAATTTAACACATTCTTTTACAACTTGTATAAAAATTACTAATTTTTGGTTGGAAATATTTAAGGTAATCTCGAATGTTGTAAATAAGAATCTAACTCCAGATCCAAAATTAATAATATTGGGAATATTAGAAAAGGATCAATTAATCACGACAACACAAAGAACTTTTATTGATTATAGTTTAATAATTGGTAAAAAATTAATTTTACAATTTTGGAAAGGTCCCACATCCCCCTCAGTCAAATTGTGGATTTCAGGAATGGCGGAGACTTTACACTTGGAAAGAATAAGACTTGCACTTTTGGGCAAGTTAGACCAATTTAATGGGATTTGGTCTCCATTCCTTGAATATCTTAAGGAGTCAATGTGACTCGGTTCGAGGGCCTGACCGAGACCTGAACGAAGGAATGGACGAAGAATAATATATTAATGATCACGGATATATTACTTCATAAATACTGTTTGTATAAAACACCACTGTTATTCTATTATTTTTCACATTTTCCTACTTTTCACTAAAAAAATCACAATAAAATCTTTAGAAGTATAAACATGAAATGATGGTAACTTTAAACAAATACTGGAATGTTTGTAATGAAAATTTTATTCCTACTATCCATCTCTTTCTTAAGAATGTTGTTTTAATATGTATCTATACTTCTAATAAAAAATATTTAACAAAAAAAAAAGAAGCATGAGGGGATCTATGAGATCTCATTAAAACTTACTGAATAGCGAAAGGCATGGATAGAGAGGATGTGGTGAGGATGTCTGCACTGGTGGGAGAGTCCAGAACCATAGGGTACAGCCTCTGAATAAAATGACATACCTTGAGAAATAGGTTTATTTAGCTATAAGGTGGTGAATCATTGGAATTCATTACCTCAGATTGCTGTGGGGTCCAAATCAATGGATATTTTTAAAGTGGAGATTAACAGGTTTTTGATGAGTAAGGGTGTCAAAGGTTATGGGGAGATAATGGGGTTGAGAGGGAAAGATAGATCAATCATGACTGATAGATGGACCAAATGGCCTAAATCTGCCCCTATGATTTATGAACATATGAAACATTGTCTCTACTTCTCCCTTCACCATTGCTAGCCAATCTACTGAATACTTATTATACTTTCTTGTTTTGTTTCAATTTATTACCATCAGTAAGATTATGATTTTGTCCTCTCGAGGAAAACAGTGTTTTTCACTCAACAAAGGCTGAAAACTATTTAGCATTTAAAATTAAAATATCTTATGCCGTTGCAATTGTGTGTACCAGGTGCCTCACTATAAAGTGCATTTCCTACTTTGTAATTAAAGTTAAATAGAAAGGTAGCCAATATGCTTAAGGTTAGAGGGGAATCCTCACTTAGCCAACTGTCTATTTTAGGCATTGGAGCCAGTTTCTCAGCACGGAGGTAATCGTACTTTAATGAGATACAAACAGATGATTGAAACTGCTTAAAGACCCAGCATGGGCTATAACCATCAGTACTTTTCCAAATTATAGAAAAAGTCTGATTGAAGGGATAGGTTCATGACTGTGGCTTCCAAACATGCCAGATGTTATACAGCAGTGAAATGATGTCAAGTGGAAGCTGGAAAAATCACATAGCGATGCTTTCCAAGGATACAAACAATAGTCACTCCAGGTTAGATTATTTCAGGTTAGTTCGTATTATTAGTAAATTCACATTTAGTTACAATTACCTATTGTACCTTAGTGCAAAACAAAATGACTATAATTTCTGTTCAATATTATAGTTGCCAAATGTTACAGTAATGAACAATGATTGGTATGGTTTATGAAATGTTTTCATTTTATGCATTCTAATATAATATCTTATTATCCTGGTGGAACACATTTATCATTTTGGCAAATGTCACAATGATGATGTAATCCAATGAATTGGAATTCAGCCACACAGATTTAATCTCTAAATCAACAAACAATCTGTTGGAGGAATTCAGTGGGTTGGGCAGAATCTATGGATGGAAATGCATGTTTGACGTTTTGTGTCAAAACCCTACATCAGGACTGAATGTGGAGAGTGAAGATAGCAAGTGTGAAAAGGACAGGGGAAATGGTGAGAAAGAAGTGAGAGGTAATTGGTGTAGTGAAGGGGCATGGTGAAGGACGGTAGACAAACAGAGCTAGGCAGGTGAGGGCTAGGATGGAGGTGAGAGGTCAAGGCAGGTTGATGCTGAAAGGAGGCAGATTTAAGGGTGTCAGCGATTATGAAGAGAAGGCAGGAGAATGGGTTCAGAGATAAATCAGCCACGATTGAATGGCGGAGTAGACTTGATGGGCCGAATGGCCTAATTCTTGTCCTATCACATGATTTTATGACCTGCCTTTTTGCTCTCCTGTCTGCCTCATTCATGATCTATTTTGCCACTGCCTCCCCGTCTTACTTCCGAGCACCATGGAAGTCCCAGTCAATACCAGGGAAGTTAAAATCACCTAATATTACAACTTTTTGAGCCTGTCCCACTTACGTGATTTTTCAGGCGACTGTCAAGTCGTAGCAGGTCGTTGAAAAAACGGTGATTGGAACGGTGACTGTCAGAGTTGAACACGTACACACATCGCTTCCTTCACCAGCCAGTTATGCAGGCATGGGACAGGGCAAGCGGGGGGAGCGCTGTCTGAGTGGGATTTACACGGTGCAAAGCCAATGTGATACAGACACACACCACGATGAACAGGATGGTTGGCACTGTAATTAAGGCGGTGAAAGCACAGTGTGCGGGAAGGGTCAGTTAAGTCCTTTAAAAGAGGGGAGGGAGAGGGGGTAGAAGGGGGTGACGGGGTGGGGAGAAGGAGTGGAGACAACTTTTAAGAAACCAGAGATACACGGCTGTGAAGCTCGACGGACATTAACATTACCGGTCGGTTATCTTTGGTACTGAAATCTATTGTTTATGGGGTTTTTTCCCAATGAGCCAATGAAATTCACCGGTCAGCACTGGCGACAACCTACATGAACCTATGACAACCTACGTCCTCCTGGCGACCTATTACTACTGCACCTACGTCACGGGAATTCTCGCTACTCTCCATGGCGTAAAAATTCTGGCCGCCGCTAATTTTTAGCCATGACCAGAATGAAGCCGTGACTAGTTCCGAGAATGCGTGAACTACTCACGACCACAAAGGCAACTCCCCGGCAACCACCCGCGAACATGTGGCGACTGCACGGTGTCCTGTAGTCACCTAAAAAGTCGCCTGAGTGGGACAGGTTCATCACTATTCTTACACCTATCTGCTATCTCCCTACATGTTTGATCTTCTAATTCCCATTGTCTATTTGGGGACCTCTGTTACAAACATATCAAAGTGATCATTCTTTTATTATTTCAAAGTTCTATCAATAGAGACTCACTAGGTGATTTACAGCCCATTTGCTTTGGAGGTAGTGTAGACTTGAAACGTTTAACTTAATTTGTCAGGGCTAGGATTATTGCATTGCTAGCCATACTGTCCTTTAGAATAATATATTAAAACTAAGATCCTAATCACCAGTTCAGATGGTAATGAAATATTCAATGGCAATGTACAGAAAGAAGAATGGTCACCGGTAGTGTCCGAGACAGGACTTGTTCCTCAACAGATGTAAGTAAAACAGATGAACTGGTCATATTATGTGCTAATTGAGGAATCTTGCTGTGCATAATTTTTAAATAGATTTTATCTACCCTGTAGCAAAACATGGACTGCAACAATTTGTTTTCAAAGAATCTGTGAGAATTGTTAACCTACTAAATTAAATGACGTCTTTATTTTGTTGATGACACTATAACCTTGATTACTAATTTATTTTCCTTGGCAGAATGTGAAAGATGATGGGCAACATGTGTGGAAGCTGAAACACTTCAACAAACCTGCCTACTGCAATCTCTGCTTGAACATGCTGATTGGTCTTGGCAAGCAAGGCCTCTGCTGTTCCTGTGAGTACTGAGATAATGTGGAGAATTGACTGTCGGGCTCAATTCAGACAAAGTGCCGCAAAATCTTCACTGAGCTGCAATATCCACAAATGCACATTACATTATGTAGAAAACACATTCTTCTTTCACATTAGCGATTAAACAAAATCGTATTCCAAGCTACTTTGTTTATTTCTATCTGATGAGCTTTTGTTGGTGGTGATGTAAAGAAATAATTGGGCAAAACTGGGCCCCTTTTTCCTGTTTGTTTAGGCGCTTCAGGCAGTGAAATATCTACGGATTGGAACTCTAATTTGGATAACACCAGTTGTGCATGCGTTATGCACATTCAAGGAAGAATATAAAGAAACCAATTCATGATGTAATTCTTCTCACAACACTGAAATGATGCTTACTCAACTGTACTATGCGAACAAAAAGCATTTACTCACACACACGCACACGCACACATACATACACGCACACGCACATGCAGACACAAACGTACTCTCTCTCACTTACTGCCATACAATCGTCAACAAAATTGGTCACACTCTCAAGCATAATTTAAAATGGTTGTTAATTACGTCCCTTTGGATGGAAACTGAGGTGCTGATATAGTTTGTCAATGGCTGAAAATATAAATTTGATAGAAGCACCATTTAATTGCAGAGAAATTCTGTACTTTGTGGCAACACCCACATAGGTACACTAATCTCCTTGCTATTTGAGCTATCATCTGACAGGAAGAAAGGGCAGAGCGCTCATTGTGCAGAACTAGTTGCCACATGGATATGGAAGAAAAGGATCCTCAACATGAGGCCTGATCAGTAGAGAGATTTCCAAGGGCACTGGAAATTATAAGGGGAGAGTGTTTTATCAAGATGTTGTCAGAAGGAGCATGCCAGAATTGTCTGAAAGCTTCAAGTCATCACAGCTTCTGAACATCATGCTTTGATATTGCGTCCCTTTGAATTGATGCCAGATTGTGGTAGGACTCAGAAAAGGGCAGGTTACTGCCACAGAGATAACTTTATTGTTGACCTCAAAATCTGGTCTTCTATTTAAGAAATTCAAACTGGGAACTTACCCTTTTCCTCCATAATTAATAATGTAATAACATTGTGCAAATAAACATCCATTCTACTTCAATTTCCTTCATTTCCCAGACTTCTACTCTCACACCATCCATTTCCCAGTTTGAACAGTTCCAATAGTCCTCACCTCTCACCCCTCCGACCTGTGCATCCGGCATGTCATCTTTCATTGTTTCCGACAGCTGTAACACTATCCCACTACCAGGTACATCTCCTCTACATCTCATTGTTTTCCACAGGGATCAATCTGTACATGATTCCCAGGCTCTCTGCACTTACTACTGCAGCAATTGGAAATGCAACACTACACTTGATCTCACTGACATAGAGGAGGTTACATCAAAAGAACCAAATACAGTAGACAATGTTGAATGAGGAGCAAATGAATTTTTGTTTCACCTGGAAATGTTTGGGTCCTCGGATGATGGTGAGGGAGGTGGTTTGTGGTTAAGTGTTGCATTTCCAATGGTCTAGTTAATTGTTATGTGGAACACCTACCCACTGTAAATAATGGCCATCTTGAGTTTCCAGTTCCATACCATTTCAACTCCCCCTTCACATTTCCACACTAACCTGTCTGTCCTCTGCCTTCCCCACTGCTACGGTGAGACAAAATATAAACTTATATTGCAGCTTATATTATAGACCTTATATTGCAGCTTAGTCCACAGCCCAAGGGAACGAGCATGGAATTTTGCAATTTCAGATATCCTGATATTGTGTTTGTTTCCTCACTTCTCTCTCCTCATTCACCCAGGTTTTCTCACCTTCCCTTTTCTAGCCTGCTCCCAGCCCCCTGTTATCCAGTTTTGTTCCCCTCCCCCACCTCACCCCGTGCCCCCTTTCATCCCTCTCATTTCTTCTCCTGGCTCATTTTGCCCGTCATTCCCTCCCCACAGCTGGTTCCACCCATTGCTTGCCAGACCCTGCCTCATCTCTCTACCTCACCTCTTCGTACCATCTATCTCCCCTCAACACTTTCATTTCAGATGCAAGGTCTTGAGCCGACACATCAAAACATCCTCTTCTTAAGTTGACGAGCTGGCAGAGCTGTGGATGATTTTCATTTACACTTTGAAATAAATGTCTTATTTTTTAACTTCTGTTCCTGAGATTTCTGATCTGTTTGTTTCCTCCGGTGATTTAGGATGCAACTTTTTTGTCTATGCTGCTGTGAATTGCTATGTTTGTATAATGTTTGTCAAAAACACTTTATACATGTAGAGAAAATTAAATGGTTTTGTGCTAACTCTGGTGAACATCAGAAAAGTGTCAACAGGTGTGAGATATTGGAAATAAAATAAGGAAATGGCAGACATATTGAATAATTGCTATCTTTCATGCTGGGATAAATAGATAACATAGCTGGAATTTCAGAGGAACTAATAAATCAAGAACTGAAAGTCACTGAAGTTATTGTAAGCAGAGATTGAATATTGGAAAAATATAATGGTTCCAACAGTGAGAAATCCCTGTTTTCTTACAAGAAAGTTGTATATGTTTGAGCCTTAAGATTCCAAGAAACTCCCAATTCAGAGACCTTTTTCATAGTTACAAAACTCTGAATGCTATTTATTCATGGATGAAAAGAGAGAGAAGTAAAATAGCAAATTATAGATCTGTTAGTCCAACATCTTTTGTGTGGAAAATATTGGAATGAGCAATTAAGACTGGTGTTCACAGTAGAAAAAATTGATTTCTGAAAGATAGGTCATGGATTTCTGAAAGATAGGTCATGGCTGGAAAGCCAACACAAATCCTTTTGTATAAGTAACTGAAATGGGAGCAAGAAAATACTGACGGATTATATTGGTCTTCAGAAAATATCTGCCAATGTTCCACTTAAGAGATTTTTACTGAAATACCAATTAATGTAATTTAAGGCAAACCATTAACTTGGTAAGGAGTTTGGTTTGTAGGCACTGACGACAAAGTAGTCAAAATGGCTTTGCGATTGTTAGAAGGGTAGTGATCACCAAACCCCAAGAATACATTTGAGGTCTGGGGCCTCAACTGTTCTCGGTATTTATTAATGGCTTGGAGAAAACAATAGTAACCCATAAATTCAAGTTTCCATTGACACAGATTGGTGACACAGTAAGTCGGACAGATGGGAGCATTGAGCCTAGAAAGTGACATTGATATATTGCAAACGGTTAAAACTGTGGTTGATGAATTTTAGTCCAGATAAGTATAAAGTCATCCATCTTGGACCAAAAATTGAATAGAGCTGAGTATTTTTTAATGATTTGAAATAAAAAAACTAAGATGGTGGATTGCAAAATTCAGAAAATCCATGTACAACATAATCATAAGGCTTATAAAACGATGTCTAGTGGACTTGAATGTAAATGGGAATGTCTATTCATGAGCAGGTCTAGGTCACCCATAGACTTGCTATTAAAATTACAGCCAATCCATTCAAAACAGAAGCTAAAAAACATTTCTGTCTGCAAACCATGGTAGAGTTAAGATAATAGATGTCATTTCAGTTAAATCCAAGGTCAATGGATTTGTTTCTCATCAAGAGCTTTTCAAGAGAAATGGGACCAAGACAAGCAAATGGAGTTTACATATAGATCAATCAGGATGTCATTGAATGGTGAATGGACTCTGGGGGTTAAATGGCCAACCCCTTGTTGCTGTTTTCAACCATTTATATATAAAAAAATAATAACCTCATTTCGACTATAGTCTCTTGCTGAGGTGAACTGGGCCAAAAAAGCCCACACATATTATTTTCTCTCTTCAGGAATAAGAACAAAAACAAATGTATTTGTTGGTTTTGCCTTAAAACTGTAATGTTAAGCTATTTTTATTGACCTATGTTTATAATTCTGCAGTCTGCAAGTATACAGTTCATGAACGCTGTGTGGCCAGAGCTCTTCCCGCCTGCATCAACACATATGTCAAGTCAAAAAAGAATGCAACTGTAAGCTGTCCTCTTACTTATCTCGCACTGTGAATTGCATTGGCTTTACATTATAGATCTGGTGTATTTTCTAAACAAATTACATATTTGCTTCCCTTAGGTAATGCATCACTTCTGGGTGGAAGGAAACTGTCCAAAGAAATGTGACAAGTGCCATAAAACCATCAAATGTTATCAGGGTCTTACAGGCCTTCATTGTGTATGGTGTCAAATCACTGTAAGTATTTGCAACTCTAGCAATTCACAGATACTAATCGGTAGCAGCACATATAAAGGACATCCCAGCAGAGAAACTTCCTTTCTAGGTTGCCCTATTTTGAATGTGAAAGCACAGCAAAATCTCATATTGCAGCATTGTACCCTGTAATGTTACATAATATAATGTTGTATAATTAATTTCTTTCAAATTTTGATTTAGAAGCAAATTTACTACCACATAACTGATTCTGTAATGATGACTGCAGTGGCTTTGCATGTTATTTAAAATTAAACCATGCAATACTAGTAACAAATAACCTTACTGCAACAGTGTTACTTACTTTGCTACAATATTGGAGAGTGCATTTTCAAGCGTTTGAAATCTATTTGGTGCCAATATTGTGGAACATGATGTACAGTAGCTATCCATGTTAATTTCAACCAGAACTAATTGTAACTACTGTCAGTGTAATGTTCAATTTAATAAGATTCTTGTACAATGAAATGAGGTAAAATTGTAGAATGAAACGATGACTCTATAATTTAATGTTATGCTTCAGATATCAACAAATAAGCCGGGGTCTGAGTCATGATGTTGTGTTTGCTAAAATAAGCCGTAGATATATTACTCATAACCATTCAAAATATTAAAGGGCCTGTCCCACTTTCCTGAGTTATTCACAAATTCTTCTGAGTTATTCACGAATACTCCCGAGTTTTGAAACTCGCAGAATGTTTGTAACGAGTCTGTAGGTGTCCGTGGATATATCGTAGCAGCTCGTTATACCAGCCGTAGATACTCTGGGCTATTATTTTACCCGTGGACATTTTTCATCATGCTGAAAAAACGTCCCGACTTACCTGATGCCCCGAGTACCTACGGCTGGCATAATGAGCCGCTACGATATATCCATGGACTCCTACCGCCTCCTACGGACTCATTACGAACATTCTGCGAGTTTGAAAACTCGGGAGAATTTGTGAATAATTCAGGGGAATTTTTGAATAACTCGGGAAAGTGGGACAGGCCCTTAAATATCTCCTCTGCATTGTGTTGGTAATATTTCAACAAGTTAAAAAAATTAAAATAACCATCTAATTCATGAACATTGATTCCAAATATATTTTCAGTTTCACTCTGTCTTGCTACCTAACTACTTCTTCCATTTTATCTTTTTTTACATTTTGTATGCTCTATTAGATCCAACAGAATATCCAAGAATAAGCAGCCAATTTGCTCTCAGACTTTAACCCAGGTCCTCCCTGGGTTACACAGAGTTCCCTTCCTGAGAACTGTTGATAACCCAAAACAGTTTTCAAGTGTGAAACGCGGCCACGAACCGGGTTTGTACACAGCAGAAGATGCCTGCATTGGCGGGTTGTCCCTAAGAACTCCAGAACATTTTAAATATCAAATTTAAATAAGAGCGTTGATTCTAACAGATTTAGACCTAAGAATAAGGAGTAAGCCATTTAGAACGGAGATGAGGAAACACTTTTTCACACAGAGAGTGGTGAGTCTGGGGAATTCTCTGCCTCAGAGGGCGGCGGAGGCAGGTTCTCTGGATGCTTTCAAGAGAGAGCTAGATTGGGCTCTTAAAAATAGCGGAGTCAGGGGCATCGCTATCAAAATATGTAGGAGACGGGGGACAGGATGGACACAGTTTTTTGGCGGCCGCGCGCACTTGCACACACATGCACACGCTCACGCACATGCGCGAGGCTTCGGAGGCTCAATCCAGCGCTAATGCAGCTCAACTCTGCCTGTCTCGCCAGGTTAACTACAGCCCTGCCTGGACTGACGGGACACTAGCGCTGCTTCACCGCGCTGGCCATATTTCCTGCAAGTCCAGGCAGGGCTGTAGGTTAACCTGGCGGGACAGGCAGACCTGGGTTTAGAGCTGCTTCTCTGCGCTGGCTGTGGGCCTGGGGGCACAGCTTCCATCTGACTCCCAACCTCTCTGGCCACCTGTGGGGGGGGGGGGGGGTGGGGGGCACTCAGGTGACAGCGCCAGAGAGCCGGGATCGATCCTGGCTGCAGATGAGGTGCAGGTCTGCGCCGAGAGTGTTTTGGTACGTCTCCCTGCTCCAATCACCACACTCTATCCACAGACCCACCCCACCCCCCCCACTCCTCCCTCCTCCAATGATTGCGCTGAATCATCATGTCCCACCCCCATTGCCTGCTAACCAACGTCTCTCTCGTCCAATCGGTGCCCTCCTTCGTCAGTCCCACCCCCACTGTCTCGTGGAAAGCGTAGATTTCACCAGGTTTTAAAATCCGGATTACAAAAGCTTGGGGGGGATGTCCCCCACCACTCAAAACAGAGGGGGATGTGTCCCCCCTGGCCCCCCCCGGATGTCCGCCCCTGGCAGGGGATATGGGGAGAGGCAGGAACGGGGTACTGATTGGGGATGATCAGCAATGATCACATTGAATGGTGGTGCTGGCTCGAAGGGCCGAATGGCCTACTCCTGCACCTATTGTCTATTGTCTATAGTCCATCTCGGTTGATAGGAATATATATATATATTTAAAATATTACTGCAGATGGGAAATGTTATTGGTAGGTTTAAAAAGGATGCTGCTGCTGCTCTACACGGCCTCCAGATAGGATACATAAAATGGAACTGGAATGTGTTTTTCCTGGGTTCAGTTTGGCAAAATTCCAGCAAGTGTCAAGAACAGTCTCCTGGAGCCCTGCAGCAGCAGGCAAATCCATCCCACAGGTCACCCATATGTCTATCTGTATGTACTGGCCGTACATAAGTCGGGCGTTTGTAAACTGGGGATAATCTGTAATCAATAACTTAATGCTTTGAGTTGCAGAAGAACAGCACACTCAGCAGAATCATGAGTGACCACTGGAGTTGCTCAATACATCTAGTGACATCTCTGACACATATGCCAGTGCCTCAATTTGAAATTCTCTTTCTTCCTGCAAATCCGTGGAATTCTATCTTCCTCTTTCTGTAACAAAGTCCAGTTTCACAACCCTCTAAGATCTCTTCAGTCAACCAGTTTTAGTGTTGCTGGACAATCAGTTGCTGGCAATCAAACTCATGAATATTTTCCCGCACTTTCTTGTCTGCACTTCTTTCGTCTTTTAAGATGCTTTTTGCTTTAAAGCCATTTTAGCCAAGTTTCTGCTCACTATGCTGTTCCCTAATGAGACCCTATGTCAACTAATTTTCAATAACAAATAGTTCGACTAAATTAAAGGGTCTAAAGTAAAATGTGAATTGTTCTTATTTCATTGAAAATCTTGCTTGCAGCATCATCACGGCCTCATAGATACAGGCTACACATAAAAGCCTCAAACACAAAACATAAATTGTACATACATTTTGCAAGACTGAGCAATTAATGGTTGAATTATGGTGTGGAGAATCCACTAGTCTAGTACTTTAAAATAATTTCACTGGTTTTACATCAACCAAATTTGATTGTATGACTCGGCTTCATAATTTGAGAGAGGATGTACTCATGCTCATATTAGTTTTCCTTGTTCTCTTCTCCCAAACAAGGCTGCACACAACTGGTTACAATGTGGATATTTACCAACTAATTCATTTGCAGAATCACCAACCCCCCCCCCCCCCCCCACACACACACACACACACCCCATCTTGCATCATTAAACAAGTATCAAGATGTGGGTGATGTAATATGAAGCAGCATTTAAAACAACACAACTACATCATGGCCGTGAGATTGAATAATGTGATGAATCTTTGATTTAAGATTTTATCAGTGTGGAGATGATGCAGAAATAATGTGTGCATAATTATATACATTAGGTTCAATGTATATACTTATTTTTCTCTGTGCTGCATTGATGGTTCAATGTTTCAACACTGTTGTTTTAAAATTGACAATATACAATATAGTTTGTGCCAGCCATTATGTTAGCTTAAACAAATCCTACCTGCCTGTAACTGGTCCATATCCCTCTATTCACTGTATTTTCATGCCTCAAACGCATCTTATTATTTGCTTCTACCACCTTCCCTGGCAGCAAGTTGCAGGCACCCACCACACTCTTTAGAAAGATAACTTGCCTCATAAATCTCCTTAAAACTTTCTTTCCCTTACCTTAAACAAATGCCCTCTGGTGTTTGACACCACTGCTGGCAGGAAAAAAGATCCAGAACATCAATCCAATCCATGCCTCTCATAGATTTCTCTCTATCTCTTGAAAGATAAATGGTCAAAAATGTACACATGAAAAGTAACTTTGGATATCTCCTTTAAACAAAAACATTTAATATCATTTATTGGATTAATTCACAACAACATTTGCCAGCCACAGAGTAATTTTAGAGTTATAGAGTCAGCAAGGAATCAGACCCTTTAGTTCAGTTTAGTTTATTGTCACATGTACCGAGGTACAGTGAAAAGCTTTTGTTGCATGCTAACCAATCATCAGAAAGACAATACATGATTACAATTGATCCATTTCCAGATTAGATAAATGATAGGGGGAATAACGTTTAGTGCAAGGTAAAGCCAGCAAAGTCCGATCAAGAATAGTCCGAGGGTCACCAGAGAGGTAGATAGTAGGCCTAACTCATCCAAGTTGACAATTGTAATTGTCTATCTGTGCAAATTGTATTTGCATGCATTTGGCCCAAATCCCTCAATTTATTTTCATCAATGTACTTCCCCAAATTTGTGTTAAATGTTGTAATTGTGCCTGCCATGCCCATCTCATCTGACAGCTCATCCATGTACCCATCTTCTTTTGTGTGAAAAACATTTTCCCTTTCACCTTAAGTATATTCCCTCTAGTGTTGCGTTCCTCTAGACTGTACCAATCCGATGAATATGTTCCCCTCATGATTTTATAAACCTCGGTAAGGGCACCCCTCAACTTCCTATGCTCCAGTGAAAAATTCCCAGCCTATTCTGGCTCTCCTTATAGTTCTCCAGTCCTGGCAACATCACGTGAATATTTTTTAAAACCTTTTCAATCCTTTTTTGATCTTTTCATATTTTTGACACATTTTCAGCAATATTTTTTTTCCTTCTCCTCATCCATGCCAGCACTTCATTTTTCTATTGCATCTTTATTTTTATGGCTTATTTATCATAGCTGAATATAATGTTTCTATTTTAGTTCTTGAATGTATTTGTCAAATAGTTCACCTTAAGGTGATCTAGATGTTACATTCACATTGAGTGAACATTGAGTGAACTAGTAATTAGAATGGTCAGCAATTAGAATGTTCCACTGTGTGAAATTATCATTTATTTTTACAAATAATCCTGTTAGGAGAAAAGCTTTAAGTTAGTTTATCATTATTTTAATAATGCATTGTTTCATTAATTATCAATATAAGAAAATAATGGGAGTAAAATTGTGCATAAACATCGAATATAAACATCTTTTGGATATGGCAGTCATGCAAACAAGAGATCGTAAAGCTTTACAGCACTCACACATCGTTGAAATTGCTTCTAATGGAATGTACATACATTTTATTTGAACTGTGTTGAAGCCCAGGATATGTCTACAGGTGATAAAACCTGTAGATCTTAAACTGAAAATACAAAACATATCTGTTCACTCAACTTTTTCCCAATACCCCACCATCCCATGGGCCAGCCAATTTAATTCACTTAACAACTGATAAAGAAGTGGCGGATCCTACAAATATAATGGGAGCTTTGGTTAATACTCTGGATAACAGTACACCAATACTCGCCGGACCTTTCTGCAAGAATTTTTCATGGAGCAATTATATTGGATGCTAGCTGACAATCCCCCAAATATGTTAAATTTAAAAAAATGCAGGGCAGATCTATTTCAGTCAGTTCTGCTTTATTAGATTTATTTCCCTCCTCACCAGAGTGATGAATAAGGCACAAGCAGTGGCAGGTAATAACAATTTGCTCATTGAAACAGTCCAGATTCTACAAGAATATCTCAATTACTGATCATTTTACAATCTTGATCCAGGAATGAATGCATTTAAACTTGTTGGAGATGAGATGAAGTTGTCTTCTTCAACATTAGGAAGATACTCCATCAAGCTTGCAGATATGATAACAATGTTCAAGAAGCATTTGGACAGATACATGAACAGGCAAGGAATTGAGGGATAAAGAGGCACAAAAAACTTTAAATGCTGAAATCTTGAGCAAAACAAAAGTGCCGGAGGAACTTGGCAAGTCAGGCAGCAGCTGAGGAGAGAATGGACAGATGATGTTTTCGGTCAGGGTCAGACAGATGACTGGAAGCTGGAAAATAGAGGCAAAGGGGTGGAGCAAAACATAGCAAGTGATAGATGGATATAGGTGAAGGGGGTGATTGGCTGATGGGTCCAGATAGTGACAAAGGCTAGTGGTGAAACGGAAACAAAAGGAATTCAGACATGTAAAGAAGAGGAGGAGTGAGATATAAAGCACGGTGAGGGGACATAGGTGGAAGGGGACAGGAGGGGATAAAACGTTCCATGCTTTGCTCCTCTCCCACCTCCCTTTTCCAGCTTTCTCCATCACTACTCCATCAGGCTGAAGAAGGGATCTGACCCCAAATGTTGTCTGTCCTTTACATCCACATTTGTTGCCTGACCCGCTGAGTTCCTCCAGCAACTTGTGTTTTGATTTGTGGGATATAGACCAGTTTAAATTGGCATCATGCTTGGCAGAGATATATTGGGCCAAAGAGTATGTTCTTGTCTATGTTCTACTTTCTATGTTCAATGCCACAAGGAGAACTGTCAAAACCAAAGGCTTTGGATCAATATGTTTGGAATCATCATTGTTGTAGGGGTTTCTTTCGTTTCCCACAAAAGGGATTCCCCTAGGTTCTAGACCTCGGAATTATGGTGGGATATGATAAAAGGTTGAATTGACCAGAGTGTGCTGATGAGAGAAAACAGAAACCAAGATGGACTCAAAGCAAGTCTAAATTTACAGGCTTTATTAAACAACGAGAAATTGAATCTCACCAACACTACATAATACGTGGCTAAACTTATGCTTTAAACTAAGACTATGGAAGGAAAACTATCGGGCACGTCATAAAACTTACTTTAACAATATTTTACTCCCCTTTCCCTTTATTTACTCAACCTCCTATCCTATTTCGGGAATTTCTCCAGGTCACCATGATACTCACAGCTAAGTCAATGCAGGCTCACGAGCTCTCCAGTAGAGCAGGAAGAGCAGGAAGAGCCGAAAAGAGCAGAGAGCGAGTTCTGGCTGGACTTGTATCTTTGAACCCCCCAGGTGGTCCTCTGGATAAAAGGGCTTCTTTTGATGTTTCCCAGTTTCGATCTGGCATGAACAATAGGCTTCCGATGATAAGGGGTTTGCTGATGTCATGATCCCTCAGCCTGATTGTTATCCCATCGCCTGGATGGGCTCCTATTGTCTCGATGGATGGGTCATCCACGATGGTGATTGTGCTTGTTGCTGGCCTGTTTACCACCGTCTGCTGAGGCTTGGTTCCTTCCTTTGTGTATCCAAGAAAATCTCGTTATCTCCGTCTCAGCCTTTCTTGATCACACCATTGTGTGATGTCCAAGTCCACAGACCAGACGGTTTGAAACTTGAAACTGAGTCCTTCTGTTGATTGGGGTTTTTTCCATTAGCGCAAAGAAATCTGTCTTTTTAAAATATCCATGTCCTTAACCGAGTTCTTCCATAATTTTGCAGGATTTGCCCCAATAACTTACATTGTCAAGCAGGAAAATGATACATATGTGGATGGCAGCCTTTGCCGTCTCAGAGCACGATTGGGTCAATTCCGTTCCCAGCCCAATCAGTTGAGCCATCTCATCACTCATCTTCCTACTGATGATATAACAATGCTTAGCCATCCCCAAGTGGCTATATTTGAAGCTGCACCTGTATTGTAACGTGGGTAAATATACTGCAATTTCTCCCATTAATTTTTTTGTTATTGACGTTCACTGTTGTCAGGGTAACATTGTACAAGCCGTAAACATTAGGATTTTGGGCAGACTGAGAATTACATAAAATGGTGGATCACACATAATGTGTACCTCCTGAATCACACACATTGCTCTCTTTATGTTACCATGAAGGCATGAACATCTGGAATGTAATAAATTCCAATGTTGGAATGTAATAATTCCAATATGTTTTCACATTATGATCTAGATCTTGTGTCAAACTTCCCACATTTCTTTGCAGATCCATCACCCATGTAAGTGGGACACCAAACAAGTGGAACAGATTCAAATCTTTATTAAATCCAGATTGCTCCTGATTTACATTTTTGTGGTTATCTATTTGAGTTCTGACATTTGGCTTTCTATAAATGTTTACATTGAAACATTTACCTTAATTCTTCAACTGTGGCACCATGCATGGTTTCTGTTCAATAACAAATATAATCAATGACCACATTCAATATTAGCATACAAATTATGAGCAGGAATAAGTCACTTGGCTCTCCAAGCCTGCAATAACGTTTAATAGGATGTGGCTGAACTGATTGTTACCTGAACCTTACTTGGTTCTACTACTCTGAACTAGTTTGTCCATACATCTTCAGACTTTCAAGCCATCGGGATCTTCTACGTTTCAATTCCCTCCTGCAATTCTCTCCTCCAAAGAATGCACATCCATCCTGCCTAAACTTTCCTCAAATCATAATCGCTCAATCCAGTTATTAGTCCATTAACCTTTTCTGAACTACTTCTAATGCGTTAACACCTTTCCTTAAATAAGATGATCCATGCTGTTCATGGTTCTCCAGATGTGATCTCTCCAATACCCAATAAAAGAAACAATCTTGCTATTTTTTATTCAATTCTTCCACAGAAACGTGAACATTCTGTTAGTTTTCCGATTTTTGTTGCTGTACCTGCATTTGTGAATTCAATACTTTTTTTTTTTCAATTTCTGCCAAAATTAACAATTTAATATTTTCCCCCACAATATATGTCCTATACTCACTTACGTAACCTATTTCAATCCCTTTTGTAGCCACATTTTGTCTTCTGCCCAACCTTCTGGCTAATCTGCTATTATTATTCATGTTTATTAACCCTGTCTTTAGCATTTTTAATCCATTTTCTCATTTTCATCTCTTTAATATCCTCACTTTAAGAGTGGAACAATTACCATTCAAACACTTAGTAAAACATTTATGGTTTATTAAAACTGCCAAAACATGCCACATTCGCAAAACCTTTTGTGTGGAAATGTTTTCTTGACAAGGTCCCCCATTCATCTCTTCTCATGGGAGTTTACCTCATCTGGATTGGAGCCATGTTCTATCAGCCAGAGCTCATAATCATGTGTACCATTGAACCTAAGTTTTGGGAAGTAAATGCTTCCTAAAATAGATATGCCAAGCATGAATGTATTACTCTAAATTTAATTGGGTTGAATTCAACAAAGTGGCAGAGCTTTAAATACTTTCATAGTGAAGATGCTGTGAAGTTATCCTCAATATATTGCAAATCAAAAACTGCATGTGGAACTTAACGTGTCAGGTAGTATCTGGGGAGGGAAAGGGACAGTTGATGTTTTGGGCTGAGATCTTGCATCAGGACTGAAAGCAGAAATTTCCAGGTGACAACTAGAACTTGGTGAGGAGGGGGATGATGGGCAGGTGGAGCCAGATATCGACATGAAGGCATGAAGTTCGGAGACAGCAATTGGTTAGTAAGAAGTAGAGACAAATAATGAGAGAGAACAAATTGAGGAGGTGGAAACATGTGTGAGTGGGGGAAAGTGGGGAGGTGATGCGTGAAGCCTCAGGGGCCGCTGAATATGTGGCCGCAGATGCTGGATTCTGATAAGTAAGAAAGGTGATATGTGCAACCAGGTAAGAGAGGGATGGTGAGCAGAAGGAACCAAGTTGGTGGAGAGGAGCACCTGACTAATTCAGAAGGGGAGAGACAAAAGAGCACAGGGAGTGTAGATTACCTAAAATTGGAAAAAAAAAACAATGTGCATACCACTTAGCGGTAGACCACCACATCAAACTATCGATGGTGTTCTTCTAGTCTGCATTTGACCTCATTCTTGTAGTGGAAAAGACCAAGGACTGGCAGGTATATGTGGAAATGTCAAGGGGAGATGAAATGGTGTGTAACCAGAAGGTCAGGGTGGCAATATTGGGCAATGCACAAGTATTCCTGAAAATGGTTGCCTAGTCAGTGCTTGGTCTTATCGATGTAGAGGAGGCTACATCGTGAGAATCAAATACAGATTGGAGGAGGTGCAGTGTGAATATTACATCTGAAATACCTTCCTTCTCCCTCCTCCATCTTTCCCTTTTTTTTTCTCTTTCTCTGAACGCCAATCACCCGCCAGTTGTCGACCTCCGCATGGTGAGCCCTGTCAACTGACCTCAGTCAGGCAAATGACAACAAACAGAGACAGGAGCAGTGCCACAGCTTGGTGCCAACCCGGACAGAGCATGCGCCCTTTTTAAGGCGGGCACCTACAGATGTCGAACCGGATGGCATCACCCTGCTGCAGACTTCTGCTGCCTCATACACAAGAAAAAGTTGCAGTCCATCAACTACCTCTTCCCCCCATTGACCCCATCTGCCCCTTATTTCCCACCCCCTCCCCTGGCTCACCTTTGTCCTGCCAGCTCCTCTCTCACCCCACCCCTCTCACCTCTTTATATCGTCCATCTCCCCACCACTCTCAGTCATGATGCAGGGTCTCGACCTGAAACAGATGGTGCTGCTCCCATGAGTTCCTCCAATGTTATTTTTTTCTCTCTACTTCAGATTACAGCATTCACATATGTTCAATATATCTTGACTATCATTGTTTTGTATTAAGGTGGGATGAAGAAATTTTGGAATCTTGGAAAAGACTGTTACTTGTCAATATTTTAGTTTTGGCACTGTTAACTTTGCAGACGAGATGCTAGCAATCGTGTTGTTTGTTTGCAACAAGGTGATCAGCAAGATAATGCAGGCAGAAGACCAGTGAAGCTCACAGTACTGCAAAAGCAGAAGAATATGAAACGGGTTTGCAGGAATTCAGTTTTGTTAAAGAAATTGACTATTTTGTATTGCATTCATATGCTTCCCAGTGGTGGGAGTTATGGGGTCATAAAAGCCAAAGCATGATGGCAATTTAACCAGAAAACCAGTCTGCTTTAAGAGAGTTTTCCCTTCTCTATTGTATTCCCAAGCACCATTCTTGATCAGAGGAAGTAAGTCAAAACGTCTGTTCTCCGTCCACTGTCACAATAATAATCTGAAATCTCACTTGGGAAAGAAGCTGAGACAGTAGCCCTTGCACCTTCTTTGCTGATCAAGGGAACAGATGCACCAAGCAGACTCAATGATCCAACTTTTGTGACAAAGAGAAGCAGCTGAGAACACTGCATGACCTCACCCTAAATAATTATTTTAAAACCCTGTTATCATGAAGAAAATCTTGTTTAAAATTCACATCTTTGAAAATGAGTGCTGTTACTGAGAAACGTCTCAATATCTGGCCTCAAATTAGTTTTTTAATCTTTGTTCACTCAGGCAAAATCAGCACATTTGGTGTTTGCTGGTAATTGTCTCTTTACTGAGTACTAAATGTTATGCTGAAACCCTGCATTAGAATCTCACATTGACTGGATTTATTAATACCAGCTTTGGGGCGGAGCAGATATGGAACTAATCAACCACCAACAAGTAAGGCTCATGGTATTTACAGTGCAATGTTTATTTCTGTGTTGCAATGACACAAAGCTCACGTCATCGTTTTATAATGTCTGCCCATCATCTCTCCCAAACAGCATCTGGTGCTCAAAAGAGCACGCAGCTGTTTTGAGTTCTCTTCGTGCTTATTGTTTACTGTTCCAGTTACCGGGTGGAAATTGAAGTGGGGTCCAGACGAAATAACGGGCTGGCTGGTTCATTACTCATAAAAAAATCATAGTTAGTTTAGTGCACTGCAGGACTGAGGGATGAAACTGAGAGCCTGCTGTTTAATAAATCTGCAATTAGCATCTGATTTCTTCCATATCCCAAATAGCTAGGCACACTTCCCACAAAGACCATCAGAGTTCTGCTTTAATGTAAGAATTTGATAATTTTATTGCTAAGTCTGCACGCTGCCAAGTTACAGAACTGCTATTTATCATTGAATTTCAATGGCTCATTGAGGTGCATTGATTTAATGTTGTATCGCCTGGTGAGCATTAATTAGCATACAAGTAACCTCACCACTGGGGTTGGGAATTAGTGTGACAAATGTATGAAATTACAGTGCCACTGAATTGCACCACAATGAGGCCTTTGACTCCTTGGTAAATTAACCCTATTTGGGATTTAATTTCCTGTTGCTAAGATACCTGTGGTAAGTGAACTTCTCTGCTTAAAACATCTCTCTCCAGACAGGGGTCAGGCACTTGATTTCAGACTTTGTTTTTCATTTGTATTTTAAAAATTCCTCTCCTCTCAGCCTAGTTATTGAAAGAAAGCAGGCTGCATTTAAGAATCAATTAAAGTCTGTTTTCTGACCACAGAGCTCTTATGAATTATATTTTTCAGTGAGGTAATGTTGGCAGTAATTATTATTTTAATACTCTGAAGAGAGGTGATAATTATTAGAAATTACAGTGTTTCTCTTGGCCAGTGGGCCTGATGATTGCTGGCGTGAGATTCAGAGACTTGTTTCTAAAGCTTCTTCAACAAAGAGAATGTACTTGTTCAACCTCATTGGCTGTGCATTATGTTGCCTAGTAACCTGCAGACTTGGTTGAAGCTTAAGGTGGTTATTTTCTTTTGCATTTAATTTTATCCAGATTACATGTGAATTACCAGGATAACTTTCAAATATTATGGAACTTGGATATTATGGTGCAGAAGATGGAAAAGAGAGAGGAAGTGCATGTCAGTGAACGAAAGAGAAAGAGAGTTGGAGAATAGAGAGAGAAATCACATTTCATTTTTTTCTGCCTTTATTGGTTTTCTGAAACTTTTTGTACCCGCTGTTGTAAAACAGCCAGAGGAAGCCCCAAAGACCTGGTCAAAAATTGTACAAGCATGTTTTACTCACATGATTTGATAGGAAGTTTGGACAAAATCAAACAATGGCTATCATTTTCCAGTTCTCTTTGGCAATAGTTCTGGCATCAGAAGGCTGGACAAATGCCAAGATGATACCATTGTTTAAAAAGAGTGATAGGATCAACTAAGTAATTACAACCAACCCTATCATGGGAAGTGATTATCAGGAGAAAAGATTTAAGGATGTGATCAAAGCTTCCTTGAAGAAATGCAAACCCCACCCCTGGGAATTTCTGGCCCAGGACTATTTAAAATGGAGGAGCAGCTGTTTGTGTGGCATTGAGAACCCAGCGAATACACCTGTGCTTGTGCACTCAGACTTCCTGAATAGGAACCCACAAAATGAGTGGAAGTCACCCTTCACCCTGAAGGAATGCTTTGGAAGATGAAGCAGATTAGATAATTCAAAATCCAGGGCATTATAGTCATGTGGACAGATCAGTAAGCTAAATAGCTGACCACCGGCTGTCAATTTTGGAGATCCTATGATTTTTTTCTCTTGCTATTTCTGATATTCTTTGCTGACCCTCCTCTCCTGGAGTATTTAAATGTTTTGTTGCATGATAATCCACAGGTGCTGTCATCATTTAATCCAGCGAAAAGCTTGTTACTTTGAACTGTGCTTCTTTACCAATCGCCTTTTCAACTGGAGAGGCATCACAGCTCGGCTTTGGCAGAATATTTAAATATAATTTTCAGGAGAGTTCACAGAAAGACAAAAACGAGTGTGGAGAATCTCAGAGAAGGGTCACAAAGTCTAGGTCTGTTAGGTCCATCTGAGATAAGATCAGTGAGTGCAACACAAATGGCGCAGACTCTCTGCCTCATTGGTCAGGTGCTCTCTATTAAAACAACTAAATCATTGGACATTTAGGAAAATTAACCAAATTTGACAGCATTTCATTCATCCTGACTCAAACAGCAGATGATCAGACTATACAGTAAATGGTAGGGCACCAAGGAATGTTGGTTACCAGAGAACCCGAGTAGTGTAAGTTCATAGTTGCCTGAAAACAACAACACAGATGGACAGGGCGTGAGGAGGACACATGGCAAAAGCTGGAGCATAGAATATAAGAGTTAGAATGTTACATTGCAACTTCGCAAAACGCTGATTTGGTTACACTTGAAGTATTTGCAGTTGCTTGTGTCTGCCAGGCTCACTGTTCCTTATCACTCCAGATTCTATAGGGCACAGATCATATTCAGGTAATTGGAAGTTGTTTAGTTCTTAGCTCTTACCAAAACAGTTTGAGTAGATGTATTCCTTGTGGGTTATCTTTTAGCAGAGAAACAGCTAAATTCTGTGCAGTGCACACCTCTGGTGACTCAAACAGCTCAGCTCAGAAACACAGTACCAAGAAATCTACAACTAAATACTGCTGTCCCTAAATGTTGTGCAATTTTAATATATCACTTTTATTTTGCATCATTTTCAAGACAAACATTCTAATTTAAGAAAAATAATGGGACATCTTTAGAGATACTGCGTAAATTCTAAATGGCGAGCATGAAGATTAACATGAACTTTTAAAATGTGCCCATTGTCAGAATGCGCTTTCAAAAAGAAGGGTAGTTAATAAAAGAAAAGTCTTCTATCTAACAATGAAATATAGCATTGGAATATCATCTGCATCATGTATAATATGTAATTAATCTGAGATTGCATGCTAATGTGAAACAGCAACTCCTCAGTGTAGTATCTCAGAGCTTTAATTGTTCATCTGAGGTTCATTTTGTGGATTACGTGGTTGCAAGAAAGATTTATTCATCCAGAACTTGACACTGGAGATTTGCTTTGACAGCCTTAGTGCAATTACATTACTCAAAAGAACTGGTAGAATAGCTGAGGATTTGAGGTATTAGAATTGAAGTCCGTTTCTTGAAGTACAGTTTTTAATTAAATATAATGGCTTGTGATTAAATAATTTATTCATTGCAGTTTTTTAATCTATGTATAGCTTCAAAGCTTTGCTGTCCAGAAGTAGATATGTACAGTTTTGTTGTGCATTTGTAAATTAAATACCCTGGGTCAAAAGGGTGAAGTTTTTAGACCCGCGATAGAAATTTAGCTCAAAATCTGGGACAAAGCATTCCTGTCTAAGAGGTGGGTATTAGGTGGGATCATAAAGCAAGAGGAAGAGATGGAGGAAGGTTTTAATGTGGGAACTTCGATGGCTGAGGGTATAGCTTTTGGTGGTAAGGTAAAGAAACGGAAGTGAGAAAAATATGGATAGAGAATTTGAAGGTTGAAGGTGTATTTTAAGGCTGGAGAAGATAACAGTGATAAAAGAGACTCGATCTTGGAAGGGCTTCAATATTCATGGAATTTGGAGGCATGACAAAACCAAGAGCCAATGTAGTTAAGCAACTGGTAGTTGTGTGTGATAGCCAGCAGATTTTGCACATGCTGATGTTTATGTGTGTGGAAAGTAAGGGGTTAGTTTGGAAGATTGGAGCTACTGGGTAGGCAAGGTAGCATGAAATGTCAGTAACAAATAGATGAAGAGAGGTGGAAGCAGCAGATGTAACCAAGTTTGCAATTTTGGTGATGAAATGGCATGTGTCCGCAGCTCAGTTCAGGGTTGAATTGATGTTGTCAACAGTCTAGTTCAACCTGAAACAACCAGGCTGGGTGGCTGATGGATTCTGTGACAATTGTATGGAATACGTTATAAAGTTTTAGTCTTCTGATTGTTCAAATGAATGGAATTACATCCATTCTAGTGTTAAACGTGAACAGTCTGACAGTGCAGAGCCATATCAGAGGGTGGAAAAGTAAAGCTGCTTGGCATTACCATAAAATCAAGGGAAGAGCCAGCTGAGCCTTGGTTTAATATCTCATCCCGAGATAAACCCCTCCAAATCTGAAGAAGGGTCTCAACCCGAAACGTTGCCTATCTCCTTCGCTCCTTAGATGCTGCTGCACCCGCTGCGTTTCTCCAGCCTTTTGTGTACCCTCCAATTACTTTGTGTCTGCTACGATTATGAGCTAGAATCCTGAATGCAGTTATCCCGAGCCACTCACCATGAAGGAGACATTAAGGAGCGATCTAGCAGAAATTGAAGGACTGAAGGTTAGATCCTTAGTGAACTCTTGCACATTTGATGTTTAAAAAGCAAACCAGGTGAAGGCATCCTGACTGAGCTACACAGTAATGGACAGCAAACCATACACAGGCGGCAGCAGAGGTACTCAGCAGGAATGTCAGCATTTATGAAGTGGTAAACAGAGTCACTGTTTCAGGTCACTGATCCTTTGACATGACATGCAAATGTGTTGTCAGAAAGGGAGGACCAGGTTTAGGTTTATTATTCTCACGTGTACCAAGGTACCGTGAAAAGTTTTGTTTTGCATGCTATCCAAACATATCAGATATACTATACATAATACAATAGAATCAGAGAATACCCTAGCTTATGGAAGGACAGTTCATAATCCTGATATCAGAGGGGAAGAAGCTATTTCTGAGTCTGGTAATGCACACTTTTAGTGTCTGTACCTTCTGCCAAATGCGAGCAGGGAGAAGAAGGAATGTCCAAGCTGGCATACATCTTGATAATTTTGGCTGCTTTTGCAAGGCAGCAAGAAGAGTGGATGGAGTCAATGGTGTGTAGTCTGGTCTGTATGATGGACTGGGCTACATCTACCACCATCTGCAATTTCTTGCGGCCTTGGGCAGAGCTATTCCCAAGCCAAGGTGTGATGCAATCCAACAGTATGCTTTCTGTGGTGCATCTATAGAAGTATGAAATGAGCCCATTGCATACATGCCAGATCTCCTCAGGAAGTAGAGGTGTGGTCTGTCTTCTTGGCTGCCACATCAATGCGGTTGTCCACGACAGATCATTGATAACATTGACATCAAGGAATTAGAAACTCTCAACCCTTGCCATTTGGACAACATTGATGCTGATTGGGACGTATCTAGCTTATTGTCTTGCTGACATTGAGGGAAAGATTGTCTGAAAACTATGTCATGAAGTTTTCTATTTCCTTCCTTTGGTAAAAATGGCAGTGACAACCAATGAATGATGGAGAGAACAGTCCCTTTGGGAATACTAAAAGACATGGGGAGGGAAGATTTATCTGGCAATGGAATCCTCTTGAAGGTGGCGGAAATTATGGAGAGTGTTTCATGGAAAGTGCGGACAAGGGGAAACCTGGGGGAGAGGGGTGAAGATAGACATATGGGAAATAGAGAAGGAGGTTGCGATCCTGGTCGAATTTCTTGGCGAGGATGTCATGATTGAGGAAAGACAACTTTCAACTACAAGTCCGGAAGGTTACATGAACAGATACAAAGGGGACAGAGAAGCAATGCAAATTGAATGGGGTTATTATCACGTGCAGATGGCTGGAAGGTGTGGTCATGATTGTGAGCTTATAATATAATAATGAAGAGGACAGAAAGTGCTGGAGTAACCCCATGGGACATGCAGCATATCTGAAAAACATGGATGGGTGAAATTTGGGTCGCAGGAACAGATTGCGGATGAACAGCCACGATCACATTGAATGGCAGTGCTGACTCGAAGGGCTGAATGGCCTACTCCTGCACCTATTGTCTATTGTCTATTGTCTATAAACTACCTCCTCCCTAGCTACTTTCCTCTGCAACCGCAGGAGATGCTATACCTGGCCCTATACCTCCTCCCTCTACCCCATCACTTTCACCTCCTCGAACCACATCTACTGTATCCGCTGTTCCAGTTGTGGACTTGTATACATTGGCAAGACCAAGCGCAAGCTCGGAGATCATTTCGCTGACCACCTCCGCTCAGTCTGCCTAAACCTACCTGATCTCCCCGTTGCTAAACACTTCAACTCCTCCCATTCCCATACTGATCTTTCTGCTCTGGGCCTCCTCCGCAGTCAGAGTGAGGCCTGATGTAAATTGGAAGAACAGCACCTCATATTTTGCTTGGGTAACTTACACCCCAGTGGTATGAAAATTGATTTCTCTAATGTCAAATAACCCTTGCTTTACTTTGCTCACCGTCCGACCCCCACTCTAGTTCTCTGAATAGTTTCACTGTCCATCAAATTAATTTTTCTGATGGTAAGACTCCTTGAAACCTTCCCCTCAGCTAACAATGAACCATTCTACATTTCCTTCATTGTCTGCTTTGATCTGTCATTTTCACGCATTTATCAGTCTGAAGATGGGTCTCAACCCGAAACGTCACCCATTCCTTTTCTCCCCAGATACTGCCTGTCCCGATGAGCTACTCCAGCATTTTGTGTCTATCTTTGGTGTAAATCAGCATCTGCAGTTCCGACACATATCACTTGCCAGACTACATCTTTCCCTCGCCTTTCTTCCAGCTTCCGCCTCCCCCCCCCCCCCCCCACCACCACCATGATCGATCTGCATGAGGGTCCTACTGCCAAAAACGTCACCTATTATTTTCCCCAGCAATGCTGCCTGACCCGTTGAATTACTCCAGCTCTTTGTCTCTTTTTTTGGAAACCAGCAGCTGCAGTTCCTTATGCCTATATAATAATGAAAAGGGATTGCCATATTCAACCTTATCAAAGGTCAAAGATGAAAATGATGTGAAAGCCAGGAATTACATAAAATGATCGGTAATTTTGCTCAATGCTTTCAGTGGGACATAGGCTTTAAAACATAGCTGATTCTTGATTTCATGCTATGTCAGGGATCTTGTAGAAAATTTGTTAGCCACTGTATTGGCTTGCATAATAATGCTGTTCTTTGAAAGTGCTTTAAGTAAACCCCTTTGAGCCATTCTACACGGTTATATGTCTCCAAGTGACCTACTTGGAGTGGTGGGGTAAGTTGCAATTTTTCCTTCGGAGAGGTGACCTCAGATCTAATTGAAATGATGGTCCAGAGGTTTCCCTGTGGACAATGTGCATGGACCTATAAGACTAAACTGATACTAATTACAATGTCACTTCTGCGGGCATAAGATCAGGTACTGGGGAAAATGAAAATGCCACACTAGTGTAGAAGAGGCATTCTTTGGTAATTGAGTCTGATAGAACTTGAGACAGTCTTGGAAATTTCAGGGAAAGATTAATGCATAAGCTATAATGAAATATTCCCAATTCTTCAGCAAAAATTGACGGTCTTTTCTTTAAAGTCTTTCTTTCAAAGCTACCATCCTCACACTGATCAAGAAATTATACAAGAGGTAGCAGCATTAACAGTTGTTAAGCAAATACACTAATTTAGTCTGGCACTTCAGTGAAACGCTGCCTCCGCAGATATGCTGTCTGGCAGATGAGACATTGAGCTGAGGCTCCATCTGCCTTGTCAGGTGGATGTAAGAAAAATCTGTCCGATTCTCCCGGCATCGGAACGAACATTTATCCAGCAACCAACACCAGCGGATCAGCAGAAGACTGATCTTGTTGCTACCTGATTGAATCAACTGACCTCAAATTGGTTGTTACGCCTGCCTAAAAAACTACTGTTACTAAGTTTAAAAAATAATAGTTGTCTCTGCCACATTTTGGAACCTTGTTTGGGAGACAAGGAGGTATTCTACTGCTACTAATTCCTCATCCAAGAATTACTGCACATCATTATATTTAATAATAGATAATATGACATTTACATGTTTATATGTGTTTCCACAGCCTTGAATACATAGTTTTCTTAGGAAAAAAAGAGGAGTATATGTGTTAGTTTTTCTTGGTGGGAAAACTGAGTTGATATCATTGCATGCATTCACCACTAGAGGCAGTGCTTTCCTACTGCTTGAGATCGTCTAATGAAGTGTAGCAACAAAAATCCATAGCCTATTGAAACCTGTTTTTCGGTGAGCACATTTGCTTCATCATATCTTATTCAGTCCCGAGTAAAAGCAGTACCATGTATCAAGATGTATGATTTGATCATTCAAAGAGGAATTTGCGTGGATGAAGTGATATGACGGTATTGTCAATTGGTCAATGAGAAATGATTTATTTTGATGTCAAAGCATTTCATTTAATCATTTAACCCTCGCTTTTTCTCTATCACAGAGCAATCTCACTCCCTGTGCCTCGTTTTTTTTTGTTTTGCAACTTTCTCTTTCAGCATTTCCAGCTCCTCTCTTCAGCTTGCAGTTCTTCACGTTAGGATCCCTCTCTTTTCCTGTTCTTGCAGCTGTTCCTGCATTCCCTTCCAAGGAATTGCTTGGTTTTGGATCATTTTTATTTTATATTGTGGCCCATTGATTTCCAGGATCATTCCAAATTCAGAAGGAATATTCGATATGTGAATTAAGGACCTTAAGTTTGTATGTACGAAGACACCCTGCATATGCAACATATTACCTCACAAAATACCGGAGGACATAGGTTCAGGATAAGAGAGAAGAGATTCAGAGGGGATAGGAGGGGAACCTTCTTCACCCAAAGAGTGATATGCACTATATATTGCATAGTATGAGACGAGAGTGGAACTCGCTATCAAAACATGGAGGGAACAGGGTGGACAAAATTTTTTGGCGACCGCGCGCGCATACGTACATTCACACACACATGCGCGAGGCTTTGAAGGCTCAATCCAGTGCTAAATGCAACTCAACTCTGCCAGTCTTGCCGGGTTAACTACAGCCCTGACTGGACTGACGGGACACCAGCGCCGCTTCTCCGCGCTGGCCATATTTCCCGCAAGCCCAGGCAGGTTGACCTGGCGGGACAGGCAGAGTGAGCTATGTTTAGCGCTGCTTCTCTGCGCTGGCTGTGGGCCTGGGGTACAGCTCGTGTCTGACTCCCGACGTCTCTGGCCACCCATGGGGACGGGACAGCGCCGGAGACCCAGCCGGGATCGATTCTGGCTGCGGATGAGGTGCAGGTCTGTGCCGCGTCTCCCTCCTCCAATCACGCACTCTATCGTCAGTCCTACCCCCCCACCACTCCTCCCTTCTCCAATCATCGCCCTTAAACAATCATGTCCCGCCCCCATTGCCTGCTGACCAACGTCTCACTCATCCAATCGGCGCCCTCAAACAGCAGTCCCACCTCCACTGTCTCGCGGAAAGTGGAGATTTTAAAATCCGGATTAATAAAAAGTTTGGGGGGATGTCCCCCACCTCTCAAAACATGGGGAGGACGTGTCCCTTCTGCCCCCCCCCCCACCCCGTGTTTTCTGCCCCTGGTATGAAAGAGTTATTAAAGCCAGGTCATGGACAGCATTCATGTAGTCTAGATGAAGACATGTTGCTTAGGAATGGAGGGCTATAGACCAAAGGACAAAGGACATTTATTGTCACGTACACCAATTGGTGTAGTGAAATTTGATTTGCCATGCAGCACACAAATAAAGATAAGACACAACATCATAGGATTTAACAGTAGACATAAAAAAGTCCCCCCACAATGGTTCCACTGTGGGGGAAGGCAGCAAAGTCCAGTCCCATCCCCAGTTCGCCCATAGTCGGGCCTATTGAGGCCTCCGCAGTCGCTGCTACGGGGCCCGATGTTCCAGCCCGTTCTCACCGGTTGATGGTGCTCCGGCGTCAGGAGCACCCTCTCAGCGGCTTGGGACACCTGAAACGGCCACCTCTTACATGAGTCCATGGCTTCCAAACCCAACAAGGCCGCGCCGGATGGAGCTCCACCACTGGGATGGAAGCTCCCGATGTAAAGTTCAGCGCCGCTGGCTGCTCTACAGTCCCGCAGTTCCGCGATGTTGTTTATCGGCGGTCTTCGGATCACCGGAGCTCCTGTGCGGCGACCCAGGCAAGGCATCCCCCGCTCCTCTCAGCGATGGCGCTCCTGCGGCCATTCCAGGTGTCTGAAGCCGCCGCCGAAGCCGAGGTTCCGGCCGGTCCCATCAAGAAAAGCTGCTCCAGGCCCGCTGGTAGGCCGCGAGGACGGGTCGAAGATGCAGCCCGGAGAAAAGCTGCCTCTCCGACCAGGTAGGGACCAGGAAAAGTACTTCCCCCCCCCCCCACATAAAAAAGAATAGACTCAAAATAAAACACTTTTTACACACTAAACATTTTTAAAAAGTTAAAAGACAGACAACTGCAGGCTGGGCATACCCAACTGGACGGCGCCCCCTAGCCCTCCAAGTAGACCAAGTGCTCGGATATGGAATTAACAAAGAAGAATTCCTACTGGTCAACATGGACAAATTGGGTGAAATGTTGCTGTGTGATTCCATGAACAATTCAGATCAACGACCCATCATCGTATAATTTTTATAAATATTGTTAACTTTAATGAACAAAATAATATTGTTACACTGATGCCCTGCGTGAAAACAAAGCCTGAACACTTCATTAAGTTCGTAAGTTCATCGAGTCTAGTCCGCCATTCAATCATGGCTGATCTAGCTTTCCCTCTCAACCCCATTCTCATGCCTTCTCCCCATTACCTTTAAACGTTGAAGAATCAGGGGCAAATCCCGCATCATTGGTGTTGCCTCCACTTACTCTTTCCTTTTAGTTTAAAAGATCTGGTGCACAGCTTCAAGATGATAAGCCTTGGAGCCATTTCCAATTTTTATCTTACCATTTTCTTTGCTGGTAGTTTGTGAAGGTGCTATGTCCAAGGTTATTGTAGAAAAGCAATGGTATCAGTGTAGGAGGTATTAAATTGGTATGGATGGAAAACTGGCTGGCTGACAGAAACAAGACGGTAGGCATAAATGTGTATTTATCCAGTCGGCAAGATGTAATAAGCACGATCACTGTTGGGGGCCTCAACTTTTAACAACTTCTATAATTGACATAGATGAAGGCATTGAAGATGAAGATGCTCTCTCTCTACTAATAGAGGCAACTCTTTCTCCTCACCAGCTAACCTCTGCTGCGGGGTTCCACAAGGTTCCATCCTTGGCCCCCTTCTCTTCTCCCTGTATATGCTCCCCTAGATGATACACAACTCTATCTGCCCCTGAAGCCAAACAACCGATCAAATCTACTTAACCTTATCCACTGCCTCAAGGATATAAAGTGTTGGATAGCCCAGAACTTCCACCAACTAAATGAGAATAAGTCTGAGGTCATCCTTCTCGGCCCCTCGGACTCAACCAAAACGATAGCAAGCAGCCTTGGAAGCCTTACCCATTACTCAAACCTCACGTCAAAAACCTTGGCGTGATATTTGAATCAGCATTGAATTTTGACAAACAAGTCAATGCCGTGGTAAAAGCTAGTTTCTTCCAGTTTTGGATGATAGCTAAAATAAAACAATTCCTCCAATTTGACGACCTCGAAAAAATCATCCAAACATTTATCTCCTCCCGCCTCGATTACTGCAACTCCCTTTGCACTGGCATCAGCCAATCTTCCCTGTCCCGCCTGCAACTGGTCCAAAACACCACAGCGAGACTTCTGACGGGCACCCGTAAAAGGGACCACATCACGCCGATTCTGGCCTCTCTCCACTGGCTCCCTGTGCGGTTCCGAATAAATTTCAAGATCCTTCTTTATATTTACAAAGCCCTTAACGGGCTTGCCCCCACCTACATCAAAAGTCTGCTTACCCACCACACCACTTCCAGCTCCCTCAGATCGGCCTACTTCGGGTTACTGTACATCCCGCGGTCTAAGCATAAGCTCAGGGGCGACCGCGCCTTTGCGGTTGCTGCTCCTAGACTGTGGAACAGCATCCCTCTTCCCATCAGAACTGCCCCCTCCATCGTCCTCTGAGGGAGGGCTATATGTATGTATTTATGTATGTACTTAATCTATGGACCACTGTTGTAGAACGTTTGTACCTCCACCAATGTAAAGCACTTTGCTCAACGAGTGTTGTTTTTTAAATGTGCTATAGAAATAAAAGTGACGTGACTTGACTTGACTTCATAACTCCAAGGACATGGGTTTGACCCTAGTCGCAGATACGATCAGTGTGAATATTGCACAATCTCCCTCTGACCACAAGAATTTCTGGCTTCCTCATATGACATCCTCAAAGGCATACTTTCATTACCGTAAATTACTCATGCGTGTAGATAATTGACCAAAAAATTAAAGGGGATTTGATGGGCATTTGATGGGCGTACACTCTTCCCTCCTTTACTCTCTCAACACCAACGACTGCACTTCCACAGAGTCCTCTGTCAAGCTTCTCAAGTTTGCGGATGACACAACCCTGATTGGACTGATCCAGGATGGGGAGGAATCTGTCTAGACAGGAAGTGACACAGCTGGCGTCTTGGTGCCTTCATAGCAACCAGGAGCTCAATGCTCTTGAGACTGTGGAATTGATAGTAGACTGTAGGAGAGCTTCCCCTCCCCTCACACCATCAACGACACCACAGTCACATCTGTGAGGTCTTTTAAGTTCCTTGGACCCATCATCTCCAAGGACCTGAAATGAGGGGGTCACCATCGACTCCACAGTCAAAAAGGCCCAACAAAGGATGTACTTCCTGCGGCAGCTGAGGAAACACAATCTGTCACTGGCAATGATGGTCTAATTCTATACTGCCATCGTAGAGTGTGTCCTCACCTTCTCCATCATGGTCTGGCTCAGCCACCAAGCACGACACCTGGAAGCTGCGCAAATCATCCGATCAGCTGAGAAGGTTGTTGGATGTAACCTTCCCCCCATTGACGAACTGTACACTACAGGGCCAGAAAGCGAATGGGTAAGATCATCTCTGACCCCTCTCACCCTGGCCACTTTGAAGCACTTCCCTCTGGAAGGCGACTCCGGACTGTCAAAGCCGCCACAGGCAGACATAAATACAGCTTTTTTCCACAAGTAATAGCTCTACTCAATAACCAAAAGTCTGTCGCCTCCTTTTGCTCTGGTACTTTATTTCATTCACATGTTTAAACTATAATGTTTTATTTTAATGTTTAATGTTTCATGTGTCATTCTCAATTGTTACAGTTTGTCGTGTTGTTACTTGCGAGCGGAGCACCAAAGCAAATTCCTTGTATGTGTACTTACTTGGCCAATAAACGTATTCATTCATTCATTCATGTGCGAGAATGCACCGCAGGGCTGCAAGGAAACTAAAATGGAGGTAATGAGACTGATGGACAAGCTCCTGTAGGAACCAGCATGGACCTGATGGGCTTTATGGTCTGCTTCAGTGTCTTAACTAAGTACGGCTGCTAAATCTGCTGCTGACATAAAGATAGAATAGAAACTAGGTTGTGCAGAGGACACAAGGTAATAAATAGATGCAAATGATTGAATGTTTATTGCTAGAGTAATCGAATGCAAGAGTAGAGCGGTCTTGCTTCAGGTAGGGTGTTGGTGAGACTACATCCACAGAATTCTGCATAGTATTGATGTTCATTTAAAAAAGGATGTTAAAACACTGCATGCAGATCAGAGAATAAGATGAGTGTCAGTGGTTATAGCGCGAGGGCAGGAGAATGGCTGTGAGAGGCAGGAGAATGGGTTAGATCAGCCATGATTGAAAGGTGGAGTAGACTTGATGGCCAAATGATCTAATTCTGCTCCTAGAACTTATGAACTTATGAGAGGGTTTAATACTCGGAAAAGACAACCTAATGAGGGAAGTTAAACAGGCAAGATTTGTATCTGTTGAAGTTAGAAGATTAAGAGGGGACTTAATGAAACATGTAAGATTCCGAGGAATCTTGAAAAGGTGGATGTGAAGAAGATGTTTCAATGTGGAGAAAAGCTGGATCTAAGGGTCAGTGTTTAAATGTAAGGAATCATACATTTAAGTCTGGTCATAGTTCTTTCAGGACAATAGTCTGATTACTGTTAACATAGATAGCTATTTGACAGACATTAGGGGTGGGCAGAAGTTACTACAAGATGATAAAAATGTAGAATTGATATTACAATCAGATATGCCATGATCTTCTTAGATGGCAGAGGAGACTTGAGGGGAGTGGCTTTCTCCAATTTCCAAGTTGTGTGTTTTTGGAATCTTGGAACATTTCACACATGTCAATGGATTGTATGCTACAGTTTGGTTAAATGATTGAGGAATGGAAGACCACCCTGGACAACTGCTAAAAGAGCAAACCAGTTTTAAGGTTTATGTAATATTTACAGTATTACCTGTTCTTAAATAACAAATAAACCTTAATTGCAATGTGATGTTTCTATTTTCAACAGCTGCACAACAAGTGTGCATCCCACATGAAACCTGAATGTGACTTTGGGCCACTGAAAGATCATATCTTACCCCCATCTTCGATCTGTCCCATAGTATTGGTAAGTCACTTGCATTAATTGGTGTTTTTGGGTGCTTCTAAATTAGCCAAGTGTAAATTTTCATGTGTACAACTCAGTAAATAACCAGGTCACTCACAGCCTTACAGATTTGATCCTTTTAAATGGGTATGTTCATAGTATGTGGATGTTATTGATAATTCCAAAATTTATTGTCAATCACAATTACCCCAGAGATAGGGAACCAGTTATTTTGGTTGGTCTGGAGCTATATTTATACAACATTTGGTACGGATGGCAGATTCGCTGCCCATAAAGACAGTAGGCCATCAGATGCATGTTTTAAAGTAAGCAGGTAGTTCTTGCTAACATTACTGAGCAATTTTTAAAAATATTTTAATTTCCAAGTTACATAAATTTGCATTTCTCAGGTGCCATAATAGGGTTTCACACTCATGTCTCTGGTCCACAGCTCTGGCTGCTAAACCAGTAAATTAACTTCTAGCTACAGCATCCGGTTTCATTTATGAAACTTGTATCTTAATCTCACATAGTGGGGGTAGCTTGTGATATAAATGAAAAGGAAGTGTAAAATCAAGCCTCCAAGTGAGAGCTTTGTTTCAGGCAGTAACATATTCTAGGATTACATCCAGGTGATGTAATGCATTTCATCATGTTGTTCTGTTCATTATCATGTACATTTGGGTACATATTCTCGATGCCTTCCTTTATTTTATGATTGGGAAAACTCCTTGGGGCATTGGCTAATATGTTGAACTCGGGTTGGAGGCAGTGTGCTTTTGTTTTCTTTACCTGGATTACAAGTCTTACTTGCAGTTTTATGGGCACAATTGATGCAATAGCAGCAACAAATAAATATACAATGAATTACCTGTTATTCTCAGCAAGATCCATAGTACATTTAACAACCATAGTCATGCAAAGCGAATAGTAGTTCTATAACCTTCTGACTGGTGCTGACGATGGCTGCCACAGTGTACTGTTCCTTGCTGTTTTGTATGTGTTTATTCGTTTGTGTCGTCTATGAAAACCCTACAAAGATTACTTTCACAAGAGAGGTACTCATTAACATTGGACATACGGTACCTCCAAACATCGTTCCGGATTTCTCTCACTTGCTGGATTATTGGACATACTCGTCGGTGGGGCTGTGGCTGCGTTCAAGGTCTTGAGACAGAGGGGGACCCATGGGAGGCGCTCTGGAGCACTTGACTGACTCCGGCGACGAGGGTCACGCACACCACTCCCGAGCATATTCCTGGCAAACATACGTTTTCGCAATAACAAAGTGGACGAATTGCAACTCCTGCGCTGGACAAACAAGGACTTCTCTTGAGCCGCTGCCCTGTGTTTGACCGAGACCTGGCTGTGTGAGTCGATCCCGGACAGTGCGCTGCAACTGGCTGGCTTCCAACTTCACAGAGCGGACCGCGAAGTGGAGGCAGCTGGGAAATCAAGAGGCGGTGGAATATGTTTCTATACCAACCAGGACTGGTGCAGCGACATCACGGTAATGTCAAAATTCTGCTCTCCCTAGAATCCTTCTTTATAAACTGAAAACCCTCTACTCTCTGAGGGAATTTAAAGGGCTTGTCCCACTTAGGCGATTTTTCGGCGGACTGCCGGCGAGTGTCAAGTTCGCGGCACTCGCTGAAAAACCGGGAAGTGGAACGGTGAGTGTCAGAGTGGAACACACACATAAACATATTGCAAAGGCGAGGGCCAGGGAAAGCAGGAGAGTGCTGTCTGAAAACCACACAGTGGAAAGCCAAGGTATTGCAGACACACACCGTGATGAACAGGAAGGTTAAGACGGCTAGCACAGTGTACTGTAAGTCCTTTAAAAGAGCGGGGAGAAGGGGGGAAAAGAAGGAGGGAGAAGGGGAAATAAGGAGTGGAGACACTTTTAAGAAGCCAGACAACTTTTAATAAGCCAGAGATACACAGCTGTGAAGTTTAGCGGGCATTTAACATTACCGGTCGGTTTTCCTTAGTTCTGAAAACTAAGTGGGACAGGACCTTAACACTTTTATTCTCGTTGGAGTTTACATCCCCCCCCACCCAAGCCTGCATACATGAGGCACAAACGCAACTCGCTGATCAGGTAATGAGGGTAGAGAGTGACTTCCTGGACTCCATGGTAATTGTTTTCGGGGACTTTAACAAGGCTAACCTCAGCTGAGACCTTGCAAAGTACACACTTCATGTTAGCTGCCCCGCCAGAGGGAGGTGAACACTTGACCACTGTTACACTTTAATCAAGAATGCATATCGCTCTGTTCCCCAGGCGGGTCTGGATCTCTCTGATCATTGTTTAGTTCACCTTATTCTGACCTACAGGCAGAAACTAAAATCTGCTAAGCCTATGGTCGGAACAACGAAAAGGTGGACAAGCGAGGGCACTGAAAACTTAGAAACATAGAAACATAGAAAAATAGGTGCAGGAGTAGGAAATTCGGCCCTTCGAGCCTGCACCGCCATTCAATGTGATCATGGCTGATCATCCAACTCAGTATCCCGTACCTGCCTTCTCTCCATACCCCCTGATCCCTTTAGCCACAAGTGCCACATCTAACGCCCTCTTAAATATAGCCAATGAACTGGCCTCAACTACCTTCTGTGGCAGAGAATTCCAGAGACTCACCACTCTCTGTGTAAAGAATGTTTTCCTCATCTCGGTCCTAAAGGAATACCCCCTTATCCTC
The DNA here is from genome assembly GCA_963514005.1 of Raja brachyura. Next base: position 94,796,797 of record OY740782.1, read on the forward strand.
AGACTGTGACCCCTTGTTCTGGACTCCCCCAACATCGGGAACAATCTTCCAGCATCTAGCTTGTCCAACCCCTTAAGAATTTTGTAAGTTTCTATAAGATCCCCCCTCAATCTTCTAAATTCCAGCGAGTACAAGCCGAGTCTATCCAATCTTTCCTCATATGAAAGTCCTGACATCCCAGGAATCAGTCCGGTGAATCTTCTCTGTACCCCCTCTATGGCAAGGATGTCTTTCCTCAGATTTGGAGACCAAAACTGTCGCAATACTCCAGGTGTGGCCTTACCAAAACCCTGTACAACTGCAGTAGAATTTCCCTGCTCCTATACTCAAATCCTTTCGCTATGAATGCTAACATACCATTTGCTTTTTTCACTGCCTGCTGCACCTGCATGCCTACTTTCAATGACTGGTGTACCATGACACCCAGGTCTCGTTTCATCTCCCTTTTCCTAATCTGCCACCATTCAGATAATAGTCTACCCTCATGTTTTTGCTACCAAAGTGGATAACCTCACATTTATCCACATTATACTGCATCTGCCATGCATCTGCCCATTCACTCAGCCTATCCAAATCTATACCCCCCAGCTTGGTGTCATCTGCAAATTTGGAGATGTTGCATTGAATTCCCTCGTCCAAATCATTAATATATATTGTAAATAGCTGGGGTCCCAGCACTGAGCCTTGCGGCACCCCACTAGTCACTGCCTGCCATTCTGAAAAGGACCCGCTTACTCCTACCCTTTGCCTCCTGTCTGCTAGCCAGTTCTCTATCCACATCAATACTGAACCCCCAATACCGTGTGCTTTAAGTTTGTATGCTAATCTCTTATGCGGGACCTTGTCGAAAGCCTTCTGAAAGTCTAGATATAACACAACCACTGGTTCTCCCTTATCCACTCTACTAGTTACATCCTCGAAAAATTCTATCAGATTTGTCAGACATGATTTACCTTTCGTAAATCCATGCTGACTTTGTCCAATGATTTCACCACTTTCCAAATGCGCTGCTATCCCACCTTTAATAACTGACTCTAGCAGTTTCCCCACTACCGATGTTAGACTAACTGGTCTGTAATTCCCCGCTTTCTCTCTCCCTCCTTTTTTAAAAAATGGGGTTACATTAGCTACCCTCCAATCCTCAGGAACTACTCCAGAATCTAAGGAATTTTTAAAAATTATCACAAAAGCATCCACTATTTCTGTGGCTACCTCCTTGAGTACTCTGGGATGCAGACTATCTGGCCCTGGGGATTTATCGGCCTTCAATCCGTTCAATTTACCCAACACCACAACCCGGCTAACCTGGATTTCACTCAGTTCCTCCATCTTATTTGACCCCCGTTCCACTGCTATTTCCGGCAGATTATTTATGTCTTCCTTAGTGAAGACAGAACCAAAGTAGTTATTGGTCTGCCATGTCCTTGTTCCCCATGATCAATTCACCTGTTTCTGACTGCAAGGGACCAACATTTGTTTTAACTAGTCTCTTTCTCTTCACATATCTATAAACACTTTTGCAGTCAGTTTTTATGTTCCCTGCCAGTTTCCTTTCATAATCTATTTTCCCTTTCCCAATTAAGCCCTTTATCCTCCTCTGCTGGATTCTGAATTTCTCCCAGTCCTCCGGTAGGCTGCTTTTTCTGGCAAATTTGTATGCCTCATCTTTTGTTTTTATACTATCCCTGATTTCCCTTGTTATCCATGGATGCACCACCTTCCCAGATTTATTCTTTTGCCAAACTGGTATGAACAATTTTTGTACTTCATCCATGCAGTCTTTAAATACCTTCCATTGTACATCCACTGTCAACCGTTTAAGAATCACCTGCCAGTCTATCTTGGCCAATTCACATCTCATACCTTCAAAGTTACCTTTGTTCAAGTTCAGAACCCTTGTTTCTGACTTAATTTTGTCACTCTCCATCCTAATGAAGAACTCAACCATATTATGGTCACTCTTGCCCAAGGGGCCACGCACAACAAGACTGCTAACCAACCCTTCCTCATTACTCAATACCCAGTCTAGAATAGCCTGCTCTCTCGTTGGTTCCTCCACATGTTGGTTGAGAAAACTATCCTGCATACATTCCAAGAAATCCTCTTCCTCAGCACCCCTGCCAATTTGATTCACCCAATCTACATGCAGATTGAAGTCACCCATTATAACCGTGTTACCCTTGTTGCACGCATTTCTAATTTCCTGTTTGATGCCATCCCCAACTCCAATACTACTGTTAGGTGGCCTATACACAGCTCCCACTAGCGTTTTCTGCCCCTCAGAGTTTCGCAGCTCTACCCATATCGATTCCACATCCTCCACGCTAATGTCCTTCCTTTCTATTGCATTAATCTCCTCTCTCACCAGCAACGCTACCCCACCTCCTTTTCCTTTTCGTCTATCCCTCCTGAATATTGAATATCCCTGGATGTTCAGCTCCCAGCCTTGGTCACCCTGGAGCCATGTCTCCGTGATCCCAACTATAGCATAGTCATTAATCGCTATCTGCACCTTAAACTCATCCACCTTATTACGAATGCTCCTCGAATTGAGACACAAAGCCTTCAGGCTTGTTTTTACAACACTCTTACTCCTTATACAATTATGTTGACAAGTGGCCCCTTTCACATCGATCCCTATTACACTTGGCCATACTCTCCTATCCCTTTGTGAGCTTTCTTTCCCGTTAATTCTGGGGTCATTAACCATCCCTTTACTCTCTTTCCCTTTAACTCCGTCCTCGACTATCCCATTTGACACCCCACCCCCTTTATTCAGTTTAAAACCATCCGTGTAGCAGTGGCAAACAACAGTCCAAAGCAGGACCAACAGTCCTGCTTTGACTGCACTGCGTGGAATGTGTTCAGGGAAGCAACCCAAGCCTCGGTGAATATACTGACACTGTGACATCATATGTCAACTTCTGGGAGGACAGTTGCATTCATGGACATGGATCTTGTTAAACAACGACGAGCCCTGGTTCACCGCAGAACTCAGAGAGCTCCACCAGTCTAAAGAGGAGGCGTACAGGAACGGGATACAGACCTCTACAGGCAGGCCAAGTACAAGCTGAGAAGAGGAATCAGAGCTGCCAAGGAAAAGTACTTTGAGTAGTTGAGGACCAAGTTCTCAGCTAGCAACTCTTCTGTTTGGAAGGGCTTGCAAGAAATCATCAGCTACAAACCCCCCACTCTTTGGACTATCGTCAGCTAACCAATGACATGAACGTGTTCTACTGCTGGTTCGATAAACAGAAACTTAACCCTGGTACCCCCACCTCCCCTCCCCAACCAGCACTTCACACCTATTCATAGCCTGACTCCAGTCTGCAAAGACTGGACTCTTCCCCACCCACTCCTCCCCAACTATCACTTCACACCTACTTAAAGGATGACCAGTCTGAAAAGACTGGACCCTTTCGCACCCACCCCACTCCAATCACCACTTAACACCTACTTACAGCCTGACAGCAAAAGATTGCAGCCTCCTCTACTATCCACCCCCTCTGTGCTGCCCAACATTAATCTGGCCACTTCTCCATCACCAACAATAGAAATTCAGGAGGTGGAGAGGCTGTTCAGAAGACAGAGAAGCCGGAAATCTCCAGGACCGGACAATGTTTCCCCCTCTATTCTCAAGCTCTGTGCCGAACAACTGGCATTTTCAACCAGTCCCTTCAAACCTGTACTGTCCCTGCCTGCGTCAAATTCTCCACTATTGTCCCTGTACCCAAAAAGACAAGGATTACTGGTCTTGATGACTACAGGCCTGTCCCACTGACCTCTGTAGACATGAAGACCCTTGAAAGACATGCTGGCCAAGCTGAAAAATATCACCAGCCCCCTGCTGGACCCTCGGCAGTTTGCATATTGGGCCAATAGGTCCGTGGATGATGATTTTAGCTCTGCATTCAACACCATTGTGCCAGAGACACTACACTCCAAACTTTCCGAGTTGACTGTGCCTGAACCCCGCTGTCGGTGGATCACCAACTTCCTGACAGACAGGAAGCAGCACGTGAGGCTGGAAAAGCACATCTCGGACCCACAGACCCTCAGCATAGGAGCACCGCAAGGCTGCGTACTCTCCTCTCTCCTCTATTCTCTCTACACCAATGACTGCGCTTCCACAGACTCCTCTGTCAAGCTTCTCAACAACACAACCCTGATTGGACTGATCCCGGATGGGGAGGAATCTGCCTGCAGACAGGAAGCGAAACAGCTGGCGTCCTGGGGCCGTAGCAACAACCTGGAGCACAATGCTCTTAAGATAGTGGAATTGATTGTAGACTTTAGGAGAGCTCCCCCTCCCCTCACCCCACTCACCGTCAATAACACTACAGCCACATCTGTGGAGTCTTTTTCGTTCCTGGGAATCATCATCTCCAAGGGCCTTAAATGAGAGTTCACCATGATCAAAATGGCACAACAGAGGATGTACTTCCTGCGGCTGCTAAGGAAACACAATCTGCCACAGACAATGATGGTCCAATTCTATACGGTCATCGTAGAGTCTGGCCTCACCTTCCCCATCATGGTCTGGTTTGGCTCAGTCACCAAGCACGGCACGCAGAGGCTGCCGCAAATCGTCTGATCAACTGAGAAGGTTGTTCGCTGCAACCTTCCCCCCATTGACGAACTGTACACTGCAAGGGCCAGAAAGTGAACGGGTAAGATCATCTCTGACCCCTCTCATCCAGGCTACAAATTCTTTGAATCACTTCCCTCTGGAAGGCAACTCCGGACTGTCAAAGCTGCCACAGCCAGACGTAAAAACAGCTTTTTTCCACGAGTAGTAGCTCTACTCAATAACCAAAAACCCATAGCCTCCTTTTACTCTTGTATTTTATTTAATCACATGTTTTTACGATAATGTTTTATTATTAATGTTGAATATTTTACGTGTCATTCTCAATTGTCACTGTATGTCATGTTGTCACTTGCGAGCAGAGCACCAAGGCAAATTCCTTCTATGTGAACATACTTGGCCAATAAACTTATTCATTCATTCATTCATTCATTTTTTTTTTTTTAATATTTTTTTATTTGAAGTAATCAGTTTACAATGTATAACACACATTTAAAACATCATCTTAATTCAAAATTTCTACAAATAGCACATCGATAATTAATATCGTCTGTTTTTTTGGAAATAAAGATAGAAAAAGATATATAATAAAGAGGAAAAGAGAAAAAGAGATAGAAATAGAAAACAATCTACAAATACAAATTTTAAAAAATATATATATTATATATATATAAATCAAAAACAACTAAGTACATTATACATGAAATTATTTCAAACAATAATATCAATGGGACATGCGCATTAATCCCATATGTAAATAAGTTATTCTCATCGGATTCCGTAGGGTGCTCGTCGAGCCGTGATGCCAAGAACAGCTACTTCTCTAGATACTGTATATATGGAGACCATATCAGTTCAAAAGAATTATACCTGTCCAATAGGACAAATCTAATTCTTTCCAAATATAACGTCTCCTGCATCTCTGCTGTCCACATTTTAATTGTTGGGGATAATGTTCCCTTCCAAAATTTCAATATGATTTTTTTCCCTATTATCAAACAGTAATCAAAGAAATTTCTTTGATCTACTGTCAAAACCAAACTTGATTCCGGAATTCCAAATATTATTAATTTTGGGTCAGGGTCCAGTTTAACTTTAAGAACTTCAGAAATTACTTTAAAAATTTCTGTCCAGTAATAATTCAACTTAGGGCATGTTACAAAACTATGTATTAAGTTTGCTTCTAGATTCTTACATTTATCACAAATAGCGGAGAGATTGGGAAAAATACTATTTAATTTGGTTTTCGAATAATGTAATCTATATAGTACTTTAAATTGTATTAATATATGTCTAGCATTTAAAGAACACCGATTTATTCTCTGTAAGCTTTCTTCCCAAATTTCTTTTGTTATAGGTAATCCAATTTCATTTTCCCATGCTTGGCGATATGTTTCAGTTATTGGGGTCTCTTTATCTAGAATAATATTATATATATGAGCTATTAACTTTTCCGTATTTGGATGTAAATTAAACAAACCATCTAATAAGCCTGGTTCTTTATTTTTATAATCTTGTGTATTACATTTAATGTAATCTCTAATTTGTAAGTATCTAAACAAATGTTGTGAAGGCAATCCAAAAATATCTTGCAACTCTTCAAATAATAAAAATTTTCCATTTCTATAAAGGTGTCCTATCCTTTTAATTCCTAAATCCTCCCGAGTCTAAACCCCGCATCTAATATTGAGGGTTTAAACAATGGGTTATTCCTAATTGGTAACCTGAAGGATAGATTATCCAGATGTAAAGTCTTAACTATCTGTTTCCATATACGCCTATTATTATAAATTATAGGGTTATCCCTATAAATCTTTTTTTGTACTTCCTTTGGCGCAAAGAGAATCGAGCCTATATTAAAAGGTAAACAGTCTTCCTTTTCCATCTTTAACCACATTGGTTCATTATCCAGATTTATCCACCAAAAATTCATATTCTTAATCTGAACTGCCCAAAAGTAATATAAAAAATTTGGAAGTGCTAACCCTCCATTTATCTTAGACTTACATAAGTGTTTTTTACTTATTCTATGACTTTTATAGTCCCAAATAAAACTATTAAGAATATTATCAAATTTCTTTAAAAAAAACTTTGGGAGAAAAAAAGGAATAGCCTGAAACAAATATAACAATTGTGGTAAAAAAATCATTTTTATAGCATTAATTCTACCAACCATAGATATAGGAAGTGTTTTCCAATATGAAATATTTTTTATAACTTTATCTAATAATTGAGGATAATTAGATTTAATTAATAATTTATAGGATTTAGGTACATTAATTCCTAAATATTTAAATTTATCTGTGACTATTTTTAATGGTTATTGTTGCAATATATTTACATTTATCCCAGTTATAGGCATAATTTCACTTTTATTCCAGTTAATCCTATATCCTGAAAATATACTAAATTCATTTATAACATTAAATAACTTGGGAATACTGCATTCCGGTCTTGTAATATAAATCAAAACATCATCTGCATATAAAGATATTTTATTAATTGTTGTATCAGTATTATAACCATATATTTCAGGTTCAGATCTAATTCTTTCAGCCAGAGGCTCTATGACCAAGGCAAATAATAAAGGGGATAACGGACATCCCTGTCTGCATCCCCTAAATAGTTTAAATTTAGGTGATAGTATTTGATTAGTTAAAATTCTTGCAGTAGGATTAGAGTATAATATTCTTACCCATTTACAGAATCCATCCCCCAATTGAAACTTTTCCATTATATTAAATAAATATGACCATTCCACCTGATCGAATGCTTTTTCTGCATCCAACGATATATTCATTCATTCATTTTGACGTAGTGTAATGGTTCAGGTTATGCAGGGTGGTTGATTGGAAGAATCTGTACTTGAACCTGTATGTATCAGTTCTCATGCTCCTGTACATTTATCCAGATGATAGCAGCAAGAAGGGAAAGTGGCTGAGTGATATGGGTCCTTAATGATAGCTGCCTTCTGAAGCATCACTTGCTATATATCTTTCCGATGGTGCAGAGGTCAGGACCCCTGCTGAACTGGGCAATGTCCACCACTTTCAGCAGTCATCTTTTTACTTCAAACTCAATTGAGTTTCTGAACTGGGATGTGATGCAACTAGTCAGTATGCTCTCCACTGATAGAGTATTCATCAACATTACAAATCTCCTCAAACCTTTGAGGAAGTAGAGGCATTGGTGAGCTTTGACTGTGATTGCATCAATGTGCTTGGTCTAGGACAGATCATCAGAGAGTTGGCTTCTCTGATGGATAGCGGGACTGTCATATGCTGAGAGAATGGAGCGGCTGGGCTTGTATACTCTTAGCAATGTTACTAAATTTTGAGATTTAAAAAATCAAGTCTGCAATTTATCCCATCAGATAAAGCATAAAAAGAAGTTTAATTTGACACCTAATTTACTTTCATATCTTCAGTATTAAGAAAGTTATGGCCATTTTCATACTCGGAAATTAGCATCTTGTTCCCCATTGCCTTTCAATTGACTTAAGTCAAAAGCTGTGATCTGGAAAAGTTAAAAGCCCATAACTTTCTTAAAAATTAAGAGAACTCAATGAAATTTTCAGTTATTATAGATTGAAGCATTCTGAAACAAATATGAAACAATCTTACTTGGATGACCTGAAATTAAAGCCTATAATTAGTTAGTTATTTAATTGTAGCTAATTACAAAATTCAATGAGTAGATCTAAACATCTATCCATTTCTTAAGAAAAGATAAACTTTTTTTAAATTGCCTAAGTGTCCAAATAACATTCACACAATAATCCACAATATAACATAATTTTTAAATCTCATTTTCATGAATTTCTGGGCCAAATGGAAGGAATTTAGTGTTTGATTCCTGTAAATTAATGGCCATTTAAATCAACTAGCGAGTGGGTTTTAGTGGAATGCAGTGGATTGGAACGTTGCGGTTAGCGGTGAAGTCGGGAGGAAAAATATTGTTTGTTCATACATTTTTTGGGACCCCATTTCGCAACATGAAAATGTGATTAAAGTCTCCCGAAAAACCAACTTTTAATATAAAAATAAACTATTTACCTTTTCTTCTCCCCTACGCAAAATCCTTCCGGTTGTCGGTGGTCACGGCTTTTGAAGCTGATATTTAAATTACTCTAGTTAATAAATAATTTAGAGTAATTTAAAAATACCTTCATTCATGAAATGTCGGAGCGATTTTTCTTCCGCAACGAAATCGCCCGACATTGATCGATTTTCCAGGTCTATTGAAAAACAGCACTTTAAGCCCGCCCCCCTCTGAAAGGCGCCAAAGTCGCGCACACGGGGAGCGGCAGAACTGCAGCGCTGTGCAAGGTAAGTTTTGCAACATACCTAATACTCTGGAATTTAGAAGGTTGAGAGGGGATGTTCCCGATGTTGGGGGAGTCCAGAACTAGGGGCCTCAGTTTAAACATCCCCATTCCCATCCATTTAGAATGGAGATGAGGTAACACTTTTTCACACTGAGAGTTATGAGTGTGGAATTCTCTGCCTCAGAGGGCGGTGGAGGCCGGTTCTCTGGATACTTTCAAGAGAGAGCTAGCTAGGGCTCTTGTAGATAGCGGAATCAGTGTATATGGGGAGAAGGCAGGAACCGGGTACTGATTGTCGATGATCAGCCATGATAACATTGAATGGGGGTGCTGACTTGAAGGGCTGAATGGCCTACTCCTCCACCTATTGTCCATTGGTAATTTTCTCTACCGCCATCCAACCAATAAAGACAGATGCGTGGTCCCTTGGCTTTCTCTTCCTGAAGTCAACAATCACCTCCCTGCTCTTCCTAATGTCAGAGCAGGATAGTTATTTTGGTACTAGAGATATATCCTAGGATACCGTGGAAAGCTAGAGAGCAAATTGCAGGTGCCCTGGCGAAGGTTTACAAGTTGTCATAACATAAAGGTGAGGCGCCTGAAGTATGGAGGGGAGCAAATGCTGTGCCTCTATTCGAGAAAGGCTGCAAGGAAAAGCCTGGGAACTACAGGCCAGTGAGCTTAACATCTGTTGTTGGAAAGTTACGAGTTAGAGTCACTGTGGATTGAGTTGAGGAATGGTAAAGGCAATAAGACACTAATTTGTGTTATTTACAGACCCCCAAATAGTAGCCCGGATGTAGGGTGTAAGTTGCAGCAGGAATTAAAACTGGCATGTAACAAAGGTGATGCCACTGTGGTGATGGGGGATTTCAATATGCAGGTAGACTGGGAAAATCAGGTTGGTTCAGGACCCCAAGAAAGAGAGTTTGTAAAATGCCTCTGAGATGGATTCTGAGAGCAGCTTGTAATGGAGCCGACCAGAGAAAAGACAATTCTGGATTTTGTGTTGTCCAATGAACCAGATATGATAAGAGAACTCGAGGTAAAGGAACCCCTTGGAGGTAGTGATCATAGTATGATTAGTTTTAATCTGTTATTTGAGAAGGAGAACGTTAAATCGGAAGTGGCAGTGATGCAGTTGAACAAAGGGGACTATGAAGACATAAGAGGGGAACTGGCCAAAGTAGACTGGAAAGGGTTCCTAGCAGGAATAACGATAGAACAGCAATGGCAGGAATTTCTGGGCATAATCCGGAAGACGCATCTGGGAGGATCTAGGATCATTTCATTCCAAAAAGGAAGAAAGATTCTAAGGGGAGTAGGAGGCAGCCGTGGCTGACAAGAGAAGTTAGGAATAGAATAAAACTAAAAGAAAAGGTGTATAACACAGCAAAGGGTAGCCGGAAGCCAGAGGATTGGGAAACTTTCATAGGACAACAGAAGGAAACAAACGGGCAATACGGGTGAAAAGATGAAGTACGAGGGGAAGCTGGCCAGGAATATAAAGAAGGACAGTAAAAGCTTCTTTAGATATGTTAAGGGAAAAAAAGTAGCAAAGTCAAATGTGGGTCCCTTGAAGGCAGACATGGGTGAAATTATTATGGGCAACAAGGAAATGGCAGAAGAGCTGAATAGGTACTTCGGATCTGTCTTCACTAAGGAGGACACAAACAGATGTACTGGGGTACAGAAGATCTAAGGGGGTAGAAGAACTGAAAGAAATTTTCATTAGGCGAGAAATAGTATTGGGTAGGCTAATGGGACTGAAGGATGATAAAACCCCTGGGCCTGATGGTCTGCATCCCAGGGTCCCCAGGGAGGTGGCTCTAGAAATAGTGGACGCATTGGCGATCATTTTCCAATGTTCAACAGATTCAGGATCAGTTCATGTGGATTAGTTAATATTATCCCACTTTTCAAGAAAGGAGCGAGAGAGAAAACGAGAGAAAACGGGGTATTACAGACCAGTCAGCCTGACTTCGGTGGTGGGAAAGGTGCTAGAGTCAATTATTAAACAGATAATAATGGAGCATTTGGATAGCAGTAAAAGGATTAGTCCAAGTCAACGTGGATTTATGAAAGGGAAATCATGCTTGACTAATCTTCTGGAATCTTTTGAGGGTGTGACAAGTAAAATGGATGAAGGGGTGCCAGTGGATGTAGTGTTTCTAGACTTTCAGAAAGCCTTTGATAAGGTCCCGCATGGGAGACTGGTAACTAAAATTAGAGCACATGGTATTGGGGGTAGGGTGTTGACATGGATCGAAAATTGGTTGGCAGACCGGAAGCAAAGAGTAGGAGTGAACGGGTCCTTTTCAGAATGGCAGGCAGTGGTGAGTGGAGTGCCGCAAGGTTCGGTGTTGGGGCTGCAACTGTTTCCCATATATATTAATGATTTGGAAGAGGGAATTAGGAGCAACACTAGCAAGTTTGCGGATGACACAAAGCTGGGTGGCACTAATTCCTCTTCATAATTCAGTTCTCCAGAGAGCTCTGGTGGCCCAGTCATAACATTCATTCAAAGCAGAGAGTGATGGATGTTTAGATATTAAGAGAATCAAGGGATACAATGATGGTAAAAGATCAAGATGTATGGAAATGGTGCAAAATATATTGTTTGGATTAGACACAAGGCATAATTAAAACGGTTCAACTCCTGTCCCTATGCCTTATGTTTGTATTTCTCCCCATGCAGTTGCTACTTAATTTTGATCTGGTTTATTTGTCTGAATTCTTGTAAAGGATTGGTGTGATTTTTATCTACTCACTAGAATTTGGCTAGGCTAATAACTCATTGTTCGCTTTTTTCACGCATCATAGTGGTTTAAATTTAACCCAACCTTATACTTTTTATACCATGTTTCATTTCGGAGTCACATGAGTAACTTCGTGAAGAACCCGCCAGCACGCATGCGTGACATATCGTCGCTACGCATTTGCAGTCGACGGCTGGAGGTGGAGCGCGGCTCACCACCAGCCCTTCATAAGGGCCACTCAGTTAAGTACAGGCAACCTTGAGCTGGTTGTCCCTGCTGTTTTGAATTATTTTTTCTCCAACAGGGACATGGATAAGAGGAGTACGGGCCGCAGGACGTCCGAAAGGAGTCGCCGGCCGCCAATCCCGGAGCTCTCTTCAACGACAGCACCCGCTAGACGGGCCGGGAAAAAGGCGCGAAAATCGGGGAGCCCTGTGTTCACAGGACCCGACCCACTGACACAGTTGTGCACAAGCGGGGTTCCCGCAGAGCAGGAAGTCGGTACGGCGCCGGAGCAGGTAGATCCTGACTCCATTTCATTATCGCCAACAGGATCGTTGGCTGATGCGAGCAAACGGGTTTCACGTGCTGCTGCACGGTCCTTTTCCCTGAGCCCTCATTGAAGAGCCAGGGATAGAGCTTGACAACCTAGCCCTTTTCGGGCAGAGGTTTCACCAGAGGCCGCTAGATTGCGGACTGGTGGATTAGCGAGACCCGAGTCCACTGGCAGACCAGGGAGGGACAGTGTAGACTCACCACCTAGTTGGACCAGGAGGAGTCACACAGGTGGAGTCTCGCCACGGTCACCGCACCCCCTGTTGGCGGCAGGACGGGACCGTATGCCGTCTGGGTCCAGGAAAAGGACAGTCGGCAAGCCCGCGCGGATGTCGGGTCACCACGCTGCGGCGTTGGGTGCCGACTTCACACCGCATATGCCCTTAGAGGCAGCCGGGCCTAGCTCAGCCAAAAGGAGGCGTATGAGCAGATCCGTGCGGGAGTCGTTCAGTTTCGCTGAGGCGGCTGGCAGCGACTTTTCGTCACGGCACCGAGATTACCTCGACGAGGTACGGGCCGATGATAGGAGCCTCAGACGTTCCTTTCGGCATGAGGACTCTGACCGCCCATTCACGCACAATGAAGGGCGCATTGATCGGATGGAGAGGTTGATGGAACAAATCCTGCAGCAAAATCAACGGCGGGAAACATTCAGTTCCAGGGTACTCATGGACATATCCCCATCATCAATGGATAGCATGAGGCAGCCAGAAGAAGAGGAGATCTTGGTACACGTACCAGTAGCACCTGAGGTCCCTCAGGAAGAACTCCTGGATGTGGCAGCCAAGTTTGCGTTATCCGAATCATCGGGACAACCCCTCAATACCAAACTGGCCGCTACCATTGACTTCCTCACCAACCATCAGCTACAGGAGCAGGTCCTTGCGGAGGCCATGAACAGACACAAGGCACCGAGTAATTGTAACTCGCTCAATGTGCCTATTGTGAACATGCCTATTTGGGGCAATATTAGCACGGGCATTAGGGCACAGGAAGTAAAGTTACAAAGAATCCTGAAACTGCTCACATCTGGGATTACCGCTTTTGCGAGGTCAGTGGACGGTGTGGACTTGAACACCGAACAGGAGGATGCTCTGGCACTACTATGCAACACGCAATCTGAAATAAATGCGTTTCGGAAAAGCATCATCAAGCCTACATTAAACCCCAAATTTGCGGGGCTATGCAGAGCACCCCCAACACCACCACCCAGACAGCTATTTGGAGAAGACCTCCCGAAGCAGGTCAAGGATTTAGATGACCATGCCAAGACAGTAGGTCTTATGAGGTCACACACCTTGACCAGACAAACGGCCAGGAAAACATCATATTTCAGGCCACGGGGTCAAACCGAAAGGCCAGCAAGGACCTACATACCGGCGCCTCCACAATACCAACAGTCTCAACAGCCCAGGCCTTTTTTAGGGCAAGGCCCGCAGCGGCCAGCATGGAAGATGCGGTTTCTGCATCACCAGCACAACACAGCACCTCCACATCCCACCAAACATGTCAGGGACCGCCGATAACCACGAAGGTAAGGCGGTCTGGATTTCATGCACTTGCATGTCGAACCTCACATGTTGGGGGTAAACTACGGTTTTTAAGGAGGCATGAGAAACCATCACCTCAGATGAGTTTATCTTACAAAGTATTCAAGGCCATGAGATTGAGTTTATAAATGGTCAAATTCCTCCACCTCAGCATATGCCGAATCGCAAATTTGCACTTTCCAGCAAGGAAACAGCAGTAGGCTATGCTGAAATCTTGAGACTACAAGGGAAAGGTGTGATAGAAAGAACTATACACGAACCAATTGAATTTGTATCTAACATATTCACAAAAACCAAGAAAGATGGTGGATGTCGGGTCATTATAGATCTAACCCATTTGAATACTTTTGTAAAATATACCCATTTCAAAATGGACATGTTCGAAACAGCTAAATCTTTGATTTCTGAGGGCTGCTTCATGGCATGCATTGATTTAAAAGATGCATACTATTCAGTATCCATTCAGAAACATCACAGGAAGTTCTTGAAGTTTACCTGGATGGATCAACTTTGGCAATACAAAGCTTTGCCCAATGGGCTTACAACAGCCCCCAGATTGTTTACTAAATTACTCAAGCCAGTGCTAGCAACACTGAGGAGGCAAAATCATACGGTTATGGCTTACCTGGATGATATCCTAATCATTGGGAATACACTGGAATCTGCAAAATTGGCAGTTTCAGCCACTGTGGAAATATTTCAAAAAATGGGATTTATTATCCATCCAGATAAATCAAAGTTCTGTCCTTCACAGATCATGGACTATCTGGGATTCACGGTGGATTCCAATCGTATGATTGCCACCATACCAACTAACAAAGTTGGGGATATCATTCAAGCATGTAAGAATCTGGTCTGCGCCAGTATACCATCAATCAGACAAACTGCTAAGGTGATTGGGAAAATCGTAGCAGTTTTTCCAGCTGCTCAATTCGGACCTTTACATTATCAAAATTTGCAAAGATCCAAGATTTCAGTGATAAAATTGAATGCTGGACATTTTGATAGACCTATGCAGCTGCCACTTAAGGCAAAAATTGATTTACAATGGTGGATTGATAATATCCATAACTCATTTAAACCCATCATTGTGCCTCGTCCGGTGGTATACTTACAAACAGACGCAAGCTCCCATGGCTGGAGAGCTACGGACAACTACACTAGTTGCGGAGGCAGATGGGACACCCTTGAATCTACCCTGTTGTTATCACAAGGGATAAATTATTTGGAGATGCTAGGAGCATTCCACGGACTTAGAGCTTATTGTTCAAACTTTACTGACACTCATGTCTGTCTCCAAATAGACAATACCACTGCGGTGGCATATCTAAATCATATGGGCGGTACCAGGTCAATTTCATGTGATGAATTGGCAAATACAATTTGGCTCTGGTGCGTACAACGGAATATTTGGATTTCAGCTACCTATTTACCAGGTAAGCTCAATACAGTGGCGGACACCAGGTCACGGAAATTTAATGACAACATCGAGTGGATGTTAAATTCCCAAATATTCGCCAAAATTACAGCCAGATTTGGTAAACCGGATATTGACCTTTTTGCGTCACGGTTGAACCATCAGGTACCAACATACGTATCATGGGAACCAGATCCTGGGGCAATGGCGATGGACGCCTTCTCGCTAGACTGGGGGAAATGGTTTTTCTATGCATTTCCTCCATTTTGCCTCATCAGTCGGGTATTGCGGAAAATCCAGCTAGATGCTGCTAAAGGCATTCTTGTCATACCCGACTGGCTTACTCAGCCATGGTATCCGGTGGTGCTTGGAATGATCAGTCAACCATGGGTCCTCTTAGAGGGTTGCCCACAATTGGTGACGAACCCTGTTACAGGGGAACAACATCCCTGCCATAGTAACTTGAAATTATTGGCTTGCAGGTTCTGAACAGACCATTACTGAAGTATTGTCTCTCATCAAGGACAATGGATACAATTGGAGCATCATGCAGGGAGTCCACAAGACGGCAATATCTAACGCATATCAGGAAATGGGAAACCTACTGCGGCCACTGGAACATTGCATATGACTCCGTTTTAAAAATCACAGATGTGCTGGAATTCCTTGCGGGGTTGCATCATGATGAACACCTCAGCTACAGTGCCATCAACAGCGCCAGGAGTGTGCTATCATTCTACCTCAATATTGAGGTAGGATCCAATAAACTGGTGTCCAAACATATGCGGGGAATATTTAATTCCAATCCGCCAAGACCCCGTTACAACGTCACCTGGGACATTGGGAAAGTACTAACCCTACTCAGGACGTGGTCGCCCATGGCTGGGCTTGAATTGGACAAACTCACCCTGAAGCTGGTGATGTTATTGGCACTTACTTCAGCACAAAGGGTACAGACACTTCATAAGGTCAAGATTGACAGAATGATCTCTACCCCAGAGAAAGTAATCTTCTTTGTTGATGAATTACTTAAGCAGCATAGTCCTGGATACACAGGGCTGCAGCTGGTGTTTCCAGCATACCCCGCTGATGCTAGGCTATGTTTAGCCACCCATATCCACCACTATATAAGAATGACGCGGAAATTAAGGGGAATGGAAAAATACCTGCTAATCAGCCACAAAAAACCTCACCATAGAGTGACGGGACAGACGATCTCCAGATGGCTCAGGATTGTCTTGAACGAAGCAGGTATTGACACTGATGTCTTTAAATCCCATTCCACCAGGGCTGCATCAACGTCGGCTGCAAAGGTCATGGAGGTGCCCATGGACCATATTCTTGCCAAAGCGGGATGGGCCAGTGAAGCCACCTTTCAACGGTTTTTTAACAAACCTGTTACCGCTCCTGTAATGTTCGCAGAGGCCGTGCTGAATGCAGATCGAGAACATACAACTACTCCCCAGTGAGGGTTTTTTTCTTTTTGTTGTTATTAATAAATATTATTATTTTTCAGTACAAGCAGTCTGAAAATTTGATTACTCCTATCCATCCTTACAGTGGCGTGTGTGACAGCATGGACATTGTCCAGGGCATGAAATCACAGAGCTTTGAAGTCTTCATGAAGTCACTCACGTGACTCCGAAATGAAATAGTAAGATTAAACGAGAACTTACCAGTTTGAAGTTTGATCTTTATTTTATGAGGAGTTGCGATGAGGGATTTCGTGCCCTCCGCTCCCAACCCTCGATCATAAAGTCAACTGTAATTAGAGTCTCTTCAATCTTACTATAACAAGTAATTTCTTTGTTTGTTGGTTCTGTGATTCCACACCGCTGCTTTGAAGAATGTCGCGCATGCGTGCTGGCGGGTTCTTCATGAAATCCCTCATCGCAACTCCTCATAAAATAAAGATCAAACTTCAAACTGGTAAGTTCTCGTTTAATCTTACTATTTTACACTATATTCTGAGGATATGAGAATCTGTGATGTAGCACCTGCTTTTTCCTTTGGCCACCTCATCACTTAAGATTTTGACCAGCAAAATTCACTAGCGCTAACAACAATCTTTGCTGCTCCCTTTCCAACTCCCAATTATGAAATCTCGTAAGCACCTTCCAGCAAGCTCCACATTTGCATTTTTATCCAGGAGGCTGACTCGATAATAGTGTTAACTTACTCTGATTTTTACACAAAAGAATCCTGTTAATCAAGCCTAATATGAAAGAAAAAAAATCATAGTTATTCATTCTTGAGCACGCAGTAAAATTAATGTTAATGAGCCTCTAAACTTCTAAAGCATGTATGTCTTCAGGAGAAACCATCGACCTGATAATAGAATATTTTAGACTTATAATGCTTCACTTTGAGATGATTTTTCTTGTATTGTTTTGGAAGTCTTTGTGGGATGTACTGTAAATACTCTATCTATTCTGTCGATATTAAATGTTATTATACGCTTATTCAAATATTTTAGTTTGAATCCTTTGTTGTATTAGAATCTGCATTCATCAAATTCAGTTTAATTTGAACTGCCAGTTTAATAAGATTTTCTGATAATCTATTAAAAAAAACTGGTCCGATTAGATGAGCCAGTCGCATAACTAAATAAATACTGGCTAGATAGTCAGCCAATGGTAGGTAAAGTGTAAACCATAGCAATGGAGGACTCATGATTTTAATTCTGTCCAGCTTGAGGTCAAAAAGCATTTTTGTCAATTCTGGGGATATCATTTTGTTGGGCTCCCAAATTCCTGCTAAGGGGTATGCCCGGAAAAGCCTTGAAGAATGGCATAGTTCCTGCTACAATATTACATCAACTTACTATTGATTGATGGAGCTATGGTTTGTCATCTTTTATGTTAGGTTAAGGAACAGCCATCTATGCAGTTAACAAGGGACCTGGCAGAAACCAATATAAACCTATTTTTCTCCTTCTGGGTTTACATTTCACTGCTCTTTCATTCCTCTTTAGATTTAGGTTTCTTATTGTGAAGTGTACCAAGATACAGTGAAAAGTTTGATGTTGCATGTTATCCAGTCAGATCAGATAATACTGTACATAAATACAGTCAAGTCAAATTCAAGTACAATAGCTAGACCAAAGGGGAAGATATGGAAATGCATCTTTTCCTCTCTCTTTACTGATTTGATTCCCTTTTTTCTCCTAGTCTAATTTTTGTCTATTTTTGTGCCCTTCTGTCACTCTTTGTCTCCTTTTCATCTCTATCCTTTGTTCACCCATCTCTCAATTCAAAAACCACCCCCACCTATCACTTGCCAGATTTTGTTCCACCCCCCATCTCTTTTCCAGCATTTTCCCCCTATTACAATAAGTCTGGAGAAATGCCTTGACCCAAAATGTTGCCTATGGATGTCCTTCAGAGATATTGCATGACCTATTGATTTAGTCCAGCACTTTATGTTCGACATAAGATATCTGCATCTGCAGTTTCTTTCACTCTTTACCTTCCAGGGTTTCTTGGACTTGCTGTCCTTACCTTTCACAAAATGGGCATATATTGGCCCTGAATATGTATACTGCAGATTTTGGAATTTGGAGTAAAACACAATGCTAGTTGAACTCAGTGGGTTAGGCAACATCTGGAGAGGGAATGGGCAGGTGATGTTTTGGGTCGGCCAAAACATTGCCTGTTCATTTACTCCCCAGATGCTGCTTGACCACCAAAATCCTTTGTGTTTTGATCCATTAATATCGGCATAGTTGAAATCCCCTACTAATATATCCCTAATACTCTTGCATAGCTCTGTGATTTGTCTAAACATCTTTTCTTCTCTCACGTTCTGGCTCTTAGGAAGACTGTGAAATACCCCAACAACACAATTGCCCTTCTTTTTGCTCACTGATATGGTCACATTTGAATAACCTCTTTGGACATCTCCCTCATTGCCACTGTATTGTATTCCTATTCAATTATGCCATGCCACCTCTTTTGCATTCCTATCCTCACCTGTCGAAACTGCTTAGAAGTATCTTAAAGTATGGATTTAAATCTGCACTGTAAAAGATAGTACTGATAACTTATGGCTTGTCTAACTCTTTAATAACTTTATAACAAATCAATGGTATAGAATGCTAGTTCATGAATATTACAAGCAGTTCTGATCACCCTTTTGCAGAAAGGATGTGGAGGCTTTGCAGAGGATGCAGAAGAAGTTTACCAGACAGCTGTCTGGATTAGATGGTTTTAGCTACAAGATATGGTGGGGCAAACTTGGATTGTGTTCTCTCAAATGTCATAGGCCAAGGAGACACCTGATAGAGGTTTATAAATTTACTAGACTGTGGGACCCGTTGGGTCCCATGTTCACACCGGAGGGCTGGTCCCCCAACACAATATTCCACCTCTCCACCATTTCCAATATCAGTGGGGGTGAGGGGGGGCGGGGGGGCTCTCTGGAGTGCTAGTATGTGTGTTGTGGGTCAAAGGGACTGGTTTCCAGAGGACTAGTATGGACATTGTGAGCCAAATGGATTCTTGGACATGCAGTTCAGTCAGTCACGGCTGGTGGGATGGCAGTTCAGTCACTCTCGGCTGGTGGGCTGACAGTTCACTCACGCACGGCTGGTGGGCTGGCAGTTCACCCACTCATGGCTGGTGGGCTGGCAGTTCCCCCACTCATGGCTGGTGGGCTGGCAGTTCACTCACATGGCTGGTGGGCTGGCAGTTCACTCACTCACGGCTGCTGGGCTGGCAGTTCACTCACTCCTGGCTGGTGGGCTGGCAGTTCAGTCACTCACGGCTGGTGGGCTGGTAATTCACTCACTCACGGCTGGTGGGCTGGTAGTTCACTCACTCATGGCTGCTGGGCTGGCAGTCCAGTCACTCATGGCTGGTGGGCTGGCTGTTCACTCATTCGCGGCTGGTGGGCTCACAGTTCACTCACTCATGGCTGGTGGGCCCACAGTTCACTCACTCATGGCTGGTGTGCTCACACACACGCACACACGCACGCACACGCACACACACACTGTCTATCACACACACCATCCATCACACACATCTCCTTATGCACACCCTCCATCACGCACACACTCCATCTCACTCACACACAAAAACACACCCTCCATCTCTCACACACACACACCCTCCATCTCACACACACACACCCTCCATCTCACACACACACACACACACCCTCCATCTCACACACACACACCCTCCATCTCACACACACACACACACCCTCCATCTCACACACACACACACACCCTCCATCTCACACACACACACACACCCTCCATCTCACACACACACACACACACCCTCCATCTCACACACACACACACACCCTCCATCGCTCACACCCTCCATCACTCACACACACACACACACACACATACACGACATATATATGACAGTAAAACTCTCTTGAATCTACTCACATGGCTGAGCGCAGCCTCTGGACTGAGTGGGACTTCCGGAATGAGTGCGACCTCTTGACTGCACGGGACTTCCGGAATGAGCGCAACCTCTTGACTGCGCGGGACTTCCGGAATGAGCGCAACCTCTGCACTCAGCGGGACTTCCGGAATGAGTGCGACCTCTGACTCACAGTTTAGTTCACTCACGACGCAGACTCGCAGTTCAATCAGCATGGTTCAGACTCACAGTTCTCCTGGCCCCCAGAAGGGGCATTACCTTCATCATGATGACTGACAGGCGAGAATACCAATCTGCTGATCTCATGATTTTTAAAACATTCATGATTTTGCTATTATTTCACCAATCGCAACAAAATTTGGGGCGCTTGGAGGAGAGGAGGACAGTGAGTAAGATGGCAAAAAATCATAGTGACATAGGTTAGCATTTTTGCAAAAATGTATTTACAACGTAGGCCGGAAGTGGTCAAGATGTGAGTTTTAGTAATAGGTTAGATAGATAGATGAGAGGCATAGATAGGGTAGACGGTCAGAAACTTATTCCAAGGGTGGAAATGTCAAGTATTAGAGGACAAGCTACAAAGTCAAAAGAGGGAAGATATAAAGGAAATAGGCAGGGCAATTTTTTTACATGGTGAGTGATGAGAGCCTGGAATGTTTTGCCAGGGTGGTGGTGAAAATAGATATGACAATGGAGTTTAAGAGGTTTTTGGATAGACATTCAAATATGGAGGGATATGCCATGCATGCAGGCAGAGAAAATTAGTTCAATGTTTCAATGGTTTCTTTATTATCACGTGTATCATGGTACAGTGAAATACTTTATGTTGCATAAAGGTCATCACGACTATCACGATATATGAGCACAATCCCCCTATTAGTACAGAATGTACAGAATTGCCCACTAATTCTATATGCAAGATTCACCGTTTTGGAGACATGCAACGGTCGGTGATGCCTATGGCTACAAAGGCCCATTGCAGCCGTCACCTACATTCCGGTTGTCCCATAGTATGAATATATTTTGAATCAAAAGTCATGGCCTGAATTGTCACTTTAAATTAATTAAGATTCAAATTCAAAAATTAAACTGTTTTCTGAAGAAATAATCATGTGTGTATGTTATCTTAAAACTATGATTAGATCAAAGACGTGGCATCATAAAAATGTATTAGCTGAATGGCTAATGGATAAAGACCTCTCCTCACAGATACATTTCC
The DNA here is from genome assembly GCA_963514005.1 of Raja brachyura. The sequence goes on from OY740782.1 coordinate 94,818,617, forward strand.
AGGTCGAGTTTGAGTTTGCTCAAAGGTTACATAACAGCAGAATAAAAAAATCCCTTAACGTTTTGGTTCAGGGAGGTACAAATCAGATCTGGTTTGCAATCATAGTTTTATTGACCTGTAGTTACAAGTAGAATAATCTCAAGACAAATAGATTGCACCTTAGTGAACGTGCTCTGACATTAAAAAAAGATAATTTTGTTGAAAAGCCAGAGAGTGTTCTATGGTTGTGTAGATGAACTCTTACAGAAAAGATGGAACGAAAATATTTAACAATAAAACCCCAGCAAAAATATAGCAGAAAGCAGAGGTCATTCACACATAGTTGAGGTGTGAGAGGGTTCAGGGATGTTTACATTGGGTTAATTGTGACTGGTTGAGACTCTGTAACCTAAATAAACTAAACAGTGACATTATACCATATTATGACCTGAAAAGTGATAAATTATATAGAAATGAATAGGGAATGGAGTGGTGTTTTGGAATTCAATGATAATGAGTGGGTTTAAGATGTAAAACATTATGATAATAAGCAGGTTTCTCTGCACATGAAACCAAATCTGCACAGAAATTACCAGGCCTTGGTACTTAATGTTACATCCATTAATGCAATAATGTTTCAATTAATTCAGGTTGACTGAATAATTGTGCGTTATAAGTTGATTTCTAATGAGGGCACATTTAGTGAAAAGGTTTTGTATCGTTCTGATATCCTGTGGGTAATTATATTGTAATTATATACTAAAAAGAAAGTAACCATTATCTGCTGGTGCTGTTAGTTGGACATAATTAACAATTGGAGACACCTAATCATAAATCCTAATGAGTATGACTGGCAGTGATTCAATGACTCTTAACCACACTGGGATACATGGTTCGAACATAAGTCATAAAATGCAAGCTTTTCTTCAGAGGTAGCACTCTTTCTGTTGAGTACAATTTCAAAACAATTAGAAAGCCACAGAGAGCTTTGTCAAAGCTGTGAAATTTTATTTTAAATCTGCCTCTTGTAAACCTGGTGAAGAAACAATGGATCTTGTCGCAATTGCCTAAGCGCAAACATCCCTTACATTTTCCATCATTTCATCTGTGTTTTAGTTTAGAGATACAGCGTGGAAACTGGGCCTTCGGCCCATTGAGTCCATACCGACCAGCAATCAGCCATACACTAGTTCTATCCTACACACTAAGTGCAATTTACAGAAGCCAATTAACCTACAAATCTGCATGTATTTGGAATGTGAGAGGAATCCGGAGCACGCAGTGAAAACCCACGTAGTCACAGGGAAAACATCCAAGCTCCGCACAGACAGCACCTGTAGGCAGGATTGAACCCGAGTTTCTGGCGCTGTGCCACTGCGTGATTATGAGTATAAGAATGGCATCATGTTATTGAATATTTTTACATCCGTTGGTAGAAAGGAAATGTAAAGCATGTTTACATTTCTTTCTCTCTCATTTCATCTGAATAGCACATAAACTTAAAAACAGGTGTCTGAACTTTTGGTGACAGCTGAGCTGCTTTTTGTCTGTGTCAATTGAGAAGTATCCTACTTACTTTACTCAGTTCACAGCTAAATTATTGCCAGATTTTTTTTTTAACATTTGAAGGCTTTTAACATTTAGCATTTAAAATGATATGATGTCAGTAACATAAAGTTGCCTTTGACTTGATTCCTTATAAATAACTGAGGAGCAACAAAGAAGTGACCATAAAAACAACAAAGAATGGCTTTAATTAGTGAAGAACATCTAGCACAAGATATTCAAGTTGATTTTCACACAATACAAAAGAGGCAATTGCTGGAATTAAATATGGCTGCACCTACATCTTATAACGAGGAAGCTATGATGCTCCTAACTTCATCCAGAGCAAAGGATTGTTAGTGATTTGGGCAGAAGGTTCAACACACTCGGCATGTTTCTTCTGGCCATGTCAATGGTTAGAAAATCAGCAGATTGTTCAACTCCAGCCATTCCTCTATGATCTCAGTAATATCTGCCAATTTGGATAGGAAGACCATCACAGACTGGGAGTACACACTGTTGCTCTTTTGACTCACAGGAATGGGCAGTGACCAGATCACAACATTTATTTCACTTTATCTTTCTTGCCAGTGATCACTGATTTGAGAATAAAAGGTAACAGTAAGATTAAACAAGAACTTACCTGTTCGAAGTTTGATCTTTATTTTATGAGGAGTTACGATGAGGGATTACGTGAAGAAGCCTGCCTGGCGCTTGATTGGCATACTTCAAAGCAGCAGCATGAAAAACACAGAACCAATAGCCGGAGTAAGATAGTAAGGCTCAACATAGACTAGAACTACCAGATGATCATTTATATTATGAGGGTTGGGAGCGGAGGGCACGTAATCCCTCATCGTAACTCCTGATAAAATAAAGATCAAACTTCGAACAGGTAAGTTCTCGTTTAATCTTACTATTTTACTTCAGAGTGATGTGAGTGACTACGTGAAGATTTTAAAACTCTGTGTTTTTTATGTCGTAGATTCATTCCATATGACACTCTGTTTAGTCAATACAATAGTGAGTAAATAGTAGTTTAAAACAATGTTTCAATTTATGTAATAAGTCTTTTAATCATAAAAAGAACATTTTTTAAAAATAATAACTCCTCTATCCCAGGGGAAATTATTTCAACAAAAGTGATAATGATATCAAATGATAACATAAATCGATAATATAAATCGATAATATAAAACAAAGCAAGCATTTAAAGCGAACCCAACACTGTGTATCCAAATCCTGGCACCGTGACAACAGGTTTATTGTAGAACTTTGAAAAAGTTTCTTCTTTACACCACCCTGCGGCCTCTAAAATTTTATCGAGTGGTATATCCCGTACCTTCGCAGTGGACGCAGCTGCAGCCTTAGTGGAGTGAAACTTAAACACGTCAGCGTCCACTCCTGCTAAATCCAAAACCTGTTCTAACCATCTAGAAATGGTTTGAACTGCAACTTTTGTATGTGTTTTTTTGTGCATTATCAGTAACGCTGTCTCAGCACCTCAGAGATTTTGATTACTTCAATCAATCAGTTTTATTCGTCACATTGCACACAAGTGCAAGTGAATGAATTTGTCAGCAGTGGTACAATGATAAAGTGGCACAATGATAACTGTACAATGATAATATATTCAATATATATAGTTAAATGCTTAACTACTCACAATGTTTCATTGACAGGATATGTTTTAAACATTACCTTGGCTCCAGTTTTTTCGGGTCTGCTTTGTTTGGTCAGATCATAAACATAAAACACAATGTTATCTGAAGCCAGATGCATGCAATCTAACCGTAACAATTGCAAAGTTTGTACTTTTTGAGCTGACACTAATGCCATTACATTACTACCTTGAATGTTAACATAGAAACATAGAAAATAGGTGCAGGAGTAGGCCATTCGGCCATTCGAGCCTGCACCGCCATTCAATGTGATCATGGCTGATCATCCAACTCAGTATCCCGTACCTGCCTTCTCTCCATACCCCCTGATCCCTTTAGCCACAAGTGCCACATCTAACGCCCTCTTAAATATAGCCAATGAACTGGCCTCAACTACCTTCTGTGGCAGAGAATTCCAGAGACTCACCACTCTCTGTGTAAAGAATGTTTTCCTCATTTCGGTCCTAAAGGAATTCCCCCTTATCCTTAGACTGTGACCCCTTGTTCTGGACTCCCCCAACATCGGGAACAATCTTCCAGCATCTAGCTTGTCCAACCCCTTAAGAATTTTGTAGGTTTCTATAAGATCCCCCCTCAATCTTCTAAATTCCATCGAGTACAAACCGAGTCTATCCAATCTTTCCTCATATGAAAGTCCTGACATCCCAGGAATCAGTCTGGTATAACCTTTGCAAAGACATTGAAGTAATTGGAGTCCATTGCCTAAGCAAAGTGAGAACAATGCTAACATCCCAAATCTCTGTATCACTGGGCTTGGGAGGATTTTTATTAAAATTCCTTTCATGAACCGGGATATTTCATCGATGAGACCCAATTGAATATCGATCAGAATTTTGTCCTAAATAGGATGACAAAGCACTACGAGCACTATTAATGGCACTATAACTTAAGTGCTCATCAAAATGCAACCCAGCAAGGAACTCCAATACATTTGATATGTTCGCAGTATAATAAGACATCTTTGACTGTCTACAGAAGACTTCCCATTTCTTTATATGCGACATATATTGTTTTTAAGTGCTATTTCTCCAAGCTGCAGCTATAACATCCATGGTCCTATCCGACAGTCCAAGCTCTTGCAATGGTCTGGTCAGAACCTGCAGATTAACAAATGCATATGATCATGCAATGGATGAATTTCTTTTGTCACAGGTTGTATCAACAATTGTTGCAACTAGGAATCATCATACATGGCTCAATAATCATTTTAAACATCAACGGGAACCATGACTGTGTAGGCCAATTTGGCCCCACCAAAATGCCCTTGGCAGCGTCTTGCGCTATTTTCTTGAGACATTGCTCAATCAGACAGAATGGGGGAAAGGCATAAAAGAACGTATTCCCCCAGTGTAGCAAGAAAACATCCACCGCTACTGCCCCTGGATCGTGTTCCCAAGACACGTATTTGGGCAATTGGTGATTAAATCTAGATGCAAACAGATCAATGTCCGGTACTCCAACCGACTGACAATATTTTTGAAATTTTTTGGATTTAACATCCATTCTGTATTGTCTTAAAATTTTCGTGATCTTATGTCTGCCACAATATTGTCTCCCCCTGGGAGATAAATAACTGAAACCCGAATATTCTTACCAATACACCATTGCCACACCTGGTTACCCAGATGATCACATGATAATCACATGGTTACCCAGATGATCACATGATATTTTGGGTGAATCCAATTGGCAGGGGCGCTGAGGAAGAGGATTTTTTGGAAAGTATGCGGGATAGTTATCTAAATCAACATGTAGAGGAACCAACGAGAGAGCAGGCTATTTTAGACTGGGTGTTGAGTAATCAGGAAGGGTTGGTTAGCAGTCTTATTGTGCGTGCCCCCTTGGGCAAGAGTGACCATAATATGGTCGAGTTCTTCATTAGGATGGAGAGTGACATTGTTAATTCAGAAACAATGGTTCTGAACTTAAGGAAAGGTAACTTTGAGGGTATGAGACATGAATTGGCCAAGATTGACTGGCAATCAATTCTAAAAGGGTTGACGGTGGATACGCAATGGAAGACATTTAAAGACTGCATGGATGAACTACAAAAATTGTTCATCCCAATTTGGCAAAAGAATAGATCAGGGAAGGTAGTGCATCCGTGGATAACAAGGGAAATCAGGGATAGTATCAAAGCAAAGGATGATGCGTACAATGTAGCCAGAAAAAGCAGCATACCAGAGGACTGGGAGAAATTCAGAGACCAGCAGAGAAGGACAAAGGGCTTGATTAGGAAAGGAAAAATAGATTATGAAAGAAAACTGGCAGGGAACATAAAAACTGACTGCAAAAGTTTTTATAGATATGTGAAGAGAAATAGATTAGTTAAAACAAATGTAGGTCCCTTGCAGTCAGAAACAGGTGAGTTGATCATGGGGAACAAGGATATGGCGGACCAATTGAATAACTACGTTGGTTCCGTCTTCACTAAGGAAGACATAAATAAATCTGCCGGAAATAGCAGGGGAGCGCGGGTCAAAGGAGTACTTGAGTGAAATCCAGGTTAGTCGGGAAGTGGTGTTGGGTAAATTGAATGGATTAAAGGCTGATAAATCCCCAGGGCCAGATAGGCTGCATCCCAGAGTACTTAAGGAAGTAGCTCCGGAAATAGTGGATGCATTAGTGATAATCTTTCAAAATTCTTTAGATTCTGGAGTAGTTCCTGAGGATTGGCGGGTAGCAAATGTAACCCCTCTTTTTAAGAAGGGGGGGAGAGAGAAAATGGGGAATTACAGACCAGTTAGTCTAACATCGGTAGTGGGGAAACTGCTAGAGTCAGTTATTAAAGATGGGGTAGCAGCACATTTGGAAAGTGGTGAAATCATTGGACAAAGTCAGCATGGATTTACGAAAGGTAAATCATGTCTGACGAATTTTGTGGAATTTTTCGAGGATGTAACTAGTAGTGTGGATGGGGGAGAACCAGTGGATGTGGTGTATCTGGACTTCCAGAAGGCTTTCGACAAAGTCCCACATAAGAGATTAGTATATAAACTTAAAGCATATTGCATTGGGGGGTTCAGTATTGATGTGGATAGAGAACTGGCTGGCAAACAGGAAGCAAAGAGTAGGAGTAAACGGGTCGTTTTCACAATGGCAGGCACTGACTAGTGGGGTACCGCAAGGCTCAGTGCTGGGACCCCAGCTATTTACAATATACATAAATGATCTGGATGAGGGAATTGAAGGCAATATCTCCAAGTTTGCGGATGACACTAAGCTGGGGGGCAGTGTTAGCTGTGAGGAGGATGCTAGGAGACTGCAAGGTGACTTGGATAGGCTAGGTGAGTGGGCAAATGTTTGGCAGATGCAGTATAATGTGGATAAATGTGAGGTTATCCACTTTGGTGGCAAAAATAGGAAAACAGACTATTATCTAAATGGAGGCCGATTAGGAAAAGGGGAGATGCAGCGCGACCTGGGTGTCATGGTACACCAGTCATTGAAAGTAGGCATGCAGGTACAGCAGGCAGTGAAGAAAGCGAATGGTATGTTAGCTTTCATAGCAAAAGGATTTGAGTATAGGAGCAGGGAGGTTCTACTTCAGTTGTATAGGGTCTTGGTGAGGCCACACCTGGAGTATTGCGTACAGTTCTGGTCTCCAAATCTGAGGAAGGACATTATTGCCATAGAGGGAGTGCAGCGAAGGTTCACCAGACTGATTCCTGGGATGTCAGGACTGTCTTATGAACAAAGACTGCATAGACTCGGTTTATACTCTCTAGAATTTAGGAGATTGAGAGGGGATCTTATAGAAACTTACAAGATTCTTAAGGGGTTGGACAGGCTAGATGCAGGAAGATTGTTCCCGATGTTGGGGAGGTCCAGGACAAGGGGTCACAGCTTAAGGATAAGGGGAAAATCCTTTAGGACCGAGATAAGAAGGAATTTTTTCACACAGAGAGTGGTGGGTCTCTGGAACTCTCTGTCACAGAGGATAGTTGAGGCCAGTTCATTGGCTATATTTAAGAGGGAGTTAGATGTGGCCCTTGTGGCTAAGGGGATCAGAGGGTATGGAGAGAAGGCAGGTACGGGATACTGAGTTGGATGATCAGCCATGATCATATTGAATGGCGGTGCAGGCTCGAAGGGCCGAATGGCGTACTCCTGCACCTAATTTCTATGTTTCTATGATGATCTTACTCCACCCATGTGATTGATATATGCCACAGCTGTGGTATTGTCTACTTGTAATTGGACATGCAAATCCTTTATAGTAGAACAATAAGCTTTTAATCCATAAAATGCTCCCAGTGACTCCAAATAATTTATACCATATGTTTGGAGAAATACACCCTGTTGGACAGTCCATCTGCCCCCACAGCTGGTATCATTATCCGTAGCACCCCATCCGAGAGAACTTGCATCAGCTTGCAAAATCACTGCTGGCTGCTGAACCAAAATGTTTTTAACAGCTTGTGGAAAATTCTCAATCCATCAATACAATTCTAATAAAGCTTCCTTTGGCAATTGCATGGGCCCAACAAAGTGGCCTGCTCGCTGTATTAGCTTGTGTTTTTATCCTTTTTGGGATTTTGGTAATGCCGTGGACCAAATTCTACTGCAGGGAATGCTGTGAGTAACTTCCCAATAACATTATCAACTTCTCAGATGGAGGGATAAGGTTTGTCAATAAGGCACCGACACAAATTTGTATTATCAACAATCTTGTCTATTGGTAAAGTTACTAACATGGTAACTGAATTAATCACAAACCCCAAATATTCAATAGTTTGGGATTGCTGTAACTTTAGATTTTGTTGGATGAATCAGGAACCTAGCCTTACAAACAGGCTTGTGGTCACCGAGACTGATTTTTCAGCTGACTCCTGATTATCATTGACAATTAAAATGTCATCTAGATAAGCCATAACGATGTGTTTTTGTGCCCTGAGCAGTACAAATGCAGGTTTCAACAATTAGTGAGCAACCTAGGAGATGAGCTTAATCCATTAGGTAACGCTTTGTATTACCACAGCTGTCCCATCCAATTACATTTCAATACCTGCGAATGTGATGATGAATTGGTACTGAACATTCTTGATGCATTCTTCTGAACAAACGTATTAAAAGTGTGAGGTCTAAAATGATTCTACAACCCCCATCTTTTTTTGTGTCTGGGGAAAATATTTGATACAAATTGTTGTGGATCCTCACTTGATTTCTCGATACCTCCTTTTTTCCACCAATTCTTAACTTCTTTATCAATTTGAATTTTTTCAAATACAAAAACACCAAATACAATTAGGCTTATTCTGTCCTGGTGGATCAATACCTTCTACAAAATCAATGGTTGATCCTAAGACAGTACCTAATATAACACGGTCAGATGGTATACAGTCCCATTTATCATAAAACATTTATAGACTACCACCAATCTGAGGTCCATCCAAAGATTCTTCTGTAATAGGATAAAGTTTTTGTACCTCTCCAACCGGACGTGGTGGTCTCCTTCTCCCAACATATGGGTAACATTTGGCTGTGCTGGTTGGTAATATATACCTTACCATACTCCTGCCTCGGTTAGTTCCAGCTCCAAACCAAAATCCCCTTCTTGTTTGACCGGCCCTTTCTTTGGTCAAACCGAAGGGTTTCATGAGGTCAATAGTCTTTGCCTCTTTATCAACCTCTTTATTTATTTAAACAGATTCTCTCCGAGAATCTGTTGACATAACAAATAATAAGATATCTTTATATGCAGATGATATTCTGATTTATATTACTAAGCCGGAACGTAGTATTCCAAAGCTATTCAATGTTATAAATGAATTTAGTGTATTTTCAGGATATAGGATTAATTGGAGTAAAAGTGACATAATGCCTATAACTGGTATAAATGTAAATATATTACAAAAATACCCATTAAAAATAGTTACAGATAAATTTAAATATTTAGGAATTAATGTGTCTAAATCCTATAAATTATTAATTAAAGCTAATTATTATCAATTATTAGAGAAACTTAAAAAAAACATTTTATATTGGAAAACACTTCCTATATCTATGATCGGTAGAATTAATGCTATAAAGATGATTTTTTTACCACAATTGTTATATTTATTTCAGGCAATTCCTTTTTTTCTTCCAAAAAGTTTTCTAAAAAAAATTGATACCATAGTTAATAATTTTGTCTGGGATTACAAAAACCATAGAATAGGTAAAAAACACTTATGTAAGTCGAAGATAAATGGAGGGCTGGCACTTCCAAATTTTTTATATTACTATTGGGCAGTCCAGATTAAGAATATGAATTTTTGGTGGGTAAATATGGATGTTGAACCAATGTGGCTAAAAATGGAAAAGGAAGACTGTTTACCCTTCACTATAGAGTCGATTATTTTCGCACCAAAGGAAGTACAAAAAAAGACTTATAGGGACAACATTATCATTCATAATATTAGGCGTATTTGGAAACAGATAGTTAAGACCTTACATCTGGATAATCTTTCTTTTAGGTTATCAATTAGGAATAATCCACTGTTTAAACCCTCAATCTTAGATGCGGGTTTTAGACTGTGGGAGGATTTAGGAATTAAAAGAATAGAACACCTTTATAGAAATGGAAAATTATTATTATTTGAAGAGTTACAAGATATTTTTGGATTACCTTCACAACATCATTTTAGGTATTTACAAATTAGAGATTTTATTAAATGTAACACATACGACTATAAAAATAAAGGACCAGGCTTATTAGATGAAGTGTTTAATTTACATCCAAATACGGATAAGCTTATAGCTTATATCTATAATATTATTTTAGATAAAGAGAACCCAACAACTGAAACATATCGTCAAGCATGGGAAAATGAAATTGGATTACCTATAACGAAAGAAACTTGGGAAGAAAGCTTACAAAGAATACATTGGTGTTCTTTGAATGCCAGACATACATTGATACAATTTAAAGTTATATATAGATTACACTACTCGAAAACCAAATTAAAAAGTATTTTTCCTAACCTTTCCTCTATTTGTGATAAATGTAAGAATTTTGAAGCAAATTTAATACATAGTTTTGTAACATGTCCACGGTTGAATTTTTATTGGATTGAAATTTTTAAAGTTATTTCGGAAGTCCTTAAGGTTAAACTTGACCCAGACCCAAAATTAATAATATTTGGAATCCCGGAGCCAAATTTGGTACTTACAATTAATCAAAGAAATTTTTTTGATTATTGTTTAATAATTGGGAAAAAAATGATACTTAAATTTTGGAAGGGAACATTATCCCCAACAATTAAAATGTGGAAAGCAGAGATGTTGGAGACGTTGAATTTGGAAAGAATTAGATTTGTCCTTTTGGACAAGTATAATTCTTTTGAATTGATATGGTCTCCATATATACAGTATTTAGAGAAGTAGCTATTCTTGGAATCACGGCTTCGACGGGCACCCTATGGATCCGATGCGAATAACTTACCTATAATTGATAATATTGTGTATTTATTAGAGATATTTCTGAATGAAATAGTATCTCGTACAATGTCTTTAGTTTTTGTTTATATATATATATATATATATGTAATATTATTGTTTTTCAAATTATCTTTTTAATTTTTAATTGATATATGTGCGAAAATTTTTTTTTTTATTTTATTCCCTTTTATTTTTCCTTTTTTCTTTATTCTTTTATATATCTTTTTCTTTATTTCCATAAAAATAGAAGATATTATGTATTGATATGCTATTTGTAGTAATACTGAATTAAGGTGTTAGTTTATAAAGTAAGCTATATATTGTAAACTATTTACTTCAAATAAAAAAAATATTATACAGATTCTCTCCGAACAAATAACCAGGAGCTTGAACATTGCTTGATCTGCACAAACCTGCAAATCTTGAATGTAAAATAGGCCAAATAGCAATCTCATACAATTAATCTTAAATATTGAGTTGTAGAATAATGCCAACATATCCTTCTGAACTTTGGTCATTCCACAATCTTCCACTTGCTTTCCAAAAGCAGTGATCCCAGCCGAAATCATATTTCCTGCGCCTGCATCATTGATGACATTGGCGCCAAAAGCCGAATTTCCCGTAGGTACCTTCAGTGAGGTATAATAATTCTGCTATATCAACCATAACAGCTTCTTGATGCTGGTGAGAGACCAAATAATTTATGTTGGCCGCCAGGTTTCTTCCATGGCCTCCCCGCCTCCTCCAGGTATAGAAAACTTTGTGCCACATCAGATACACCTGGAACAATATTTTTGTATTGTGGTGGGTACTCATGACCGAAATCACCACCTTCAGGATCAGTCTCATGCAGCCCTGGTACTCCTGAGACTTTGCTCAAGGATTTTCTCCAGCCCAATCCCAGGCTCTGGAGTTTCAAATTCCCAATTCAAACTGGCACGATATTCATGATATGGAACCCCCTCAGGGGCTGCCTGGGAATATTCTGGGTTTTTAGACCCTTGGTTGATTATTGTTTGGAGTATTTTCTCCATTTGTATTCCATTCTAAGCCACAAGGCTTTTTTCTCTCTGGAGGACTTTCAGAATCAGATCCATCAGAACCCACAGGCCTTTCAGATTTTCTTTTACATTTTTAGGCACTGGGTTTTCCTCCGTGGTTTCTGTTTGTGGAGCAAACAAAGGCTCACTAACGGGTATTTCAACGGCCACCGGTATCGGAACCAGCTCCACAATAATCTGCTGTCCCGACTATTTTTCTTCTCCATCCCGGGACGCACGTTTTACCCGTGATTTTTTTTAACTTTTTCCATTTTATTTTTAAACTCCTCCTGGTTTATCCACCAGCCTATGGAGTTTTAAAAATGCCCTGGAAGTAAAAGTAATTTACTTACCATATAATCATATAACCATATAACAATTACAGCATGGAAACAGGCCATCTCGGCCCTTCAAGTCCGTGCCGAACAACTTTTTTCTCTTAGTCCCACCTGCCTGCACTCATACCATAACCCTCCATACCCTTCTCATCCATATGCCTATCCAATTTATTTTTAAATGATACCAACGAACCTGCCGCCACCACTTCCACTGGAAGCTCATTCCACACCGCTACCACTCTCTGAGTAAAGAAGTTCCCCCTCATGTTACCCCTAAACCTCTGTCCCTTAATTCTAAAGTCATGTCCTCGTGTTTGAATCTTCCCTATTCTCAAAGGGAAAAGCTTGTCCACATTAACTCTGTCTATCCCTGTCATCATTTTAAAGACCTCTATCAAGTCCCCCCTTAACCTTCTGCGCTCCAGAGAATAAAGACCTAACTTATTTAACCTATCTCTGTAACTTAGCTGTTGAAACCCAGGCAACATTCTAGTAAATCTCCTCTGTACCCTCTCTATTTTGTTGACATATTTTGTTACCTGCGGGCCGTTTCCTTACCGCTGTGTTGGAGCTGCGCTCTGCAGCTCTTTCCCTACTGACAGCGTCGACGTAATGCCGATCAAGCGCCAGGCGGGCTTCTTCACGTAGTCACTCACGTGACTCCGAAGTAAAATGATTTTCCTTGGGCTTCCATCTACTTTCCCATCATATCCATTCATTGATTGTAAAAACCAAAGATCATTGATATCCTCCTACCTGTGTTAAAATCAAGGGAATTGTCAGACCAGAGTGGTATATTCCTCATGCATCATGGTCATATATGACTACGTAAATATATTTTTGGAAACATTATTTCTCGACCACTTTTACCACTTTCAGTTGAAATTACTTGTGCTCCATGTATTCCTCATGCCACATACTCACCAATTCAATTCAATTCAATTCAATCTTTAATTGTCATTGTGCAGTGTAAATACAGAGACAACAAAATGCAGTTGGTATCTCCGAAGGGTGAACTTACGAATAAACAAGTAATTGCGCAGTAGTATGAGTATATACATCTATACATATCCAGTGGTATCCGTGCAATTTGCCGGTGATTGGATGGTCCCGGGGAGGGGGGGTGGTGCGTTGGCCGATCTTCACCACCCTCTGCAGAGTTTTCCGGTCGGCGACAGAGCAGTTACCATACCATACTGTGATGCAGTTGGTAAGGATGCTCTTGATGGTGCACGGTAGAAGTTCACCAGAATCTGGGGAGACAGGTGGACCTTCTTAAGTCTCCTCAGGAAGAAGAGATGCTGGTGAGTCTTCTTGATCAGTGAGGATGTGTTGTGGGTCCAGGAGAGGTCGTCGGAGATATTGACCCCCAGGAACCTGAAGCTGGAGACACGTTCCACCTCCGTCCCGTTGATATGGATGGGGTTGTGCGTGCAGCCTCTCAATCTCCTGAAGTCCACAATGAGCTCCTTGGTCTTCAAGGAGTTGAGGGCCAGGTTATTGTCGGCACACCATGCTGTTAGGAACTGAACCTCCTCCTTGTAGGCCGACTCATCGTTGTCGCTGATGAGGCCAATCACCGTCGTGTCATCTGCATACTTGATGATGGTGTTGGTACCATGTACAGGTATGCATTTGTAGGTGAAGAGGGAGTAGAGGAGGGGGCTCAGTACGCAGCCCTGGGGTACGCCAGTGTTCAGGGTGAGGGTAGAAGAGGAGTGGTTATCTAACCTAACGGACTGTGGTCTGTTGGTTAGAAAGTCCAGTAACTAATTGCAGAGGGAGGGGTTGATGCCCAGGTCATCGAGATTGGCGATCAGTTTAGAGGGGATAATGGTGTTGAATGCTGAGCTGTAGTCGATGAACAGCATTCTCACATAAGTGTTTCTGTTGTCGAGGTGGGAGAGGGCGGTGTGGAGTGCCGTTGAGATGGCGTCCTTCGTGCTCCTGTTCTCACCAATCCCCTTAACCAAGTATCATCGGCAAATTCAGAAGAATTGTACAATCCAGAAGATCAATAATAGAATATTCTCCATTTACTTGAAAAATGCAGCTCATTTGATCAGCTCAGGCAATATCAAAGGCGTGCCAGTTCACCAGCACTGAAGTACCATGAAGTTTGACATGTTGTGCACTTGTGTCTTTCAATGAGTCAGCACTACCAAAGTAGATTTCCAGGGTACGGCCAAATATAGCAAACAAAAAGATCAAAATAACTGCTCAGATATTTCTAATTAAGGAACAGTATTTTTTTGTAAGGATAAGACTGTTGAGTCTCAGATCGTAGCATTAGAGATTGCAAAGATTTAATTTAAAGGTTGGGATGTGGTTTTATCTGTACTTCGTAATAGTTTACTGCTGAGACAAAGCCAGAGCTGCAACATGCCTCTTAGTCTAACAGTAACATGCTTGCATTGTATGGCTGAATCCTAAGTTATCTTGCCCAGGGAAAATGTCTATAAATATGTGGTTAAGATTTATACATGAACAGGACCTTTGGCCCACAATGTCTGTGCGGAACATAATGCTAAGACCAAGTCTTGTCTGTCGACAAGATGTATGTTAGCATTCATAGCGAAAGGATTTGAGTATAGGAGCAGGGAGGTTCTACTGCAGTTGTACAGGGTTTTGGTGAGGCCACACCTGGAGTACTGCGTACAGTTTTGGTCTCCAAATCTGAGGAAAGACATCCTTGCCATAGAAGGGGTACAGAGAAGATTCACCAGGCTGATTCCTGGGATGTCAGGACTTTCATATGAGGAAAGATTGGATAGACTCGGTTTGTACTCGAGGGAATTTAGAAGATTGAGGGGGGATCTTATAGAAACCTACAAAATTCTTAAGGGGTTGGACAAGCTAGATGCTGGAAGATTGTTCCCGATGTTGGGGGAGTCCAGAACAAGGGGTCACAGTCTAAGGATAAGGGGGAATTCCTTTAGGACCGAAATGAGGAAAACATTCTTTACACAGAGAGTGGTGAGTCTCTGGAATTCTCTGCCACAGAAGGTAGTTGAGGCCAGTTCATTGGCTATATTTAAGAGGGCGTTAGATGTGGCACTTGTAGCTAAAGGGATCAGGGGGTATGGAGAGAAGGCAGGTACGGGATACTGAGTTGGATGATCAGCCATGATCACATTGAATGGTGGTGCAGGCTCGAAGGGCCGAATGGCCTACTCCTGCACCTATTTTCTATGAGACATAATCCCGCTGAGTTACTCCTGCATTTTGTGCCTATCTTCAACCAGAACTCCACATGATGTCAGGGCTTGGCATAGAAATGTGCTGCCACTTTCACTGGAATCTAGTGTGTTAGGATTTGAATACTTTATCATCTCATTGAAGGTAACTGTAGATTTTTAACACTTGGGAAAGAAAAGCTTAAAATTCTATTCAAGTTTTGTTACTGTTTTTTGAAGTATAAACACTGTACTGAAGAGGAAATTTGGCAGATAATTTGCACACATCAAGCTCCTACAAATAACCGCAATAATGACCAGAATTGTTTCACATTCATTGGTGCATAAATATTGGCTATGCCACTGCAGATAGCTTACTTTTTTCTCATCAAAATGGTGGCTTAGTATTGTTTGTAGCCTGCAGGAAGGGAAAACAGATTCTCAGTTTAATGTCCCATCTGAAGACAACAGCTCTGACAGTGTTGCTCCACATCAGTGCTTGAAGTGGATTATAAGCATGCAATACTTAAACTCAAGGGTCCAATGTGAATTTGCAACCTTTGAACAAGAGTGCTACCAACTCAAGGGCCTGTCCCACTTGGGCATCATTTGCCGTCATTTACGCAACAGGCCGGTAGTGACTGACGCGCGATGGTCGCTCGCAAATCACGCGTTATCATGCGTCATCATGCGTCAGCACAGCCGTCTGGTGCACGTGACGTCATTAGAATACCCTGCTTTCCTATTCTCCATCATGACCATCATGGAAGAACTACAGATTTTATTGCTACAGCAACAACAGAGACTTCTGTTAGCTACAGCCCTCATACTTACAAATCAGCCAGGCAGGAATACAACAGAAAGGCTAGCAAGAAACTCAGGAAGAGGCCTGTGTGGACGAGGTTAGAGGTTACATGACACGTAAAATGCGGGCTGACTGCGTATGGGTGTCGCGCGGCGTTGCATGTTTACAGATGTTGATGCACGGTGACGTAACCATGCATCACCACGCGGGACGTCAGCGTGCGATGCCAATGCGTCAATGATACATCACGCAGGTGGAGCACGAGGATTTCGGTACACTACGAAGTCTTGGAGCGCCCAGCGATACCGCGCGCCACTACATGCGATTCCATGCCTCAACATGCGCTATCTGCATGTCACCCACACGCCCCCCACGTGTCACGATGCATCGACCATCTACATGATGCGTAAATGAGGCGCAAATGACGCCCAAGTGGGACAGGCCCTTTAGTCACTGTAATCAAGAGTTCATCTTCCCTGCAACATGATGTATTCAGAGAAACACAGTGACACCGCAGTTGGTTCTGCTCATTTACAACTCTTGAAATCCAGGTTTGATTCGGACCAAGCACTGCCAGTGCAAAGTTGGCATGATCTCCCCGTGAATACGTAGGTTCCCTCCAGTTTTCTCACATGCCCCAAAGATACACTGAAAGGTTAATTAGATCCTGTAAAATTACCTCTGGTTTAAGTAAGCAGCAAAAGGATTATTATGGAGCTATGCTGAAAATGGGACGTGGGAATCCTCTATTGGTAGCCAGTATGCCCGCAACGGGCTGAGTGGCCTTCTTATGTGCACTCTAAATGCCAAAGGTATAGACTGGAGTTTCTGGTGTTAAACTTTACATTTTTGGGTTCCTAAAAGTGACACTGTATGTTTTGTTTTAAATGTTTTATCAGAATGCTGCCTTAATTAGAGTTGTTTAGTTACAGGGAGAGTTTGGATAGACTTGGATTGCTTTTCTCTGGAATGTTGGAGATTAAGGGGAGACTTCTTCTTCTTTCGTGTGGTGTGTACAGCCTAAAGTTGTTGGACAACTTGTTCTATTTGATCTTCCCTTTGTGCACGTCGAGTTGATTGCATTAGTCGAAACAGGGCGGACCACGTGAAGGTTGCAATCTTCCACCCCAGGGGAGACTTGATAGAAGCATATAAAATTATGAGAGGCATGGATAGGGTAGACAATCAAAACCCTTTTCCCGGGTTGGAAATGTCCAACAATAGAGGGCATAGCTAGAAAGTGAGATGGGGAAAGTTTAATAGTCTTTTACACTGAGTGGTGGGGTCCTGCAAAACATAGCCAGGGGTGGTGGTGCAGTCAGATACAATAATGGTGTTTGAGAGGCTTTTGGATAGGCACATGGAAGTATTGGGGACAGGGTGATAACAATTATGTAAAGGCAGGTGAGATCAGTTTGACGGCATCATGTTCGGCACAAACACTGTGGGCCAAAGGGCCATCCCTGTGCTGCACCTGCGTTCTAAAGGATGTTTCCAATGCCAACTTATTTAAATGTTTTTATGAGTCGAACAAAATTATTGTGATCATGGTTCAGAATACCTTTTTTACATAGATCTCAGTGCCCATCAGAAATATTCCTCATTAATGTTAAAGTAGTAACACGTTGTAACAATGAGCTGATGTTTGGACATGATCAGACTGAAGAGTTACCATTGTTATTATATTGATCATTTGCCATCAAGTCAGTGGAAAAGCTGTGCAAGTTTGAACAAAATGGCATAAACGTTTCCAAAGTGATGGCGGATGATTTCACGTGGAAATTCAGTTCGTCAGAATATGTTATTAAATGTCAGAGAAATTAGTTTTACAGATGTTCTTGTTTTGTTTGAATTCCAGGATAGGCAAACGACTGTGAAAAGAAGAGATGGTAATTCCCAGCCAACAAAAAAGTCAGAGGAGCGCATCAAGATACAACGAGCGAACTCTGTCACAGTTGACGGGCAAGGTTTGCAGGTACGTTGCTCAACATTGTGAGATACTCACTTCTCACTCAATTCAGTCACTTCTCAACAAGGACTTAGTAGAAACTTGTAATCTTTAAACAAACTGCCAATTAAAAAATCAGTTCAGTTCAGGATCAGTTCAGAAAGGAGGTGTTCTTGATCAGTTGAGGGAAAATTTAGAAAGTTTAGAATTTAGAAAGAGAAAAGGGTCTGTCCCACTATACGAGTTTACTCAAGAGCTCTCCCGAGTTTAAAAAAAAATCAAACTTGTGGTAAGTACGTAGAATGTACGTAGTGGGTATGTCGGAGCTCAGGACGTCTCTTAGCGGCTCGTAACGCTAACGGCAGGTACTCGGGAAACGCGGTAAGCTCATGAAGTTTTTTCATGTTGAAAAATGTCCACGAGAGCCCCGAGTACCTACGAGCGGCTATTACCGTAATTCTCTAAGTTCGAATCAGGGGAAACTCGGGAGAACTCTTGAATTATCTCGTACAGTGGGACAGGCCCATAAAGAAAGAGGCTGTCAGAAAGTTCAGATATGAGATGAGTTTGGATGCAGGTGGTAAGTAACAAAGAAATAAAGTCAATAGACTCCCTATAAAGTTACACAGGATTTTCTGAGCCCAGATTAATTTTTTACTGCAATGCTGATCTCAAGCTCTATTAAAATAGATAAAACAATTCAATTTTCTTTCTGCATCCCCTTATGAAATGTTAAGTTACCTGGAATATCTTGTCCCAGCCTTAGGATAAAATATAGCTAAACAAATAACTGCAAGGACTTGCATACAAGGTATTGCAATATTATTTTATGATTTTAATCTTGATATAAAATCATAAAACTATGGACTGCATGGAAAAAGGACTTTTGGCCTATTAAGACCAGGTTGACCATCAAGCATCCATTTATATTCATTGTACATGGAATCCATTTTATTTCCCCTACATTTCCATTGTCCATCTATAAACTATCGGGCAGTTTACACTAGTCAATTAATTTAGTAATCAGCAATATTCCGCCTTGTGAGAGGAAACAGGAGGGGCGGGAGGGAACTCAAGGCCACAGAGAGAACATGAAAACCACATAGACAGTACTGGAGATCAGTATTAAACCCAAATCACTGGACTTGTGAGGCAGCGACTCTACTGCCTGTGCCATCCTATGTTGATTGGGTCAATTAATATAGCCGAGAAGACAAGTTCATGATGTGTACTTTGAACATTTTCATGTTAAGGTAACCTGAGAATGGGATGTTGAATTTAAAAATGTATCATAGAGAAGATTCCTCGGGGGGGGGGTTGAATTTTCATTAGGTATTTACTTCAAATACATTAATGGTAACAGCTCATGGTATTAAGAGTAAAATATTAGAAAGGTCAGAGGACTGATAAGCTAACCAACAAAAAAGAACAACAAGTTGAAATAATTGTGTCACTAAGTCAGCAAACTATAACTCTCATGGTGCCATAGGTTTCCTTTCTGGGCTTATTTATAGTTTATATTTATAGTTATAATATACCATTTATAATTTATATTAATGTATGAAAAGCACAGTGTATTGAATACAAATGTACTACCATTACACTGCCCTATGAGGAAGAAATAAAGAGTCTGAAAGGTTCAGTGAAAGGACAAAACATTCTCAGATGGAGAATAAAGTAGGGAAATTAGAGGCATTGACTTGGGTAAGGAGGATAGATAAATAGAATATTATTAAAGTAATGAGAGGCAACAGAATCATGTGGTTTGGAATTATATGGATATTTTCAGCAGGTTATAAGGAAGACTATTGGAGGGTTGGCCTTCATTGCAAAGAAGGATTATAAAGTATGGAACTTTCGATACATTTACGTAGAGCACTGGTAAAATCATATCTGGAGTTCCACACAGTTTTTGTGTCCTTATTAAAGGGGATATAATCACAGTATTTGGTTTTCTAGTGTGAAGAGATTGCCTTATGTAGTACGTTTGAGCAAGTTTGAAGAATATTTATTCCCAAGACATTCAGAGTAGGGAACTTTGCAAAAGCTTCCTCAAGTACTACTGGTCAAACTGCACATTGACACCTTTCTCCTTATTTTGCCACCTTTCTCCTTATGACACCATTAAACAATGGTGGTATTTAACTTTAAATGCCAAATAGCTCAATAATAGTCAAAAGTCTTGTCAGAACTACTTTTACTTTTAGATGGTCCAGTCAGTAATCTACCATTAAGCAAAGCATAGTCTAACATTGTGATAAATAATTACGGAAGTGCTGATGGAAGTTAACAGTAATTTGCACTGTGGATTTGCTCTATTACTGTTCCTCATTTAAAACAATGGGAGGGCATTCAGATTCAATTTTTTGTGTGCATGGCAGTGCACACAAAAAATAATTATACCCCAAGGCTGAAATCTTGAATAAGGTTGGTTAAAAATGCAGTCAAATCACATACAGCAGCTTTCCATATTACCTGCCAGAACTCTCGTCTTGGCACTATTCAAACCATGAGTGATATTAGAACAGCAATCCAGAAATATTGGAATTTAAATTTGATTTGTGACAGAAATGGTGTTTGCAATGCATATCTAATCTAAATCTATCCATTGTGTTGCAGGCAGCATGTGAAACATGTGCTCAAGTCTAATACCATGGTTATGAATCATCTGATTCATTTTTGGATATTTGCCGTAGGGATGGACAGCATTTGTGCTGACGTCATGCAGTTTGTGGCAGGGATCATTGACAGTTATTTGCAGTACTCAGACAACATTTCTGCTCGTGTAGTTTGTAGATAAGGCAAAACAGTCTGACAACTTAGAAACAATTTAGGATATAAAGATGTAAACAGTTTGAGATCACTTTCAATAGTTCTAGCTGCGGGGCTCCTCATTTTTTTGCTTGTCTGTGTTAGGTGAAGACAAAGAAAAAGGTGGAATATAAAATGTAAAGTTGAGAAGTCCACTGTCAAATCAGCATTGCATGTTTATTTGCACCACCATCTCAGTTCTCCGTGTATTGCAAGTCTTTGTTAGGGAGTTCTTTGAAACTTCCTTGACCTCGATAGAGTACTGTGCTTTTCCTGTCTAAATGGCGTGTGTATATTGTGGACATCAGATTTGGTCCTTGTTTAGCTATGTATCACCTTAAACAATGTGTACTTCATGGCCCAATTTAATCCTCATAGATTTTACTTAAATTTAAAATAATAAGCCATTATCTCAAAAACATAGAAAATCTCATCAAATGACACTGATATCCAAGAATGCTATTTACTCAACAATGATTTTTTTCCTCCTAAAATAAAGTAATACAATAAGCTTCTGTGATGTCCACATGGGTAAAATGAAACTAAAAAGAATAAGAGAGCCGCCGGTATCCTCAACCAATTTTGAACAAAACGCTTTCAACTTATTTGCGTTCATTGGTGGCACAGTGATATAGCTAACTGAGCTGCTGCAGTGGAGTTTGCATCGTCTATGTGGAGTTTGTATCTTCTCCCTGTCATCATATATTTTTGGTTGCTCCGGATTATAACTGTTCCTAGAAACCTGTGTATCTTGTGTGTATGTTTGCACATCCTCCGACCCCCATACACACAGACACGTACACACACCCCCACCCCCACCCCACATAATTCACATCACATTTGGAGGCGGTGGCTTGAGCCTGAAAAATCCAGAAACATAGAAACATACAAAATAGGTGCAGGAGGAGGCCATTCAGCCCTTCGAGCCAGCACCACCATTCATTGTGATCATGGCTGATCATTCCCAATCAATAACCCGTGCCTGCCTTCTCCCCATATCCCTTGATTCATCTAGCCCCTAGAGCTCTATCTAACTCCCTCTTAAATCCATCCAGTGATTTGACCTCCACTGCCCTCTGTGGCAGGGAATTCCACAAATTGCCAGCTCTCTGGGTGAAAACGTTTTTCTCACCTCAGTCTTAAATGACCTCCCCTGTATTTTAAGACTGTGGCCCTTGGTTCTGGACTCGCCCAACATTGGGAACATTTCTCCTGCATCTAGCTTGTCCAGTCCTTTTATAATTTTATATGTTTTTATAAGATCCCCCCTCATTCTTCTAAACTCCAGTGAATACAAGTCTTTTCAATCTTTCCTCATATGACAGTCGCGCCATCCCAGGGATCAATCTGGTGAACCTACGCTGCACTACCTCAATCACAAGAATGTCCTTCCTCAAATTAGGAGACCAAAACTGTACACAATACTCCAGATGTGGTCTTACCAGAGCCTATACACCTACAGAAGCCTCTTTACTCCAATATTGAAATCCTCTTGTTATGAAGGCTAACATTCCATTAGCTTTCTTCACTGCTTGCTGTACCTGCAGAATATCTTAAATCTTTCTTCATCTTCAAGAGGATCTCTAAACTTAGCTCTTTGAGTGCATTTATCATCACACATGTGAATGCCTCCTCATTTCTCGTGTCATTTTATTCGTGATTAGCTCCACAGAACACAGATATGATGTTCAGTGTCCTTTATAAATTAAAGTTGTTATTGATGACCACACCTATTCTAGGTTGTCATCAGTCAGAATACAAATTGACACATTCTGATAAAGGGCCTGTCCCACTTTCCCGAGTCCTCTACCGAGTTGAAAGGACCTTAAAAAAAAAATCAAGATTTTTGTGATCTACGTACACCTCCTCACGACTATCTTTTTACTCGTGGACTTTTTTGTCATGCTGGAAAAAACATCCCGACTTACCTGGTGCCCCGAGTACTTACGGCGGACATAACGAGCCGTTACGATCTATCTACGGACTCCTACGGGACTAGCTACGGACTCCTACGGACTCGCTATGGACATTCTCCAGAGTTTGAAACAAGGGTAAAACTCGGGAGAATTTGTGAGTAACACGGGAAAGTGGGACAGGCCCTTAAGCTTTAATACCTCCTTATCAACAGGATAATTTCATTAAACAATAGCTGATATGCAGAAAGTGATTTCTGGTTAATCTTAAAAATCTGCAATCAAATGTAACTGCAGATGCTGGTTTCTACCAAAGATAGACACAACGCGTTGTAGTAACTCAATGGGTCAGGCAACATCTCTGGAGAAAATGGATAGGTGATGTTTCGGGTCGGGACCCTTCTTTGGACTATTGTCGATGGGAGTGGGGCGAAAAACTGCTTCCAGTGTTCCCGATGTGGGCACTTGGTCTCAGCGAGACCAAGCGAGACTTGGTGATCATTTTGCTGAACACTTGCACTCGGTTCGCCAAGGCCTACCAGATCTTCCAGTTGCCAATCACTTTAACTACCTTTCGCATTCCCATTCTGACATTTCTGGCCTGGGCCTCGTCCATTGCCAGAGTGAGGCCACAATGCAAGTTGGAGGAACAGCATCTCATATTTTGCTTGGGTAACTTACGACCCAACAGTATGAATGATGAATTTGTCAATTTTAGGTAACTCTTACAAAAACCTCTTACCCCTGCCCTCGCTCTCCCCTACCCTTGTCCCACCCCCCCCCCCCCCCCACCACCACTCTCCACCCCTAAAAGTTGGTGAACCAGTTCCACAGTTTGCAACTTTGTATCTCTCGTGGGCTCACACAGTCAACAGTCAGCCAACCAGGGAACATCCTGGCCTGAGATCATCTGTTGCCGGTTCTGATTTGTCCAGTTTTTCTTTGCTTCCAGTTTTATTTCCCCCACTCTTGCTCATGAATATGAATCTCACAAGCCATTCATGAGCAGCTCTTCACACTTGCACCATTCCCTTGTTCTTGTACTTAGCGAATCATCCAGCACAGATCTATGCAACTCCCCACCCCTGCTATCTGGGCTGATACTTTCTGTGCTGCTGCTGCTGCTTGGAGTGTAGCAACCAGATACGTTTCATCTTTAGTCAGGGGCTTCATCTTAGTCAATGTGTATCAATGAGCAGAAGGTGCATTTTAGTGAGGTAGAGAGGGTGAAATCAATATTCTGGAGAGCGAAAGATGTTTTTATGAATCTGAATTAGTTCCATAATTAGCAATTCTTATTTCTGCCTGCCCCCACTGGTTCAAAGATAATGACAGCATCTGTGAGTATTCCATAGCTTGCTGCACTAACTGACGCCCCTAGCTTCCCGATCCAGAATGAATATAGTTGCCAACTGTCCCGTATTAGCCGGGACATCCCGTATATTGGGCTAAATTGGTTTGTCCCATACGGAACCGCCCTTGTTGCATATTTGACTCCTACGACTCAGATCGAGGGGACTGGCGGGTCGGAGTGCTGCATCTAGCCCAGCCTCACCTGTGCCGACGTAGTGCAGCCCATGGAGTGCAACAGCAGTGCCTCGCCCATGGCCCTGTCGATCAGCAGCCCGGCCAGCTGTCCGACCTTTGGACCTCCGCTTACTGCCGACGCCACCACCCCTCCTTCTCATGGCTGATCATCGGTTCATGAGTTGGATGGTTTGCCGGACTTTACGTGCAGCAGAGCACAAAGCCCAACCGGTGGGCCAGCTGAAGAATTTTGGCACGGGCTGCGCGATGTCGCACGCAAAGCCAGGCGCCCGGGCCAAAACTCTTCAGCTAGCCCGCCACTGGGCTTTGTGTGCAGTCCAGCACCCGGGCCAACGCATCATTCACCCAACCACAGCCGAGTCGATCAATGAATTGCTGTCGGGAATTTGTCCCTTATTTGGGTGTGAGAAAGTTGGCAACCCTAGGAATGAATGACCCTTTGAACTGCAACCAGGCTAGCCTTCAACCTCCAGCAGGCCTGCTGTTGTTTTTGATGCCTAGCCTGTATGTACAGTGGCTTGCAAAAGTTTTCATACTCCTTGAACTTTTCCACATTTTGTCACATTACAATCACAAACGTAAATGTATTTTATTGGGATTTTATGTGATAGACCAACACAAAGTGGCGCATAATTGTGAAGTGGAAGGAAAATGATACATGGTTTTCAATTTTTTTTTACAAATAAAAACCTGAAAAGTGTGGCTTGCAAAAGTATTCAGCCCCCTTTACTCTGATACCCCTAAATACAATCCAGTGCAACCAATTGCCTTCAGAAGTCACCTAATTAGTAAATAGGGTCCACGTGTGTAATCTAATCTCAGTATAAATATAGCTGTTCTGTGAAGGCCTCAGAGGTTTGTTAGAGAACATTAGTGAACAAACAGCATAATGAAGCCCAAGGAACACACCAGACAGGTCAGGGATAAAGTTGTGGAGAGGTTTAAAGCAGGGTTAGGTTATAAAAAAAATCCCAAGCTTTCAACATCTCACGGAGCACTGTTCAATCCATCATCCGAAAATGGAAAGAGTATGGCACAACTTCAAACCTACCAAGACATGGCCGTCCACCTAAACTGACAGGCCGGGCAAGGAGAGCATTGATCAGAGAAGCAGCCAAGAGGCCCACGGTAACTCTGGAGGAGCTGCAGAGATCCACAGCTCAGGTGGAAGAATCTGTCCACAGGCCAACTATTAGTCGTGCACTCCACAAATCGGGCCTTTATGGAAGAGTGGCAAGAAGAAAGCCATTGTTGAAACAAAGCCATAAGAAGTCCCGTTTGCAGTTTGCCACAAGCCATGTGGGGGTCACAGCAAACATGTGGAGGAAGGTGCTCTGGTCTGATGAGACCAAAATTGAAGTTTTTGGCCTAAATGCAAAACGCTATGTGTGGTGGAAAACTAACACTGCACATCACCCTGAACACACCATCCCCACTGTGAAACATGGTGGTGGCAGTATCATGCTGTGGGGATGCTTTTCTTCAGCAGGGACAGGGAAACTGGTCAGAGTTGATGGGAAGATGGATGGAGCCAAATACAGGGCAATCATGGAAGAAAACCTGTTAGAGTCTGCAAAAGACTTGAGACTGGGGCGGAGGTTCACCTTCCAGCAGGACAACGACCCTAAACATACAGCCACAACTATAATGGAATGGTTTAGATCAAAGCATATTCATGTGTTAGAATGGCCCAGTCAAAGTCCAGACCTAAATCCAATTGATAATCTCTGGCAAGACTTGAAAATTGCTGTTCACAGACGCTCTCCATCCAATCTGACTGAGCTTGAGCTATTTTGCAAAAATGTCAGTCTCTAGATGTGCAAAGCTGGTAGAGACAAACCCCAAAAGACTTGCAGCTGTAATTGCAGCAAAAGGTGGTTCTACAAAGTATTGACTCAGGGGGGCTGAATACTTTTGCATGCCAAACTTTTCAGCTTTTTATTTGTAATAAAATTTGGAAACCATGTATCATTTTCCTTCCACTTCACAATTATGCACCACTTTGTGTTGGTCTATCACATAAAATCACAATAAAATACATTTACGTTTGTGGTTGTAACATGACAAAATGTGGAAAAGTTCAAGGGGTATGAAAACTTTTGCAAGCCACGGTATGTGAACACAGCGGTGCTGCAGTGAAACCTATCATTCACTATTTGTCAGTTGATGTCAATTTTGTGAGTCCAGTTGTCTCCAGAATTAATACTTGCTAGATGGCTTTGGCAGAATGTATCCATCTAAGCTACACTTTCAACTAATCAATTTTCTGATCATAAACCATTGTGAACTCCATAAAACTTTGAGCTGTGCAGTGGAACTTCTAATCCTTCCTAAATGCATTTTTTTAATAGGTCATAAAGTTAAGGTACTGGCATTGATGCATCAAACCCCTTTGCTGCATTGCTGTTAACTCATATTTGGAGAATCATCATTGTCCTCTGCAGAGTGAAGAAAACCCTTTTATACTTTTCTGTTTCTTCCACAAACACCCTCACCACATGTGAATTGGCAATCTTGAATTATGCTTTGCAGTATTATGTGATGTGCTATCTTGGCAAATAGCAAGATTCATCAACCCTCTGAGAGATGTAGGTTCTTTGTAAGTATTACACTTTCTGCCCCTCAATGGTGAGATGCCTTCTTGCACAATGATTAGTGCAACCACTCACCTGTAACATTTAAGTGAGCATAACCCCCAAAGATTAATATTGGTCAGAAAAGGACATAGCGCTGGAGTAACAACGAGTCAGGCAGCATCCTTGGAGAATATGGATAGGTGACATTTTGCATCGGGACTCCAGTGCCAAGCCAAAAATGTCACCTCTCCTTATTCTGCTGCCTGACCCACTGAGTTATTCCAGAAATTTGTGTCCTCTTGTGTAAACCAGAACCTATTGTTTGTTGTTACTACATTGATATTGATCATATCGTCTACTAGAATTATTGCACAGGGAGTAAAAACTCTCTTCCCAGTCCCCATGCCATGTGCAAATACAAACATCTTCTTACTAGTTTTTGTTCACCACAGGGTTTACATGGTTTGTCCAGCACACATCACTTCTTCCTGAAAGTCAAAATACAATAAAGTTAGACTGTGCTATTCAATGGCCAACTAATGATTGAAAGTATCTGCACAATATTTAATTATTCAGAAGCAAAAGATTATAAAGGTAATTTGCAACACAATGCTTGATTAACATAATCACTAAAGTGGTTTGCAACACTGAAATAACAGTGTTTCAACTCAATGAATCCTTTTCCAGATTTCTTTCTTGAGACTTTGTTGACCATGACAAGACTACTACAAACAGAACTCTGTCACTATCTGAGCATGTCAAGTCTAGTGAAACAATGGGAGCAAAGGATCACCAGAATGGGAATAGCCCACTGTACGTGTTTTGCTCCAAGCCAGGTTTTGACAATTCAGATCAAAAAGATTCTTTCATGAAGCTAGTTTCATTGAAGATGAGCCAGATTCTTTTCAACAGGCAGGTAATTAGAACATTAATTATTCCTGTCACTCAAGTGGACGCGTTGCGAATAGCAACTCCCTTGCTGTATGCCAAGTTGTTTACCAGATTGGCTGAATTTTTTTTCATCTTCAGTGTGTAGTTGCAATGATCACAATAAATTCATTTTCTTCTCAATGAAAAACATCTTTGCATTACCAACTGAATCTGAGATACTAGCCAAATAAACTTAACATTATTATATTCTGATTGTCAACCACTCTCTGAACGAAATCATGCTGTCTCCTTTTAATCTTAATCACAAAGTCTGGATTGTATTTTCCTTATTAGTGGTCTAGTTTTCCTTCCTTTGAGTTTCGTTCCTGTATATGAATTATAAATGCTAATTTAAAGCTGTGTTTAAAACATACTTTCCAAGACAATAAAAGTTTGAGTCAGTATCTGCTCCCTTTTGTAAATAGTATACTTTTACTTGCAATCCAGGCTGACACAAGCACAGACACTTTGGAAGAATATTGAGCGGAAAGTTTGGGGGGGGGGGGGGGGTGGGTGTGGGGGGGGGAGAGAGAGAGAAGACTGCTACCTTGCGATTAACCCAGAATGAGCCACCACCTTCGGAAGGGGAAAGGAGGAGATGGGGACTGTGCATGAAAAAGGCTTCCATTCATCTTTCATAGCGACACCATGAAGCTTGGAGAACAACATTTTACGCTGGTGACACTCACTGGCACTTGGTGGAATGGATGTTCATTTTGATTGATGGTATGATAAATTACTGGTTTATTTATCCCAACTTGATGGCTCCTCAGTCGCCTTATTTCTTTCTCAGAAAGCAATGAATGAATATGGCAGTTGACGTAAGACGCAAAGATTATACTTGCTCTTCCACATGAACCGAGGGAGAAGAGGTAGTTCTGGTTCATGCAACAATTTAGTGATCACCTCAAGCTCCAATAAAATAAATACAATTTGCCAAGCTGTTTGCCCTCAGGTTTCAGAATGAGCTGCCAAGTGTGGGATGGGTGATAAAGGTGGCATCTCTTTAGCTCTGGCACTGCCAATATGACACACCATTAAGTTATGGCTTCCAGCTGTCAGGATGGATTTTACCCTGAGTGCTAGAAATAACATTATATATTTCTTTTGGTGTTACTCAGGAAATGATTCCTTTAATTGCAGTGCTCACACATCTGTTCAGGTGTTCTCAAGTACCTTAACTCTTTGGAATAGTGCACTAAGAGGATTGTTAAGTACTACTGAAGTTTAAAACCGATTTGCAAAGCAAATTCATATTTACTTCCCAAAGAATTAATGCCTGTATCAGGGAAGAAAAGAAACAAAAAGGAATAACTGTGGCGCACTCTAGAGATACCATGGCAACGAAAGAGACCTATGCAATTCATTGATGTCTATTAATCATGGTTAAGCACATTTATCTTAGTTCTTTATAGCTAACCAGCATAATGATCAGGATTATTATTTATAATTAGAGGAAGTAATAGATCATACATAACCTTTGGATGAGTCTCATTAATTTACCTGATTCCATCGGGACTTCATACTGAGGTAGTTAGGTACTTCATCTCTGTCATTCTGTGCTCCAATGGCACATAGTTAATGCTCTGAAAAGGACAGCAATGTGATCATGGAAAGAAAAATATGACAAATACTCAAGGGAAGTTTGTGACTATTTCGTATTGGAGTGGTAAGAAAATGTAGGGCATTGCTTTGAAATTTGGGGTTTAATGTTTCCAAAGTTCATGGGAGTTTTCTAAAATGCACTGACTGATTCATGGCATTTGTTTTTAGGGATATGGTGGTGTTAACATTAAATAAAAGTGTGGTGCCAAATGCCACAGTAACAATTATGATAAAGGGACTTAATGATTGTAGATTTGCTTTCAATTAAATACACTATTACACTAAAAGTTAAGTCCTTGGAAAATCTGATGAAAAGAACTACTTTCAAAACAATTCATAAGGAGGACAGAGATCCTCTGTCGCAAGATATAAGATGTATGCAAAAGGTGGATCTAATATGTTTCTTCACTAGAATTTAGGGGTATTGGATGTGTTTCTTGTATTTTTGGACTATTATGCATTGATTTATTTTCTTCAGCACAGTGGCACAGCTGGTAGAGCTGATGCTCCATGGATCCAGTGACTCGGATTCGATTCCGGTCTCTGCTGCGGTCCATGTGACTTTATGGGTTTCCCAGCGTGTACAGATTTCCTCCCACATCCCAATGATGTGCCTGTTGACAGGTTAACTGACCACTATAAATTGCCTCTGAAGGAAGTAGATGGCAACAGAATCAGGCTGCAGTTGATGGGCAAGTGACATAGAATGTGTCACAGGAAATAAGTGAGAGAATGGGATTGCTCTGGCAGCTGGCATAAACTCTGTAGCCAGATAAAACGTAAAACATATGATATTTGAATGTGATGTAAAATGTTTCACTACTTACAAATTTGTAGCAGTCATTGTAAAAATTATAGCAAATGGAAATCAGGCATCATGTGCAGCCTCTTATTAATGTTCCCACTAAATTAATTGAGTTGATTTTAACTGTTGGTGCTGAAGGAATAATCAATGGGCAACCGTGGGAACTTTGGGGCCAGCACGTAATTTGCAATGAAGCAGTGAGAGCCAGCTGACACTCTGGGCCCCAGGGATGTAGTGAAGTGTCGGGGGACGGGGCATTCACTCCCCCCCCCCCCCCCCCCTTGCCCTTTCCACACATTTTCCAAATCCAGCAGCCTTTAAGGGTAGAATGTTCATCAGTTCAGCAATTGGTACAACCAGGTGGATTGACATGGAAAGGTATAGGATGCCATTTGGAGACTATGGATTCCCATTAATTCCAGGCGTCAAAGTAAAATCAACAAGTTCTCTCCAGATTGCAAGTCCCCAAATTGCGAGCAATCTGTGCTTACAAACAAGAAATTATGAAGACCAGTGGGATGTATTTGCTGACTGCTGCAAGGCTGCAGGCATCTTAGTCACATACAGCGTAGGAACAGGCCCTTTGGCCAAACTTTTGAAATCAAGACATTTTGGAATTCCACTGATTTATTTTGGTATCAATTTAGAAACATTCTGAAAATGAACCAGTTTAACTTGCAAATAAAAGTTCTCAGATTACAGTGCTAAATTCTTTTTTTTTGATATATATATATTTATTATAGGTAAGCAGTACATTAGCAAACATATTATGATAGTAATATTTTGTGTGCAACAATCTTACATTATTAATATTATCAAATGAATCGTTTTGTCTCTAATATTTTGTTTTAAAGAAAAACAGAGAAATATAAAATATAAGTCAAAAAAGAAATCATAAAGAATGGAATAATTTACCATTAATACGTCATTGGAGATAAGATCGAGGAATATAAAATATAACTTTTCATCTATTCCTGAGTCCAAGTTTCAGTTAGGGTTCATTGCCGAACCGATCTACCCTTTTAAGTAATCAATGAAAGAAGACCATATTCTAACGAAGACTTCTTGTTTGTCCATTAGGGGAAATCTGATTCTTTCCAAGTGTAGGGTCTCCGACATTTCCGTAATCCACATGTTAATTGTGGGGGATATAGGGCCTTTCCAAAATTTTAATATTAATTTCTTCCCAATTATTATACTTACATTAAAAACATTCTGACTGTCAACCCAATCTATACATATCATTGGGCCTCCCCTGAGACTCTGCTTCAGAGATAACAAACCAACTTTGTCTAACTTCTCCTTCGTAGCTAATACCCTCTGGTAAGCCATCTGGTAAACCTCTTCTGCACCCTCTCCAAAGCATCCATATCCATCCTGGAGTGGGCAATCAAAACTGCACACTGCACCCCTAACCAAAGTCCCATGTGGTGGCAGCAGTTGGCTGGGCGATTGTTTCCAACTGTAGTGTTTGAGGAGGTCATATACCATACAAGGAGGAAGGGGAGAGATTTACGGGAACAGTCGGTGGGGTCTTTGAGCTTTTACTGGTCAGTTAAGTGTTGCACCAATGGAATTCAAATGCTTCTTAAAATAACATGTGATAAATAATACATAAATGAAGCCCTGCATTGTGATGGTTGGCATTTAATCATTTGGATATCTTTTTCCAGGTTACACCAGTTCCAGGCACACACCCGCTTCTGGTTTTTGTCAATCCCAAAAGTGGTGGGAAACAAGGAGAAAGGTGAGCCTCTATTTTTGTATTTCAGTGATTTGTGGAAAAAGGAAATACGGCAGAATGTTGTGCTTGATGAGAAATTAAACAGAAATTCGAAACGCAGAGGAATTTCTGGAGCAGGGAGGTTCTACTTCAGTTGTATAGGGTCTTGGTGAGGCCACACCTGGAGTATTGCGTACAGTTCTGGTCTCCAAATCTGAGGAAGGACATTATTGCCATAGAGGGAGTGCAGCGAAGGTTCACCAGACTGATTCCTGGGATGTCAGGACTGTCTTATGATCAAAGACTGCATAGACTCGGTTTATACTCTCTAGAATTTAGGAGATTGAGAGGGGATCTTATAGAAACTTACAAGATTCTTAAGGGTTTGGACAGGCTAGATGCAGGAAGATTGTTCCCGATGTTGGGGAGGTCCAGGACAAGGGGTCACAGCTTAAGGAAAAGGGGGAAATCCTTTAGGACCGAGATGAGAAGGAATTTTTTCACACAGAGAGTGGTGGGCCTCTGGAACTCTCTGCCACAGAGAGTAGTTGAGGCCAGTTCATTGGCTATATTTAAGAGGGAGTTAGATGTGGCCCTTGTGGCTAAGGGGATCAGAGGGTATGGAGAGAAGGCAGGTACGGGATTCTGAGTTGGATGATCAGCCATGATCATATTGAATGGCGGTGCAGGCTCGAAGGGCTGAATAGCCTACTCTTGCACCTAATTTCTATGTTTCTATGTTTCTATGGGAGAGTTTTACAGGCCAAGTCGGTGGGGTCTTTCAGCTTTTACTGATCTGTTAAGTGTTGCACCAATGGAATACAAACTCTTCTTAAAATACTATGAGATAAGTAATATGTTAATGGAGCTCTGCCCAGTGATGATTGGCACTAAATAGGGGTTCTTTAACACAAGTATTTGCTCAAATATTTGCTTCCTACAAAAAGGCTGAAAACCTTTCCGTGGCAATGATTAATCAAATTTTAAAAGGATGACGGATGACCTCATTGAAACTTACCAAATAGTGAAAGGCCTGAATAGAGTGAACGTTTCCACTAGTGGGTCTAGGAGTCTAGGACCAGAGGCCATAGCTGCAGAATAAATGGCCGAATCTTTAGAAAGGAGATGAGGAGGAATGTCTTTAGTTGGAGGGTAGTGAATCTGTGTATGTCAATGTATATTCAATGTATATTCAAGTCAATGTGTATTTTTAAAGCAGAGATTGACATATTCTTGATTAGTAAGGGTGTCAGGTTGTCAGAAGAAGGCAAGATAATGGGGTTGAGAGGGAAAGATAGATCAGCTATGATTGAATACCAGAGTAGACTTTATGGACCGAATGGTCTAATTCTGTTCCTAGAACTTATGAACTTAGTAGCTGCATGGTGGTGTCTACAAGACTGAAGTGGCCTTTGTAAGTAGTGTTCAAGGCAGATAAATACACTGCACCTTCAAAACCCTCCAAAAATATTTGTATAAGTATTTAGCCAAATTTGACAAAGTGCACAGTAGACTGAAGAGTGTAATATCCAGCAAGTGAATGGAGGGGTCTAGCAACCTACATGTAGCACTACAAAGCAGGAGATGCCCTAACTTCCAGTGTAAAAGAGGGGAATTAGTGCCGGAGATGTGCCTGATAGTGTTAGGTCCCGTCTGCTCCCATGCTCTTGAGATATTGTTCTGTGATCTTCCACAAATGTTGGCTGTGCCAGCAAAGTGGAGCACCATCTGACACAATATCACAAGCCAAGGAAATTTGTGATCATTGTTACCGTGTTTGGTAGAAGTAATGTCGCCTGCAACTTTTCCTGAAATTACAATGACCACACGACGCTTGTGTAATTAATGCAGTTTTTCATAAAACTTCCTCCATTTCCTGCTTATTCCATAGGGTAATAATTAACATCTTATCCCTAACAACTATCTGTAAAACAGCGAAACTTTTGTTGCTTTTAAAATTCATTTGAGAAGTGAGCTGTCCATTGTCTTGCAAATTTTAAAATTACAGTTTTGTTGAGAAAAATAATATCTCATACTAACTGCACTTTGATGTCATCAGTTTATTTTTAAAGTATTATCCATCCCCAGCAAACATAAAATAACATTATAGGAATCATTCCTCTGCCTGATTGCCATAATATTGAACTCTGTCTTATTTTTGAAAAATAAATCTAACAAGATAAACGCCACAAGGTAAATTTATAAAATTGTCCCCTTTAATTCCATTACATTCCTATGAAATACTGAATTAAAATTGTCACTGGTTAATTGTGGAGTGATAATAAAGAATAGAAAACATGACCTGGTACAAGTGTCATGTCTAGTTAATATCCCCTGCAAGTGCCTCTATTTATCCTCCCCTGTGACTTATGCACTGTTTCAACTCACATTTCTGTAAAAGCACTACCTGGGGACATTAATTAGGTGTGACACCAGTACAAGCTTGACCCAAGCACCCTTCTGGAAAAGACCTTCATTATAAATCATCATTAAAACTAAAATGATTACAGTAACAATACAGATCACTTCTTCATTATTATTAAATGATGAATTCACAGGTATTACTTTGTCTGTAAAGAGTCCGTTATGCTTTATCAAATGAACTTTTTTTAGATAGCTGACATAAAACCTGAACATAAAACAGATTGCTGGATGGATCTGTTTATTTTAAACTAATGGAAGTTTATATTATTTTCACAGAATCTTCAGAAAATTCCAGTTCCTTCTGAATCCACGCCAGGTTTACAGTCTTGGTAGTAGTGGCCCAATGCCTGGGTAAGTACAACAGCAAAGCAGTAATTAAAAGTATCATGTACAGGTTGAAAATCCAAAATATTACCAATATTGTATTTTTATTAATATTTATGTTAAACAAAAGGGATGCGAGTTGTTTCTAAAAGTAATTGCATATCATTTTCCAATCTCACACTAAACACTAACATAATCCATAGAAAATAATTTGTTCTTTGTTATTTAAACCTGTTTTTGTTGCTCAATTACCAAATATAGTGTAATATTTACAAAGAGACAAAATTATTCAGAGACATTCACTTATTAGCATCATAACACCCATTGCATTCTCTAATGACTGAGATCTAATCAGAAACCTGTAAAATTCTGCTGCAATTATTATAAGGTATATAAAAACAATTTCACGGGTATCCCCTCAAACTAATTAAGACACAATATATTTTTATTGATGCATCGGTGTGTAATAAGATCATGAAAATCTCCTTTTGTGTAACTGAGACACAATGAAGTCTCTTAAATCTGCATAGAAACTTTTGTTATCTTGGGAGTTGACAAGTTTCATTAATGTTGAAGACAAATAGTGAAGAAGGTTCTTGTATGAATTATGCGCTGTGCAGCTTGTTATGATACCCTGTGTTCCCAGCAGGGTGGGATGTACAAGCTGATAAATCTTAACCTTACAGAAACATTACAAGATTACAGTCAGCCTGAGGCTAGATTACCAGACACATCTGTTTCCTAATTCACAAACAACAGTATAATATCTTAAACGTCTGGCTTTCTATTCAACCATAGAGGCTCTTTCCTGTAAAACATAAACAAAACTATAGTGAACAATTGTACTTTTTTTCTGAACCTTCTTTCATTAAAAAAAAAGAGATGTAGTTTTACTAAGTTGTCTATCGGAGTCCAGTAAAGATTAAAAGGCTGTTCATGAAAAGAGTGTTTACATTGGGCATTAATATAATGTTAAACATATGTGTTTCATAGTTTTAGACTAGGTGCAGACGTAGCATAAAACAGTAGTGGCGATTGATGATTTGAACACTGTTTTCAGGATATTTTTCTTAATAGTGAGAGAAAAGGGAGGATATTTTAGTCATTCCAGTAAGATAGCTCAAGCCAATTAAAGTGTTTAATAGTGAAATAGAGGAGAGCATGAAGTTGAGGAAGTTTGGTGGCAGAAGAATGCAACAGAGTGCTGACATGCGAAGTGCCAAGTTAGAGGTGATGCTGTGGAAGGGATTGTAAAAATCCTTCTGAAATCAAAGTATTACAAAAGAAGCAGTCAACAGATGAAAACATTGATGGGGCAATCTGGAGTTGGGTGTGGATAGAGTTTGTAGAATAAGCTCACATTTCTGTACAAAGTGAACCATGGAGTCAAGTGAGCAAAACTGAGGGAACAAAATATGGTTTGGATAGGAGGCTTCCATGGGGAGAAACTGAAACTGGCTTCCTTACAAATGGATATACAATGAGTTTGAAGCTCAATAAAGGAATCATCCAAAACGTCAGGACTACATGCATACAACCTCATCGTGAATGAGTAGGGAAAGTCAATGGAGTTGATTCTGTGGGGGTAGAAACTTTGAATTAATCTGCACAACTTTGGACTCGGTCAATTGATGTTGCTCAAAGCATCACTGATAATATACCTGGGAAATACACAATTCACAAAGAGAAGCAAGAGGGAAACTAGAGAAAAGTTGGTGACACATGGTACTGTCTCCAGCTTCAATTTTCTGATAAGTCATAGTTTGTCTATAGTTTTAGTTTGTCTAAAGTGAGGCACACGCAGTCCTTTTGTCTGCAACAAATATCAAATATCAATGAAATGAAAGGAAATTTGTCTGTCACATTTTCTCCATCACCCCGCAATTTCCCAAAGATCACTGAACGTTACAGGACAAGCAGATGATGTGTTGTCAGAGTTACATTGGACGCTGGCCTTCATTTCCCATGTCATTGAATATAAGACAAGACAGTCATGTCACAAAGTGAGGCCCATTGAAGAAGGCTGGTTCAAAGAGGCAGATCATGTGACCAGTATCCTGGTGCACTCTGACCAGAGGTTCTGGGGAAAGGGCAACAAAGTCCTCAATGCTCTGAAAGGCTAGATCTTTTTTTCTTTCAGAGATCCAAAGAATGAATCAGCAATAGCATCAGGTTTTTGTTCAGCAGCATATTTCAATGGGATCATTTAGCCTGGGTATATAATGTTCATAATATTCCATGGGATTTCCCACAGAGAACTGTTATTATTTCGATCTGACATTTCCATTCGTTTTCTCCCAGAGAAAGTGATATTTTGTTGGATTTGCACCAATGATCAACAGCTAGGAAAAAAGATTAATATTCATTACAAACGAACTGGGTTCAAAACAAAGATCCAGATGGAAGGCAAATGGCAGCAAACCAAAAATGGAAATTAAAAAATTAAACTCACTCTCAGAGAACTGAACTGTTAACGAAAATAACTTTTCAGCTTCTCTTAGTCTGCTGCATCTGTTAATTCTCAACGAGTGGCATAGCCAAATATACTGCAACATTGAGGGAATCAGAAAGAGTCTGGGTTTTCAGCTTTGTCCTTGATCGTTCTGCTGGCTTTGTGTGTGAACTTTGTATGTGAGTGCAAGGCAAAAGAAGTGAGAATGAACGGGTGCATTCCCATATGTGCATCAGTAATATTTAACAGAAATAAATGTTAATTAATGTGCAGCAACAACACATCGCGGAAATGAAGGCGATTCTTGTAATGAGCACGTTTCCATCGAGGTTTTGCCAGTCGTTTAAAATCGCACCGTTATTATTACCAGGATGTCTCAGAAGTGGGTTTACAATGATCAGAAACAATTTAATCTACCTGTATTTCATATTTTTGAATAGTGAAGTTTGCAAGCTTTTTGCCTCGAGTAAGAGGGACTCTTATTTATCCTTTCACTTGATCATTAGCAAGTATGGTAGATCACCTCTGAAGGGTGTTAGTTAGCTAGGTAAGTTCCAACTACAATCCAAGTACTGTCATAGTCATCCTTCTGATTATAACTTTTTATTCCTTCATAAAGAGGGGAAAGATTTAACAGGAACCTAATGCGCAACTGTTTCACACCGAAGATGGTGGGTATATGGAACGAGCTGCCAGAGGAGGTAGTTGAGGCAGGTACTATAATAATATTTAAAAGACATTTGGATACATGGATAGGAAAGGTTTGGAGGGTTATAGGTCAAGTGCTGGTGGATAGGGCATCTTGGTTGGCTGAACGCTGGGCCGAAGGGCCTGTCTCCTTGCTGCATGACTCTTAAATTAATTGAAATTTCTTGCCAAAATGTTGTAATTTGTGGACAAATGACAAATGTGTTTGTGTCTTTTGGGAGAGACAGAATGCCTTTTCAGCACATTTAATGCTCTAGAGTATAATAGACAATAGGTGCAGGAGTAGACGATTTGGCCCTTTGAGCCAGCACCACCATTCAATATGATCATGGCTGATCATTCACAATCAGTACCCCATTCCTATCTTCTCTCCATATCCCCTGACTCCACTATATTCAAGATTTCTATCTAACTCTCTCTTGAAAGCATCCAGCGAATTGGCCTCCACTGCCTTCTGAGGCAGAGAATTCCACAGATTATATGATTCAAGACCGTGTATATTGTAAATAGCTGCGGTCCCAGCACTGAGCCTTGTGGTACCCCACGAGTCACCGCCTGCCATTCTGAAAGGGACCCGTTAATCCCTACTCTTTGTTTTCTGTCCGCCAACCAATTTTCTATCCATGTCAGTACCCTACCCCCAAATACCATGTGCTCTAAATTTGCCCACTAATCTCCTATGTCGGACCTTATCAAATGCTTTCTGAAAGTCCAGGTACACTACATCCACTAGCTCTCCCTTGTCCATTTTCCTAGTTACATGCTCAAAAAATTCCAGAAGATTAGTCAAGCTTGATTTCCCCTTCGTAAATCCATGCTGAGTCAGACCGATCCTGTTACTGCTATCCAAATGTGCCGCTATTTCATCTTTTATAATTGACTCCAGCATCTTCCCCACCACCGATGTCAGGCTAACTAGTCTATAATTCCCTGTTTACTCTCGCCCGTCTTTCTTAAAAAGTGGGATAACATTAGCTACCCTCCAATCCACAGGATCAGATCCTGAATCTATAGAACATTGGAAAATGAACCCTTTCCCCCCATGGAAGCATCTCCACAAGCAGTCACTGTTTAAGCCCCATTAAGTATACAAAACTTGAGCACCGTGCTCCTAAGCTACCAGATCTATTTCTTCCGACATTTCTGTCTCTTGTAGTTCTCTTTCTCATTTCCTTCACCTAACCATTGCTCCAATTCTGAATTTGTTTTCCTCACTTGGCACTCCTTAAATTGAAAATATTTGGCGGAAGTGCAAATGTGCCCTGCACCTCTGGCATTTGCCTGTGGTCACCTTGTATTACAAAAATATGATTTGAGAAATGGGTGAGAATTTCTTGCCATATGAATCTGTGAGCATAAACCTTCAATGGGATAATCACAATATTTGAATGCTGGACTAATTACATTGTTGGATACTTCCTCAGGAGTGCTCAAATCCTAGTATTTCACACCTAGTTACATGATTTAATTTGCAGTATCTTTCAAAGCACTGCATTCCTGCACATCTACTAGCTGGTGATAATGTGCGGTATCTTGAGCAGCCCCATGATGAACTCCCAGACACTGAGAGCACAGCACTACCACATCAAAAGGCATAATGGTCGGTTGTCACCTCAGTGCCCTCACTCAGTGCCCTACAAGAATAATGGAATAACAGATGACACAGCCAACCCTTCTCTCATATGAAGTTCTGTAACTTTAGTGTCATTCAGCTCAGCTGGCCATTGACTGCTGTGACTTGTTCACTGCCCCATGCCTGTGCCTTGGTTTTCATTTATTTGGCTGTTTCTTAATCCAAAATCATTCTGGGGAGGCAAAGGCTGATAAAGGATTCAAATGATCCCTCCGGTTCTCAAAAAATAAATCAGATTTGTGCTCCTCACATACAAAATTCACCTTTTAGTGTGGTTGTCCTTTTCTAAGAAATTGGGATAAGGCAGTTGCTTTGATTGATGACCCATCACTTGTTTCTCAGCCCTGTACTCGTCTCTCGTTGGCGCACAGTGACTTGGATGTGTACAATCAATGGAACATTAAACAGTCTGTAGAAGGGTTCCAACCCTAAATTGTCACCTATCCATTTTCTCCAGGGATGTCGCCAGACCTGCTGAGTTACTCCAGCATTTTGTGTCATTCTTTGGTTTCAACCAGCATCTGCAGTTCCTTGTTATTTGGATGTAATACAGTAGTTTGCTGAAGTTACGTGAAAAGAACCACAGTAGCACTCCCACCACATAGGGTATTTATGCTCTGAGAAGAGCAAAGGTAGAAGTATCAGGTGAATGCCATCGTCTCTAAGTTCATAAGGTCATAAATTATAGGAATAGAATTAGGCCATTCGGCCCATCAAGTTTACTCTGCCTTTCAATCATGGCTGATCTTTCTGTCCATCTCAACCTCATTTACCTGCCTTCTCCCCATAACCCCTGGCACCCATACTAATCAAGAATATCCACCTTAAAAATATTAAATGATTTGACCTCCACAGCTTTCTATGGCAATGAATTCCACAGATTCACTACGCTCTGACTAAATTCCTCCTCATTTCCTTTCTAAAGGTACTTCCGTTTATTCAAAGGCTATGGCCTCTGGTCCTAGACTCTCCCACTAGTGGAAACATTCTCTCCACATCTACTCTATCAAGGTTATTCACTATGCACATCTCCAAGTGGACTGAGCTGATTTTGATACAGAATGTAATGGTCCAGATGTTCTTGTGAAAGTATTTTGAATTATAAAAGGAATATTTGTGTCCATGATTCCCATGGACTCCCAATTAGAATTGTCTTGCTGCTTATCTGTCAGGACAATAAAAATAGGGCTTGTTTTAATGTTTAATGTTTACAGCCCAGTGTATGAATATTGATTTATCTCACCAGTTAGCCCCGGTATTCCTTCTCTCTCTATCCCTCCCCCACCCAATTCACACTAACTTCTCATTTTCAACCTACAAACAGCTTACAATGGCATGTTTCCTTTATCATCATTACTTTTTTGCATATCTTTCATTTATTGTTCTTTATCTCCCCACGTCACCATCTATATCTCTCGTTTCCCTTATCTCGAACCAGTCTGAAGAAGGGTCTTGACCCGAAAGTTCACCCATTCCTTCTCACCAGAGATGCTGCCTGCCCCGTTTAGTTACTCCAGCTTTTTATGTCTA
The DNA here is from genome assembly GCA_963514005.1 of Raja brachyura. The sequence continues at coordinate 94,859,534 of OY740782.1, forward strand.
TCTTCGGTTTAAACCAGCATCTGCTGTTCCTTCTTACATGTTATTTCTATGTTATCCCACTTTCTCATCCATTCCCTTCACACTGGAGGCAATTTCCAGAGTCCAATTAAACTCATAATCTGCATGTCTTTGGAAAGTGGGAGGAAACCGGAGGACCTGGCAAACCCACATGGTCACAGGGAAAACCTGCAAACTACATTCAGACACCAACCGAAATCAGGATCGAACCTGGATCTCTGGTGCCTCTGGTCAAGATTGAACCTAGGACTCTCTGACGCTATGAGGCAGCAGCTCAACCAAGTGCTCCACTGTGCCACCCTTTAATTTGGAGGCTATTCCTACCTTTGCAAACTGAATCTAAAGTTTGCTTCACTGCCTCAATTAGATTTTTGATTATTCCATACTGCCACAACTTTATGCACTATCGTGTCTGAGCCCTAAATTAATGATGACATGAATATTCACACATCAGGGAAAAATCATGTACAGTAGTTGCGGAGGCACACGAGACTGCAGAAGCTGGAATCTGGAGCAAGAAAAGAGATCTGCTGGAAGAACTGAGCAGGTCTGTGCAGAGGAAAGTTGCTGTTGCTAAAATGTTTCACATCGGGAATCCTTATGACCATGATGTTTAAAAAGTACCAATTTGTGGTTTGTTGATCTTTCTCCAGCAGTATTAAATTGGATGCAGAAAAGAAACGTTCACTCAGCAAAAGACTGACTACATAAACTCTCTGATATTCAGTGAGATAAACTCAACCTTGGAACTCAAACATCAAGATGCCCTTGATAAAAATAATCTTAAAGAAATGCATTAACTTCCAGCTCCCCAGTGCCTTCTCCTCACATCAAAGCTGCAATGCAAGCAAAGAGAACATAGAATAAGTGGGTGCAGTTCTTATTTCAATTATATTGAATCCCATAATGTGGCCATAATGTGGCCAATGATAGACCCTTCGGAGGGATGTAGTAGTAACCATTGATTCTTGCACATCAGTAATCATTGAATGGTACAATGGACAATGATTAGGGGTTGGTAACTAGCAGAAGGGGGTGATTTTTTTAAATAGTGTTGCTACCTTCAGGGATTCTTGGCCTTTTACACCAAAGACTCTGTCTTCTTCAGTATTCCCAAAGGCTTTACCATTCAGTGTATATGTTGTACCAATATGAGTCCTCCCAAAGTACATCAGTTTGAACTTATCAAGATTAATTTGCGAATATTATTTGTCTACCCATTTTTAAATAGCATTGTGTAGCCTACAATTGTCGTAATTATTAACAATAATACCAATTTTGTGCCATCTGTAAACTAACTGATCATGCCATCTACATTCATTTCAAAACCTTTAAGGGCCTGTCCCACTTACTCGACTTTTTCGGCGACTGCCGGCACCCATCATAGGTAGCCAAAAGTTTTCAACATGCTGAAAATTCAGCAGCGATCTGAAAGACGTTACGACTCTTTGGGTGACTAGGAGACCTCTCACAACCATACAGGCAACCCCCTGGCAACCTGTCACGACAATACAGGCGACCTCCTGGCGATATGCCACTGGTGACACACTGCGACACCTGTGACAGGTCGCAAGGGGTCACCTGTATGGGTGTGCGAGGTCTCCTGGTCACCCAAAGAGTCGTGGCGTCTTTCTGGTCGCCGCTGAATTTTCAACATGTTGAAAATTTTCGGCGACCTATGACGGGTGCCGGCAGTCACCGAAAAAATTGGGTAAGTGGGACAAGCCCTTTAATCTAAGCAATGGGTAGTAAAGATCTCAGAAATTATAACTGTGAATACATCGCTGAACAAGACCAGTTGGATCCAATTTGTTAACTTGACCTACCCTTTTCAACCAGTTTTCCATGTGAAACCTTGTCGTTAAAGTCCATGTAGACAACATCAACAGTGCACTGTACTCATCAATGGAATTTATTACCTCTTTGAAAATTTCAATCATATTGATAGACATGATGACCTGCTAACTGTTATAGAATCATAGACAAATACAGCACAGAAATAGACCATTTTGTCCTCCTTGTCCTTGCTGATTGTGATGCACATCTTCGTTAAACTTATTTGGCTTCATTAGGTAGGTATGTCTTTCTAATCCAGGTACTAGCCATGCTGACAGTTTTAGACTAATGCCTTCCTTTACAATTATAGAATAATATGCCCCAACCCCTCTTTTTTTCCAGTAACATTCTGACCACAGAGCTATAATCCTGTCTTATTTCTGTTGCCATTCTTGAACAATGACAGCAGATTTGCTGTGCTCCAGTCACTTGGCATCTTGCTTGGAGACAAGATTTGAAAGACACTATCAGGGTTCCGGCAGTTTCCTTCTTTGCCTGTACAGATTGATCCTAAGGATTTATCTACTATTAAGCCCACAAAGGCAACTAATACTCATCCCTTACATTGATTACATGTTCTGGAATTGCACTTTTCCCCTCCCTGAATTCTACAATGTCCTCTGTTGTGACTAGAGATGGAAACGATTTATTTAAGACCTCCCCTATGCTCTCTGACTTCATGCATTGATTGTCATTTTGGTCCTTATTGGGCGCTACACTTTCTATGGTTATCCTCTTGTCCTTAATACTCTTATTAAATGTTTCAGGGTTTTTCTTAACCTTTGTCCTCAGTGCTATTTCATTCTCTCTCTTAATTTATTTTATGTGTAAATACCCCCTTAAACTTTCTATATTTCTGAAATGCTCCCCTGTTGTCAGTTTTAAATTATGCCCAAAGTGCTTGAGTCAAAGGTTATATTGATCTAGAGCAGTAAGGACAAGAATGTTACTCTAAATTCACAAACTCCTGATTGTTCACCCATCCTCATAAATAACTGCACAGCCTCTCTCCCCCATCCTAATTATTCAGGGGGCTGCGGGCAATTTACTGGCTTGATATATATTTTTTGAAATGGTCAATCTGTCCACAAATCCACAACTTGCTCCACCGGCTCCCCCCAAGGCTTAAACCAAGGGTGCTGACCCACCCAAAATGTCACTTATCCATGTTTTCCAGAGATGCTCCTGACCCTTTGAGTTACTTCAGCATTAGTGTAATTTTGTGCAAGCCAGCACCTGCAGTACCTTGTTTCTTTTTCTGGAGTATGAACATTCCTGCAGTGGTCTGAAGTGTAATTGATTGTATGGAATTGCCAGCAATTGATTTTGGTTGCAGGCCTGAAATTGAACTTTGCCATATTCTTCCTGTCATGTTAAAACCCCTCTCAAGCACTGCTCCATGGTGAAAGGTAGTCTTTCTGTGGTCACAAATGAGCCTGTAGATACTTTATGGAAGTAATAATGCAAGATTGTCCATATAATTGTTGATTTTGCTAATTCTGTGGATCGTGCATATTTATTGTTATGCAGGGTGTAGATTTTCTTTATTTCCACTCCAATCACAGGGCTTTATGTAACCTGCCCATTACAACCACATGCGAAGGTTATGGTCTACAAATCGTGCATCATGATTGCTGATCATTCCCTTGACAATTACTCCTTCCTATTCAGGAAGTCCCAACCTACAATGCCACCACTTCATTCCCAGCATTGACACGTAGCATTCCTCCAGCACTTGGTGTTTTGATGTTATTCAGAAATGTGAGTTTTCTCTACATCTCATGGATTGTTCTCCTTAAGACATTACTCAAAAGGCACCTGCTATTGAAGAAAAGGGGCAATTTATTACAAATAATCTCTTCTCGGGTTACAGTAAAAGTATCCTTCTTTGTGCTGTGCTTTGAATAGAGCATCTGAAAATGGCATTGTTTCAGTAAGAGTTTTTGGTCTGAGGTTTGGAGAAGCCAGATGCTGACGTTCTTTGTGCCTTGCGAGATAAACTTTTCTGAATAAAGTTTACATTTTTAAACTTCATAAAGAAATGAGATAAAAATAAAATATAATGATTTGTAGCACCAGATGGAACAAGTACAGCAGAACGGCACTAATTTGAACCGGTTGGAACGGAACACAGTTCTGACTAGTAATTTGTTCTGACTTGCAATTTATCACTCAGCATTTGATGTATGGAGACCGATTGCTGTTCAGAAGATGGAGGAGTTGCATGAGCAACAATTTAAGTTTTAGGTACAGAGGGGGAATTGTTATTTAAATGGAATATTATAGTTCTGAATTGACAGCAGGAGGCTGGCTGAAGTCAGGAGTGAGGATCTTGCATTTAAATATTTCAACACTCCAAACAGTGTAGCTGTGTGGCAGTTGGCAGCAATGCCACTTGCTTCCCGAATGCCATGATACTCGATTGGCAGTACTCCCTCTACCAACTTACAGTCAAGTCTCCAACTGCACATTTTAACTTTGAAGCATGATTTTTGAACTTCTATGCAGAATTGCCAATCGACTCCCAGTCCTGATTGTTCTTAAGTCACGAAACAGGACTGAATTCATGGACTTGGGGGTTTCTCTTTTCAAAAGGAGCATTTTTTAAAATCTTGTTCCTGTTAAGTGCCTTGTAATTATTTGCAATGTTGATGTCATGAAAATACTTGTTGATGTTGTTGCTTACAAAGATATTTTGTAGATCAAAGCTGATCAAATACTGTCTTTGACCTATAGAAAAATAAACTATTAGTTATATCAACTGAAATTCCTCTTTTGAAAGCTATTTAATTCTGTATGAATTTTATTACTATATTTCAATAGCATTGCTACATTCCTAGCATCAGCATTAAGTTATAATCCCACATGGAGACTGCATAATTCAACCAGGTCTTTGTTATCTGAGATCCTGATTAAACAAAATACTAAATTCAATAATTTTCTTCACTTCAGCAAAATCAGAATGTCACTTTGAATTGATTTAGTTGATAACTTAATATCAGTGCTAAACTCTGATATAGGAATCAGTCTGAAGTACAGTTATTCAATATTGAATGGAAAATGTAATAACATTATTTTTTTCATGAAAGTGGTAGTTTAATGGCGATTATTTTAGAAGACAAAGTTCAAATTCATTTTAAGATGCACTTGATTCAGTTAATTATTTATGGGCAAATCTGAAACTAAAATAAAGAGAGAAAGTTCTTAGTAACTGAAATTACAGAGAATCCAAGGGACTAGAGACTGAATATTCTGATTGCTAATTAATTTGTCATACAAGTCTAGTTGTGAAAATTCTGTGGAGAAATGGAATGATGCTTAAATCATGAGCTTCTAAATGCAGCTGGAGGTTACAGATTGGAGAATGGACATTTCTATATGCCCAACCATAGAAATGTGTAAAAGGGATTATTAAAATAAATCCATTTGAAGGTAAAATGGGTTGAAAGATTTCTGCTTAGAATGCAAAAGCATAGATCTAAACCATATAGACCACAGTGGAATGATCAGTGTATTTGCATACTTCTCGTAGTTCCTGAAGTATTTGCCAGAATGATGATTCTGAGTTTCAAGGAACGAGGGTTGAGTTCTCTAAAATCTTGAAGAGCGTTTAATACTGTTGTTTAAAATGATAGACCAAGTATCGAGGATAAACATTATTGTGTAAATTGAAGATATGAGGCTATAATGTTGAATAATATTTTTATTTAAAAGTGAGGAAAAGCTCTTTGTACAAGTGAAATACATTCACGTTAATGATAAATTGTTAGTGAACATTCTAAAAATAACAGAATAAATTAACAATGCTACATTTCAATAGCTATGGGGAGAAAGCTGTAAAATGGGAACAGTTTGTAGAAATGTGTGCATGAAACTGCCCCTGTAGGATCTGCATTCATAGGAAGCAAGAAAAACTAAATGGTTTTGCACTTGTGCCTCCACAGTGATAAATCATTCAGTGCAAGAACTTTTGTGGAACATGGTGAATATCCCATTTTAAGAAGGCATTCAGTTAAAAATTGGAAATAAAACAGAAATTCTCAAAATATTCAGTGTTTTCCTATTTCCAGCATCTGCAGTATTTTGCTGTGAGTTCAGGATAGGCTTGTCACAAACTTTTTTTTTTCCAGGTTAAATTTTTTTCGGGATGTTCCTGACTTTAGACTTCTAGCTTGCGGTGGAGATGGAACAGTGGGATGGATCCTTGATTGCATAGGTAAGATTCTTAGCTACTGCAAGCCCCAGAACTACAACCACAATTGAATGAACTTTGAAAACCTGACTTAAAACAGAAAAAGACCAGGGTTAAGGCAAGATTGCTTCTATAATATTAACTGATTCTTAATGCAGACGCTCACATGAATGAATGTCTTTCACTGTTTAAAGCTATTTGCTTCCTCAGTTTATTTTGGGGGAAAATAATGAATTGTTTGGGAGATAGAAAATTGCAATTGGTGGGAATGCGTTAATGGGTTGCACACATTCTGCAAAGGATCGAAATACTCAGTTTTGAAAACGTTTTTTTTCGGTAATAAGGCAATGTTGCTATAATCTTGTGATCTTGAACATTGGACATTTTGTACTCATGTTTAGTTTAGTTTGGAAATGCAGCGCAGAAACAGGCCCTTCACCCAGTCCACGCCGCCCAGCAATCCCCGTACATTTATACCATTCTATACACACTCAGGATGATTTACAATTTTACCAAGCCAATTAGCCGACAAAACGTGTACATCTTTGGAGTGTGGGAGGAAACTGCAGCACCCCGGGTAAAACCTATGCAGGTCGCGGAGGGTAGGTAGAAACTCCTTACAGACAGCACCCATAGTCAGGATCGAACCCGGGTCCCTGGCTCTGTCAGGCAGCAAATCTACCGCTGCGCCACCATGTTACCCGAGTTGTAGAGTTTATAATTTCACACCCTCCACTAACCTACACACCCTTCAATCTCACCTTCAACAATCTTCCACTCAACAACTTACAAGCTTTGCCATTAAAATCGTCATCTAGTGATCTGCTCATTTGATTTTTTTTACCCTATGTGCAGTGTTAATCTTTTTTATTTAAGAGTATGAATATTTATCGGAGGCTGGGAAACAAATTACGTGGTTAAAGAATGTTCCACCAAAAACAAATGCACTCTTATTGAGTTGTAAGGCTTCCATGCTATAAATATTAAATACAACTGTTCCAGGTTGTCTTGGTGATGCTGCAAGTAAAACATTGAAACAAATAAGACTTCTCCAACACAGTTATAATCCATTCAGGCACAAGCAAGGCAACCAGGATTCATTCACAACCTCAACATAGAAAGGGCCAGATGCTCTGCCACATAAAAGATTATCAATGCAATCGTGTGTGTTTGTGAATTCATGTGTAAACAATTGTGCAGAACTCATTAATTCTTCTAACTAAAGGGACACAAAGTGCATGCACATTGCACAATAGTGGAGCAGTTCCCTCAAAGAGTAACTGAGCCATGTCAACGAAATAGGACCCAGGTTTGATCCATGGCCTGTGCCAATTAAACGGTTCTTATCTGATGTCACAGCAAGGGTATTAAAATTGGCTTCAGTGCCCCTGTGCAAGGGATAGCATAATTAGCTCAACAGCAATCCACAATAGCTATCCAGTTATTCCAACCAGTGGTGGTTGCTTGCAGGCAATGGGCAATAACTGATCACAATTTAACAGTTTCCTAGCGACTGAATAACCTGCCAGCCTTCGCCCCTGCACATGGAGATCAGACATTTAACTGAAACACAAAGGAAAAATGGCAATGATAGACAACATTCCAATATAAAATCTGAAGCTCTCATTTGATCCCAGACACCTACAGTATACTACTGACATGACAGTTGTTTGAATTTTACATTATTGGCAACACCAATTTTTACATTCATTGGTCTAAGTACCCATATGCAGAGTTGTCACTAAATCCAATTACTCAAACCCCTGCCTGGTTTGGATGGTACAACCCTGAAGCCACAGGACATTGAGGAAGGAGTCCAATAATGTGTCTTTCTTCAGTATAAAGCAACATCTGCAGTTCCTTTCTACACAAGGATGTGCCAACCTGTTTCAGTTGTGTTTCCTCACAGGGAGTGTTCAAATGCAGTTCCATTTACACCATTACAACACATATCCCCACAAACAGGGGCAAAATACAGTTGGTAATAACAGGGTTTGACAAAACATTTTCCCTTTTACAGGACCTGGTCATTGAATACAAAGCTCTGATCCTGAAGCATTGCAACTAATAAACAGTTAACAGCTAAAACAGTTGGTTGCATAAGATTAGCTTAAGTGTAAAGTGTTAATTGAGAGCACGAAACCTAACATATCAAATTCTCTCCTGCTTTGTTTCTCTATTAAAACCACAGTTGTGATCAAGTCAATTATCTTGATTTAATAATGCATTTATTTTTGGTTGAAAGAGCTCCTTTATTTTATTAGGGCACATGTGTGGTATTTTACGTGCATGTTTTTACGTGCATGTCTTCTGTACCTTCTCCAAAGCCTCCCAAATTCTTCCTATAAAAAGGCAACGAGAACTGCACGCAATACTCCAAATGTAACTTGACCAAAGTGCTTTAAAGCTGCATCATGATTTCCTGACACTTATACACAATGTCCCGACCATATGCCTCTTTACCACTCTATCTGCTTGTGCTATCACTTTCAGAGAACTATGGACATGGACACACAATCCATCTGTACATCAATGCTGTTAAAAGTCTTGGCTTTAACTGTATACTTTCCCCTTACATTTAATCTCCCAAAGTGCAACACCTTACTTTCTCAGACAGAACTCCATTTGCCACTTCTCCAGCCATATATGTAACTGATCAATGTCCTGATGAATCCTTTAACATCTGTCCTCATTATCTACAACTCCACCAATTTTGGTTTCCTCAGCAAATTTCTCAACCAACTCATCTACATTTATGTCCAAGTCATTTATGTCTACCATAAACAATGACAGATTCTTGTAGGCACCACTTTTCACAGACCGCCTACCAGAATAACATGCTTCCACTACGACTCTATCTTTTATGGATAAGCCAGTTCTGAATCCAAGCTATCAAATCATAGTGAATCCCATGCATTTTAATTTTCCGTATCAGACGACCATGACAGACTTTTCAAAATGAATTTAAGATCCACGTAGACAATACCCACTTCCCTACTCTCACCACCACCTCCAAAAACTCAATTGAGTTAGTAAGACCTGTCCTGCAATGGCCAACCCATGCTGACTGTCCCTAATTATCGTATTCTCTTCCAAATGCAAGTAAATCATATCCCAAAGAATCCTCTCCAATAGCTTCCTATCATTAGCTATAACTTCCTGGATTATCTCTATTTCTGTTCTTAAAGAAAGGAAGAATGTGTATGGCCTATTTTCCTTCATCAAATGAAGCATTGAATACAAGAGATTGGCACAAAAAGCTGGAGTAACTCAGCGGGACAGGCAGCATCACTGGAGAGAAGGAATGGGGGACGTGTCGGGTTGGGAAACATCACTCATTCCTTCTCTCCAGAGATGCTGCCTGTCCCGCTGAGTTACTCCAGCCTTTTGTGTCTATCTTTGGTTTAAACCAGCATCTGCAGTTTACTTAATAAACATTGAATACAAGAGGTTGGACATTATGTTGCAGCTACAAAAGATGTTGGTGAGACCAAACATGGAGCATAGTGCACATTTCTAGTTGTCATACTAAATAAAGGATGTAATTAAGCAAGAGAGGGCATAGAAAAATATCACAAGAATGTTGCTGGGACTTGGGGTCTTAAGTTTGTGGAAAAGACTAAATAAGCTGGGGCTGTTTCCTCTCGAGCTCAGGATGCTGTGGGTGATCATATAGAGGTCCGTAAAACCATGAAGATCAAGTGGATGGGCATTTTTTTTTGTCCGTCACAGAAGGGGAGACTAAAGCTGGTTTCAAGATAATGTAGATTTAGAGGGGATGTGAGGGGCAGGTTTTGTGCCCCTTGTGCCAGAGGAAATGGCAGATACAGGTAGAATAGTAAGATTGAACGAGAACTTACCAGTTCGAAGGTTGATCTTTATTTCATGAGGAGTTGCGGTGAGGGATTTCGTGAAGAACCCGCCAGCACGCATGCGCGACATTCTTCAAAGTAGCGGTGTGGAATCACAGAAACCAACAACAGAAATGACTTGGCATAGTAAGATTGAAGAGACTCTAATTACCAGTTGATCATGATCGAGGGTTGGGAGCGGAGGGCATGAAATCCCTCACTGCAACTCCTCATGAAATAAAGATCAACCTTCGAACTGGTAAGTTCTCGTTCAATCTTACTATTTCATTTCGGAGTCACGTGAGTGACTTCGTGAAGACTTCAAAGCTTCTGTGATTGCACGCCCTGGACCACGTCCATGCTGACACACCACTAGCAAGGATGGATGGGAGTAAACAATTTTTTCCAAACTGGTTATACTGAAAAACAAGAAGAATATTTATTAATAAACAAAGCAAAAAAACCCTCATTCGGGGACATCTCCATGTTCTTGACCTGCATTCAGCACGGCCTCCGCGAACTGTAGAGGAGCAGCAACAGGCTTGTTGTAAAATCGCTGAAATACAGCTTCATTCGCCTATCCTGCTGTAGTGAGAATATGGTCCATGGGCACCTCCATGACCCTCGCCGCCGACGTTGATGCAGCCCTGGTGGAATGGGATTTGAACACATTAGTGTCGATACCTGACTTACCCAAGACGATCCTGAGCCACCTGGATATCGTCTGGACTGTCACTCGATGGTGAGGTTTCTTGTGAGTGACAAGCAGGTATTTCTCCATTCCCCTTATGTGTCTCGTCACCTCGACATAGTGACGGATATGGGCGGCTAAACATAGCCTTGCATCTGCGGGGTATGCCGGGAACTTCAGCTGCAGCCCTGTGCACCCAGGTCTATGCTGCTTTAGTAGCTCATCGATAAAGAAGACTACTTCTGCAGGGGTAGAGATCATCCTGTCGATGCGGATTTTATGCAGTGTCTGTACCCTCTGCGCTGAAGTCAGTGCTAGTAACATCACCAGTTTCATGGTGAGTTTGTCCAGCTCTAGCCCCTCCATGGGCGACCACGTCCTGAGCAGGGTTAGTACTTTCCTGACATCCCAGGTGATATTATAGCGTGGTCTAGGCGGATTCATATTGAATATACCCCGCATGAGTCTGGACACTAGCCTGTTGGATCCTACCTCAATATTGAGGTAGAATGACAGCGCGCTTCTGGCGCTGTTGATGGCACTGTAGCTCAAGTGTTCATCATGGTGCAACCCCGCGACGAATTCCAATACGTCGGCTATGGATGCATCGTCATATGTGATTTGAGAGCGGCTGCAGTAGGCTTCCCATTTTCGGATGTGGGAGAGGTATCGCCGCCTGGTGGACTCTCGGCACAACGCTCCAATGGTATCCATAGTTCTGGGTGAGAGGCCATACTGCAGTAATGGCCGGTTTAGAATCTGCAAGCCAACAAATTCAGATAGCAGGGATGTGGCTCCCCTGACACGGGTTAGTGACCAATTGTGGGCAACCCTCTAAGAGGACCCAAGGCTGACTGATCATGTCAAAGACCACCGGATACCATGGCTGCGTAGGCCGGTCGGGTATAATAAGAATGCCCTTAGCAGCATCCATCTGGATTTTCCGCAATACCCGACTGATGAGGCAAAACGGGGGGAATGCATAGAAAAACCATTTCCCCCAGTCCAGCGAGAATGCATCCATCGCCATTGCCCCAGGATCTGGTTCCCACGAAACGTATGTTGGTACCTGATGGTTCAACCGTGACGCAAGGAGGTCGATATCCGGTTCACCAAATTTGGCTGTAATTTTAGCGAAGATTTGAGGATGCAACATCCACTCGATGTTGTCATTAAACTTGCGTGACCTGGTGTCCGCCACAGTATTGAGCTCATCTGGTAAATAGGTAGCTGAAATCCAAATATTCCGTTGAATACACCAGAGCCAAATTGAGCATGAGCGTCAGTAAGATTGGAACAATAAGCTCGAAGTCCGTGAAATCCTGCAAGCATCTCCAAATAGTTTATCCCTTGTGACAACAACATAGTAGATTCAAGGGTGTCCCATCTGCCCCCGCAACTAGAGCAGTTGTCCGTAGCTCCCCAGCCATAGGAACTTGCATCGGTTTGCAAGTATACCATCGGATTGGGCACAATAATGGGTTTAAATGAGTCCGTAATATGGTCCACCCACCATTGTAACTCAATCTTAGCTTTAAGAGGCAGCTGCATTGATCTGTCGAAATGACCGGCATTCTGTTTTAACGCGGAGATCTTGGCTCTTTGCAAATTTTGATAATGCAAAGGCCCGTATTGAGCTGCTGGAAACAATGCTACGATCTTACCAATCACCTTAGCAGTTTGCCTAATTGATGGTATACTGGCGCAGGCTAAATCCTGACATACTTGGGTGACATCCCCAACCTTGTTAGCCGGTATGGTGGCCCTCATGCGATTGGAATCCACCGTGAACCCCAGATAATCCATAACCTGTGAAGGGCAGAACTTCGACTTATCTGGATGGACAATAAACCCCATTTGCTGAAAAATTGCCACAGTGGCTGAGACTGCCTGTTCAACCGACTCCAGGGTGTTGCCAATAATCAATATATCATCCAAATAGGCCATCACTACATGATTTTGCTTCCGTAGCCTGGCCATAATGGGTTTCAGTAATTTAGTAAACAATCTAGGGGCTGTAGTAAGCCCATTTGGCAAAGCCCTGTATTGCCAGAGTTGATCCATCCAGACAAATTTTAAGAACTTCCTATGGTGTTTCCGAATGGATACAGAATAGTATGCATCTTTTAAATCAATGCATGCCATAAAGCAGCCATGAGAAATCAATGACTTGGCTGTTTCGAAAGTGTCCATTTTGAAATGGGTGTATGTTACAAAAGTATTCAAATGGGTCAGATCAATAATAACCCGACATCCTCCATCCTTCTTGGGCCTGGTAAATATATTTGATACAAATTCAATTGGTTCGTGTATAGTTTTTTCTATCATGCCTTTTTGTTCTAACCTTAAGATCTCAGCATAGCCGGCTGCCTGTTCGACGGCAGACAGCGTAAATGTCCGATTGGGCATATGCTGGGATGGAGGAATGTTGCCGTTAATAAATTCAATCTCATGACCTTGAATACTTTGTAAAATAAATTTATCGGAAGTGATAGTCTCCCATGCCTCCAAGAAAAACCGAAGGCGCCCACCAACATGTAAAGTTAAACACACAGGTACGTGAAAACCAGACCGCCTTACCTCCCTGGTTACCGGCGGTCCCTGACATGCTTGGCGGGTCATGGAGGCACTGGGTTGGGCTGGTGCTGCGGTGTATGCATCTTCCACGGAGGCCGCTGCGGGCCTTGCCCTAAAAAAGGCCGCGGCTGCTGGGGCTGCTGGTAGCGAGGTGGAGCTGGAGCGTAGGTCCGTGTCGGTCTGGAGACAGGGCCTCGTGGCCGAATAAATGGCGCTTTCATGGCCGGCGGCCTGGGGGCGATCTGAGACCGCATTAGTCCCACCGTTTCGCAATGGTCATCCAGCTCCTTAACCCTCTTCGGGAGGTTTTCCCCGAACAGCTGTCTGGGCGGTGGTGGAGGAGGCGCCTTGCACAACCCAGCAAATTTTGGGTTGAGCGTGGGGCGGATGCTGCTTTTTCTAAAGGCATTTATTTCATGCTGCGTGGCACATAGCAGCGCGAGAGCATCCTCCTGCTCTAGGTTGAGGTCTTCGCCATCCACCGACCGCGCAAACGCGGTGATTCCAGCCGTGAGCAGCCTCAGGATTCGTTGGAGCTTTATCTCCTGAGTTCTGATGGCTGTGCCTATGTTGCCCCAGATCGGCGTATTGACCACGGGCACGTTGAGGGAGTTGCAGTTGGATGGAGCTTTATGCCGGTTATTGCCCTGTGAGAGAACTTCCTCCTGGAGCTGGCGGTTAGTGAGGAAGTCCACGGTGGCAGCCAGTTTGGGGTTGAGGGGAAGTCCCGCTGTCTCCGGAGAAGCAAATTTCGCCGCCACATCAAGGAGTTCTTCCGGCGGCACCTCCGATGGAACCGGTGTAGGGTCTGCAAAGTCCTCCTCCTCTGGCTGCCTCAGGCTGGCTGTTGAGACTGGTGAAACCTCCCTGTGCCCTTTGATGCTGGATGCCTCCTGCCGTTGGTTGTGCAAAAGGAGCTCCAATAGCCGCTCCATACGGTCAATACGCCCTTTGCCCTGAACACTCGGGCGGTCGGAGTCCTCATGCTCTGATATACTGCTGAGGCTCCTTTCATCGGCCCGCACCTCGTCGAGGTGAACCCGGTGCCGGAAGTTGTCGCTGCCAGCCGCCGCAGCAAAGCTGAGCGATTCCCGCGCTCAGCTTTCAATGTGTGTTCAAACGCCTTCTTTTGGCGGAGCCTAATGCCGCTGCCACGGAGGGCAAACGCGGCGGAGAGTCGGCACCCAATGCCTCAGCACGGTGACCCGACGCCGGCGCGGGCTTGCCGGCTGCCCACATCGTGGACCTTGCCGACGCATGGTCTCGTCCTCCCATCCATGGGGGACTCGGCGACCGTGGCGGGACTCTACCCAAATGACCCGTCCCGGCGTCGGTGGTTGGGGAGTCAACACTGGACCTCACTGGTCCCGCCTTTGCACCAGTCCGCTGCTTGGCGGCAGGTGATGCCTTTGTCCCTGAAGGGTTAGGCTTCTGGGCTCCATCCCTCCCCCTTCTCTGAGGGCTGAGGGAGAAGGGCCGTGCAGCCGCACGCGAGCCCTTGCCCAGGGCCGCCAATGGGCCCGTTGGCGACCTCAATGCCGAGGCAGGGTCTGCCTGCTCTGGCGGCACACCGCAGTCCTGCTCCTCGAACTCCTCCCCGGAGCTGCGGTGTGTCAGCGGGTCCGGTCCTGCAGCAACAGGGCTCCCCGGTTTACCCGCCTTCTTCCCGGCCTGTCTCACAGGTGCAGCCGATGATGAGGGCTCCGGGACAGGTGGCCGGCGACTCCGGACGGACGTCTTTCGGCCTCTCGAACTCCCGTCCATGCCCTTGCTGAAAGACAAAAAGTACTCGCAGCAAGGACCAACCAACTTAAGGTTAGTATAACTTACCTTAGCGGTCCCTTATGAAGGACTGGCGGGGAGCGCACCCCACTGCCAGCCGTCGACAGCAACGCGTTGCGACGATATGTCGCGCATGCGTGCTGGCGGGTTCTTCACGAAGTCACTCACGTGACTCCGAAATGAAATTACAATGTTTCAAAGACATTTAGATAGGTTCATGCACAGGAAAGGTTAAGTGGGATAGGAACCCAATAAAGGCAAGTGGAACTAGCTCTGGAAGGCACCTTAGTAAGCATAGATGAGTTGGGTCAAATGACCTGTTTCTGTACTGTATGATGTGATGTCTCTATCAGAAGAACTGTATTTCATTTTTTCTGTTAAATCTTGAAACATATTTTCTGTCGTATGTACCAAGTGTGCAATGTAGTCACATATTCAGTGGCAATCCCCTTTGCAAATCTGGTTCAATTTTTTAGAAACCGAGCATGACAAGTGCATGCAAATAACACACACACTGATGTATCAGTATTGGTCTCAAAATAATTATTGGAGTATTTTCCTCTGTTTGGTTCATTTTTATAGAATATTAAAAATGACTACATGGAAAACAGTATCGTATTAAAAATATTATCAAACCTGTGTTTATTTTTACTTTCAGATAAAGCAAATTTGCCTCAGCACCCTCCAGTGGCAGTTCTTCCACTTGGAACTGGCAACGACTTGGCTCGATGCCTTAGATCAGGAGGAGGTAAGGATGGAAGCTCCTGGTTGAATCATTTCCAATCATTGTTAAAAGCCGTGGGTTTTAAGACATTGTGTCACATTGTACAATTGACCCAAGACTTGCCAAATAAGATCAAAAGATTACAGAATTTCAAGGTTGTTAGCTTTGGCACAAATTAAGTAACGTTAAGTGTTGTGCTGTTTAAAATGTTGAAATTATTTGCAGATCATTGAGGTTATTCAAGCCATTATTAAGGTTTAAGCAGACCAACATAAATCTTTTAAAGGTGTTTATTGCTGCCTACTATTTATAGTGTATTTTGGTTATTTGAAATCACTAAATAGAACAAAAGTATTTAATTTCTGTGATAAAATCAATAGTCAGCTGCATTATTTAAACAGTGCCAAGTACCCCCCCCCCCCCCCCCTAAATGTATTAAGGAATATTTTTAAATACAAGACAAAAGATTACTCCATTCTCAGACACTGACTCATGCTGTATGAATGGAAACTTGAGACTTAAAATCAATTTGGAGATCAGAACAGGTCTGAGCGCATGTTGCATCCTGGTATTAGGTTATGCCCAAATCCAAAGTCGTATCCTTTTATTTGTAAAGGGATTTGGAAATAAGTGGCAAGGTCATGTGCACTACATCTAGAGTTAAAGCCAAACACAAATTATAATGGGCACACTTGACTGAAGATTTTCTAACGTTTGCTGAGTGAGTAACTGTTGTATTTGGAACAAATTGCTGAAGCCATGTAGTTCTTGAAGTGGGAAGATATTGCAGAATTATTCATCTGAACTGCAGAGAATAGCCACCATGTTATAATACCCCGGAAGTAGAAGACAATGGTGAAAAGATTGTGCTTCCTACTATCCTTGCAAAAGTTTGCCACACATATCTATTGGGAAGAATTGTCTGAGTCTTTACAGTGGCGATCAATAGCAGCCAGGATAATGTTAATCTGGTAAACTTTCACAAAAAGAAAACCAAGAAGCAATTTCAATTAACATTTTACACGGTACGCAATGCATTAAATAAAGCTTAAAATGTAAGGAAGAAAATAGTTAAAAGCTGAAATCATACATTATTTTTCTTTTAAAAAAAAATCAAAACCCAGTATTTCCCAGGATAGCATAGATTGTGGTGAGAGGGGACGGATTTCACTGTAATCTGAAGGGCAATTGTTTCACACAGAGGGTGGTACATTTATGGACCAACCTTGCAGAGGAAATAGTTGAGACAGGTGCAAAAACAATATTTAAACAAGTTCATGGATAGGGAAAATTATTCATGTAAGAAGAGGAATATGGGTCAACACAGGCAAATGGGACTAACATGAGAGTATCTTGCTCAGCAAGGAGCTAGTTGGTCTGAAGCTCCTGTTTCCATGCTGTTTTAATCTATGACTCTTAAACAGATTTTTTTAAATTTTGGGGTAAAGTTGACTATTATTACAATTATAACATTATAATTGGATTTGGCTAAAGTGTGGGATTTTCTGGATATTTTGCTGGAGAATCTCCTAGCACGCAGCTTAAATTCATGATTGCAGGCTGATTGTGTAGTGGGTTTGCTGACAGCCACATTAACATAAATATAAATGAAGAAGTTAATGTAACTTGATGGAGTAAACACAGGTATTTAGGTAACAGTTAACAGGTATTTCTATCACCATACTACTGAAAAATTCAGGAAATATTTTTATACATCTTTGAGCATCTTTTACTTCTGCTCTGCTTAAAGCTTTGGCGTATTCAGATAGCACAGTATGTACTAATTGGGTGCATCTAGCATTGAACAGTTTGCTCAGAGTATTGGTTGGTCACCCATGGGCTGACAATATCTTGTTTTTAATTTCTAATCCACTTCTTGCTTAATACACATGACTGCAAAATCAAACGTATGGTCACTGATACAGAGAAATGCAGAATTTGATTCCAGCACTGAACCAAGTTAATGTGAAGGAATGGCTGAATGATTTCCGCTATTCCACACTACCTAGTTTGTATTATTTATGCTAATTGAACTGTTGACAGCTCTGTAGATATGGACCAAATTTGAAACCAAGCTAAAAATAAAATAGGAATGTCTTTGAATGCTGCTTTCCATACCATTACATGCTTTTTAGCCACATATGCTGATCCTGATGGGTGGTCACACTCAAGCTTTTAATAATCGTTTTAGCAACTTTTTAAGTTCACTCATCTGTTAGACTGTGGAGATGACTGTGGAGGTCAAGTCATTCGGTATTTTAAAAATGGAGATTGATAGGTTCATGATTAGGAAGAAAAGTAATACTTCACCAAATAGGCCAACGTCAGGCAATGCCGTGGTAGTTGGAGACTCCATTGTGAGAGGTATGGACAGGGGTTTCTGCGGCAACAGACGGGATTCAAGGATGGTGTGCTGCCTCCCTGGTGCCAGGATCCAGGATGTCATGGACAGAGTGCAGAAAATCCTCAAGGGCGAAGGTGAACAGCCGGAAGTTGTAGTGCATGTTGGCACAAACGAAGTCGGAAAGAAGGGGATGAATAATCTGAAGCGTGATTTTAGAGAGCTCGGAAAAGTACTGAAAAGCATGTCCTCCAGGGTGGTTATCTCCGGTTTGCTTCAAGTTCCTCGTGCTGGCAAAAGCAGGAACAGGAAGATACAGGACCTGAATGTGCGGCTGAGGAACTGGTGCAGGGGGCAGGGATTTAGATTCTTAGACCACTGGGATCTGTTTTGGAGTAAGGGGGATCTGTACAAAAGGGACGGATTGCACCTTAACAGGTAGGGGACTGGCATTCTGGCAGGCAGGTCTGCCACTGCTACACAGGTGGTTTAAAACAAAATTAGGGGGGGGGGGGGTGTCAAATGGGATAGTCCAGGATGGAGTTAAAGGGACAGGGAGCAAAGGGATAGTTAATGACTCCAGAATTAACGGGAAAGAAAGCTCACAAAGGGATATAAGAGTATGGCCAAGTGTAATAGGGATCGATGTGTAAGGTGAGATGCGTAAGGAATTAAAAGTATTGTATTTGAATGTGCGAAGTGTAATAAGTAAAGTAGATGAGAATGAGGCTCAGTTAGAGGTTGGTAGATATGACATTGTGGGGATTACTGAGACGTGGCTGCAGGAGGATCGGGCCTGGGAACTTAATATTCAGGGATGTACATCCTATAGAAAGCACAGCCAGGTGGGCAGAGGAGGGGGGTAGCTCTACTGGTGAGGGATGCAATTCAGTCCCTTGCAAGGGAAGACATAGGGACTGACAAGGTAGAGTCACTGTGGATTGAGTTGAGGAATTGCAAAGGCAAGAAGACACTAATTGGTGTTATTTACAGACCCCCAAATAGTAGCCCGGATTTAGGGTGTAAGTTGCAGCAGGAGTTAAAACTGGCATGTAACAAAGGTAATGCCACTGTGGTGATGGGGGATTTCAAATGCAGGTAGACTGGGAAAATCAGGTTGATTCAGGACCCCAAGAAAGTGAGTTTGTAGAATGCCTCCAAGATGGATTCTTAGAGCAGCTTGTATTGGAGCCGACCAGAGAAAAGGTAATTCTGGATTTAGTGTTGTCCAATGAACCTGGCCAGCTTGCCCTCATACTTGATCTTTGTTATGAAGGCATGAGAGAGGAGCTGGCCAAGGTAGACAGGAAAGTGATCCTAGCAGGAATGACGGTGGAACAGCAATGGCCGGAATTTCTGGGCATAATCCGGAAGACGCAGGATCATTTCATTCCAAAAAGGAAGAAAGATTTTAGGGGAGTAGGAGGCAACCATGGCTGACAAGAGAAATTAGAGATAGAACAAAACTAAAAGAAAAGATGTATAACACAGCAAAGAGTAGCCGGAAGCCAGAGGATTGGGAAACTTTCATAGGACAACAGAAGGAAACCAAATGGGCAATACGGGCTGAAAAGATCAAGTATGAGGGCAAGCTGGCCAGGA
Organism: Raja brachyura; assembly: GCA_963514005.1. Next base: position 94,879,148 of record OY740782.1, read on the forward strand.
ATATAAAGGAGGACAGTAAAAGCTTCTTTAGATATGTCAAGGGAAAAAGAGTAGCAAAGTCAAATGTGGGTCCCTTGAAGGCAGACACGGGTGAAATAATTATGGGCAACAAGGAAATGGCAGAAGAGTTGAATAGGTACTTCGGATCTGTCTTCAATAAGGACACAAACAATCTCCCAGAAGTACTGGAGGACGGAGGATCTAAGGGGGTAGAGGAACTGAAAGAAATTTTCATCAGGCGAGAAATAGTATTGGGTAGGCTAATGGGACTGAAGGATGATAAATCCCTTGGGCCTGATGGTCTGCATCCCAGGGTCCTCAGTGAGGTGGCTCTAGTAATAGTGGACGCATTGGTGATCATTTTCCAATATTCAATAGAGTCAGGATCAGTTCCTGTGGATTGGAGGATAGCTAATGTTATCCCACTTTTCAAGAAGGGAGTGAGAGAGAAAATGGGGAATTACAGACCAGTTAGCCTGACTTCGGTGATGGGAAACATGCTGGAGTCAATCATTAAAGAGGTAATAATGGGGCATTTGGATAGCAGTAAAAGGATTAGTCCAAGTCGGCATGAATTTATGAAAGGAAAATCATGCTTGACTAATCTTCTGGAATTTTTTGAGGATGTGACAAATAAAATGGATAAAGAGGAGCCAGTGGATGTAGCGTATCTAGACTTTCAGAAAGCCTATGGTAAGGTCCTGCACGGGAGACTGGTGACTAAAATTAGAGTATTGGGGGTAGGGTGTTGACGTGGATAGAAAATTGGTTGGCAGACAGGAAGCAAAGAGTAGGAGTGAACGGTTCCTTTTCAGAATGGCAGGCAGTGGCGAGTGGAGTGCAGCAAGGCTCGGTGTTGGGGCCACAACTGTTTACCATATATATTAATGATTTAGAAGAGGGAATAGGAGCAACTTTAGCAAGTTTACGGATGACACAAAGCTGGGTGGCAGTGTGAACTGTGAAGAGGATGTTAGGAGGTTGCAGGGACCTGGACAGGTTGAGTGAGTGGGCAGATGAGTGGCAGATGCACTATAATATAGATAAATGTGAGGTTATCCACTTTGGTGGCAAAAACAAGGGGGCAGATTATTATCCCAATGGGGTTAGGTTAGGTAAGGGGGAGGTACAGCAAGACCTCGGTGCCCTTGTACACCAGGTACAGCAGGCAGTGAAGAAAGCTAATGGAATGCTGGCCTTCATAACAAGAGGATTTCAGTATAGGAGTAGAGAGGTTCTTCTGAAGTTGTATAGGGCTCTGGTAAGACCACATCTTGAGTATTGTGTACAGTTTTGGTATCCTAATTTGAGGAAGGACATCCTTGTGATTGAGGCAGTGCAGCGTAGGTTCACGAGATTGATCCCTGGGATGGCGGGATTGTCATATGAAGAGAGATTAAAAAGACTAGGCTTGTATTCACTAGAGTTTAGAAGGATGAGGGGGAATCTTATAGGAACATATACAATTATAAAAGGACTGGCCAAGCTAGATGCAGGAAAATGTTCCCAAAGTTGGGCGAGTCCAGAACCAGGGGCCACAGTCTTAGAATAAAGGGGAGGCTATTTAAGACTGAGGTGAGAAAAAACGTTTTCATCCAGAGAGTTGTGAATTTGTGGAATTCCCTGCCACAAAGGGCAGTGGAGGCCAAATCACTGGATGGATTTAAGAGGGAGTTAGATGGAGCTCCAGGGGCTAGTGGAATCAAGGGATATGGGGAGAAGGCAGGCACGTCAGCCATGATCACAATGAATGGCGGTACTGGCTTGAAGGGCCGAATGGCCTCCTCCTGCACATATTTTCTATTTTTTTATCCTGCCCCCACCTCGCTTGCAGCATTCTCCCCTCACCAATAAAATTAGTCTGAATAAGGCATCTGATCCAAAACGTCACCCATCCAAGTCCTGCAGGGGAGCAGCCTGACCCGCTGAGTTATTCCAGCTCTTTGTGTTTTATTTCAACAAATATGACAGGTTATTTTTTTCTTTGATACCTTACCAGGTTATGAAGGTGAGAGTCTAATGAAGATTATTAAAGACATTGAGAACTGCACAGTGGTCATGCTGGACAGGTGGAAAATTGAGGTGATTCCCAACAACAAAGAAGAAAAGGGAGACCCGGTGCCTTACAATATTATCAACAACTATTTCTCTATGGGAGTGGTAAGTCTATGTGACGCATTACTACGCCCATGGATATTTTTAAAATGGTAATTCCATTTCCACGTTGCTGCTGCAATACACATTGTTTCACTGAAATTGACAAGACTTCCAATAGAACAGCTAATAATATAGTAAGTGACTCTCTTTTTCAAAAAAAAGGAAATGGCCAAAAGGAAGGGAACTATTGGCCAAGAAGTTTTTGGCAAGAAACTGGAGTCAAGATTCAAAGGGGAAATGGCTAATCATTTCGGAAATCTGAATATAATTGGACCTAGTCAACATGGATTTATGAAAGGCTCATCATGTTTGACCAATACTTTGGGGATGTAATAGAGAGAGTTAATAGAGGGAGACCTGTAAATAGGGTGTATTTACACAAGGCATTTGACAAGTTCCCATATTGGAAGCTGGTGCATAAATTAATACCCCATTTTATCGGAAGAAGTGTGTTAGAGTGGATGGAAAACTGGCTATCTCCCAGGAAACGGAGTTGGAATGATGGGTCCTCCTCATGCTGGAGGGATGTAACAAGCGAAGTACTGCAGGGATCAGTTCATGGCCTTCAATTGTACAATATTTACATTGATGTCTTGGAGGAAGGAGCAGTATAAAAGGCTTTCTTATTGGCTGATGATATAAAAATAGGTGGAACAGCATTTTGTGATAAGGATACCGTAATCCTGCACAGGATCAGGATAGGTTAAGTAACTGAACAAAAAACTGGCAAAGGTAAGTTAATTTGAGTAAGTATGAAGTGACGCTCTTTAGTAACAGAAATAAAAAAAACAGATTATTATCTAAATGGAGAGGGATGGCAAGTGAGTGAAGATGTTCTTGTGCATGAATCACAAACTACTAGCCCAACAAGTAGCTAAGTAGGCAAATACCATTTTAACCGTCATGGCAAAAGGTTTAGACTTTAAAAATAGGTTTTCTCACAATTGTGCATAATGTAAGGCCTCATCTGTCATACTGCGTGCAATTTTGGTCACCTTACATTTTTAAAAAAAATGACGTAGTAACATTGGAGGCAGCAGATAAAAAATCCAGAAGGCTATTTTTTTGTGATGACAGAGTTGTATTATCTAAATAGATTAAATAATTTGCGGCTAGTCTAGAGTATAGAAGGTTGAGGAGTAACATTATTCAAACATATAAGATCATAAGGGGCTGCACAGGCTAGAAGTCTAAATGTTTTTGCTCAATGAAGAGTCTTAAATAAGGTGACTGAAATATAAGCTAAGGGGCTGGTCATCTAAAACTGAGGTTTTTTTCTCACAGATGCTGATGAATCTCTTGAATTTTCAGTTCTAATTGGTGTTGGAAGCTTCATTAGAAGTACTGAGTGGAGGTACATAATTATTTGATAGATCAAGGAATAGAGAGGAATGGAAAATGGCATAGAAGAGTTGAGGCTAACTTTAATCTGCCATTATCATATTAAACGGTGATACAGGTTTCAAGGGCCAGTTAGTAGCAATTTCACTGAAATATTAGATTTTTTTTGAGCATTCAATGACTGCATTAGACTCATTATGGCTTGTAATCCGCTGCCCTCAACTTGGCACTTCCTTCAATATTGACTCACATCAGGAGCTTGTGCCAAAAGAGTTATGCCATTAATATTTCTGAAATAAGAGTATAATGTTCTTTTCAGTTAGGATAAAGAATAAGGGATTTAGAGGGAATATGAGGGGGAGATTTTTTTTACCAGCAAATGGTGAGTACCTAGAAGACATTGTCGGAGAGAGTGGTGCAAGCAAAGTTGCTGACAGAATTTATGAGATGTCTAGGCTGCACTTAATTCGACTCAGTGTAGAAGGCTATGCGCTACAGAAAGATGGGAGCATGGAGCCAAAAAACCCCAAACAATTGGAGGATGTGGGTCAGGCAGCATCTGTGGAGAGAAATGGACAAACAACATGTTGGAATCCTTCTTCAGTCACCCCATTTCCCTCCACAGGTGCTGGCTGACCCACTGAGTTCCTCCAGCAGTTTGCTCTTTGCTCAAGATTACAGCATCTGTAGGCTGTTTTCCCTCTGGTTTATTGTGCATGTCTGTCCACTGGTCAGTGAAGATGTAATGGGCCAAATGGCTTGTTTCCATACTGAATGACTATGACTCTATAATTCAGGTTGCTTTAGTTTTGTTGGCAAAGAATGATTTGACTGTTCCTATTACCACAGCGATGCAGTTCTTGGGTCAGGTCATAGGGGGCGCCGTCGAGTATGGCTGCCCAGCAGCGGCTGTTAGTCTTTTCACTCTTTTTTAGTTAGTTAAAAGTGTTTGTTTTTGGAGGTCTTTTAGTCTTTTTATGTGGGGGGTGGGGGGGCGGGGAAAGGGAGAAACTATTTTTCTCAGTACCTACCTGGTCGGATATGCGGCTTTTCCCCGAGCCGTGTTTTCGCCCCTTCCTCGCGGCCTATCGGAAGTCTGGAGCGGCGTTTCCTGCCGGGACCGGCCGAGACTTCAGCTTCGGCACAGCGCTGGGGTGCCATCATGGAGCGGGCGATGCCTTGCCCGGGTCGCCGTGCGGTAGGCTCCGGAGGGCTGGGACCGCCGACTCCAACATCGCGGAGCTGCAGTCTGCAGTCTGTGGAGCTTCCAGCCGCGGGCGGCGCTGAGCTTTAAACACCGCAGAGCCTGGGTTCTCACAACGAGGTCGCCGGAGTCGGCGCTCCGACCAGCGCGGCCCGTGGGCATTCGGGAGCTGCGAAATCCGGGGAGGAAGCGGCCGCTCCAGACACTCCGGGCCGCTGAGAGTGTTCACCCGACGCCAGAGCTTCATCATCCGGCGAGAAGGCCTGAAGAATCGGGCTACCGCAGCGGCGACTGCGGAGGCCTCAATAGGCCTGACTATGGGTGAACTGGGGATGGGACTGGACTTTGCTGCCTTCCCCCACTGTGGGGGGATGTTTTTATGTTTACTGTTAAATTCTTTGATGTTGTGTCTTATCTTTATTTGTGTGCTGCAATGGCAAGTCAAATTTCACTACACCAATTGGTGTATGTGATAATAAATGTCCTTTGTCCTTCTTCATGGCACCCAGCATTGCTGCTACCATTTAATAATGACACCTTGAATAATTACACTGTTTTGCTGACCTAGCTGTGCACTGAAATAATACCAGATTCCAGAAAGTAAAAAGAATTCACATAAATGAACAGATGTGTGAAACAATTTTGCATTCAGGCTACTTTCAGTAATTGTCGCTAACTCTGGAACCACAGGAACTTTTCAAAGTTTGAATCCCATGTCTGTCTTCCATTCTATCATCTCATCTGGGATGGCGAGATTTCCAGATCTTAATGGAATTCCGGCACTCCTGGTATTTTGTCTTAAGAGTTTTTTTTAAGCTTAACTTATCCAGACCATTTCATCTATATATTAAAAAGAAGGTTGGAATCCACCCTGCATAGGTTACAAGAAAACTCATGTATAGTAGTGTATATATGGTGCATATCACAACTGAAGTTCAGTTCGTTCAGTGGAGAAGAACTGCAAGAGTGGTGTATGCTCCGTTTTCCCACACCATGCCAAACTTGCTGCTAGGGTGGGAACTTACAGCCTTCAACTTCCATGCACGGGTTTCTGAACAGTTGCTGCATGTGGCAAAACACTGTGCTGCTGGACTCTATGTGTACTCAGCAGTGTGGCGAAGCCTTGCTAGCACTCACTAGCGCACACTGAGGATTTACCTCTTTCATCCTATTCCACTGAGGGCGGCATGGCGGCGCAGTGGTAGAGTTGCTCCCTTACAGCACCAGTAGACCTGGGTTCGATCCTGACTACGGATACTGTCTGCACGGAGCTTGTACGTTCTCCCCGTGACCGCTTGGGTTTTCTCCGACATCTTCGGGTTTCTTCCCACATTCCAAAGAAGTACAGGTTTTAGGTTAATTGGCTTGGTATAAGTGTAAATTGTCCCTGGTGTGTGTCGGACAGTGTTAATATGTGGTGATAGTGTGGGGATCACTGGTCAGCATGGACTTGGTGGGCCGAAAGGCCTGTTTCAATGCTGTATCTCTAAACTAAACTAAACACATCAGATCCTCTGCAGTAAACATAGTAAATGCTGGAAACTTGGTAGGTTAGACAATGTGTGTGAAAAGAGAATCAGAGTTAACGTTTCAGATCCCTTCTCAGTTCTACTGTTTCTCTTTCCACAGATGCTGTGTGTTCCTACCATTTTCTGTTTTTATCTTAGGTTTCTAGCATCTGCAAGGACTTTTTGATTTTCCAATCTCATCTAGGATTAAATACATTATTGATTTAAATCTGTATGGATAGATTAGAATACAAAATATGCATTTTTGTCAATTTCAGTTAAAGATTTGTTTAATTATCTATTTTTCATCATTTTCTTTGATGTTAACATTTTCAAATGTCTTTGAAAGTCCTAGGCATCTTTGACAGATGGAAAAATTCCATCTCGGTTTTGCCACATGTAAAAACTTGCTGTGAGTTTCCCCATTGACAGGGCCTCTGCAGCACTGGGGTGCAGCTGGTAGAGATGCTGCCACACAGCACCAGACACTTTGGGTAGATCCTGATGTTGGTGCTGTCTGTGTGGAGTTTGAATGTTCTTTCAGGTGCTCCATTTACCTCCCACATCTCAAATGCGTGCAGGTTTATGTTAATTCAACCTCAGTAAAATTGTCCCAAATCAGTAGGGAGTAGATGCGAAAGTGGGACTACATCGAACTGGTGTGAACGGGTGATCGATGGTCAGCATTGACTTAATTGGCTGAAGGGCCTGCTTCTATGTTTTACTGTACACTAAACTGAACATTAATACCCCACACATAGCTACTCTCCTTCATGGCTTTATTATTATTTGGACCTGAACTGAAACTATACCAGATTCTAAAAAGTAAAAAGCATTCACATTAATGAACACATATTCAAAGCTCTCTACAGAGTGAGGGGCACTAAGATCAGAAACATCCCAAATTCCTTTTCTCCAGAGAAACTGCTGACCGCTGAGTTACTACAGCATTTTTTTATTTATCTTTGACCCTCCATATCTAGCACAGGTTAGTACTGGGATGATGGCCAACAACTCTGAGCAGTGGGCTTACCATTGGCCCATTAACCTCCAACAATTGAGGAGACATTTCAACCTTGAATGTTTTAATGCAGAAGATTGAAGACTGAGTTTTGATTCCCTAATTCCAATTAAGGTTTCAATTTTATAAAATGCAGAAAGGTACTCTATTTTCATGAAGCAGTTTGCAATTTATAATATTTCCAGTATTGATTAATGTTGATTAAAGTTCAAGAGAGAGAGGTTGCACAATTCATACAGAATTGTTTCTGTTTCTGTTGTGTTTGGCATTCATTTGACTTTCACCTTATTGAAGAACAGGAGAGATAGTGGTATGCTTTAGCCAACGGCCATTGCACATGCTGTGAAACTAGGTTTGGCCATAGTGCAACCATCTGTTTGGCGATCTGATCTTGTGCTGAGTTAGCTTAAATCAGAGGGATGCCCAAGATCCAGGTTTAACTTCCTGGCCCACAGAAGAAAGATCAGTCGAGGTTTCTGATTGCAGTCCAATGACCTGGAACAGAAACCAAATTTCTACATCTTAATTGAAGATGAGGATTATTTTGCATAGAATGATCGCATGTTAAAAATGCGTGCTAATGTTTATGCCCCAATATTTCTGTCACGAGATCTGGAGTTGTGCGTTAAGCAATTGATTTGTATGTGAATATTGATTGTACGATGCACCTGGCACTTCTCCAGGTGTACAATGTTATCCTTGTATTGTTGCTACAATCACAGGCTGCTGGATTACACCCTCAATGGCAATAGTCAGTGAACAGTATGTGCTTGACTTTGCAGCATAAAGGGAAAAACAAGTTTTGACAAAAGGCAAAATGTTTTGAAGAGGTCTTATCGGAGAAGCAATGGAAAGTGCATCACAGTAAGTTCTCGTTTACGGTGTGCAATATATGTACAATTTAGTTTTTGTATGTTGTGAGAGCATAGGCACCTATGCATGGGCTCCAAGCAAGGTTTTCATTGTACCTGTACCTCTCCGTACTTATGCATATGACAATAAACTTAACTGAAGAAAGATCCCTATCAGAAACATCACGTATCCATATTCTCCAGACATACTGCCTGCCTCGCTGAGTTACTCCAGCACTTAGTGCCCTATTGGGTCAATCTGCAGGTTCTTGTTTCTACCTCTAAACTCGACTTGATCTTACTACTCTCTGGGTATTACCGACTCCACATTGTCTGATCATTTAATAAATTGAGCTTGTCTGTGATCTGCCACTCCTGGTTCAACTATTCCACTTGAGCTGAAATGGTAGGTTTCAGAGCCCCCATCTCGCTGGGAGATGGTGTTCTATTGCACTGCTTGCTTGTCCTCTAATATTGCTATTTCCCACCCTCTATCCCCTTTCCTGAGTCCCCAAGAGTCTTCAAGAGTCTTAAGGATAAGGGGGAAATCCTTTAGGACCGAGATGAGAAGGAATTTTTTCACACAGAGAGTGGTGGGTCTCTGGAACTCTCTGCCACAGAGGGTAGTTGAGGCCGGTTCATTGGCTATATTTAAGAGGGAGTTAGATGTGGCCCTTGTGGCTAAGGGGATCAGAGGGTATGGAGAGAAGGCAGGTACGGGATACTGAGTTGGATGATCAGCCATGATCATATTGAATGGCGGTGCAGGCTCGAAGGGCCGAATGGCCTACTCCTGCACCTAATTTCTATGTTTCTATGTTTCAACGCCACTCCCAAGAAACACGCACCCCTTCATTCATATTCCTATGTGCTGTAAAATTTCCATTTAATAAAAGGATACCAACTCAGCCATGCAATGATGCATTGAGCAGAGCCATCGCTTTACCGCTCCAGTGACCGACATTTAAACCTGACCTTTGGGACTGTGTATCGTTTGCATGTTCTGTCTACGAGTGTATGAATCTCCATGTGGCTCGGGTTTTCTTTCACATCTCAAAGACTTGCAAATTAGTTGGTTAATTGGCCACTTTGAATTGAGTAGGTGAGTGGTGGAATCTCTGGGAAGTTAATGGGAATGTTAATCCTGGCCAGATTGGAAAGGCTAGGACTCTAAAATTGGGTAAAGGCTTCACGGCTGCTGGGAGATTTGGTCAATTTGAAAGTGGTCTCTGTGGAACTGGGACAAGTTGCAGAGTGGTGCCAGTTCGTCTAGAGCCTAGATCCAAGCTGCAGGAAGGGTATGGGAACTTCTGCAGACCCTTTAAATTAGGTGCAAAATGCATAGAATGGATTAGATGAATGCAAATCAGCCATACACTTTGTAAATAATTGTAAATAATGTTGCAAAGCTTTACATGGCTGAATTTTGATTGTATAAGGTGTTGAGCCTTGTCTGGTTTTCTTGTATACCAGGGTAAATGTTGCACGGTTCGCTTCCTCTGAGAAACACTGTTTGAATACATTATATTAGCCACTGTATTATTGGGTTAGGGATATGTCTGTTATGTATGGGGTTAATCGATATCTGTAATCGGATTGTAAAGAGACCACCCCCATGTGGTTTGGCCCCTCAAGGTCTGGGGGCCAATAAAAATCCACTGCCTCGAGGTCCTGCGTCAATCTTCTAGGAGAGCACTTAGGACTGCGTGAACTTCTGGAGTGTCTCTGTTTGAGCGAGGCCTTGAGGGCTTGATCAGGCAGATTCGAGGATCGAACCTGCGGTGGTTAGGTACTATTAAACTGTAATTATGTTTAGTCAAAATAAAGATTAGATGCATAAGTGCTTGATTCGGTGGTTTTTGACTGAAACTAGACTGGGGGAAGCTTAGAATGAGCTATTTATCTTGGGGGCTCATACGGGATTTCAACAGACCCCCAAACACAAGTTTGCAATCAAGGGTGTTGAGCTGTTTCGATCACGAGTAGAGAAATCGGGCCGACTGTGCGGTTTACACATTGGTTAGTCGGAGCGGATAGATAATTTGTGGGCTTTGGAAAGGGTCTAATCAAGATCATTAGAAAGAGTCTAGCAAGCACGGGGTGGGGGGGGGGGGGGGGGAGGGGGGCGGTTAGCACTCCTTTGGGTTGGGGGCCCATAAAACCGGGCGTGGAGTGGCCCAAAACCTGGTTGTAGTTGGCAGACTGCAACTGCTTTAACGTGAGGCTGACACACTTCATTGGGCGAGGAGTGGCCGAAGGCTAGATTTGGTATCCAGTTGATGGGGTATTGAAATACAGGTCTGACCTATGTATCGATCGAATCTTTGCTGGGAGAGCGGATTGGAAATGTGCGCTCTGAAAATCGACATCGACGACTCACAAGCGAAGCAGCTAAGCGTTGAACCCCCAGTGCCCAGCCGAGAGGAGTGTCTGCGTGAAGGTGTCTGAGTCTCTCCCTGGAATGACGGACGAGGAATCTTGGAAAGGTACTGGGCTCAGTGGACAGAGTATATATTGACTGAGAATGATATATGACATTCGAAAATTTAATTGGGGAATTTTAGTTGATTCCAGTGCCCGCATATGAGGAGGGATACGCACTACAACTAGGAGTTCGAGAACGAGTCTATATTTGCAGAGTCAAATTTCCAAATACAAAATTTTACATTAAAGTTCTGCCCCTAAGGTAGAATTCGAATTCTTGTAGATAGAACATCGGAGTTGGTGCATGTCCGTGATCGATTCCGAATTGTGGCTGATCAACAATGAATAGTAACCCTCTGATCGATTGTTGACTAGTACTTGATAGCGAAGAGTACCTGAGAGTGTGAACCTGGTTTAGTTGGTGAAAAGTAACCCAAATGCGGAGGGTACTCCCAATTCTGTAGAACTCAGAGAGGAGGGATAGAGGTCCCCCTATAGATGTCCAGTCTTGGTACGATAGTAACATTCAGGAGGAAAAGTAGTCTTTCAAGGAGTAGTACCCCTCAGCAAAGAGTAATCTAGGAAGGGGAACATTTTCGGTATCAGAGGGAGAGGTTCACTGAGTGATAACAGTGTGACGCGGCATTGAAATGTGTTTGTAAACTGTGCACTAGTGCTTTAAATCATTTCTTGTAAATTTAAAAATCTAGCTTTTTGTGTTGTTATTGGATCCGAATTGTGTAAATATTCGTGTGTGTAAAAAATTTAGAAGTTAAGATTTAGAAAGTTAAGATTTAAAGTATGTTAAGTTTGCGGACCGCTGTTTGCATTGCCGCATGTGTGAGTGTTTACGGATTTATATACTTAGATAGTAAAAGTGTGTTTGAGTTAGATATTGGTAATTGTTTAAAAGTGTGTTTGAGTTAGATATTTGTAATTGTTTAGATCGTAGTATTGTGAGAATCTGAGTCATGGTTCGATCAGGGATTGTACTCTTTCGATTGCTGTGTCGGGGGAGGAGGCATTTCACTGACCGATTGCGCCACGAGGAAGATTTATTAGGGTGTGATTTATTGGATGCTTGCAGTTTATATTGGGGTGTGTCTTGGGTTATTTGTAATCAGAGGAATATTTTAATTTTTGAATATAGTTTTATTAGCGTGGTTCAGATTTGTCTGTCTGTGTGAACTTAACGTGGATTGAGTGAGAGAGAGATTGCTCCATGGAAAAGTCTGTGATTGAGAGTTAGACTTGGATTGAGAAACCGGAGATCCTTTGTTTGAAAGTTTAGAGTTGAATTAAGTGATTACGATCTAACTGATAAGAGAGTTGGGAGAGAGATTGAATATGAGTGAGTCGTTTGAATAATTGAATAGGAGCGATTGAGGGAGTGATTGATTAATATTTGAAAGGGAGTGATTGTGCGAATAAGTGTGAATCAGAGAGACAATTGCCCATTGTGTAGGAGAGACTCCATTGACCTTGGAGTCTGAGAGGAAGGAGTGCTTTTGAATAGGTGCTAGAGTCTGGAATTTTTATTTTGTATTGTGACTATTGTTCAGAGAATGGGGAATGTCTCAGAGAAGGATCGATCAAATAGATCAGGGAGCCCGGAAGGATAATTTGCGAGAAGCTTCCACATGAAGCGGACAGATTTAGAGGATTATCTGGGGAACTAAATGCAGTTTTGAGAAACAAACTTTGGCCACTGGGTGGACTAAACTCTGTAATAGGGATAAACTACATAGAAATTATTGTCAAAAAATATGGAAATAGTGCAGAAGGAAATGAGTTAATTGGAATATGGAGAATGTTCTTCACTAGAAGGAAAATAAATAAAGAGATCATTTTGCTGTCCACCCTAAGAATGGCGGCATATAAATTGGGGATTAGAGGAGAACATGAGAGAACTGGTCCTTCTCGGGACATTCCAGAACAGGAAGAACTAGTAAGCCAACAGCAGGAGCAAGAGCAGGAGAGAATACCATCTTCTATAAGGGAAAATACTGAGACAGCTCTTAAAGGGGAGGTGCTGACAAAAACTAAACTATTAAATTTGGCAAGAGTGCAGCAGTATCTGTAGACCTCGAAGGGAGAGAGGCTCGCTAAATGTCAGGATGGGCAGAATTTTTTGGATTAGAGCCACAGCATTCCTCGCAACACTCTCATGTTCCCAGTTCAGAGACACCATGTACACCTTGCGAGCAGGGCACACAGGAGGAGTCAACGTTATCTTCAGCTCCTCCCACTAAATTGAAACCTGAAGTGTAGAAATCGGGGAAGGATCTTCTAGCTTCTATGATTGCTCCCCCAGTGGAGGATAGTAGGGGAGATCAAGGAGCTAGAAGGAAGGTTCCATCGACATGGGTGCCAAAGTTGATTAGAAAATCTAGCGGTGGGAAAATGAAGGAATCCTTCCTGAAGTACAGAGATAGAGCAAATAGCTTTTTCTGAGGGTGAGATAGGAGGAGCATATAGAAACATAGAAACATAGAAAATATATGCAGGAGTAGGCCATTCGGCCCCTCAAGCCTGCACCACCATTCAATATGATCATGGCTGATCATCCAACTCAGTATCCTGTACCTGCCTTCTCTCCATACCCCCTGATCCCTTTAGTCACAAGGGCCACATCTAACTCCCTCTTAAATATAGCCAATGAACTGGTCTCAACTACCTTCTGTGGCAGATAATTCCAGAGACTCACCATTCTCTGTGTGAAAAATGTTTTCCTCATCTCGGTCCTAAAGGAATTCCCCCTTATCCTTAGACTGTAATCCCTTGTTCTGGACCTCCCCAACATCGGGAACAAATTTTCTGCATCTAGCCTATCCAACCACTTAAGAATTTTGTAAGTTTCTATAAGATCCCCCCTCAGTCTTCTAAATTCTAACGACTACAAGCCAAGTCTATCCAGTCTTTCCTCATATGAAAGTCCTGACATTCCAGGAATCAGTCTGGTGAATCTTCTTTGTACCCCCGCTATGGCAAGAATGTATTTTCTCAGCTTTGGAGACCAAAACTGTACGCTGGGGTCCCAGCACTGAGCCTTGAGGCACCCCACTAGTCACTGCCTGCCATTCTGAAAAGGACCCGTTTACTCCTACCCTTTGCCTCCTGTCTGATAGCCAGTTCTCTATCCACATCGATACTGAACCACCAATACCGTGTGCTTTAAGTTTGTATGCTGATCTCTTATGCGGGACCTTGTTGAAAGCCTTCTGAAAGTCTAGATATAACACATCCACTGGTTCTCCCTTATCCACTCTACTAGTTACATCCTCGAAAAATTCTATCAGATTTGTCAGACATGATTTACCTTTCGTAAATCCATGCTGACTTTGTCTAATGATTTCACCACTTTCCAAATGTACTGCTACCCCATCTTTAATAACTGACTCTAGCAGTTTCCCCACTACCGATGTTAGACTAACTGGTCTGTAATTCCCCACTTTCTCTCTCCCTCCTTTTTTTTAAAAAGTGGGGTTACATTAGCTACCCTCCAATCCTCAGGAACTACTCCAGAATCTAAGGAGTTTTGAAAAATATCACTAATGCATCCACTATTTCTGTGGCTACTTCCTTGAGTACTCTGGGATGCAGACTATCCGACCCTGGTGATTTATCGGCCTTTAATCCATTCAATTTACCCAACACCACTTCTCGGCTAACCTGGATTTCACTTAGTTCTTCCACCTTATTTGACCGCCGGTCCCCTGCTATCTCCGACAGATTATTTATGTCTTCCTTAGTGAAGACAGAACCAAAGTAGTTATTCAATTGGTCTGCCATGTCCTTGTTCCCATTACTCAATGGGATTGCATCTTAACAGGTTGGGGACCAGCATTCTGGCCGGCAGGTTTGCCACAGCTACACAGATGGTTTTAAACTGAATAAGGGGGTTGGGGTATCAAATGGGATAGTCGAGGACGGAGTTAAAGGGAAAGAGAGTAAAGGGATGGTTAATGACCCCAGAATTAACGGGAAAGAAAGCTCATAAAGGGATAGGAGAGTATGGCCAAGTGTAATAGGGATCGATGTGAAAGGGACCACTTGTCAACATAATTGTATAAGGAGTAAGAGTGTTGTAAAAACAAGCCTGAAGGCTTTGTGTCTCAATGCGAGGAGCATTCGTAATAAGGTGGATGAGTTGAAGGTGTAGATAGCGATTAATGACTATGCTATAGTTGGGATCACGGAGACATGGCTCCAGGGTGACCAAGGCTGGGAGCTGAACATCCAGGGATATAGAAACATAGAAACATAGAAACATAGAAAATAGGTGCAGGAGTAGGCCATTCAGCCCTTCGAGCCTGCACCGCCATTCAATGTGATCATGGCTGATCATCCAACTCACTATCCCGTACCTGCCTTCTCTCCATACCCCCTGATCCCTTTAGCCACAAGTGCCACATCTAACGCCCTCTTAAATATAGCCAATGAACTGGCCTCAACTACCTTCTGTAGCAGAGAATTCCAGAGACTCACCACTCGGTTATTCAGTATTCAGGAGGGAAAAACGAAAAGGAAAAGGAGGTGGGGTAGCGTTGCTGGTGAGAGAGGAGATTAATGCAATAGAAAGGAAGGACATTAGCGTGGAGGATGTGGAATCGATATGGGTAGAGCTGCGAAACTCTAAGGGGCAGAAAACGCTAGTGAGAGCTGTGTACAGGCCACCTAACAGTAGTATTGGAGTTGGGGATGGCATCAAACAGGAAATTAGAAATGCGTGCAACAAGGGTAACACGGTTATAATGGGTGACTTCAATCTGCATGTAGATTGGGTGAATCAAATTGGCAGGGGTGCTGAGGAAGAGGATTTCTTGGAATGTATGCGGGATAGTTTTCTCAACCAACATGTGGAGGAACCAACGAGAGAGCAGGCTATTCTAGACTGGGTATTGAGTAATGAGGAAGGGTTAGTTAGCAGTCTTGTTGTGCATGGCCCCTTGGGCAAGAGTGACCATAATATGGTTGAGTTCTTCATTAGGATGGAGAGTGACAAAATTAAGTCAGAAACAAGGGTTCTGAACTTGAACAAAGGTAACCTTTGAAGGTATGAGATGTGAATTGGCCAAGATAGACTGGCAGGTGATTGTTAAAGGGTTGACAGTGGATGTACAATGGAAGGTATTTAAAGACAGCATGGATGAAGTACAAAAATTGTTCATACCAGTTTGGCAAAAGAATAAATCGGGGAAGGTGGTGCAACCATGGATAACAAGGGAAATCAGGGATATTATAAAAACAAAAGATGAGGCATACAAATTTGCCAGAAAAAACAGCCTACTGGAGGACTGGGAGAAATTCAGAATCCAGCAGAGGAGGACAAAGGGCTTAATTAGGAAAGGGAAAATAGATTATGAAAGGAAACTGGCAGGGAACATAAAAACTTACTGCAAAAGTTTTTATAGATATGTGAAGAGAAAGAGACTAGTTAAAACAAATGTTGATCCCTTGCAGTCAGAAACAGGTGAATTCATCATGGGGAACAAGGACATGGCAGACCAATTGAATAACTACTTTGGTTCTGTCTTCACTAAGGAAGACATAATTAATCTGCCGGAAATAGCAGTGGAACGGGGGTCAATTAAGATGGATTAGCCAGGAGGTGGTGTTGGGTAAATTGAACGGATTGAAGGCCGATAAATCCCCAGGGTCAGATAGTCTGCATCCCAGAGTACTCAAGGAGGTAGCCACAGAAATAGTGGATGCATTAGTGATAATTTTTCAAAATTCCTTAGATTCTGGAGTAGTTCCTGAGGATTGGAGGGTAGCTAATGTAACCCCACTTTTTAAAAAAAGGAGGGAGAGAGAAAGCGGGGAATTACAGACCAGTTAGTCTAACATCGGTAGTGGGGAAACTGCTAGAGTCAGTTAATAAAGATGGGGTAGCAGTACATTTGGAAAGTGGTGAAATCATTAGACAAAGTCAGCATGGATTTACGAAAGGTAAATCATGTCTGACAAATCTGATAGAATTTTTCGAGGATGTAACTAGTAGAGTGGATAAGGGAGAACCAGTGGATGTGTTATATCTAGACTTTCAGAAGGCTTTCAACAAGGTCCCGCATAAGAGATCAGCATACAAACTTAAAGCACACGGTATTGGTGGTTCAGTATCGATGTGGATAGAGAACTGGCTATCAGACAGGAGGCAAAGGGTAGGAGTAAACGGGTCCTTTTCAGAATGGCAGGCAGTGACTAGTGGGGTGCTGCAAGGCTCAGCACTGGGACCCCAGCTATTTACAATATATATTAATGATTTGGACGAGGGAATTCAATGCAACATCTCCACATTTGCAGATGACACCAAGCTGGGGGGTATAGTTAGGTGTGAGGAGGATGCTTGGAGGCTGCAGGGTGATTTGGATAGGCTGAGTGAATGGGCAGATGCATGGCAGATGCAGTATAATGTGGGTAAATGTGAGGTTATCCACTTTGGTGGCAAAAACATGAGGGTAGACTATTATCTGAATGGTGGCAGATTAGGAAAAGGGGAGATGCAATGAGACCTGGGTGTCATGGTACACCAGTCATTGAAAGTAGGCATGCAGGTGCAGCAGGTAAGTGAAGAAAGCAAATGGTATGTTAGCATTCATAGCAAAAGGATTTGAGTATAGGAGCAGGGAGGTTCTACTGCAGTTGTACATGATTTTGGTGAGGCCACACCTGGAGTATTGTGTACAGTTTTGGTCTCCAAATCTGAAGAAAGACATCCTTGCCATAGAGGGGGTACAGAGAAGATTCACCAGACTGATTCCTGGGATGTCAAGACTTTCATATGAGGAAAGATTGGATAGACTCGGCTTGTACTCGCTGGAATTTAGAAGATTGAGGGGGGATCTTATAGAAACTTACAAAATTCTTAAGTGGTTGGACAAGCTAGATGCTGGAAGATTGTTCCCGATGTTGGGGGAGTCCAGAACAAGGGGTCACAGTCTAAGGATAAGGGGGAATTCCTTTAGGACCGAGTTGAGGAAAACATTCTTTACACAGAGAGTGGTGAGTCTCTGGAATTCTCTGCCACAGAAGGTAGTTGAGGCCAGTTCATTGGCTATATTTAAGAGGGCGTTAGATGTGGCACTTGTGGCTAAAGGGATCAGGGGGTATGGAGAGAAGGCAGGTACGGGATACTGAGTTGGATGATCAGCCATGATTGCATTGAACGGCGGTGCAGGCTCGAAGGGCCGAATGGCCTACTCCTGCACCTATTTTTCTATGTTTCTATGTTTCCCCATGATCAAGTCACCTGTTTCTGACTGCAAGGGAGCGACATTTGTTTTAACTACTCTCTTTCTCTTCACATATCTATAAAGACTTTTGCAGTCAGTTTTCATGTTCCCTGCCAGTTTTCTTTCATAATCTATTTTCCCTTTCCTAATTAAACCATGTCCTCCTCTGCTGAAATCCGAATTTCTCCCAGTCCTCTGGTAGGCTGCTTGTTCTGGCTAATTTGTATGCTTCATCTTTTGTTTTTATACTATCCCTGATTCCCCTTGTTATCCATGGATGCACTACCTGCCCTGATTTATTCTTTTGCCAAACTGGGAAGAAGGATATGGAGGGATTGATAATATTGATAATATTGTTATGTCGGAGCAATTCCCTGACCAACGGGGTTTAGAACGGATTCCCCATAGTTTGTTTGTAGGGAAATGCCTACTCCACCTTTGGTATTAAATCCACATTAGGTGTAAATGTCCCCCTGACCACAGACGTCTTTCAGACTTTGATGCAGCCTGATTCAACGGCAGCTCAGAGACCTATATTAAAGGTTCAAAAAAGGGAAATAAGGATGGAAGAAGACAAGGAGGAGGAAGACTGCAAAGCTAGGATAGATCTCCCGTTCCGAGAACCGATGTTTCCTCAGTTTTGCTGGAGAGGTTATAGAGCTGTCCGGCCCGATCAATGCAACAACTGGGAGGGATTTGGACATTGACAATGGACAATAGAGAATAGGTGCAGGAGTAGGCCATTTGGCCCTTCGAGCCAGCACCGCCATTCAATGTGATCATGGCTGATCATCCCCAATCAGTACCCCGTTACTGCCTTCTCCCCATATCCCCTGACTCTGCTATTTTTAACAGCCCTATCTATTGAAAACATCCAGAGAACCTGCCTCCACCGCCCTCTGAGGCAGAGAATTCTCCAGACTCACCGCTCTCTGTGAGTCGGAGTCGGTCGTGTCCTGTGAGAGAGTACTATCGAGAAGGAAGAGGGCAAAGAAGAGGGCCACAGGGATTCAGAAACCAGTGGATTCCAAGTGGTTACCGGGACTCTTGGGACCCCGAGGGTAGAGGACGAGGACACTAGCAAGGAGATCGGGGACAGGGACATTTTGGCAATTAAACCCATTTTGTTAGCCCTAACCTGCCAGTCAGTTAATACCACCTATTAAATTTGAAGGCGTCTACACATGGCCTGAGAAACAGCAGTACAAACCAGAAACAACATCACCCCTTCCAAGTTCTAGGAGGTGACACAAAGAATCTAATTCTTGAGAAACCCTCACTGAAAGGAAGAAGTAAGAAACATAGAAGCTGGCGTGCGAAGGAATGGTAACTAAGGAATGGAAATGGCACTAGGGAGAGAAGAAACAAACTTATTGTGCAGAAGGAATGGAAGTGGGGAAAGAAGATATTTTTACTAACGTGTTACTGAGTTTGTGCCTGCAGGACAGTACAATCGACTATCTGGGGAGTGAGGTAAAGAATACACAAACCTCTTGAGAATGGGCAGAAGACAGCAAAGATAATGTAGCTCCCCAGAAACAGGAATCAACTAGCAGGAGGAAATAATACTGTCCTGCCCCTTTAAAACTAATTTGGGAAGGCCAACACACAGTCAGAACTCCTCAGTATCCCTACTCCCTTGAAACTGACACCAGAAAAGAAGAAGAAGAAACCCCACCCTCGTGCCTAACTTTAATATCATCTAGCTTTTGAAGAAAGAAAAGGAAGGAAAGTAAAGGACACTATCTAGTCTTCCCTAAAGAAACAACACCAACAACCTATAACAACTATTGCAACAAATTCCTCTTTAAAAATAACTGGATTTGAATTAAAAATATTCCTCTCTAGTTTTGGGTAAAATACCTAATTTGCTTCTAAATTATGATAATTAGAAATAAATTTATGAAATTTTGGATTTGGTTTCGAAATTGTATGGTGGTGAATTGGAGGGACTTTAAATTTTGAGATTTCGAACAGACTTGGGGAATATGGCTTAGGAATATTTGGAGTTTGATTATTAATTGATATTGTTATTATCTCATCCCCAGACAGGCAGCCAAAGATGGGAAGGATTATTCAGAGAACATCAGGAAGGATGGAACTTGGGAAGATCTGGTAACATGGAAATTATTCAGGGAATATGAGAGTTGGAATTAAAATTGGAAGTAAAATTGGAATTGAAATTGGAATTGAAATTAAAATTGGAGTTGGAATTGGAAATGGTCAAAAGAGGAACTGTGAGCAGCAGGACTTCCCTTTAAGAGACTGGACTAGAAATTATTCAGTAGTTAAGAATGTATAAGCGAGAAACCCTAGACTGAGAATGGAGCAACATAGTAAAGAGTCAACATAGTAAAGAGCCAACATGGTAAAGAGCAACATGGTAAGGAGACATGCATAGTAAAGAAGAAGTACTGGAGGATGGACCTCGTGAATTAGAGTGATAAACTTGAATGGGTGTAGGAATAGCAGAGCTGATGCATATTTAAATTGTTCAACCCTTGATGGTAAAGCGGCTTCTATTATCACGGTGGAAAGAAATTGTCACTGGAATTGTAACTCTTAATTGGATTTGTGATAGAATTGACAACATATGGAAATTGATTGTTTAAATTTGAACAGATGGGAATTCCACAGGAATTGGAATGGGATTGTGACATTGGCCACAATGCTGAGGAATGAGAAGGATGAGGTGGACACTGAAATTTAAAATATTAAATTGAAGGCTGAGACTGAATTTGGTTGAATTGGAACATTTTTCATGGTTTGCTTTAAATTAGAGTCACGCCTGTTAGGAAATCTGGACTGAACCCAGCTGAAAGTTATATGAAAACCCATCATCAGATATACATATTATAACATCGTGTGAATATGGAGAGTGTTGATTAGTGTTGATCTTAGGATAGTAAAGAGTAAGGGAATAGAATAGGAATAGGACAATGATAGAGTATAATATAATTGGTTATTGAAATGGAACAAAATGGCAGAATCATATTGAATGTATGGGAAAGCATGAGTGCTTGATGGTAAATTTTTCAGGAATTATAGATTATAGGTTCGACTATGGAAAGGGATGGAATAATGGGCAACAACACGGATGGAGGGAATTCGCGCCCACGAAAACTCGGGAGGTGAAGACTCATCAAACAGAAATTGTGCAGTTATGCCCACAAAAACACGGGAAGTTTGATAAGATTCTGGGAAGAAACATGATCATCTTGTGTTGCTGATAGATGGGAAATGTAATGGACACACATATATATCTGTTTAGCAGATTATTGGACTATTTGGTTATCATAAATTATGGGTTATTGCATATGATAAAAAAAGGAAGGAATGTTATTCCTGGCCAGATTGGAAAGGCTAGGACTCTAAAATTGGGGATAGGCTTAAAGGCTGCTGGGAGATTTGGTCAATTTGAAAGTGCTCTCTGTGGAACTGGGACAAGCTGCAGAGTGGTGTCAGTTTGTCTAGAGCCTAGATCCAAGCTGCAGGAAGGGATTGTGAACTTCTGCAGACCCTGTCAATTAGGTGCAAAATGCAGAATGGATTGGTTGAATGCAAATGAGACATACACTTTGTAAATAATTGTAAATAATGTTGCAAAGCTTTACTTGACTGAATGTTGATTGGATGAGGTGCTGAGCCTTGTCTGGTGTTCTTGCATATCAGGGTAAATGTTGCAAGGTTCGCTTCCTCTGAGAAACACTGTTTGAATGCAATGTATTAGCCACTGTATTATTGGGTTAGGTAAATGTCTGTTATGTATGGGGTTAATCTATATCTGTAATTGGTTTGTAAAGAGACCACCCCCATGTGGTTCGGCCCCTCCAGTTCGGGGGACCTATAAAAGTCTGCTGCCACAAGGTCCTGCGTCGATCTTCTGGGAGAGCGCTTAGGACTGCATGACCTTCTGGAGTGTCTCTGTTTGAGCCAGGCCTAGAGGGCTGGATCAGGCAGATACGAGGATCAAACCCGTGGTGGTTAGGTATAGTAATTGAACTGTAATTGTGTTTTGTCAAAATAAAGATTAGTTGCGCAAGTGCTTGATTCAGTGGTTTTTGACTGAAACTAGACTTGGGGAAGCTTAGAACGAGCTATTTACAGGAATATAGGATGAAAAAATTGGACAAGTGTAGGGTTTATGTAAATAGATGGTTGATCGTTGACCCAGGCTTGTTAGGCCAAAATACATGTTTTCAGGCTGTATGACTTCGTAACATATATGTAAGGAATTGGTGTTTGGTTGCATTATTGTGAAATTCCAATAGAGCCACCATTAAATTCAGTGGGAAGATTTCCCACACATGAGATATCTCACACAAGTCGATACATGGAATAATGTATTGGCAATACATTATTCCAACAGAGTCATTGGACTTTCAAAGTGGGGTCTGATTAAATAAGTGCTATGCAAGCATTGCCTTATCTAACTTTATTCAGTTGCTAATGCTAGCATTGGTTTATTAAAGTCTTAGGATAAGGAAAACTGTACATTACCATATTTTAAATCTACTTATTTTGGGATGAAGTACTTTTACTCTGATAATCTATAATTGCCATGACTACCATTCTGATGAGGAGGAGCTTTGAGGTTGAATTGAAGACCTACCCAGCAGGGTTAGGTAATTAATTTATTGCTCTTTACAGTCATCTACACCTCTGATCAGAGACAAATAGCAACTGCAGAGTTTGTGTAGGACTGAGTCTGTCTTTTGGTATTGAAATGTGGTTGCAAAGTTTAACAGCAATGTTCTTGCTCATCAGAACCCAGCAATTGGGATTGTGTAGGATTAATGTAAACAGATGATTGATAGTGCAAACCTGATGGGTTGAAGGACCATATCACTTCCAGGCTGCATGACTGTGACTTAGAGTCTTAGAGTCATACAGTGTGGAAACAGGCCTTTTGGCCCAACCTGCCCACAACAGCCGACATGTCCAAGCTACACTGGTCCCACCTGCCTGTGTTTGGCCCATATCCCTCCAAACCAGTCATATCCATGTACCTGTCTAACAGTTTCTTCAACGTTGGGATTGTCCCTGCCTCAATGACCTCCCATGGCAGCTTGTTCCATACACCCACCACCCTCTGTGTGAAAAAGTCACCTTTGTATGACTCCATAACATATATGCAAAGAATTAATTTGTTTGTGGAATTGTTGTAAAGCACTTATTTATTATAAAGTGATGTAAGTAAAAGTGCAAAATATTGCATGTCCAGCCGTAAATACTGGCATTTAAGAGGCTTTTAGTTAGGCTCATGGAGGCAGAGGAGATTAATTTAACTTGGCATCATGTTCAGCATGAACATTGTAGGTCAAAGGGCCTGTTTCTGGGCTGCATTGTTTTATTCTATGTAAATGCCAAGATGGAAACATTTTGCTATGGCAGTATATTGCAGATATGGGTGAAAGTGAAATTGCTCAGTAAATCTACCCCTTTTTCCTACCTCACCATCCTGGTCTCCCTCATGGTTGTTACACCGTGTCCAATTTCCCATAATTCGCCTTGTGTTGTGGCTGTGCCCCATCCCTGACCATGTCAGCAGGGCTGCTCCCCAACCCCCAATCACCCTCATACATCCTGGCAAACATCCTCCTCCTGTCTCAATATTTGTATTGTGGTTTGTGGGTTTGTGGCTTAGTGTGGGACCCACCTCCAGTCCCTCTTGCACCTCATGGGCTTTCTCTTGAGAGGTTCATCTGCCAGCCCTCCAACACCTCTGTATGGCTGAGCCTTCACTGTTTCCTGTGCTCCAAGTGGTTCCTGGGCCTCAGAGTGGTTTTGTCAGACGGTTAGATAATACATCCCAAAGAATCATCTTATCATTCTATGTTAATTCTTCCAATTCCTGATACTATGTGCACAAGGGCTGAACACAAAATTTACCAAATTAATTTACCTCAGTCAAAGGCCTGTCTCAGAGGCAGAGAGGATTACTTACTGAACACAGCTCTGCTTGTTGCTTTGAGCCAATCAAGTATCTTGGCTTCTTGCCCTAATGTGCACATGGTATTTATTAAATTCTAGTTTTCTTTTGTTAACTGACTAGGTTCACATTTATACTTTTAGCACATTGATTTTATGTATTCATTGTTCTTTAGATCCTAAAGAGCCTCTGGGAATTTAAGCAATTAGATGCATTGATCACTGAACAATTACTAGAAAAATAATTCTGTACATGTAGGGCCAGGTGTAATTCAATACTTTTATTAACCATCACATACATAATCTGAGATTTACAATTGAATTGTCAGTCCAACAGGTTGTGATTGACAGAACAAATCTTTTTTTTTTAAACTAATGTTTGCGAGATGGTTTTATTTCTATGAAATCTCACTTTGGATTCTCACCAAGAATCAGAAACCATCAAAGGGCAAGTGAATGCTTCTTTCTTAATATTGGTAATTTATTTATTATTTGACGCAGTTTTGAAAATGAATGCTAATTTGTAATGGGTTAAGGGAATTTCACTGCAATCTCTACTGCGATATTTCCAGAATGTTTTATTGTGCTTGGAGCTGGACAAGCTTGATTCTTGCAGAGGGCTTGGTTTATCACAAGCCTTAATGTAAATTTAATTTATAACTAGCCTACATGGGAATTTAATTCACCTCACAATGAATTTACGCTGCATCATGTTTAGATTTTAAGATACTGCATGGACAATAGACAATAGGCAAAGGCCTTTCAGCCCACCGAATCCACGCCGACAAGCGATCACCCCATATACTAGCGCTACACTACACATTATTGGGAATTTACAATTTTACCTAAGCCAATTAACCATCAATCCTGCATTTCTTTAGAGTGTGGGAGGAAACCAGAGCACACATAGCTAAAAGCTCACATAGTCACAGGGAATATATACAAACTGTGTACAGACAGTACCGACAGTGAGAATCGAACCCGGGTCTTGTAAGTCAGTAACTCTCCCGCTGAGTCAATGTTGTCAATTGCCAGGGATGGAAAAGGAATAACTCGGACATTGAGAAGACAATTTTGAAATATGAAAGAAAACAGTCTCAAGAGGTGTTATTGAGATCAGCGATTTCCATTAACGATCTCGCATTCATGTTTTGTTTACAGTGGAAAGTACAAGCCTCTGGATAAACGAGCTATTTGACTACTCTTGTAAATAAAAATTACACACTCATTGAACCAAAAGCCCTTCTTTCCACCAATCAACTATAATGTACACTTTCTCAAGTATCTTGTGAGGCCCTTCTTGTACCCAGCTTTGGCGCTCTGCAGAGTCGAAGAAGAATGAGACGGTATGCTGTATTGATTTGAATGGAATATTTTTTTCTCTATTTAAAATATACCATCATGGTGCTATGTAAGAATGCAAAGACAGAATCTTTTTCCAAACTTCAATATTTAGTGGCAGTCTTGCTCTATTCCTAAAGCAGAAAGTTGCATCAATAACGAGAGAACTCTGTAGCAAACTGAATTATATTGGTCCTGGTGGAAATTTCCATTTGTGTTACAAGCCAAATACTGTACAAATCTGTTAAGTTAACACCAGGTCAGCACAATCTGTTGCTTGTAGCCAAAGGCTCATTTCCAAGTTGGCGCTGAACCTATTTGATATGCAACTGCCAATGTTCCTAATACCAATCCCCAATACCACTGCAAACAGCAAGTAACTAATTTCATTCAGCACTGTATTTTAATCACTGCTGTGAGAATATGAGACCACCTACTCAAAAATATTCTCGAGCTGGTTGTACATTTGAATGATTCACAAATGACAGTGCAGCTAATTTTAGAATCCCAACTTTTACCTGGCTGCCTGCAGTTGTATTTCTGTTTGGTCAGCATTAGTTAAGAAGAAGACCTATTCATCATTTTCAGTACTGTGCTTTGAGTTATGAATGCAATTTGTCTGATCCAGAACAATGAATGTAATTGAATAATTTTCCGTTAGATTCCTCTGTCCCCTCAACCCCCCTTCCCATTCTCTACCTAGCACCATCAGCTTAGCATGACAGAAGTGCAAATCAAACATTTATTACAAAGCCAACGTTTACATGGAATACACTACACAAAATATAAATTGATGGAAGTTTGAAACCTGCAGGATCTGTTCATGCACACGCTGGAGAATGGCCTGAGGTTGGCTTATTTCACTTTTCGGCGGCAAGTGTCATTGGTGATATCGCCCAGGCTTGTTATCTGTCAAATAAGAAAAGCTGCAAATCTGCATTTTAATTACACAGGCGAGCTAAGGGTGGAAAAATATAATTTTTTTTGCTGGTTTGAATCTGTCAGAGCATGCCCTAGATTTTGCAAAGCACGACAGTAACTGCAAACTGATAAATAACTTTTGTTTGTATGTGAAAGTAAAATGGTACACTTTTATTTCAAGGATTACAAGGATTCAAGGATTTTTTATATTGACTACAAATGGGCTTGTCCATCACATAGAATAAAACAGTTTAATGGGAAAAAGTATACCAACTGCAGAACTTTTCTTTGCAGTTGCATGAGACAGTAAGCATCACCAATGTTTCCCTTTGGAAAGTGTTTTTGTCATAAATGGTATTGGTTTATTGTCTATTGGTATTATCACATGTACTGAGATAAAATGAAAAACAGTTCAATCATTCCATGTATTATGGGCCTGTCCCACATAGGCGATTTTTTAGGCGACTACAGGCGACAAGGCTGTCACCACATGGTCACCGGGGTGTCGCCTGTATGGTTTCCTCAGTCACTCTTTGCGCGACTGAGGAGACCGTACAGGCGACACCCTGGTGACCAGATATTTTTTCTGGCCGCCGCTAGATTTTGAAATGTTCAAAACCTTTCGGGGACAGTCGATCGTAGCCTGACGTAGGTGCTGTCACCAGGATGACGTAGGTTGTCGCCAGGATGACGTAGGTTGTCTCTGGTGCTGATGTCGGTGAATTCTGTTGGCAACTACCTACGTCAACCGGCCACAGATACCGGCGACTGAAGTGTCTAACCTTGTCGTAGCTTGTGGTGGGTGGATGTAGGTGTCGTAGGTGTGGTCGTAGGTAGACGTCCTAATGGGTCGCCGGTTGTCGATAGCTTATCGTAGCTTGACATCGACTAGGAGGTAGGTTGTTGGAAACATTGTCGTAGACATTGTCTTAGGGGGGTACAGTCACCGGTTTTTCGGCGACCTGCTACGACTATGACAGTCATCGGCAGTTGCTGAAAAAATCACCCAAGTGGGACAGGCCCATTAGTACAATCAAGCCATTCACAAATACTACAGGTAGTGCAGCAAAAAACAGTGCAGAATATAGTGTTACAATGTGATAACGTTAATGCTCCAGAGAAAATATAGATAAAAGAAGAGTCCAAGAGGTTAATTGAACTTAAATGATGTCACTGTAGCTCGATGCATTCCTGTATTAATTTCTTCAGGATCATGTATTTCTGGAAATGTGCAACATCTGACTGTGTTCACACCTGCCTATTGCCCAGTATCAAGGCTCAGTTTGAAATTATCAAGGAAGATATTGTGTTAACCTTTGAAGTGCAGTGTTTCTCCAGCAATCCTTTTGATGCTAAATTAGGAAGTTATTTTACATTCTTCAAAATATAGGTTCCCATTCAATGAGTTTAGTTTATTAATCTGCACCAAGATACAGTGAAAAGCTTTTTTGTTGAATGCTATCCAGTCAGCGAAAAGATTATATACAGTGCCCTCCACAATGTTTGGGACAAAGACCCATCATTTATTTAGTTGCCTCTGTGCTCCACAATTTGAGATTTGAAATAGGAAAAATCACATGTGGTTAAAGTGCATATTATCAGATTTTAATAAAGGCCATTTTTATACATTTTGGTTGCACCATGTAGAAATTACAGCGGTGTTTATACAAAGTCCCCGCCATTTCAAGACACTATAATGTTTGGGATACAGCAATGCATGTAAATGAAAGTAGTCATGTTTACTATTTTGTTGCATATCCTTTGCATGCAATGACTGTTTGGTCTGCGGTTCATGGACATCACCAGCAACTGGGTGACTTCTCTGGCGAAGCTCTGCCAGGCCTGTATTGCAGCCATATTTAGCTTATGCCTGTTTTGGGAGCTAGTCCCCTTCAGTTTTCTCTTCAGTATATAAAAGTCATGATCAATTGGGTTCAAATCGGGTGATTGACTTGGCCACTCAAGACTCAACCATTTTATAGCTTTGAAAAACTCCTTTGTTGCTTTAGCAGTATGTTTGGGATCATTGTCTTGCTGTAGAATGAACTGCTGGCCAATGAGTTTTGAGGCATTTGTTTGAACATGAGCAGATAGAATGTGTCTATACACTTCAGAATTCATTATGTTACTACCATCAGCAGTTTATTCATCAATGAAGAAAAGTAACCCAGTACCTTCAGCAGCCATATATGCCCAGGCCATAACACCCCCACCACTATGTTTCACACATGAGGTGGTTTGCTTTGGATCTTAGGCAGTTCCTTTTCTTCTCCATACTTTGCTCTTGCTGTCACTGTGATATAAGTTAATCTTCATCTCATCTGTCCACAAGACCTTTTTCCAGAACTTGCTCTTTTAAGTTCTTCTTGGCAAACTGTAACCTGGCCATCCTATTTTTGCGGCTAACCAGTGGTTTGCATCTTGCAGTGTAGCCTCTGTATTTTGTTGATGAAGTCTTCTGCGGACAGTGGTCATTGACAAATCCACATCTGACTGCAGAAGAATGTTTCTGATCAGCCGCACAGGTATTTGGGAATTTTTCTTTATTATAGAGAGAATTCTTCTGATGGTATGCACTACGTTCACAACACTTCAATTTCTTGCAGTCTTGGATGGAGCTGTTCCCAAACCATGCTAAGATGCACCCTGATACAATGCTTTCTATGGCACATCTTTAGAAATTGTGGGGGTGTTTGGGGACATGCCAAACTTCCTAAGCCTTTTAAGAAAGTAAAGGCATTGGTGTGCTTTCTTGGTCATTGTGCAATGTGGCTGGTCCAGAACATATTTCTGGTGATATTTACTGCTGGAAACATGAAACTTTCAACCATCCCGACTTCAACATGTCAATGTATACCAGGGTATTTGTACTGCTCTGCTTCCTGAAGTCGATCACAGTCGCCCTTGTTTTGCAGACGTTGAGGGAAATTGCCTTAACGATTGAAAAACAGCAAATGTCGCCTTAGCAGGCTGGGCAACATCAGTGAGAATGAGTAGAAAAAATATTTTAATGACACTTTAGAAGATTTTTAATATTCGTAATTAATTTTTTTAATTAATCCTAAGCCTCCATCTGATGCCACAACAATACCACGGTATTGTGGAGTAGCGGAGTTAGATAAAAATCACATGTCCATGCACTAGAAATCTGAAATTAAAACAAAAAATGCTATGGGTGGGACAGTGGTTGAGCTGGTAGAGCTGCTGCCTCACAGCGCAAGAGACCTGGGTTCAATCCTGATCTTGGTTGGTTTGTGTATGAAGTTTTCACGTTCTCCCTGTGATCATGTGGGTTTCCTCCGTGTACTCTGGTTTCATATGTTCGTGTGATAGGATCAGAATTAGGCCACTTGGCCCTTCAAGTCTACTCCACCATTCAATCATGGCTGATCTATCTCTACCTCCGAATCCCATTCTCCTGCCTTCTCCCCATAACCTCTGACACCTGTATTAATCAAGAATCTATCTATCTCTGCCTTAAACATATCCACTGACCTGGCCTCCACAGCTTTCTGTGGCAAAGAATTCCACAGGTTCACCACCCTCTGATTAAAGAAGTTCCTCCTCATCTCCTTCCTAAAAGAACGTCTTTTAATCCTGAGGCCATGACCTCTAGTCCCATACCCTCCCACTCGTGGAAACATTATCTCCACTTCTACTCTATCCAAGCCTCCCACCTCTCACAAACATGTGGATTTGTAGATTAATTGGATACTGTAAATTGTCCTTCATATGTAGGAAATGCAAAAGTTAGATAACATAGAGTATGTGTGAATGAATGATCAATGGACAGCATGGCCTCAGTGGGCCGATTGGCCTGTTTCCATGCTGTATCTTTAAAACTAAAAAAAACTAAAGATACATTATCAGGAGGTCAGGCTGCACCCATGCAGTGAGAAACATTTAACCATTAAGGTCAATGAATGTCACCCAGACATGAAATTGCAGAGAATGGGGAAAAGCAGAGAGAACAAAAGGAATATAGTTGATGGCATTGAGACCAAGAGAGCCTGAAATAAATAATAGGCCTGTCACACATAGGCAACGTCTTAGGCGATGATGCAGTCACCACATGTTGGCGAGTGGTTGCCGGGGAGTCGCCTTCATGGTCGTGAGGAGTTCCTGCATTCTGGGAACTAGTCGCGGCCTCATTATGGTCGGCGTGAATTTTTGAACATGTTAAAAAATTAGCGGCGACTAGAATGAAACCGGCATGGAGAGTAGCAAGAATTCTTGAGCCGTAAGTGGGTTGCTATGAGGTCCTAGTGGGTTGCCAGGAGGTCGAAAGTTCTCGTAGGTTGTAGCCGGTGCTGACAGGTGAATCTCATTGGGTCATTGGGAAAAAAAAGGCAAGCAGTAGTTTTCAGAACCAGTAATGTTAATGTCCACCGAGCTTCACAGCCGTGTATCTCTGCCTTCTTTAAAGTTGTCTCCATTCCTTCTCCTCCCTCTTCCCCCCCCCCCCCCCACCCTCATTTAAAGGACTTACCATACACTGTGCTTTATCCGTCTTTTTACAGCGGCAACCTTCCTGTTCATCACGGTGTGTGTCTGTATCACCTTGGCTTTGCACCGTGTGAATTTTTTAGACAGGGCAAGCGGGAGAAGCGCTGTCTTAAAAATTCACACGGGCTGGTGAAGGAAACAATGTGTTTGTGTGTGTGTGGGTTCCACTCTGACAGTCGCCGTTCTAGTTCCCGGTTTTTCAGGTGAGAGCCGGCTACTTGACAGCGGCCGACAGTCCGCTGAAAAATCGCCTAAGTGGGACAGGCCCATAAGGGATGAAGATTTGTTAAGTGCAAGTATCTAAAGGAGATATACGTAGAAAGAGACAAGCAAAAACAGAGGAGCAAGTGCATTTGTTTACACTCTATACCATGTTTCACAAGTCTAATACTTTTATCAGTTCTCCCCCCGGGTCAGAAGGTGGAAGACTGTTTCCCCTCAACCGCTTGAGGAGGTCTTCAGCATCTTGTATGCTAGCTGTTGGTTGGTCTCCTTCTCTCACTTGCTAAAGTTTTTGTTTCAAATATATATTTCCATTCAACACCCAGATCAAGCTCAGTTGACTGAAATAAGGTATGTGTTGTAGAATCGACAAACAGAAATGATGGCAGGATGTTGTGATCAACAATGAGCACTGTTTGCTTCCCACAACCACTGAAGTAAATTTAACCTTTGTTGGTTGGAGGATTCCTTCTCATTGAAACACAGAAAATAGGTGCAGGAGTAGGCCATTCAGCCCTTCAAACCATCATTGCCATTCAATATGATCATGCCTGATCATCCTAAATCAGTACCCTGTTCCTGTTTTCTCCCCATATCTCTTGATTCGGATAGCCCTAAGAGCTATATTTAACTTTCTCTTGAAAACATGAAGTGAATTGGCCTGCACTGCCTTCTGTGGCAAAGAATTCCACAGTTTCACAACTCTCTCGGTGAAAAAGTTTTTCCTCCTCTCTGACCTTATTGGCTTACAATTATTCTTAAACCTGGTTCTGGACTCTCCCAACATCAGGAACATTTTTCCTGCATCTAGCCTGTCCAATTTTATATGTTTCAGTAAGATTCCCTCTCATTCTTCTTAATTCCAGTGAATATAAGTCCAGTCGATCCATTCTTTCCTCATATGTCAGTCCCGCCATGCCAGGAATTAACCCGGTGAACCTACGGTAAAATACGCTGCACATCCCTCAATAGCAAGAATGTTCTTTTCAAATTAGGAGACCAAAACTGTACACAATATTCCAGGTGTGGTCTCACCAGGGCCCTGTGCAACTGCAGTAGGACAACCTTGTTCCCATATTCAAATCCTCTCGCTATGAAAATTGAAGCAAATCAAAGCCCAGGGATGACTGGGTTAACGTGTGAGGAGCATTTGATAGCTCTGGACCTGTAGTCACTGGGGTTTAGAAGGATTAGAAGCATTGAAACCTATCAAATAATGAAAGGCATAGATAGAAACAGAAAAATAAGTGCAGGAGTAGAACATTTGGCCCTTTGAGCCAGCATTGCCACTCAATATAATCATGGATGACCATCTAAAATCAGTACCTCGTTCCTGCTTTTTCCCTATATCCCTTGATTCATTTAGCCCTTAGAGCTAAGCCTAATTCTCTCTTGAAAACATCCTGTGAATTGGAGTCCACTGCCTTCTGTGGCAGAAATCTCAATTCCTTGGGTGAAAATGTTTTTCCTCATCTCAGTCCTAAATGGCTTACCGTTTATTCTTAAACTGTGACCCCTGGTTCTGGACTCCCCCAACATCGGGTGCATTTTTCCTGCATCTTGCCTGTCCAATCCTTTAAGAATTTTATATCTTTTTATAAGATGCCCTCTCATCCTTCTAAATTCCAGTGAATACAAGCCCAGTCGATCCATTATTTCATCATACGTCAGTCCCGCTACCCGGGGAATTAACCTGGTGTACCTAAGCTGCACTCCCTCAATAGCACTAATGTCTTTCCTCAAATTAGGAGACCAAACTTTCACACAATACTCCAGGTGCGGTCTCACCGGGGCACCTACAACTGCAGTAAGACCTCCTTGATCCTAAACTCAAATCCTCCCACAATGAAGGCATACATGCCATTAGCTTTCTTCATTGCCTGCTGTACCTGCATGCTTACTTTCAGTGACTAATGTATTAGCACACCCAGGTCTCGTTGCAACTCCCCTTTTCCTTATCTGACACCATTCAGATAATAATCTGCCTTCCTGTTCTTGCCGCCAAAGTCGATAACCTCACATTTGTCCACATTATACTGCATCTGCCATGCATCTGCCCACTCACCCAACCTATCCAAGTCACCTTGCAGCCTCATAGCATCCTCCTCGGAGCTCACATTGCCACCCAGCTTTGTGTTATTCCATAAGCTGGGAGCTGTTACATTTAATTCCCTTGTCTAAGTCCTTAATATATATTGTAAATAACTGGGATCTCAGCATCAAGCCTCGCGGCACCCCACGAGCCGCTGCGTGATGGAATGGATGTGGAGAGGATATTTCCAGTAGTGGGAGTCGGGAACTGGAGGGCACAGCCTCAGAATAGGAAAAAGGACATTCCTTTGGAATGGAGAAGAGGACTTTAGCCAGAGTGAGGTGAATCTGTGGACTTTAGCCAGAGTGAGGTGAATCTGTGGAATTATTAGCCACAGACTGCTGTGGAGGCCAAGTCATTGGGTATTTTTAAAGCAGAGATTGACCGTTTCTTTATTAGTAAGGGCGTTAAAGGTTATGGGAAGAAGGGAGAATGAGGTTGAGAGGGAAAAGTAAGTCAGCCATGATCAATTGACAGAGCAGACTTGAATGGCTAAGTGTCCTAATTCTGATCATATGTCAGACGGTCTTCTGCCTGCAGTGGATCCATAACTTTTGAAATACAATGTTGTCAATACCAGTCAATATGAACTGGATGTGCAAACCCAAATATTCTCGTAACAAAGTGTATTAATGCATCTGAAGGTGGGGATTGGCAGATGGCAAATGGCAGCATGGGGCTGTGAACCTGAATGATAGGACACAGTGAGAGCAAGGCTTGAGATGGTCTGAATATCCGAGAATTATCTTTGTCAGTCTCTGCTGACTGTTTTCATCCTTGTATAAGATGAAAATGACACCAGGTAAAAATCTTATCTCATGTTTTTTCTAATGTCATTTTAATACCTCTTTATGCATTTAGCTATCTGTCGAAGGGTCTCAACTCAAAACGGCACCCATTCCTTCTCTCCAGAGATGCTGCCTGGCCTGCTAAGTTACTCTAGCTTTTTGTGTCTATCTTAGCTATTTGCTAATTTCCTTACAAACATTTCACAAATCATTCTGCTCTTTTTCCTGTTCTTGTCTGCAAATGTATTTAAATCTTGCTTCCTCCCATCACTTGTTTTGTTTCATCTTTGTGTGATGCTAGTCCATGTGAATCATTCTAAAATCCTGAACCACCTATGCTGAACCTCAAAACCAATGCATCCATTCTGTCTATGCACCATTCTTGAAACTTGAGCTGCATCTTATTGAGTCCAAATAACTTTTCAGCTTTTGGTTCCTTTAACTCCTCCAGTGTTACTTTTCCACTGATGTCAGGGTATTAAAATTCCTTATTCTCAGTAGATCCCTGGTCCTATACTGTTTATTCTGTGAATCTGGAAAATTTGATTATCCAAATATGAAATAAACAGATGAGTTGAAGATTTCAACCATAAGTTAATATAATAACATTATGAATCAATATAATATTCAATAAAACCTAGAGAATCAAATACACAGGACAAGGTGTTAAGAAGTCCCTTGTGCCAGTAGGTGGGGAGCATTTCACGACATTCGTTGATTGTTGAGAGTGGTAGACGCTCAACATCGGTGGGGGAAGGGGGGGGGGGATACGTATAAGGTCACTGTTGACCGTCTCCCACTCTTTCTTTTCAACAGCTTTGGGCCATTTCACTCCAGGATTGTGCCCTTTGATCTTTCCCTCCAATGGAGGTCTTTGCAGTTATTGCGTGGGCTCCTCCACCGCCATTTCTGTGCTTGTATCACCCTCTTCAGTGACATGGGTGTTGATGCTCTGCGAACTTTGGTTTGTGTCCCGTGCTTCACTCGACTGATTTGACTGGTTGCTTCGTAAGAAGTACTGGTCAATGCGAGGCCCTTGTCTCTGCTCTCTCAAGCACTTTCTCCTCCCTTGGTGGATCTTCAAGCCCTTCACTGATGTTCTTTTCTCCCAACCACAGATGCACACCTGAAGTTTGTGTCCCGCAGCTGTTGTGGATGTCTCATGTGCCATGCTCTACTTGTCCGTGGTCGTTTCTGTTCCTGGGTCTGTAACCATGTTATCAGTCGGTGAGCCATCTTGCGCCCCCGCTCTCGCAGGCTCTAGGGGTATTTCCTTTAGTTTACTTTTTGTAGCATTTAGCGGGTGTCTCCAACTAGCTGAAACAGCGTTGGGGACTGCTATCATGGGTAGCTAGCCCATGACGGCCCCAGCGGGGTCTGTTCCCTCTTGTCAGCTGTCTCTCCAAGCTGTCACATGGACTTTCCCATGTTGTCAGCTGTCCTTTCACAGCAGTCACTGGACGAGTCCAGATTATCAGAATCAAATACACAGGACAAGGTGTTAAGAAGTCCCTTGTGCCAGTAGGTGGGGAGCATTTCACGACATTCGTTGATTGTTGAGAGTGGTAGACGCTCAACATCGGGGGGGAAGGGGGGGGGGGGGGAATACGTATAAGGTCACTGTTGACCGTCTCCCACTCTTTCTTTTCAACAGCTTTGGGCCATTTATAAGTGATCAAAATATCCCTGGTTAATATTTGCCTTATCCAAAGCAATTTAACTGATTGAAAAATTATCTTGAAACACATGAACATTTTATACCTTCCATGTGACTGGTGAAAAATCATGCAGATGAAATTTTCTATATATTTTAAGATGTATTTTGTTTTTAAATGATTGGAGCATAGGTTTGGCACAGTCAGACATAATCCTCTCAGTCTAAGCTTTTGTTTTTATTAATAGTAGGGCACGATCTCATATAACTATTTTGTATGAAATACTGCTGAGTGCATGCTTAATGATTAAAATATGTTCATCTACCAATGATTAATGCCAAAGAAAACACTGATTTAATTGAGTATTTAATAACAAAATATTTAATTGAGGCAGGAGTTTAGTTTAGTTTAGAGATACATTGTGGAAACAGGCCCTTTGGCCCACCAAGTCTGCACCAACCAGAGATCCCCGCGCATTAACACTATCCTACACACACTAGGGACAATTTACGTTTATATGAGGTCAATTAACCTGCAAACCTGTACATCCTTGGTGTGTGGGAGGAAACTGAAGATCTCAGAGAAAACCCATGCTAGTCACGGTGAGTACATACAAACTCCACAGAGAAAACACCTGGAGTCGGAATCGAACCCGGGTCTCTGGCACTGCAAGCGCTGTGAGGCAGCAACTCTACCACCGTGCCACACAGTTTTGGTTTAGGTTGAGGATATTATTGTCATGTGCACTGAGGTACAGTGAAAAGCTTTATTTTACATGCTATCCAACTAAATCAGATAAGACTATACATAAATGCAATGAGGCCAAAATCAAGTACAATAGGTAGATTGAAGGAAAGATTCATTGTGCAGAATATAGTTCTCCGTATTGCAGCACACCAATTACAGTCAAAGTTCAATGACCACGATGGGGTAAAGGTGAATCATACAGTATCCTAGTTTACACGATACTGTACGATACAATAGAATTTTATTTATCCCAGGAAGGAAATTGATCTGCCAACAGTCATGAAAACACAAGATACATGAAACATGAAATTAAAGTAAGGAATGGAAAAGCTTGGGGAATGTGCTAAAATTGTATGGGGGGGGGGGTGAGTCAGTCTCAGTCTCAGCCTCACCTATGACCAAAGGGGGAGGTTTTGTACATTTTGATAGCCACAGGGAAGAAGGATCTCCTGTGGCATTCTGTCCAGCATCTTAGTGGAACCAGTCTATTGCTGAAGGTACTGCTCACATTGACCAGTGTGTCATGGAGGGGGTGAACTCTATTGTCAAGGATGCTCCGCAGTTTGAGGAACATCCTCCCCTCCAAGCTTAATCTATCTCTGCCCCCAGACCTTCCCGATGAGTTTGTTGATCTTATTGGCATCCGCAGCCTTTGCCCTGCGGCCCCAGCACACAGCAGCGAAGAAGGTGGCATTGGCTACCACCGATTGGTAGAACATCTACAGCATCTTACTGCCGAAGTTGAAGGAGCGGAGCCTTCTCAAAAAGTACAGGCAGCTCTGTCCCTTCTTGTACAGGGCCTCAGCATTCCTGGACCAATCCATACTGTCCAGGTACAGTCCAAGGTATTTATACCCCCTGGTAAACTGCACATCCACTCCAATGATGGAGACAGGGGATAGGGGTGTACCTCTCCTCCTAAAGTCTACCACTAACTGCTTAGTCTTGTCATGGTGAGCTGCAGATAATTCAGCCCACACCACTCAACAAAGTTGTTGACTACACCTCTGTATTCAGCTTCCCTCACTGATGCAGCCCACAATTGCAGGATTATCTGAAAACCGTCATCTGTCTGCAGGTGGCCTGAGACAGAATTGTATCTGAAGTCTGAGGTGTATATTGTAAAAAGGAAAGGAGAGAGGACCGTCCCCTGTGGGGCCCTGTGTTGTCCGAGACACAGTTCTGTAGCCTGACACTCAGTCAGGTAAATGGTGATCCAGGACACCAACGGAGCATTCACCCGCATCTTCATCAGTTTGCTCAATAGCGGTGCAGGCCGGATGGTGTTAAAAGCACCATAGAAGTGGACAATATTCTGACCCACTCTATTTAAACATAAACGTGTAAGTTTCAAAGTTGTGGACAGTCAATTGCAATTGTTTTCTGTCTGAGCTCTGTTGCTGAAACCCACTCCACTCCACAGTCATAGGGAGAACATGCAAACTCCACACAGACAGCGCTTGAGGTCATGGTCAAACCGGGATCTCGAGCGCTATGAGGCAGTAGCTTTACCAGCTGTCCCTGTGCCATGATCCCATGCCAACACAAGGCCTTGTCATATTGCAGGGCCTCAATGAGAAGAAGCAATCCAATCCAATTCTGGGGTATAAATTCCCCAGAAATCAATAGACGGGTGTGAATGTTGCTTGTTGGTGAGCACAGCATGACTGCAAATACGTTCTGTTGTCAAGTTAGATACAGAAAGAGAGAGCAAAAATTTGAAATGTTACCATAAAAAATTGTAATTACATTTTCAAATAGATTTCACATTTTGAAATTCTTCAACAATGAACAAATCCTGCAGAATTCGGGAACCACCAGTGAGATTCCATTTCAAGAGAGGCATTAGATTTTTTAAAAATCAAGTTACTGGAGTGTTTGAGTGTTGGTGCATCTTTTGTTGGTAGCTTTAGCATTGTTATTTGTCATTATATGCAGCAGCACCAAAGCACTTGCAAATCTGTATGTACTTAACTTATAATGGACGTCTGAATTTCATGTGGTGAGATTTGTTCGTGTTTACCATGCAATTACAGCACAATTTCACCAATCAATGTATATGATCAAGAGGCAGACAGGTAAATATAATGTGTGTGAAGCTACCATTGGAGGAACCGATTTTGGACCAATCCTCGAGGAATTCGGTATCCGTTCTAGTATCTATGCTTGCCTAGCTTCGCAATATTATGTCAGGTGTAAACAGTGGTGTGCAATGCCAGTGTTATCTATACATTGAATATTAAATTTGGGCCAGGATTCATGTTGATTTAATGTGAGGAGACATCAGTAATAGTAAGATTGAACGAGAACTTACCAGTTCGAAGGTTGATCTTTATTTCATGAGGAGTCGAAGTGAGGGATTTCGTGAAGAGCCCGCCGGCGCGCATGCTCGACATACTTCAAAGTAGCGGCGTGGAATCACAGAACCAACAATAGAAATGACTTCGCATAGTATGATTGAATTGACTAAGATTACCAGATGAAGGTGATTGAGGGTTGGGCGAGGAGGGCACGAAATCCCTCACTTCGACTCCTCATGAAATGAAGATCAACCTTCGAACTGGTAAGTTCTCGTTCAATCTTACTATTTCATTTCGGAGTCACGTGAGTGACTTCGTGAAGACTTCAAAGCTTCTGTGATTACACGCCCTGGACCACGTCCATGCTGACACACCACTACCAGGGATGGATGGGAGGACAAACTGGCTCAATAGCTCATACTGCAAAACAAAAGCATATTTATTAATAACAAATCAAAAACCCCTCATGCGGGGACATCTCCACGTTCTTGACCTGCATTCAGCACGGCTTCTGCGAACTGTAGAGGAGCAGCAACAGGCTTGTTATAAAAACGCTGGAACACAGCTTCATTCACCCATCCTGCTGTGGCGAGAATTTGGTCCATGGGCACCTCCATGACCCTCGCCGCTGACGTCGATGCAGCCCTGGTGGAATGAGACTTGAACACATTAGTGTCGATACCTGACTTACCCAAGACGACTCGAAGCCACCTGGATATCGTCTGGACTGTCACTCGATGATGAGGTCTCTTATGAGTGACAAGCAGGTATCTCTCCATTCCTCTGATGCGTGCCGTCACCTTGACATAGTGGCGGATATGTGAGGCTAAACATAGCCTAGCATCTGCGGGGTATGCCGGGAACTTCAGCTGCAGCCCTGTGCACCCAGGTCTATGCTGCTTTAGTAGCTCGTCAACGAAAAAGACTACTTCTGTAGGGGTAGATGTCATTCTGTCGACACGCAGTTTGTGTAGTGTCTGTACCCTCTGAGCTGAAGTCAGCGCTAGTAACATCACCAGCTTCATGGTGAGTTGGTCCAGTTGGAGCCCTTCCATGGGAGACCACGTCCTGAGCAGGGTTAATACGTCCCTGACATCCCAGGTGATATTATAGCGTGGTGTAGGCGGATTCATATTGAATATACCCCGCATGAGTCTGGACACTAGCCTGTTGGATCCTACCCCAATCTTGAGGTAGAATGATAGCGCACTTCTGGCGCTGTTGATGGCACTGTAACTTAAGTGTTCATCATGGTGCAACCCCGCGAGGAATTCCAGGACGTCGGTTATTGTCACGTCATCGTACGTGATGCGAGAGCGGCTGCAGTAGGCTTCCCACTTCTTAATATGCGAGCGGTATCTTCGCCTTGTGGACTCTCGACACGACGCCCCGATGGTATCCATGGTTCGAGCCGAGAGGCCGTATTGGACTAACGGCCTGTTCAGAACCTGCAAGCCAACAAATTTAAATAGCCATGGCAGGGATGTGGCTCCCCTGAGACAGGGTGAGTAACCAATTGTAGGCAACCCTTCAAAAGGACCCAAGGTTCGTTGAGTATGTCAAAGACCACCGGATACCAAGGCTGTGTGGGCCAGTCGGGTATAATAAGGATGCCCTTGGCAGCATCTGCCTGAATCTTTCGCAATACCCGACTGATGAGGCAAAACGGAGGGAAGGCATAGAAAACCCAATTCCCCCAGTCCAGCGAGAATGCATCTAGCGCTATTGCCCCAGGATCTGGTTCCCATGAAACGTAGGCTGGTACCTGATGGTTCAACCGTGACGCAAAAAGGTCAATGTCCGGTTTACCAAATTTGGCTGTGACTTTAGCAAAAATCTCAGGATGCAACATCCATTCAATGTTGTCATTAAATTTGCGTGACCTGGTGTCCGCCACAGTATTAAGCTCACCTGGCAAATAGGTAGCTGAAATCCAAATGTCTCTTTGAATACACCAGAGCCAAATTGAGTTAGCCAATTTGTCACACGAAACTGACCTGGTACCACCCATATGGTTTAAATATGCCACAGCTGTGGTGTTGTCTATTTGGAGACGGACGTGTGCTCCAACAAGCTTGGAACAATATGCACGAAGTCCGTGGAATGCTGCCAGCAACTCCAAATAGTTAATCCCTTGAGTCAACAACATCGATGCCTCAAGGGTGTCCCATCTACCCCCACAACTAGAGCAATTATCAGTAGCTCCCCAGCCATTGGAGCTTGCATCAGTCTGTAAATATACCACCGGATTAGCCTCCCTGACAGGCTTAAATGAGTTGCTAATGTGACACACCCACCATTGCAACTCAGTTATCGCTTCGGACGGCAGCTGCATAGATCGATCGTAATGACCAGCGTTCCATTTTAACGCAGTAATTTTAGCTCTTTGCAAATTCTGATAATGCAAAGGTCCATATCGTGCTGCCGGAAACAAAGCCACTAACTTGCCAATTACTGTGGCTGTATGCCGAATCGATGGTATATTGGTGCCAATTAAATCTCTGCACACCTTAGTGACTTCCTCAATTTTGTTAATTGGTATAGTTATCCTCATGCTCATTGAGTTCACCGTGAACCCTAGGTAATTAATTACCTGGGCAGGGCAGAACTTTGATTTCTCTGGATGGACAATGAATCCTAATTGTTGAAATATATTGACAGCAGCTGCAACACCCTGTTCAGCCAATTGCAGGGTGTGGCCCACAATAAAGACATCATCTAAATAGGCCATAACTATATGATGTCGTTGTCTCAAATAAGCCATGATTGGCTTCACCAATTTAGTGAACAATCTAGGGGCTGTAGTAAGCCCATTAGGCAAAGCCTTATACTGCCAAAGTTGCCCCATCCAGATAAATTTCAAAAACCTTCTATCATCTTTCTGGATGGATACTGAATAATATGCATCCCTCAAATCAATGCATGCCATAAAGCAGCCATGAGAAATCAATGATTTGGCTGTTTCAAACGTATCCATTTTAAAATGAGTATATGTTACAAACGTATTCAAACGGGTTAGATCAATAATGACACGACAGCCTCCATCCTTCTTAGGTCTAGTAAATATGTTCGAAACAAATTCAATTGGCTCATGCACTGTTTTCTCAATCACACCCTTCTGTTCCAAACTTAAAATTTCCTTGTAACCTGCTGCCTGTTCTGCAGCAGACAATTTGAACGTACGACCAGGCATGTGCTGGGATGGAGGAATGTCGCCATTAATAAACTCAATTTTATGCCCCTGAATATTCCGCAACACATACTCATCACCAGTAAAATTACCCCATGCATCCAAAAACAACCGTAAACGACCACCAACATGGGAAGTTAAACAGAGAGAAAAGAGAGAACCAGACCCCCTCACCTCCGTGGTTACCGGCGGTCCTTGACACGTGTGGGTGGCCGTGGAGGTGCTGGGTTGGCTTGAGGGCGCGCCGTCTTCGATTTCCAAAAAGGTCTCTGCCGACCCTGTCCTAAAAAAGACCCTTGGTGCTGGTTCTGGTGTTGTTGTCGTTGTGGAGCTAGAGGGTGAGTCCTCGTCGAGGCACTGGCCGACCCTCGTGAGCGAATGTATGGAGCTTTTGAGCCGGACGGTGTGGGGGCACTCTTAGAGCGCATGATCCCCACCGTTTTGGCTTGTTTGTCAAGCTCTTTGACTCTCTTCGAGAGGTCCTCACCAAAGAGCTGACGGGGCGGCGGCGGCGGCGGTGGTTTGCACAATCCTGCAAACTTCGGGTTGAGTGCTGGGCGGATGCTGTTTTTGCGAAACCCGTTGATTTCGTGCTGGGTCGCGCACAATAAGGCCAGAGCATCTTCCTGGTCCAAATTCAGCTCGTCCTCGTCCACCGACCGCGCAAAGGCGGTAATACCGGCCGTGAGGAGTTTCAGGATCCGCTGCAATTGTAGCTCTTGTTGACGGATAGCCGCACTGATGTTGCCCCATATTGGCGTATTGACCACAGGCACGTTGAGGGAGTTGCAGTTTGATGGAGCCTTGTGACGGCTCATAGCCTGGATGAGGACTTCTTCCTGCAGCACCTGATTATTAAGAAAGTCCACTGTGGCTGCCAGCTTTGAATTGAGAGGAAGACCAGCCGTATGTGGGGCCGCGAATTTGGTCGCCACATCCAAAAGTTCCTCCGCTGGCACCTCCACCGGAGGTGGTACGGGATCCACCAGAACCTCCTCCTCGTGCTGCTCCAGGCTGATAGTAGATGTTGGTGAAGACGCCCTGTGCCTGTTGCTGCCCTGCTGTTGTTGACGTTGAAGCAGGAGCTCCAGCAGCCGCTCCATACGGTCAATACGCCCTTCACCCTGAACACTCAGGTGGTCGGAGTCCTCCGGCTCTGAAAAGAAAACCGGGCTCCTGTCATCGGCCCGCACCTCGTCGAGGCCCTGCCGGTGCCGGTAGTTGTCGCTAACAGCCGCCGAGGCGAAACTGCGCGATTCCTGCGCGGGCGTGTTCAATCGCCTCCGTTTAGCGAGAGCTGAAGCCGCTGCCACTAAGGGCACATGCGGCGAGGTGTCGGCACCAGCCGAAGCATGGCTGCCTGGGGCCCGCGCAGTCTTGCCGGCTGCCCACATCGTGGACGTTGCCGACGCATGGTCTCGCCCACCCATCCATGGGGGGCTCGGCGACCGCGACGAGACCCGACTCAACCGACCCGTCCCGGCGTCGAGAGTCGGGGTGTGCCGGCTGGACCTCACAGCCGCCCCGGGTCTCGCCCTGGAACCTGACCGCTCCTCCGCGACAGGCAATGCCTTAGCCCTAACAGGGTTAGGCTTCTGGGCTCCTCCCCTCCCCCTTCTCGGAGGGCTGAGTGGAACAGGCCGTGCAACGGCACGCGCCCTGCTCGAGGTCGCCAGCGAGCCCGCTGACAACCTGACTGCCATGGCAGGGTCCCCCTGCTCTGGCGGCACACCACACTCCTCCTCACCGAACTCCTCCGAGCTGTGGTGTGCTGGCGGATCTGGACCTGTGAACACAGGGCTTACCCACATCTCCGCCTGAGTCCCGGCCTGCGCTGCAGGTACTGCCGATGGTAAAGGCCCCGGAACTGTTGACCGGCGAACTCGTCCTGACGTCCTCCGGCCCTTCGAACTCCCATCCATGTCCTTGCTGCAAGACATAATCAGACAACAAGGACCACCAACTAAAGGTGGAATACTCACCTCCGTGGCCCCTTATGAAGGGCTGGCGAGGAGCGCGCTCCACCGCCAGCCGTCGCAGCAACGCGTTACGACGATATGTCGAGCATGCGCGCCGGCGGGCTCTTCACGAAGTCACTCACGTGACTCCGAAATGAAATCACTGTCGCACTTCCACAGAAACCTTTGTTCTACATGCTGTGTGTAGAAAGACATTTTGGAAATATCTTCATCAGTATTATTATTCTTATTTTCAAAACAGTTAAATTGGATAATTGATGATTAACCAATTGTCCAATTGCAGATATCATTGGTTTACCTCATACTCTGTATCTACACATAAAATAAAAAAGGCATCATTAATTATATGCGTAATTAACTTGCTTAACTTTAGAGTTTAGGAGGGTGAGAGGGGATCTCATTGATAAAACCTCTGCAGGGCCTGTCAGGGCAAATGAGGGACGATATTTCCTCAGACTGCTGTGTCTAGAAGCAGGCGTCATTGTCTCACAATAAGATTCATTCTTCTCATCGTGATCCATTCAGCAGTTTTCAGCAGTGAATCTTTGGAATTAACACTGTAAACGTACATTACAGTCTACCAGAAAGACTTGGAAGTATGTGGAAAGAGAGTCTGAATGGCCTGAACCTGCCTCTATTTCATACATTTCTTTTAATCACAGCTGAGATTCTCAAACGTTGAAAGATAATTTACCTGTGAAATAATCATTATTTTGTGTTGCACAAAATCTCGATTGGTTTCATGAAGAATTTTAACCAATTATTACTTACACTCTCTGCATGTTCACCATTTGTTTTGCAAATAAACACACTTTTTAAAATTGTGATGTTATCTTACTAACTTTCCATCATTTCATTGACTCTGACATTGCACAATCTTCCCATTGACTGAAGTGGTGCAAAACATTAGAAAAGAATATTGTGTTGTGGTACCAAAGATAAACTTCTACTACCATATAAATTGTGCATTGTGTCCTTAAAATGTTGCAAGGTCTGACAATAATATATTACACTAAAGTATACTTCACTTTATACACTTCACTTTATATGTTTTAATCGTGCATATTTCATACTATTTTGTACATGAATCATTCGAGTAGAAATAAAAACAATTTTGTTGTTCAATTATGAGCAACTTTTATTTGGATTTTAAGATAATTT
The DNA here is from genome assembly GCA_963514005.1 of Raja brachyura. The sequence continues at coordinate 94,923,722 of OY740782.1, forward strand.
AAACTAAGTCTGGGGCAGGTCCATTATCACTTTACCACAATGATATTTTATGAAGTTGGGAGCTGTTTCCAAAGCAGATAGAAAAGCCATTCCCACTAAATCACTATTTCTATAACAACATGTACATTCCTAATGTCATTCAAATAAAAGCATTTAAACCAGATCTGGTCCGCACATTTCCTGAAATGAAGTAGATTATCCTTGTAATGAAAACATTAGATGGCTGCTAACATCTCCTTACTTAGTTAATGAATTATATTTTCCTAAGCCAGCTGGACCATATGCTAGAATTCATAAGAGTAATTGATTCTTCTCTCAAATAATCTCTGATGTTTTATTTTGCAATGATACATGCTTTTGGTAACCCAGCAGATTTTTCCAGGTGGTTTCTAAGATGATTTCAGATAGAGATGCCGGTGTGTATTCAGAAAATCAAGGCTCTGTCTAAATCCCATTATTGTGATTGTAGATTATTTTGATGCGCACAATGTCAATTTTAGCACGTTTTATCAGCCATGCAACTGTCATGTTCCTTGATGCTTGCATGTGTGTGTGTTCGTGTGTGTGTGCGCACTCGTGTCTGTGGATGTGCACATGCACACCCGGATGACTTTCTGTCAATATGCATTTGCATGTCTGCTAATTTATTTTGTGCCTATGCATGTGCATATTTATCTTCCCATCTGTCTATCCCTGTTTTATTTTTCTGTGTAACTTCCCATATGTCCTTTTTCAAGTGCGTGTGTGTGTGTATGCATTCACCACCCTGATTGCAGGATCTCGTGTGGATTCACTGCCTTTGTGTGTGGGACTGAGGTTTCGGATTTGCCACACTGTTATGGAACTTGAATGTGCAGATCCTGCACACTACATGTGGAACTGTGCAAACAGGTTCACCACACAGAGCATGGGAGTGTGTGTGCAGATTTGCCACACAGTGTGAGAGAATTGTGTGTGGATTCGCCACACAGTGTGTGGGACCATGTTTATGACTGTGCATAGGTGTATGAAAATGCTATGCTATGGATAAAGGAGAAGGCAGGGGTTGGGAGTGAAACATTCTATTTCTTTCTGAATGGCCTAAAATGTATTTTGTGATTTGTATATCACAAATTAAAATCAAATTAAAATTATTTCTGTCCCAAAGAGATTAATGAAGATGGATAGGTAGCAAGAAGGAAGCAGCCATATTGAGGCAGCATTGTAAACTGAACGAACAAATTGCCTTCTGAATCTTTCAATGAGTTAACAGCTGTTCAGCCTTATTGTTATTGTGTACATGTCGAAGGTTATGGGATGATTTAATTTAATACTGCTGGTAACAGCTGCTAAAACCAGAGTGTTTTGGAGACAGTATGTTTCCCACCAAAGGATTTCAACCATAAATGTATCAATGAGCATGATCACATTGTCTCCAGGAAAGCAAAACATGTAATATCCAAGAAATCATTATACTTTCATATTAATGCAATAATGTTCTTATTCATGTTTGTAATCAGTGAGGCAATTATCTATCCTGAAGACACCCACGGTATAAGAGTTGTAGTAATGGAGATGTTTGAAAACGTACATTTTGATTTTGTGTGACCCAGTTTATGTTAACTATATGGTAGCACCAATTAATTTCCGGCATTAAAGAAGGATATAAAACTAAGAATTATATTTAATTTGTGACTGATAATGGATTGTGAGAGGTCTTTTGACTGCTCCACCCAACTATTTTTTTTGGTGAGCATGTAAATAGAACCGGGCCAGTCTTAAACTCCCTGTAAAAGGATAGGCCTGAAAATGAAAGCTACGAAGTGTTAAAGTGGAAAGTGGAAGTCAAATATTTCAAATATTTCAGTCAAATATTCCTCTTTGAAATTACACTTTTTATCTGAAATGTTAACTATCACGCTTTCCGCAGATGCTGCCTGACGTGCTGAGTGTTTCCAGCTTTTGTCTTTGCTTTTAAGCAGGGTTTCATGGTCTACTAAAAGTGTGATGGGCCTCCGAAGTGGGTACTGGTAAAAATTGGTAATGCTGAAGTTGTAAATTCCATTCTGCTCTTGCCTTCACATGGTCCATCTCTGTCCCGTTCCTGCCCTTTCTGGATCTCCATCTCAGGAGAGAGGCTTGTCATGGTTGTTTGTGGCTAGCTTCTCCTGCTCCTCTTCAAATGTTGTCACCATCCAAGAAGCATTGACTGTAATGTACTCATAATCCCTATCATGAGTGGCAAGAATGTACAGGATACACTACAAGAAAGTCTCAGTGTCCCCTTATTTGGTAGCAATCATAGCAGTCCAAGAATGATCCACGGGTGACTACCATGTACTGTGTGACAGGACTGTTTATTCAAACGGTTCCCAAGACAGAATCTTGTAGGTACTACAAACCCTATTTCCACCCAGGGAGTAGTTGACATCAAAATACAAAAAATGAGTGCCTTCATCAAAACCATATATATGCTACATTTCTGTTTGTGTCTGACTGATGACCTAAAATCTGGTAGACTTGTGAAAATGTATTATTTTGTGTGTACGGTCCATGAAAAGTTTGTCCAAATGTCCAATTTAGGAAGCTATGTTACTGTGTTTGCAGTACATCCAATGTCATGTTGACCTCCCTGTTTGTGCCTTGGATTATAATAAAGAGTTTAAAGAGCAATTTTACGACCTCCTGTGAATAAGCATGGTGGTGCAATTAGTAGAGCTGCTGCCTCACAGTGCCAAAGATCCAGGTTCAATCCTGGCGGTATTGGTGTGGAGATTGCACGTTCTTCCTGTGACAACATGGGTTTTTTCCTGGATGCTGTGGTTTAGTTTAGATAATTTAGAGAGCTTTGACACTCCGAGTCCGCGCCGACCAGCGATCCCTGCTCACTAGCACTATCCTACACACACTAGGAACAGTTAACAATTTTGCTAAGTCACTCAGCCTACAAACCTGTACGTCTTTGGAGTGTGGGAGGAAACCGGAGCACCCAAAGAAAATGGGGAGAACGTACAAACTCCATACAGACAGCACCCGTAGTCAGGATCAAACCCGGGTCTCTGGAGCTGTAAGGCAGCAACTCTACCACTGCGCCACTGTGCTGCCTGCCCTATTTCCTCCCATATCCCAAAGACTTGTAGGTTTGATGGCTAATTGGTTTCTAAACTGCCCCAAATCTGAAGATAATGATGAGAAAGTGGGATAATATAGAACTAATGTGAATGGATCGGCATGGACTTAGTTGGCTGAAGGACCTATTTCCATGTTGCATCCTTTATATATTTTAAAAAATGGTACTTGTGGATGTTTTGGGTGAAATGCCCCTGCTAAAATCATCCGCTGACCAGATATTCACCACAAAACTCTCCAAAATGTGAAATTGTGTGTAAATTAAAATTAAGGATAACATGCATAACTGAACTTCCTTGAGAAAGAAAATGTCTCCCAGATAATCTCCACAACAAACCATAGCCATTCAATGGAAATGTGCCTGACTTGAAATATAGAGTGTACAGATGAAGATTGTGGTAGAGTCAAGTCAAGTCAAGTTTATTTGTCACATACACATACATGATGTGCAGTAAAATGAAAGTGGCAATGCCTGCGGATTGTGCAAAAAACTACAGAACAGAATAGAACAGAATCAGTATTTACATATTAGAATAAAAAAACAGCTATTTTAAAAAGACACAACACAACTGTAAATTCATACAGTAAATTAGACCCTGGTGAGATAAGAGTTTACAGTCCTAATGGCCTGTGGGAAGAAACTCCATCTCAACCTCTCTGTTTTCACAGCATGACAGCGGAGGCGTTTGCCTGACCGTAGCAGCTGGAACAGTCTGTTGCTGGGGTGGTAGGGGTCCCCCATAATGTTGCTGGCTCTGGATCTGCACCTTCTGATGTATTGGTCCTGCAGGGAGGCGAGTGTAATTCCCATAGTGCGTTCGGCCAAACGCACTGCTCTCTGCAGAGCCTTCTTGTCCTGAACAGAGCAGTTCCCAATCCAGATTGTGATGTTGCCGGACAAGATGCTTTCTACAGCCCTTGAGTAGAAGCACTGAGGGATCATCAGAGAGGTACATCCCGTATATATTGTTACAATCATTGTACCCCTTAATTTTTGTTTCCATATTTCTAACACTTGAAGTACCTTTGTGCAACAATTCAATAAGGAGGTTTACCATCTCCTATAGGAAATTGGAGATGAGCAATAACAGTCAGTCTTGCCAGCACCCAGATCCTATAAATTAAAAAATATATTCAGAGTTTTGTTTAATATCTCATTCAAAAATACTTCAGCATTGTGAAACATTGTTATGCAGATAATTTTCCTACAAACTGCATGGATGCTGCTTTAATATTTTATTTGACAACATCATATTATGCTCAGTAGCAAATTGCAATCAGAGTGCTGACACATTTCCAGCAAACTCTGTTATGTTTCTACGTACCGTCAATGGCAGGTGCAATTATATATTTACAAGGGAGTTGAAAACTGTTTGGCACAATAAAATGGACACATCCCCACTTCAACTTACCATTTACCCCAAACTTCAGCTCACAAACTCATTTTCTTGCACAAATTATTTGTCAGACACTCTGCTGTTGTGTCCAGATCTGTCTCCATCTCCCCTATCCATTCATTTGATTGCATCTTTCACTATCCAGATACACACTGCACTAATCAAGCCCATCTCTTCTCCAAATACCCCTAAGTCATTCCATCCCCCTTAAGGCCTTTCTGAGCTGCAATGTCTTTACAGTCACAATCCAGAGTCTACTCAAGTTTTTTTATTTCCTTGGAATTGTCTGAGTAGGTGGAGGACAGGCTGTGTGTACTCAACAAGTGCATGGCTAAATGTGGACCTTGTGCTGAATCAAGCATTGCCATATGGTTCATGCATAAAATATATTGCTTTATCGTCTTTTGAGGCACAGAACAATTTCCAGGCCAATACTGCTGGCAACACAATATTCTCTTGCAAGAATATGCATGTCCTGCAATGTAAAGCTAGGTAAGATAAAGCAAGCTTGCTCCCATTACTTTAAGAATGCTGCTGCCTATGTCCAACATTTAGGACGGATGTCTCGGAAAGATAATGTGATTACATTAAAAATTACGAAGACAATGAACTGCAGTGCTGGAATCTTGAGCAAAGCACAAAGTGCTGGAGTAACTCAGCGATGCTGCCTAATCCTTAGAGTTATTCCAGCACTCAAGATTAAGAGATGGCTGCTTATTTTATTGAAAACATGGTGGAGTTGGTTTTCTGGGAAGCTGAAATCCCATCAATCTGAGGCATTTTTTAGTCCAAGCACATCTTACAGATAAATAGCTGGATTTGAGCAATGTATAACATCAGTAAACACTTTACCCTAGCTGTGTTTGCAAGGTAAACATTGATTTGCTGCCCCAAGAGATCTAATTTCAAATCGTAACTGATTCCATTATTGATCTCTTCACTGTCTGCACTTCAGAGCAGACTTGCTACTGAAGGCTGCAAGTGGGAATTTTTGATGATGCAATAAAATTGGAATTCCTGCTGTCTCTCCCTTCCCACCCAAACCACCCCCTCTCCGGGCACTTTCCCTTGCCACCGCAGATGCTACACTTGTCGCTTTACCTCCCCCTTTGACTCCATTCAAGGACCCAATTAGTCTTTCCAGGTGCGACAGAGGTTCACCTGCACCTCCTCCAACCTCATCTATTGCATCCGCTGCTCTAGATGTCAGCTGCTCTACATCAGTGAGACCAAGCGTAGGCTTGGCAATCGCTTCGCCCAACATCTCCGCTTGGTTCCCAATAACCAACCTGATCTCCGGTGGCTCAGCACTTCAACTCCCCCTCCCATTCCGAATCTGACCTTTCTGGGCCTCCTCCATGGCCAGAGTGAGGACAACTGTAAATTGGAGGAGTAGAACCTCATATTTCGCTTGGGCAATTTACACCCCAGCGGTATGAACATTTACTTCTCCAATTTTAGGTAGTCCCTGTTTTCTCCTCCCCATCCCAGCTCTCCCTCAGCCCACTGTCTCTGCCTCTTCCTTTCTTCTCTCCCCCCCCCGCCCCCACTTCACATCAGTCTGAAGAAGGGTCTTGACACAAAACGGTGCCTATTTCCTTTGCTCCATAGATGACATTGGAGAGACTACAACACCTCTCTGCATTGGTATGGCCACAACAATGATATGTTTGTTGATGTTGATACTGGGAGATGGTGAAGGATTATGCCTCGCAGAGGTTGAAGATGAAAGCCCTGATGAACTGAGCGGGCTCGAGAATGGAAATGGTTGTACTCATACTGAGGGAGAAAAAGACACAAGCAGAGCAGATTTGAAGGGGAACCTCCCTCAAAAAGCACACCTGTGCAGTCAACCAACCGTGTAGCTACTGTGCCATGCATTAATATTTCCAGGTTAAAGTCTATTAACATGTTTCTTAATGGCAATTAGACAGAAGAGAAGTTAGCTTTTAAAAAGTGTGGAAGATAATCCCTTGTATCCATTTTTTCTGTAAAGGGATTTGGGAGCTAAATCAAAAGTTTGAAAATTTACTGTTTAAGTTTTTCCTGTCCATTGGTGTTTGAATTTTCTGACTGATGTTAATTTCTGAACTCTGCTCCCCAGAGTGTAAGGCTCAATACTTGAAATCGCAATTCACAAAGTTACCCCCATGGGGAGATCAAATGCCTTTGATGTATTCTACAGTTCTCTTGCAATTTATACCCGCATTTCAGATGCAGGCATGTTGATCATGAAGAGCGTTGCAGACTAGCTGAATTCTACCTTTCCAAAACTGACTTTGCGGCAATTTCACCAATGCTTTTGTGTTCCTCCGCTGGTTGAAAGGTTAACCAGGCATGGCTGCAGATGGACCTGCCCTGATCATATGTTTGCATCTTGCCAGCAAGTCGCACCTCTGTTGCCAGTTGTAACATCTCACAGCTTATCACAGATTAATAAACTTTGATGACTTTGTTACCATTTGGTATTTTTGGCAGTTATTATTCATTCATGCAAAGATATAAATCAGTTGATTTTAAAAGAAAATCTTTCCATCCACCACATGACCTTTAGCAATAGAAAGTTATCTTTTTTTAAGCATTATACTATTTATTGTTCCAAATGAAAATAATTTCATGATTTCATTGTGTGAGGGTTGTAAATGGAATCAGGAACAAAAGCATAATGATTTAAAATCGCAGACATTGAAACAGTAAAGCCTAAATCTCTAACATATCTGCTCAATTTTCCAGGGAGCTGAGGAGAGTGTTAAGCCCCTGTCTCACTTAAGAAACCTAAACAGCAACCTCTGGTGACCTTGCCCGCCACCCAAAAAAAAATCAAGGTTGAGGTGGCCTGCAATCTCCTACCGCCTCCCACGCATATGTTGAAAACATTCCTCAACTATGAAGAAAACCGGCTTCTGGACCTGTGACTAAAAATTTATCGATTTTTAAAACGGCAACCTATTTTTAGTCGAGGCCGGTTTTAATCATGATGAAAAAAATAGCAACAACCTAGATGAAGCCTCGACCACACAGAAACCACTTTCGACCATTAGGGAGAGTGAGCAAAACCTCCAATGACCTCCTGGAATCCTTGGGTGGCGGGCAAGGTCACCAGAGATTTCTGTTTAGGTCTCCTAAGTGGGACAGGGGCTTAATCGTTGTGGCTATTGTTACACTTTTAAAGGTCCAAATTAAAACAATCCAGAACATGTAATTTTCAGTTTGTTCAAGAAATTGTTTGGACTTTTAAACTTATGTGCAGTTGTTTAAAAAATCTCCAAGCTATAAAATGCATAAGCCTATTCCCATGAAATCGTAGAGGAACCATGTATGTAATGGATAAGGGTCAAATAGCTGGGAAACATGCTCCATGGCAGATCAAGACTGAGTTTGCAATTTGTATGTCACATGTGGCTTTTTAAAGTGCAGGTATGATCCCAGACCCTTGTTACTAGCAGAGTTGCATTTATCATTGGGATACATCTAAATTCCAATTATTTCCTGTATCTCCAAGTTATCTCAGACTTCCAATATTTGCAGATATCTATTTATAATCTACATTTATTGTGACAATATGAACATTATTGGAGATTTGAGCCATATTACTGAAAACATAGAATAGCAGGTAAAATATATTTCAAATTTCTAAATACATATTCACCAATTGGGCTGAATTTGTGCAGTTGCCAGAATTTCTCTGCACAATACAAGCAAATCTGAGATTTGACCTATATACAGACATATGGGGCATGTGTATATGGGGCATCGTGAAATAATCTTGAACAGGAGAATGTGGTCATAAGATAAGTTGTTTACAACTGCAAAACCTAGAAACAACTCTTTGCAGAAATTGATAAATCTATACCAGCAGTGCTTAACCTGCGGTTCGTGACCCCCATGGGGGTTGTTTGGGGTTTTTCCGGGGGTCAAGAAGGGGTCATAAATAACATATCAATTTGTTGAGCCCATTTTTAGGAACCTAACAAAGGTACAGACTACACACAGTATTTTGTTTGTGTATGCCCGTACGTATACGCACACGAACTGTGTGTGTTGTGACCCATGTCTGCCAAAATATATAGTGAAGCAGTTCTCAAGTTTAAAAATTACGAATTTTTTAGTCTCAAGTCTAGTCGAAGCCAGTTTTCTTCATAGTCGGCTTCGCAAACATTGTGCAAAAATCCGTAGTCAAGCTGCAATACATTATCTGCGTCAAGGTTTTGAGCCACGAGAGCATGAAGCCCAGCAAACTGAAGATCCATTTGGAGTTTTGTCACAGCAACCTGGCGGGGAAGGGCATGGACTATTTCAAATGAAAAGAAGCTGCACTCAAGGGTTCCCACATCGATTCGACAGGTCACTGCGCTCGTCAAAATGAAGCAGCATTTGAGGCTTCATACCGGATTGCTTATTGGATCGCACAGATGAAGAAACCTTACACCATCGGTGAAGCGCTTATTGAGCCATGCCGTCTCGAAGCAACGAAGTTGGTGCTGGGGGTACAACAGTCAAACAAGTTCAGGCAGATTTCCCTTTCGAATGACACAGTCAAAAGTCGAATCTCAGATATGAGTAGTGATATACTGCTGCAAATAGTGAGCAGTCCAGTGTATTCACTGCAACTGGACGAGTCAACAGATGTTGCCTCATGTTCCCAACTGCTAGTCTACGTTCGTTACCTCGACGGAGAAGCCATGAAGGAGGAGTACCTGTTCTTGGAGCCACTGGCCACTACAACCCGGGGAGAAGATGTGTTCAGTATGCTGGAATCCTTCCTCATCAAACATGTTTTAACCTTTGCCTAGGAACGCCTTGTCAGGGTGTTTATAGATGGGGCACCTTCCATGGTCAGATGCAGAACCGTCTTCAAAGCTTTTGTGAAGGATGTCACTCCCCATGACTCGTTCACCTACTGCATGATACATCGCCATGCTTTAGCGTTGAAGACTCTCCCTCCTAGTTTTTGAGAGGTGCTTTCAGATGTGGTGAAGATTGGGAACCACATCCGAGGGAGCACAACAAATTCAAGAATCTTCAAAGCAATGTGTGAAGAAATGGGCGCTGATTTCACTGTTCTGATATTTCACACAGAGGTACGATGGCTTTTGCGTGGTAAAGTTCTCAATTGTGTGATTCAAGAGGAAATAGAGCTGTTCTTGGAGAGAGGGTGTGCTGAGAAGGGTGTGCGGTGTCAAATGGGATAGTCGAGGACAGCGTTAAAGGGAAAGAGAGTAAAGGGATGGTTAATGACCCCAAAATTAACGGGAAAGAAAGCTCACAAAGGGATAGGAGAGTATGGCCAAGTGTAATAGGGATCGATGTGAAAGGGGCCACTTGTCAACATAATTGTATAAGGAGTAAGAGTGTTGTAAAAACAAGCCTGAAGGCTAAGTGTCTCAATGTGAGGAGCATTCGTAATAAGGTGGATGAGTTGAAGGTGCTGATAGCGATTAATGACTATGCTATAGTTGGGATCACGGAGACATGGCTCCAGGGTGACCAAGGCTGGGAGCTGAACATCCAGGGATATTCAGTATTCAGGAGGGGTAGATGAAAAGGAAAAGGAGGTGGGGTAGCGTTGCTGGTGAGAGAGGAGATTAATGCAATAGAAAGGAAGGACATTAGCATGGAGGATGTGGAATCGATATGGGTAGAGCTGCGAAACTCTAAGGGGCAGAAAACACTAGTGGGAGCTGTGTACAGGCCACCTAACAGTAGTATTGGAGTTGGGGATGGCATCAAACAGGAAATTAGAAATGCGTGCAACAAGGGTAACACGGTTATAATGGGTGACTTCAATCTGCATGTAGATTGGGTGAATCAAATTGGCAGGGGTGCTGAGGAAGAGGATTTCTTGGAATGTATGCGGGATAGTTTTCTCAACCAACATGTGGAGGAACCAACGAGAGAGCAGGCTATTCTAGACTGGGTATTGAGTAATGAGGAAGGGTTAGTTAGCAGTCTTGTTGTGCGTGGCCCCTTGGGCAAGAGTGACCATAATATGGTTGAGTTCTTCATTAGGATGGAGAGTGACAAAATTAAGTCAGAAACAAGGGTTCTGAACTTGAACAAAGGTAACTTTGAAGGTATGAGATGTGAATTGGCCAAGATAGACTGGCAGGTGATTCTTAAAGGGTTGACAGTGGATGTACAATGGAAGGTATTTAAAGACTGCATGGATGAAGTACAAAAATTGTTCATACCAGTTTGGCAAAAGAATAAATCGGGGAAGGTGGTGCATCCATGGATAACAAGGGAAATCAGGGATAGTATAAAAACAAAAGATGAGGCATACAAATTTGCCAGAAAAAGCAGCCTACCGGAGGACTGGGAGAAATTCAGAATCCAGCAGAGGAGGACAAAGGGCTTAATTAGGAAAGGGAAAATAGATTATGAAAGGAAACTGGCAGGGAACATAAAAACTGACTGCAAAAGTTTTTATAGATATGTGAAGAGAAAGAGACTAGTTAAAACAAATGTTGGTCCCTTGCAGTCAGAAACAGGTGAATTGATCATGGGGAACAAGGACATGGCAGACCATTTGAATAACTACTTTGGTTCTGTCTTCACTAAGGAAGACATAAATAATCTGCCGGACATAGCAGTGGAACGGGGGTCAAATAAGATGGAGGAACTGAGTGAAATCCAGGTTAGCCGGGAGGTGGTGTTGGGTAAATTGAACGGATTGAAGGCCGATAAATCCCCAGGGCCAGATAGTCTGCATCCCAGAGTACTCAAGGAGGTAGCCACAGAAATAGTGGATGCATTAGTGATAATTTTTCAAAATTCCTTAGATTCTAGAGTAGTTCCTGCGGATTGGAGGGTAGCTAATGTAAACCCACTTTTTAAAAAAGGAGGGAGAGAGAAAGCGGGGAATTACAGACCAGTTAGTCTAACATCGGTAGTGGGGAAACTGCTTGAGTCAGTTATTAAAGATGGGATAGCAGCGCATTTGGAAAGTGGTGAAATCATTGGACAAAGTCAGCATGGATTTACGAAAGGTAAATCATGTCTGACAAATCTGATAGAATTTTTCGAGGATGTAACTAGTAGAGTGGATAAGGGAGAACCAGTGGATGTGTTATATCTAGACTTTCAGAAGGCTTTCGACAAGGTCCCGCATAAGAGATTAGCATACAAACTTAAATCACACGGTATTGGGGGTTCAGTATTGATGTGGATAGAGAACTTGCTAGCAGACAGGAAGCAAAGGGTAGGAGTAAACGGGTCCTTTTCAGAATGGCATGCAGTGACTAGTGGGGTACCGCAAGGCTCAGTGCTGGGACCCCAGCTATTTACAATATATATTATTGATTTGGACGAGGGAATTCAATGTAACATCTCCAAATTTGCAGATGACACCAAGCTGGGGGTTATAGTTAGGTGTGAGGAAGATGCTTGGAGGCTGCAGGGTGATTTGGATAGGCTAAGTGTATGGGCAGATGCATGGCAGATGCAGTATAATGTGGATAAATGTGAGGTTACCCACTTTGGTGGCAAAAACATGATTGGTAGACTATTATCTGAATGGTGGCAGATTAGGAAAAGGGGAGATGCAGCGAGACCTGGGTGTCATGGTACACCAGTCATTGAAAGTAGTCATGCAGGTGCAGCAGGCAGTGAAGAAAGCAAATGGTATGTTAGCATTCATAGCAAAAGGATTTGAGTATAGGAGCAGGGAGGTTCTACTGCAGTTGCACAGGGTTTTTGTGAGGCCGCACCTGGAGTATTGCGTACAGTTTTGGTCTCCAAATCTGAGGAAAGACATCCTTGCCATAGAGGGGGTACAGAGAAGATTCACCAGACTGATTCCTGGGATGTCAGGACTTTCATATGAGGAAAGATTGGATAGACTCGGCTTGTACTCGCTGGAATTTAGAAGATTGAGGGGGGATCTTATAGAAACTTACAAAATTCTTAAGGGGTTGGACAAGCTAGATGCTGGAAGATTGTTCCCGATGTTGGGGGAGTCCAGAACAAGGGGTCACAGTCTAAGGATAAGGGGGAATTCCTTTAGGACCGAGATGAGGAAAACATTCTTTACACAGAGAGTGGTGAGTCTCTGGAATTCTCTGCCACAGAAGGTAGTTTGAGGCCAGTTGTGGCACTTGTGGCTAAAGGGATCAGGGGGTATTGAGAGAAGGCAGGTACGGGATACTGAGTTGGATGATCAGCCATGATCACATTGAATGGCGGTGCAGGCTCAAAGGGCCGAATGGCCTACTCCTGCACCAATTTTTCTATGTTTCTATGAGAAGGCGAATCAGCTTCATGAAAAAATGCAGGATGAAGTGTTCGTGATGAAGGTTGCTTACTTGGCTGAATTCTTCGCCAAGGTGAATTCCTTTAACCTGTCACTTCAAGGAAACCTCTCAATGCTACACACGGATCGTGACAAAGTGGCAGATTTCAGGAGGAAGATTCATCTTTGCCAGAGAAGAGTTCAGGACGATGACACAATTATCTTCCCTGAGATGACGACTCTCCTGAATGCTAGGCCAGATGTTGAATGCCACTTCCACGAGTAGATCTCAACCCACCTTCTGGCAATTAGTGAACCCATCGGATTCACTAATTGCCCGGACTGGACAACCGCTCTCATGATGAGTGGATCATTTGACCCTTTGCCGTTGAAAACGGTGCCATCAGCGATACTGACGTGACTGCGAAAGTTTAATTTTACCGAATTTGTGAAGATGATAGTGACTTCATGGAACAAGAGCTCATCACGTTTTGGTTGAAAGTGATAGACTGTCCTGTTTTTTCATAGTGGGCCCTGACCCTATTGCTCCAGTCCCCCTCAACCTATCGTCTGTGAGGCTGGATTCTCAACCATGGTAACTCTGAAAACGAAGGTATGCAATAGGCTTGTGATCGACGCTGACATGAGGTGCTGCCTGTCGAGCATTCATCCTTGTTTTGATCGCCTGATGGCTGCGAAGGAATTTCAGCCATCCCATTGACAATGGCTGTTTTTTTTTTTCAATTTTTGTTTCAGGGGTCATGGTACTGACAAAGAATGTCTGACGGGGTCGTGAGGCCAAAAAGGTTAAGAATCACTGATTTATACCCTGGTTATATGCTAGATTGGTGTAGTTATTTAAAGGTCAGATCATTTAGGGCTGTTTGGAAGAGGCACAGAAGTGGAGTTGAGGCCTGGTACCGATTCACCCATGATCACGTTGAATGGTGAGGCAGGCTTGTGGGGGGCAGGTGGTATACTTCTGTTGGTGATCCCGCACCAAATATAAATGGTTCAGATTTGCTGTTTGCCTGTGCAATGCCATCTGTGTTCCATTCGAACTTCTCCTGAAGTCCAGTGGAAGACCAAAGATCTTGGGCTGGACAATTCCCCACCCATCTTGTACCAATTTGGATGTTCCAAGGAGTTCTCTGTCATTCATTTCAAGGCATTAAGTAATTTGTGGTTTTAGATCTGTTTTAGTTGTTTACATTTATTTTAATGCACTGCAGTGGTTTCGATTTTTAAGGCCTTTTTGAATAGATTGATTTGGTTTTATTGCTATGGAATGCTTTCAAATTCCAAGCCAATGCATTATCCCCGTGTTTTTACATATTTGGCAGTTGGCTAAACCACGGAGTTGGCTGACTGCAAAAGTACTTGGAAATTTTATGTTGTTGGATTATTTCTGCTTTCCTATGGTGGCTAATATGCAAATTCCTTTGTTGGAGTTCAAGGCCTTGACATCAAGTCTGGCACTGGTAATGCCCGATAAATCTGCATTGGGAGAATGCAGAGGCTGTTTTCAGACTCCTTGGTTCAAAGGCCCACAGTAATCCCAGGCAATTTGCTGCTATCCTCAAAACCAACATGGATTATGTTGCCATTATTTGGTTTAGTAAGGAATTAAATGGTCAAATAGTTCAGAACACGTATTTCATGAGAAATATAAACTTGTGGGGAGTGATAGGTAGCAGGCTAACCTCTGTGTTCTTGATTCAGTTGAGGTTTGGTCATACTCAGGCAATCACACCCATTTAATTATAGCTTGTCAGTACTTCATGGCAAGATATCTATTAGCCTTCAGTTGCCACATGAGAGAAGCCCAGTGTCAGGCCATTGCAACCATGATTAGAGGTTTAACTTGCCAGGCTTACAGTTAAGAAATTTATGGCATGTCAAGGGAAGTAGAGTGTCCTAGCATTGAGAAGATTTTTTTTGATTCTAGTCAATTACCTCAAAGCCACAACACCAGCTTTTATGGAATGATGCCACCAGCTGTTGTCAGCTGGCACAGAGATCACGCACAGTTTGGTCAGTCACCACTGGGGAAGAATAGCCCACAGCTGCTCATTTGTTGTGGCGATAAATGTATGTGATTGCAGCTGCAAGGAGTGCACTTATGAAACTGTGGCTGAACTCCGGATGTGCAGTCTACCAGCTGATGCAAGGGGTATGCTCACACTGGGTTAAACAGTTCTGATGACAGACTTACACAAGCTATTAAACTGAGACATATCTGGAAGACACCAGTTAGCACTTTGTCTCTTGTTAATGGATTTTTCAACTAATGTACTTTGTTTTCAGGTATGTTTGTGCATTTTACTCAAAAGTTTACATCATAGTCAAATTGTTGCATGCAGATTAATTCAAATAATCTGCATTAGTGTTGGGTTGCAAAAAGGAAGTTGTTACAATGGGGATGAATGAGGAAAGGACATTTAATTATGAACCACCGGGTTTAGCAATTTAGCCATTTTTATGATGATAATTTCACTTTGAACACAGAGAAAGTTACCCCTTTGTCTCACCTATCACCTGACCAGCCCCTAATTTGTCTCTTTCTCCCAACTCATTATCTTGGCATTCAACCGATCAACACTCCCAATACTGATGCAGGGTGCTGACCCAAAACATTGACCATCGTTTTGACTCTGCTCATGATGTTTGACCTGCTGACTTCCCCAGAGATTAGATTTTTGCTCCAAATTCCAGCATCTGCAAGTGCAACTACCTTTTCCGCCACCAATTTATTTGCTCAATTATTTTGAGGGCCAATAGCAGATTGGAAGCAATTGTTGGCAAATACAAAGTGTGGAGCATTAACTTGGCAATGAATGGATCATTGGTCTGGATTTGAGTTTTGTGTTTAACGATCAGAATGAATTCCCCCCTGCCCTGCCACCTGCAAAGTTGGACTGAACCTAAAAATTAACTCATTTTGGCAGCAGCGCCGCTAGATGTCGTAAAATAGGAATCTGTCCATCGGGCAGTCAGGCTGCACACCCCGGTGAACTTAGTGTGCTCACCCTAATTAAATTTACTTTTATCAGGAGCATCAAGAGCATTCACCTGCAAAAGAATATGTTTCAAAAGTATAAGGATACTGGTTCCTGGCAAACTCTACTGTATGCTCCCTCCAGCCCTAAACGCAAGATAGAAATTGAAATTACATCCTGTGAAACTGCCAGAATAATCATGGAAGTGATAATCCAATTGTTCCAAGCAAGAGTTGTTCATTGAATCAGAGTTCCTTTGTTTTCCATAAATGTCCCTTAATACAGCCCCTTGCACATAAAACAATTCACTATTGGGTAAGTTTCAATGAGGGGGCCCCTCATCCTTTTAAACTCCAGTGAGTACAGGCCCATTGCCATCAAATGCTCATTATATGTTGATCCAATCATTCCTGGGAATGACATAGGCTCCGAAGATGATCAGAAAATGTATATCCTTGTGGGATTCAATTTATTTGCCATTTCTTTATTCCCCATTATCATTCTCCAACATCATTTTCTAGTGATCCAATGTCCACTCTCTCACTCTTTATGTATCTGAAGAAGCTTTTGCTATTTTTTAAAATATTATTTGTCAGCTTACCTTTATATTTCATCTTTTCTCCCCATATTGCCTCTTTAGTTACCTTCTATTGGCCCCTTTAAAATCTTCCCAATACTCAAACGTCCCACTAATCTTTGGAATATTATGTACCTTCTCTTTTACTTTTATTGTGTCTTTGACTTCTCTTGTCAGCCATGGTCGTCTCATTCTCCCCTTTAGAATCTATCTTCCTTTTTGGGTTGAAATGATACTGCGTCTGTGCGTCTATACTGTGCCATTGCTGTTCCACTATAATTCCGGATAGGTTCACTACAGGGGCATGAGGCTCCCTCATGCTTCTGTAGTGGCCTTTCCTTAACAGTTATTCTGCCACATATACTGTTGTGAATCATGGCTTAGTTAGGTTTATTGCGCGTGTACAGATGTACAGTGAAATGCTTTTTTGTCATGTGCTATCCTATCAGCAGAAAGACTATACATAATTACAATCAGGCTACCCACAGTGTGTGGATACAGGATAATGGGTATCATGTTTAGTGCAAGATAAAGTCTAGTAAAGTACGATTAAAGTTAGTCCGAGGGTCTCCAATGATGTAAATGATAGCTCAGGACCGCTCTCTCATTGGTGATAGGATGGTTCAGTTGCCTGATAACAGCTGCAGAGAAACTGTTCCTGAATCCAGAGGTATGTGTTTTCACACTACTATACTTCTTGCCTCATGGGTGAGGGGAGAAGGGGAAGTGTCCTGGGTGAGACCAGTCCTTTATTAGGCTGGTGGTCTTGTCGAGGCAGCATGTAGTGTAGATTGAGTCAATGGAAGGGAAGTTGGTTTAGGTTTTGTCCACAGTTCTCTGTAATTTCTTGGGGTCTTGGACTGTTCCCAAACCATGTTGTGATGCATCCTGATAAAACGCTTTCTATAGTGCATCTGGAGAAGTTGGTGAGAGTTGTTGGGCACATGCCAAAATTCCTAATCCTTCTTAGGAAGTTGAGGCGTTGGTGTGCTTTTTTGGCCATTGCTTTGATATGGCTAGTCCAGGACAAGTTACTGGTGTATTTTACTCCTTGGAACTTGAAGATATTAACCATCTCTACTTTGCTGCCATCACACTTATTGCAAGTTCTAAAGCATGAATTAAAGGATGGAACTGTGCAATCCAGATGGTTGTCCATCAGGTAAAAAATGCAGAATATTTTACCTGCCCACCAAGTTTAGATGAGCAGCTAGTGTTACTATTGTTATCCTCTTTACACCAGATTTCAATCAAGTTGGTGAAGTCGAAAGTTTAAAGGGCCTGTCCCACTTGGCAATGTTTTCGGCAACTGCCAGCGTCATATCAGTGTAGCCAAAAGATTTTGAACATTTCAAAATCCAGCGGCGACAAAAAAAAAGTTGCGTCAATTGAAAAAACACCGCGAGGCATGTGTCATCACGCTGCGTAACGGCACAAATTTTTCGGTGACCTGATACGTCAGTCAATGATGCTGGCAGTCATTGAAAAAATCGTTAAGTGGGACAGGCCCTTAAGACATCCATTGTTGTATTTGAGTCATCCGTCATCTACCTTGTCATCACTTTCTCCATACTGAAAGTTGAGTTAGGGGTGTGGCACTTTTATAAAATAGATCATGAATAATACTGCTGATGGACTACAACTGTGTTGTTATGGGCAAATTTTGCATCCTGCGGAATTGAGCATATTTCACTCAGATCGGCCAGATTCTCTCTGGACAGAGTGGAAAAGAGCCAAAGATTTATAAGGAAGCTTACTGACTTACCATTTTACACAATCTGTAATTCAAAATAGAAGAAACATAACAGCCTTGTAATGACAATTGGTGATATTAGCAAACACGTGTTTGCCACATTCGTATGTGCAGCTGTTAAAGGAGTGATTAGTCTAACACTGCTAGTTTAACAGAAGTGTTAACGTATTAATTGAATATAGCAGAGATGTTAACTCATTGAAAAGAACTGAATGCACACACTAAAATAGCAGACAGTTTGGTGCTCTTCATTTGTGTCAGATAATCGACTCATACCCATGAGTAATTTAAAGGCAAACGATCTCTACATGTTTCTAATCTTTGGGCGTATGGTATATAGTAAAATGTAGCGAATATAATTTTACAGCCTCCGAAATACATTTAATAATGTTGTGGAGTGTTCCTCTTTGATTGTACCATTTTATATTTGATATCCTGATATGCCCTGTTTTTCCTCACTGCTGTTTCACCTGATTCGTTTTTTTTTAAAGGCTGATATATCTTTAGGCTATAACGTCCAAATCTAGTAAAGTGATAAAGCAAGCAAATGTGATAGAAAATCTGCACTGTTACAATTTATCCAGTCATATCATGTTGATAAACGATGGAAGTATTTGCCAGAAACCAAAACGATCAGAAATATAAATGGAATATAGTACGATCGTTTTTCAGCCAGTTTTCTGATGCAGCCTTCTACTGATGCAAAATCTGTGATGTTTTTTGAACACTGTGTCGCACAATCTTCTGTTTTTTGAACACTGTGTCGCACAATCTTAAAATCTTTCCCAAGATTTTGGGAAAATTTTAATAATTTAAATTAATAATAAGGATACTATGTTAAAGCTTAGGATAACATTTCCACACATTACACAATCTCTGTACTGAAAACTTTCTATTTGAGATTTGTTGCAATAATGTAGGTCAGTAATAGTTAGGTACATGATGAAATCCTTGCTGTGGTACATTCTTATGAGAACAAGAAATATTAACAGCCATTATTACCTGTTATTTCAACAGCAAATTAAAAAAAATCCTAAATAAAATTAATGTTTACTGACAACTAGTAATTATCCTGAGGAAAGAAAATGATTCTTGAAAACATACATCACAAGAATTTTGAATGACTTTTTTGACATATTTTTTGAAATACCTTCCCTTCATCCAACTTGAATATATCTTTGTACCTTGAATGCATTTGTAGCCAGGATCCGTGGCTTGGTTTTTAAGGACAAAAGCACAGTTTAGTTTTAGTTTATTGTCACGTCTACCAACATACACTGAAAAGCTTTTGTTGCATGCTAACCAGTCAGCAGAAAGGACCTTTCCAGGTCACTTCAGTGTGTTAGCTACACAATCTGGGATAAACTGTGTTAGTTTGTTTATCAGCAGTTAGACATGGACCGATTACTCACTGTCTGCGTGTATCACTGATGCATCTACAAGTAACTACTCTGGAGATCAGCTGCAGTTATTCCTCATGGTTTGTGGATTCGATTTTGTTGACTTTGTTTTGGGAAAGTAAATAGGTAATGTGACAATTGAAGATCAATATTGTTTCTCTGAAAATCCCCCGAGTGTGGATAGAAATGTGAAGGGGTTTAAGTTGCTCATGATGGGTGTGGGAAAGATGTTAACAAAATGGTCTTCTAGGTATTTTAGATTCAGATTATATTATCAGCATACACACCAGTTTACAATGAAATTTCTTCTTCACATGAAACTTATAGAGTAAACAGTGTACGTACAGTAATGATAAATGCAACAATATGGTGTCTAATTGTAGTAAAATCTGAATGAGTGCAAAAAAATTTAAGTACTTTAATTAAATCACCAAAAAAGGTACAGTTAAAAAAATGAGTATGTGGCAGCACCTGCAGGAAAGGAATTTGAAAATGGTGATTGATTATGGAGACTGGTGTCAGCGGTTATGGGGAGTAGGCAGGAGAATGGGGTTGACGGGAAAAGGTAGATCAGCCATGATTGAATGGCAGAGTAGACTTGATGGGCCAAATGACCTAATTCTGCTCCTAGAACTTATAACTGACAGCAGTGAGGGGGAAGCTGTTCTAAAGTCTGGATGTCTGGGCTTTCAAGCTCCTGCATCTTCTCCCAGAAGATAGATTGAGAAAAGACAATGGCCATGGTGGCAGGCATCCTTGACTATATTTCCAGCCTTGCTGATTCAATGCAGCATAAGGATGGACTGGATAGAAGAGAGTGACATTTATGTGGTGGACTGGGTTATGTTCACCACTCTCTGCAGGTTCAGGAATCAAGAACAGAGTAGTTGCCATAAGACCGAGATGGTGAACATAGCCCAAGCCATCACAGGCTTTTCAATTTCTTCTATCCAGTCCATGTGCGTGACACATTAGATCAGGAAGTTTGTAGAAGTTTAAGAGAATCTTTGTGAATATGCCGAATCTTCTAAGAACGTAAGAAAGTATATGTGCCGGTATATTTACTTGATCACTATATCAACGTGAAGGGATCAGGCTAGGATCTTGGTGATATGGATGGCCAGGATACTGAAGATGTCGACCATCTCAGTAGCAGCTCCATTGAGGACAAGGTTGTGTTCAACCATTCGCTTGCGTAGGTCTTGCTGATATTAAGAGCCAAGTTGTGGTCCTGACACCATGATACAACACACTAGACCTCTATGTCATGTCATCATCGTTGTTGACCAGATCAATAGTAGTATCATTGGTAAACTTAAAGATCTGGTTGACCATGTATTTGACAACAGGGTGAAAGGTGAACTGGGTGCAGAGCAAGAGACGAAACACACAACAATGAGAAGCATTAATGTTTTGGATCAAGGTGAAGGAAATATTGTGACCAATTCTAACCCACTATGGTCTGCTGTTCAGAAGTCCAAAAGGCAGTGGCAGATGGAGACTCCAAAGCCAATGTCCGGATGTTTAGAGATGAGTGTATTTAGTATGGTGGTGTTGAACGTTGAGCTGTAGAAAAGAACTAGCATCCTGACATGGGTTTTCTTATTGTAAAGATAATCCAGAGTAGAATGTGGTGCTATTGAGATGGAATCCTCCATATAATATCTTTCCTGTAAGCAAATTGCAAGCACTTCATTACTTCCTTCAGCACAACAAAAGATTACTGTTCAACATGGAAGTGCTGTTGACAGTATATCTTGCAAAAGGAAAAAGAACTGTTTCAAAGGAAAATTGGTTTTAATGGAACACCTGTTGGTTGAAATTCCTATTTCAAGTACATCTTCTTTCTTGACGTTGCACAAATTCTACAAATTAAAGGTGATTTTGCGAGGTATATATAAGAGCGGATTAAAAGTACTTTGCCTGCAGACTTCTTGATGCCTGGTCTGGAGACTTTGTAGAAAGCAGGTTGGACTGTGCATTGTGTCAAGATAAAGCTGGCTTTTCTTTGGGACTTTGGGAGTATTTGTGCAAAATTTCTCTTTGAGAAGTCAAATGGCAGGAGTACAGACCGATAGTATCTTATGAAGAAGGTAGCAATGCTTATTTGATACCTTTCAAGATATTTTTGATCTTCAAAGATTTCATATGAAATAGGAATTTCAACCAAGAGGTGTTCCATTAAAACCAATTTTCCTTTGACACCCTTTACCTTTTCCTTTTTCGTATGCAACCAAGTATGCAACCATGACTTACAAATCCTAATTTTCTTAATGCTCTTTGCTGGATGTAATGTTAGGACTATGCAGTAATAGTATGAGAGGGCATTTTGAATGAGCATCCAAGTGACTTTGCCCTTGAACAACCAAAATAAATCAGGGTGGGTGGTACCAATTTTCTGTAAAATTGCAGTTTGACATTTCAACAGTCAAGAATCAATAGAGTGTTGAATAGTCATATGTACCGAAATGGAACAATGAAAGCAGCACAACAGGTTGGTAACATGTTATAGTTAACGTAATAAAGAAAATCGTTAATGTAATAAAGAAAAATAAATAACTTCCATAATTAAAAATATATATATATAGTACTCAAATCCTGTCTCTGTGAACAACATACAATTTGCCTTTAACACTCTGCTGCAGTTGCACACTAACTTTCATTGACTGTTGCACGAGGTCTGATTACATTTCTAACTTTCTTAACGGCTTGCTATTCAATAAATAATCTTCTTTGCTGGGTTTTTTTGCCATCAGAGGTGGTATTGTCCTGTTTATTCACATTATTCTGCATCTGGCATGCATTTGCCCAATCACTCAACTCAACACAACTTCAGCTGTCTAAACCAGGAAGTGGCAATAAAAATAGTGAATTCAGTCTTAGGAAGCGGCCGCTCCAGACATTTTCCAAGCCGCTGAGCAGTGTTCACCCGACGCCGGAGTTCCAGCTTTCCGGCAAAGAGGGCCTGAAAACATCTGACTGGCCCCGGCCTCGGGTGTTTCACAGAGGAAGAGGACTAAACTTTTTGATGCCTTTCCCGACAGTGGAAATGTTTTATTCTTTTGTGGGGGGACGTTCATGTTGAATTCTATAATGTGTTGTGTCATTTTTCTTATTTTTAATTTTTTATATGGATGTACGGAAACTTTATTATTTATTTTATGTAAAGCACTTTGGTTTCAACGCAAGTTGATTTAAACGTGCTATATAAATAAAACTTACTTCACTTACTTTATTTTACAGTCTAAAGCATAGTACAGACATTGAAATAAAATCAAGGAAATCAATTATTTTAAAGATTGAGAAGAATATAAGAGACAATGAGAAAATTAAAAATAGATTCATGTATGTAATAGACAATATTTTAAAGAAAATTGCTGTAGCGATGGGAGAGCCATTGGTTGAAAAATGTTCAATTTCACTAAACTCCAGGAAGACGGCAGAAGATTGGAAAACAGCCCATGTGACTCGTTTAAAAAGGAGGAAGACAAGAAGACAAAGGGCTATTGGCCAGTTCGTTTAACAACGATGGGTGATAAGATGCTAGAATCAATAAATCAAAGAGGAAATATTTCATTATTTAGGAAAACTGAATATAATTAAACCTAGTCAACATAGGTTTGTGAAAGGTTAAGCATGTTTGACAAATGTGCTCAATTTCTTTGTAGATGCGATAAGGAGAGTTGATGGATGGGAACCTGCAGATGGAGTGTATTTATATTTCCAAAAGGCATTTGACAATACATTGAGCCCCAAGTGCTGCATGAGTAAACTGGCTGTCGCATAGAAAACAAAGGTGGAATAAATGGGTCCTTTTCAAACTGGAGGGAGTATACTTGGAATTGTTTTTTTGGCCCTCAATTATTTGTTATTTGCATGAACGTCCTGGAGGAGGGAAGAAATGTAAGGTTTCCAAGTCTGCCGAGAAGACGGAAGTAGGTGGAAGGGCATGTTGTGATGCAGACATTGTGATTCAGCAACGGGATACAGATAGTTTGAGTGGTTGGCTGAAAACCTGGCAAATGAAGTTGAGTGTGAGGAAGTGAGAGAGGGTCAATAATTGGATTTTTAAAAGAGCCCCGGAATAATGAAGGAAACTCCCTGCATGTGGCCTTTCATAGATTTCTAGTATTCCTGCTGAACTTTATGAATAAATGGAAGAAGTCTTTTGGAAAATCATCACCTCACCAGCCTCCAAGCTCCAACCCCCAACCGAAGCCAACATTTCTTAATACATAATGAAACCTTTGCAGTGTTGCACTTTGGAGGCCAGTGTGTGGCAGGTCCCTTTGATTAAGTTGGACTCCTGTTAAGCTGCTATGAATGCTGTACTATTTCCTTGCTAAAAAGAAATGATCATTGCCCATTTGCACTGAGACGTTCCAATGTCATTGGATTAAAAAGACTGACAGCTAATAAATCTTACTGACACAGTTAAAAGTCTTTGGGGACCAATAAGAGCCATCAATAGATCTACAATAGATGCATACTAAGACTTCCTTTCAGCTTAGTGTTCCGAGAACTCAGTCAATGCCCTCAGTGCAGAGCAAAGCCGAACAACATAATATTTAATATTTCTCTTGATGTCTACAAAGTAAAATGGATTTAAACATGTCCTATTAGACAATAGACAATAGGTGCAGGAGTAGGCCATTCGGCCCTTCTAGCCAGCACCGCCATTCAATGTGATCATGGCTGATCGCCCCCAATCAGTATCCCGTTCCTGCCTTATCCCCATATCCCCTGACTCTGCTAATTTTAAGAGCCCTATCCAGCTCTCTCTTTAAAGCATCCAGAGAACCTGCCTTCACCACCCTCTGAGGCAGAGAATTCCACAGACTCACCACTCTCTGTGAGAAAAAGTATTTCCTCGTCTCCGTTCTAAATGGCTTCTGGACATCCCCAACATCGGGAACATGCTTCCTGCCTCTAGCGTGTCCAAACCCTTAACAATCTTATATGTTTTAATTAGATCCCCTCTCATCCTTCTAAACTCCAGAGTGTACAAGCCCATTCTCTTGTATATGCTCCATTCTCTCAGCATATGACAGTTCCGCCATCCCGGGAATTAACCTTGTAAACCTACGCTGCACTTCCTCAAAAGCAAGAATGTCCTTCCTCAAATTAGGGGACCAAAACTGCACACAATACTCCAGGTGTGGTCTCACTAGGGCTCTGTACAACTGCAGAAGGACCTCTTTGCTCCTATATTTGATTCCTCTTGTTATAAAGCCCGACATGCCATTCGCTTTCTTCACTGCCTACTGTACCTGCATGCTTACTTTCATAGACAGATGTACAAGGACCCCCAAATCCTATTGTACTTCCCCTTTTCCCAACTTGACGCCATTTAGATAGTAATCTGCCTTCCTGTTTTTGCTACCAAAGTGGATAACCTCACATTTATCCGCATTAAACTTCATCTGCCATGCATCTGCCCACTCCCCCAATCTGTCCAAATCTCCCTGCATTCTCATAGCATCCTCCTCACAGTTCACATTGCCACCCAGCTTTGTGTCATCTGCAAATTTGCTAATGTTACTTTGAATCCCTTCATCCAAATCGTTGATGTATATTGTAAATAGCTGTGGTCCCAGCACCGAGCCTTGCGGTACCCCACAAATCACTGCCTGCCATTCTGAAAGGGACCCGTTAATCCCTACTCTTTATTTCCTGTGAGCCAACCACTTCTCTATCCATGTCAGCACTCTACCCCCAATACCATGTGCCCTAATTTTGCCCACTAATCTCCTATGAGGGACCTTATCAAATGCTTTCTGAAAGCCCAGGTACACGACATCCACTGGCACTCCCTTGCCCATTTTCCTAGTTACATCTTCAAAAAATTCCAGAAGATTAGTCAAGCGTGATTTCCCCTTCGTAAATCCATGCTGACTCGGACCAATCTTCTTACTGCTATCCAAATGTTCGGCTATCTCATCTTTTATAATAGACTCCAGCATCTTCCCCATCACCGATGTCAGGCTAACTGGTCTATAATTCCCTGTTTTCTCTCTCCCGCCTTTCTTAAAATGTGGGATAACATTAGCTATCCTCCAATCCACAGGAACTGACCCTGAGTCTAAAGAATATTGGAAAATTATCACCAATGCATCCACGATTTCTAGAGCCTCTTCCTTAAGTACCCTGGGATGCAGACCATCAGGCCCTGGGGATTTATCAGCCTTCAGTCCCATCAGTCTATCCAATACCATATCCTGCCTAATGTGGATTTCCTTCAGTTCCTCCATCACCCCAGATCCTCTGGCCACTAGTAAGATTGTTTGTGTCCTCCTTAGTGAAGATAGTTCCAAAGTACCTGTTCAACTCATCTGCCATTTCCTCGTTCCCCATAATAAATTCACCTTTTTCGGTCTTCAAGGGTCCAACTTTGGTCTTAACTAATTTTTTCCCCTTCACATACCTAAAGAAGCTTTTACTATCCTGCTTTATATTCTTGGCTAGCTTACCATCGTACCTCATCTTTTCTTCCCGTATAGTCTTTTTGGTTATCTTCTGTTGTACTTTAAACGTTACCCAATCCTCTTGCTTCCCGCTCATCTTTGCTACATTGTACTTCTTCACTTTATTTTTTATACTGTCCCTGACGTCCTTTGTCAGCCAAGGGAACAATTCTTCCTCCTAGGAATGAACTGATCCTGCACCTTCTGTATTATTCCTAGAAATACCTGCCATTTTTTTTCCGCTGTCATCCCTGCCAGTGTATCTATCTAGGCAACTTTGGCCAGCTCCTCCCTCATGGCCCCATAGTCCCCTTTATTCAACTGCAACACTGACACCTCAGATCTACCCTTCTCCCTCTCCAATTGTAGATTAAACCTGACCATGTTATGGTCACTGCCTCCTAATGGCTCATTAACCTCGAGGTCCTTTATCAAATCTGGTTCATTACATAACACTAAATCCAGAATTGCCTTCTCCCTGGTAGGCTCCAATACAAGTTATTCGAAGCATCCATCACAAAGGCACTCTACAAAGTCCCTTTCTTGGGGTCCAGTACCAACCTGATTTTCCCAGTCTACCTGCATGTTGAAATCTCCCATAACAACCACAGCATTACTTTTGCTACATGCCAATTTTAACTCCTGATTCAACTTGTGCCCTATGTCCAGGCTACTGTTTGGGGGCCTGTAGATTAGTCCCATTAGTGTCTTTTTAACCCTTACAATTCCTTAGTTCTATCCATACTGACTCCTGTTTTAATGTCACCCCTTGCAAAAGACTGAATTTCATTCCTCACCAACAGGGCAACCCCACCCCCTCTGCCCACCTGTCTGTCTTTTCGATAGCCCTTGAATATTCAGTTCCCAGCCCTGGCCCTCTTGCAGCCATGTCTCAGTAATTCCCACAACATCAAACTTGCCAGTTTCTAACTGAGCCTCAAGCTCGTCCACTTTATACTTCGCGCATTCATATACAGCACTTTGACCTCCGTATTCACTTCCCCCTTCGCACCGCTCGCAATAGGCCCTGAACTTACTTTGTTGTCCATTCTCGAGCTTTCCTTCCCTTCCCATTAATTCGAGAAACTTTTGTAATTTTTCCTGTAGTCACTTCCCCTTCAACTCCATCTTTATACTCCCAATTTGTCAAACCCTCCCCCCCACTATTTAGTTTAAACCACACGTGCAGCCCTAGCAAACCTGCCTGCCAGAATATCGGCCCCCCTCCAGTTAAGGTGTAACCCCAGAAGAGATCCCAGTGGTCTATAAATCTAAATCCTTGCTCCCTGTTCCAGCCCCTCAGCCATACATTCAGATCCCCTATCTCCCTGTTCCTGCCCTCACTGGCACGAGGTACTGGAAGCAATCCAGAGATAACCACCCTAGAAGTCCGGCATTTCAGTCTTCTTTCCAACTCTCTGAAGTCATGTTGGAGAACCTCCTTCCTCTTCTTCCCGATGTCGTTTGTGCCCACGTGCACAACTACTGCCGGCTGTTCACCTTCTCTCTCTCGAGGATGTTCTGAATACGGCTCGTGACATCCTGAACCCTGGCACCAGGGAGGCAACAGACCCATCCTCGCATCTCGTCTGCCACCACAGAATCCTGTCCGCTCCTCGGACAATGGAGTCACCCACCACTAGGGCTCTGCCCGACATCGGTCTCGCCGGTCGAGTCCCATCTCTAGGATTGGAGCCACTGACCTGTCCGCCGCTCGGACTGGAAACATCGTCTCCCCGGAGAGAGGGCGTACCTATTTCATTAGGCACAGCCACCCGGGTCTTCTGCACTCCACGATTTCCACCCTTTCTCTCCGTCACACACCTTGGTTCTTCCCGTATCCTCGGCGTGACAACCTCACTGTAGGTCCTGTCCAGGAAACTCTTGTTTTCGCGGATAGCCCTGAGGTCATCCAGCTCATTATAGACTATTGATTATTATTGTCTGTTTTTAACGGTGGAAAACTTTGTCCAATTATTACTACTTGCAAGAGAAATTTGATTCAAGTTTGCACATATAAAATGAAATTGCTTTAGCTCAGAGTGCAAGTGAAAGTCTGAAATGGAACTAGATAACTGGCCAGAGAAGACTTGACCAGAGAGCTTCATCAGAAAAAATGAAAAAAACAGTTGTTATAGACCAGCATGGAGCTGTTTTGTTTGTTAAGGTACAGTATATTCCCCAATCCCACACCAGGTTTAGATGAATAAAGAAACAAACCGTAAGCCTAGCAGGCCTGTAGAAAGTAGCAGAAAGAACAGCTGTAGGCCATTCATCCCCTGCAGCCTTCTCCACTATTCACTACAATGTTGGCTAATCCTCCATTCCAATGCCATATTTATGTGCCCCCTTGATGCAGCTCTATTGGACTTCAATTAAGCCACATTTGAAGTATCACATGCAGTTCTCATCGCTCCACTGCAGGAAAGATGAGGAGGCTTTAGAGACAGTGCAGAGGAGGTTCACCAGAAAGCTGCCAAGATTAGAGAGATTTGGCTACAGGGGGGATTGGATAGACTTTGATTGTTTTCACTGGAATGTTGGAGGTTGAAGGGAGACTTGATAGAAGTATATCCAATTATGAGAAGCATAGATCGGGTATGCAATACAAACTTTTCCCCAGTGTTGAAATGTCTAACACCAGAGGGCATAGATATGAGGTGACAGGCAGAAAGCGTAATGGAGATGTGTGAGGCAAGTTTTTATACAGAGAATAGTGTAGTCTGAAATGCATTGCCAGGGGTGGTAGTGGGGGCAGATATGATAGTGGTGTTTAAGAGGCGTTTAGTTATGCACATGGAAGTGCCGGGAATATAGGGAAATGAATCAGTTAACTTGGCATCATGTTCACCACAAACATTTTGGGCCGAAGGGCTATTCTTGTGATGTACTGTCCTATGTTCATGCCATCATCTACGCAAATCTAATTTAACCTGAACAATATTTTATGTTTGCAGCAGAGTTTTAGGAATTATTTTTACCTGGATATTTGCCTAATATAGAATGTTGTGCAGCTGGATTGCTCCACATGGGACATTTTAAAACAAAGTGCACTTCATATTCATGTTCTCTTGATATTAAGGAAGTCTCCATTTTTATCGTGTGGCGTATGGACACCACTTAACCTGAATGGTCACCTTTGTGTCCCATATTCTACTTAAAATCTGGAATAATTGAGTCAATTTTCTGAATTTACTGCTCCTCATTATGTGATTTTTCCTGTCAAGAATGCATTGTTGGTCGGTTAAATTTTGTAGATGTGACCTTATATTGCTGATATGCAATCCACTGGGACAAAACCTCTGTCTTTCCTCCACACTTGGATTGAACCATACAACTTGAAAAATTGGACAATCAGACTTTTGAGATTTTAACTATTAGAATCTTTGCATGACTTTCCTAAAACACCATGACATTCCACATGACAACCAGAAATCACATAAAAGTCACATGACGTACACCGTGAAAAATTCTGACCCCTTTATTCGATAATATCTGCAAAATGGGAGAATAATTGATATTTAGGATATCTAGATTACTAAGCCATTTTTTGATGACCAAAGGAGATCTTGGCCTAGAAGATGCACTACTCAATCAATCAATCAAAGACTTTATTGTCATTCAAAAATACACCAATAAATGCAAGTCTGAACGGAATTTCGTTGCATCTGGCTCACCATGCAATATAAAATAACAAAAGGATCAAATAGATAAAAAGATAAAATAGATAAAAAGATAAAGTAGATAAGAGTGGCGGCACATTACATGGAATTCAAGAGTCTGATGGCGCGGGGGAAGAAGCAAAACCTGGCCGTTCTGCTCCTTATACGATACCTTTTGCCCGAGGGCAGCAGAGTGAACAGTCAATGATGGAGATGTGTGGAGTCTTTTATAATGCTGTTGGCCTTGGCTGATGTCCCAGATTGAAGGAAGGGAAGTCCCAATGATTTTTTCAGTTGTCCTCACCACTCTGTGCACGGACATCCAGTCGGAGGCTTTGCAGTCCCCAAACCAGACAGAGATGCAGCTGGTCAAAATGCTCTCTATGGTTCCCTGTAGAAAGTGGTGAGGACGAGATGGGGCAGGTGAGCTCTTCTCATCCGGCACAGAAAATGTAGCCGCTGCTGCGCTCTCTTAACTAGTGATGCAATGTTTTGTGACCAGGTCAGACTGTTCGTGATCTGCACCCCCAGGAACTTAGTGCTACTGACCAACTCCACATTGATGTCATTAATGTGTAGTGGTGTATAACTGAGCCAGTTTCTCCTGAAGTCAACGATGAGCTCCTTTGTTTTGTCAACATTCAGGATCAGATTGTTCGTGTTGCACCAGTCCACCAGTTGTTTCACCTCCTCCCTGTAAGCCAGATCATTGCCATCCCGGATAAGATTCACCACTGTTGTGTCATCTGCGTACTTCATGATGTGGTTTGTACTAAACCTGGCACAACAGCCGTGGGTCATCAGGGTAAACAGCAGTGGACTCAGGACGCAGCCCTGAGGGGAGCCGGTGCTCAGAGAGATGATGTTGGAGGTGTTGTTTCCAACCCGCACTGACTGGGGTCTGTCAGTGAGGAAGTCCAGTAGCCAGTTAACAAGGGGGTGCTTAGGCCGAATGAACCCAGTTTGCTTACCAAGTGCTGAGGGATGATTGTATTGAATGCTGAACTAAAGTCCATAAACAGTATTCGCACATAGGTGTTCTTCTCCTCTAGATGTTCCAGGCTCAGATGGAGTACGGAGGATATGGCGTCCTCTGTGGAGAGGTTTGGCCTGTAAGCAAATTGGGACGGGTCAAGTGTGGAGGGAAGTCTGGAGGTAATATGGTCCCTGACCAGCCTCTCGAAGCACTTCATCATTATGGGGGTGAGTGCTACAGGGCGGTAATCGTTGAGACATGTTATTGCGGATTTTTTTGGCACTGGTATGATGGTGGCAGTCTTGAAACACGATGGGACGACAGCCTGGTTCAGCGAGGTGTTGAAGATATCCGTAAGGACATGTGCCAGCTGATCAGCACATTCCCTGAGCACCCGGCCTGGTATGTTATCAGGGCCTGCCGCCTTTCGTGTGCTCACTCCTTTTAGGGTCCTCTGGACATCCGCTGTATCAAGACTGAGTGCCTGTTCATCATAGTGAGGAGTAACTTTTCTCGCAGATCTGTTGTTGAATGCCTCTAACCATCCAAAATATTTATTGAGTTCATTAAGGAAGTTTGTTGTCTTCACATGGTGGTGGAGCAGTCTTATAGTCCGTGAGTGTTTTGATTCCATGCCACATGCGCCTGATGTTCATGGGGTCATGAAAGAAGCTCTGGATTTTCTGACCATGGGCACGCTTTGCCAGCCTGATGACTCGGTTCAGGTTGGCTCTTGCGGATCTGAGTGCCACCAAGTCACGAGATTTAAACACGCCATTTCGTGCTCTCAGCATTCCACGTACCTCAGGGGTCATCCAGGGTTTCTGGTTGGCCCGTATAGTGATGGTGTTAGTGACACAGACATCCTCTATGTACTTTTCCATATAGGCAGACACAGACGCAGCATACTCCTCCAGGTTGGTGTGTTGATTGTCAGTTGCAGCCTTCTTGAATATGTCCCAGTCCGGCACTCAAAGCAGTCAAAGCAGTCCTGTATTGCTGTCATAGCTCCCTCTGGCCAGACCCTAACCTGCTTCACTGTAGGTTTTTCTCTGGTAAGCAGGGGCCTGTATGTAGGAATTAGCATCACTGAGATATGGTCTGAGGAGCCAAGGAGGGGGCGGTGGACTGCCTTGAATGCCTTCTTGATGTTTGTATAGGCTAGGTCCAGTGTGTTCACTCCCCTGGTTGCAAAGTTCACTTGCTGGTAGTAATGTGGGAGAAATGTCTTCATGTTGGCCTGGTTAAAATCCCCAGCAACAATGAAAGCAACTTCTGGGTGTGTAGTTTGCAGGTCACTGATGGAATGATAAAGAGCATTCAGGGCCTCCTTAGTGTTTGCACTGGGGGGATGTACACGGCTGTGATGGTTATAATGGTAAATTCCCTGGGC
Organism: Raja brachyura; assembly: GCA_963514005.1. Next base: position 94,955,681 of record OY740782.1, read on the forward strand.
AGATAGAAGGGTCTGCACTTTATTGTCAAAAACTCAATGTCAGGAGAGCAATGATTTGACACCACTGTGGCATCTTTACACCAGCTGTTATTAGTGTAAATGCACACACCACCACCCCGGGATTTCCCACTGAGAGCGCAGCTCCTGTCCGACCAGAATGTTGTTAGCCCCTCCGCGCTAATAGCGTCGACGGGAACAGAGGAGTTTAACCACGTCTCTGTTAGGATCAGGGCGCAGCAATCTCTCACCTCCCGTTTGGTTACCAGGTCCAGCCTCAGGTAGTCCAACTTACTCTCCAAGGAGCGGACGTTAGTGAGCAGAATAGATGGAAGCGGTGTCCTGCAGGGGTTAGCCTTCAGTTTCGCCATTAGCCCTCCCCGTGTGCCGCGCTTCTGCTTCCTGTCGCACCATCTCCTCCTCCTCTGAGTGTGGCCAGTGCTGGTAGGAGACTCCGCAGCTTCGTAGGCCGCGGGTTGAAACCGACGCAGCAGTCCGAGACTCCATAGAGTCTCCCGAGGGGCCGGATCCATGACCACTGAATTGCTGGACGCATGCAGTTCCAACACAGACTGACAGTCACACCGAACAGCGACCATCAGACTCTCGGGACTGAGTAAATAAGTAAGCGAGTGTTTTACCTTTAAAATTCTATTATTGTCGGGAGCCAGTGCAGCCACAGCCGAGCAGGGCGCCGCCATTTTCTATGCATTTTAATGGTATTGAATGATATTATAATTTAATTGTGAATCCCCTCAATGCTGTTTGTGGAAGTCATCTGAAGACCAAGACAAGCACTTAACTCCAGCACACCAAACAGAGCAGCTATGTTCAGGGCGTGTCCCACTTGGCCGTCATTTACGCGACAGGCCGGTAGTGACTGACGCGCAATGGTCACACGCGTCATCATGCTTCCGCACAGCCGCCTGGAGCACGCGACGTCATTTGAAGATAGACACAAAATGCAGGAGTAACTCAGCAGGACTGGCAGCATCTCTGGAGAGAAGGAAAGTATGATGTTTCGGGTCGAGACTCTTCTTCAGTCCGAAGAAGGGTCTCGACCCGAAGCATCACCCATTGCTTCTATCCAGAGATGCTGCCAGTCCCGCGGAGTTACTCCAGCATTTTCTGTGTATCTCCAATCGTCTTGGTCCCGCTCTTGGAGTAGGAGTGGGAGCGGATCCGGATCCGCAATGGCCGTGAGCCCCAGGCCGAGTTCGGCGATCGTTTGCCTGCTTCTGCTGCTGCTGGAGGTGAGACGTTGCACCGCGCCAGGGTCTTGGGCCTGTCCCACTTTGGCCGTCAGTTACGCGACAGGCCGGTGGCGCGCGAAGATTTTGTGCAGGACGAAGTCCACACTCCTCCACGCCACTCCATGCGCCCGTCCCGCGCTACCCCCACGTTACCCACATGCTAGCAGGTCGCGTAAATGGTGCGCGAATGATGGCCAAGTGGGACCGGCCCTTTAGTTTTCTTGTGCAATGCACATTACTGATAGGTATATTTCAAGTTTACTTAAATGTCAGCATTTTGCCTCGCTGGTGCATTCTCTCAAGCCAAAGCTGAAATGAAGATTAATGTAAGGAAATAAGAGAGGATGTGAGTGAATGCTTCGTTTTGGTGTGGGTCTTTAGGAAACTGCCACAGACAGCATCAGAGTGATGCACAATGCTCTTAGCAGAGATGAGCAGTAGCTGCTGACATGATCCAGAGACAAAAAAAAAGCCGAGCAGGTCTGTGATCTTGATCTCAAACAAAGAAATGTGCCTATGAACCTGTTCTTGAAGTTCAGAGGTCAGTGACTTTTCTATAGGCCAAGAATACAACATAATCATTGGCCCCATTTAACAGAAATTGAGTTAATAAAATCAGTTTCTGCTTTAGTACGTAGAACTGGAATTTTTTCAAACTAATGACATTGTAAAATTTGTAGGAAATTTTATACATTGCCCCACTTTTGATTTTGGAGAATTTTACACTTGTATTAAAGGTAATAGAGCAAACAAAATTTCCACCAAAAAAGTCAGAAATTGAATTTTCAAATGAGTCTCAAAACACTCTGGAATGTGTACAATATCATTGTACTCTGGGTCAAGTCAATTTACAATTACACAGTGAACGTTTTAGAAGTTGTGAGGGAGAAAAATATGCTTGGTCATTTTCAGATTTACATTTTTTTAAAGTTTTAGTTTTTTTTCATCCATTAGGCCAGGATTGGGCTAACGTCCTTAATTGAACGTTCCCATTCTGCCTTCTCAGCTTTGAACTGCTAACCATTCAAATTCCAATGCAGAGACCATGTAAGCTTTATTATTATTCTTTTGAGCCTTTGGACTCATTCTCGGCAATAGAAAAGCTTTGTCCGTATCCTCCTTTAAACAAAAGAACTAATGTTCAATAGTACTGTTGAAGCAAGTGAGACAGTAAAGGAACATTTAATCAGGGGAACTGGAAATATTGCGAATATACACAACTGCAATGACAAAGTCTATGGCAGATATGAGGAAGAAGCATTTGCAAACCTGTAGCTGGGAGTCATGGTAGGTACTCTGGATTCATTAGCAACATAAATCAAAGCAATCGGTTTTTATATATTTTTTGTAAACAGTCAAGTTGTTTCAATGTATACGTATTTTTATATACTCTGCTCCTCAGCTTATGATTTAATCCGTTTTAATTTGATCTGTTTTATTTGCTGATTCAGTTTTATGATCTGCAATACTGCATTAACCTTTATTGATCAGAAAGTCCCTGATTTACAACAATTGCTCCTTGTAAAAACCTTAACTGAATTTATGCACTCTTTGCCATATTCATTAAACTCGTGACTCAGTTGAAATCTTGTGCGATCTGCTTTTTTTCCAAGAGATAAGTTATGGTTTTGTATTATATTTGAAATCATAAGACCATAAGACATAGGCGCAGAATTAGGCCATTTGGCCTATTAAGTTTGCGCTGCCAATCATTCATGGCTGGTCTATTTTTCCCTCACAATCCCATTCTCTTGCCTTCTCTCTGTAACCTTTGACACCCTGTCTAATCAAAAACCTATCATATTGACCATGCTGCGAGTTTGAGTCCAGGGCAAACTCTTCTAAACTCGCAGCTTGCCCAAGTGGGACAGCCCCTTAAGGATAACCGACAGGTAATGTTAATGTCCGCCGAGTTTCACAGCTGTGTATCTCTGGCTTCTTAAAAGTTCTCTCCACTCCTTCTAAATAAATGTATAATTCTTCACAGCTTCTTTTCCATTTACAGTTGTTATAACAGAATCTGAAAATCATTGTCAACTGTTTAAATTTCATTGATTATGCCTGGGTATTATTTTAAAATCCAACATTAGTAAGGACTCTTCCTGTAAAAAAAACATTAATTGTTAAAGTAGATATGTTAAAGAGTTCCTAATAGGATTTTAGATAGATACATTTCTGTATTTTATATTTTACATGTGACATATTCCTACTATCCAATCTTTAAATTAATTGGATACTAAACCTTCCAAACTAAGTTATTTAAATGTCAATTATCTTTAAACTTTTGTTCATGTTATAATTAGAGAAGAATGTGGTAAAAATGCATTCACCATCTGACAAGTAAATTGAATAACCTTTGAGACTTAGAAACATAGAAATATAGGTGCAGGAATAGGCCATTTGACCCTTCGAGCCAGCACCGCCAGTGAATTGGCCTCCACTGCCTTCCCTGGCAGAGAATTCTACAGCTTCACAACTCTCTTGGTGAGGAAGTTTTTCCTCATCACAGTCCTAAATGGCCTAATCCTTATTCTTAAACTGTGACCACTGGTTCTGGACTCCCCTAACATCAGGAGCATATTTCCTGCATCTAGCCTGTCCAATCCTTTAAGAATGTCATATTTTCACCATTTTCACCAAAAAATAAATTTAAAGTTCTGCACAAAGTAAGAACGATGGGTACTTTCTAGAAGAGACTGCACTGAAACTGGTTCAATAAATGTGCAGTCTGCAGTCATTATTGCAGCACATCAAGTCTGAAGAAGGGTCTCGACCCGAAACGTCACCCATTCCTTCTCTCCAGAGATGCTGCCTGTCCCGCTCAGTTACTCCAGTTTTTTGTGTCTATCAAGAGAAGTACTATGCTTCCAACATCATCGGATATGGGCATCAACCAGCATGATTGCTTTGAATTTATTAAATGGGATCAAAGTAGTGTGCAGTTTACCCAAGCTACTGTTCCAAGTACATCAAAGTTGCTGGGCTGATTAGGAAATATCGAAAGCCAACATTTCAAAATGAAGTGTATGATAAGAACATACTATGTTCTGTTGTGCTATGCAAAGAAAGATTTTCATTTTTCTTTTCTCAGGGACACATGACAATAAACTCTTTTGACTTGACGAATGCATCCACTAAGGCATCCACTATTTCTGGGGCTACTTCCTTAAGTACTCTGGGATGCAGCCTATCTGGCCCTGGGGATTTATCAGCCTTTAATCCATTCAATTTACCCAACACCACTTCCCGGATAGCCTGGATTTCATTCAGTTCCTCCATCTCATTTGACCCCTAGTCCCCTGCTATTTCCGGCAGATTATTTATGTCTTCCTTTGTGAAGACAGAACCAAAGTAGTTATTGAGTTGGTCTGCCATGTCCTTGTTTCCCATTATCAATTCACCAGTTTCTGACTGCAAGGGACCGACATTTGTTTTAACTAACCTTTTTCTCTTCTCATATCTTGATCACATCAAGATGTTAATGGAGTAAGTTAATGGAGAGTATTCTGAGGGATAGGATATACAGACATTTGGATGGGCAAGGGCTGATTAGGGATGGTCCCTTATGTATATGGGAGGCCGTCTCATAAATTTTTTGATGTGACCAAAATGGTTGGTGCGGGCAGAGCTGTAGATGTTGTGTAAATGGTCTTCAGTAAGGCGTTCGATACGGTTCCGCATGGTAGGCTGCTCTGGAAGGTTAGATCGCATGGGATCCAAGGAGAGATAGCTAAATTGTAGTAAATTGGCTCCATGGAAGGAAGTAGAGGGTAATTGTGGAAGGTTGTTTCTCAGACTGGATGCCTGTGACTAGTGGTGTGCCACAGGGTTCGGTGCTGGGCCCATTACTGTTTGTCATCTGCATCAATGATTTGGATGAGAACATGCAGGGTAAGATTAACAGGTTTGCCAATGATACAAAAGTTTGTGATTTTGCAGATAGTGAAGATGGTTGTGAACAATTGCAGCAGGATCTGGATCGACTGGCCAGGTGGGCGGACGAATGGTTGATGGAATTTAATACAGAGAAGTGTGAGGTGTTGCATTTTGGGACGTCGAACAAGGACATGACCTACACAGTAAATGGTAGGCCTCTGGGTAGTGTTGTAGAGCCAAGGGATCGAGGAGTACAGGTGCATGGTTCCTTGAAGGTCAAGTCGCAGGTAGACAAGGTGGTCAAAAAGACCATGAGAGGAATAGTAGATTCACAGATTCACAGGTAGGTGCACAGAATCTCTTGCCCAGAGTAGGGGAATCGGGGATCAGAGGACATAGGTTCAAGGTAAAGGCAAAAATATTTAATAGCAACCCGAGGGGTAACTTTTTCACATAAAGAGTGGTGGGTGTATGGAACAAGCTGACCCATCATTTAAGAAACAGTTAGACAGGTACATGGATAGGACAGGTTTGAAGAGATATGGACCAAGCGCAGGCAGGTGGGACTAGGGTAGCTGGGACATTGTTGGCTGGTGTGGGCGAGTTGTGCCGAAGGACCTGTTTCCACACTGTATCACTCTATGACTCTAATTCAGATACAAAATTGATAAGAAATTGTGTTGAGCAGTTGATCCCAGAGCTTGATGTGCGAGTAAAGTTTCTGTCATGTGTGCCTGGTGCTCATAAACACAAATGCCAGCAGGCATGCAGCAGTAACATCAAACAACATGCAATGCAAGGCTGGCATCACTGCTACAACACTTTACCCTAGACATGTGGCTTCAAAACAGTGGCTGAAGTCTTAATATGTGGCCTCTTATTATAGGAAGAAACTATGCTTAAACTGTTGCTGGGGAATCCATTATCGAAGACAATAATCAATTGTGTTCCAAAGCAATGATTGATTGACTCCTTTGCACATGAGGCCTTCTAATTTTGGAGGGTGTGAGATTCCAACGTGTCTTCTTCTTCTTGCGTCTGGCGTGCACAGCCTAAAGTTGTAGGACAACTTGTTCTATTTGATCTTATTTGAGTGTGCACGCCTTGTGATTGCATTCGTTGAAACAGGGCAGACCACGTGAAGGTTGCAATCTTCCACCCCTCCAACGTGTCTGATCGGCATCAATGCTTTCCCCAAGTCACCATCACTGCCAACATCTCCATTTCATCTTCACACAAACAGTTGGGGCCAATCCCTTGTTGGTCCTGTCTTACCTCATCAACTAAGCCAAAGCTGATCTTTACTTCCAGCTGGTGGATCACAACTTTTTGATGTTTTTGATGTTTTATTGCACCAGCAAATTAGTCTTTTGTGTGGGACTCCCAAAATTACATTAGTGCTCCAAACCACATTAAAGGTTGGTGAATTGTGCTACTACATATTTTGTAGATCATGCATGGAATATAAGTTACTCCTGCTTATGCCCACTTCACAGAATAATTCCAGTGCATGATTTATGAACAGTGCAACTTCTAGGGTGATGTAAACTTAATGCTCATTTGTATTTCTAAAGGCAAAAGGCATCTCTAGGCTGGGAGTAAAAGTGATGGCTGAAACATCTCATAAAAGTAAGATTCATCCGGTCATCTAGAAATAACACACACCCAAATCATTAACACAAATCAACAACAACAACGAACCCAAGTATATTTCATGGCCCCTCTATCGCTGCACCAACATGAGGTACAACCCATCCAGAAATTCCAAAATTAGACTATTCAAAGCAGATCTACCTTTGGTAGTTAACCCAGTTGTTATCTAATAAACTACCGCCATTCAGTAAAGTTTATGTTTAATACAACATGTATATTGTACTGTAGATGTCATGATAACTGCCAGCAATAATATATTACAACCAATAATATTTAAAATCTACTCCATCTAATATGTATAATTTTTTATCTGTCCATTAGGTCACCCCTTAGCCTTTATCGCTCCAGAGTAAACGAGCACAATCTGTCCCATAACTAATGCCTTCCAATCCAGGCAACATCTTGGTGAATCTCCTCTCTACTCGCTCTCCAGTGCACCTTTATAAGCTGACATTAACCCTGGACAAAGGAATTGTCAGCTATTTCTATTTTATGTTCTATCATCTTAATCATCTTAATATCAAACTAATTTTGCAGAGATAAATGATACACACTCCACCGCTAAACTGCTTCATTAAATCATAAGTTAAACAACACCCGGGAGGAGTACAGAACTAAAACGTAATCAATGACTTCAGTTGAATCGAACAAAGCACAGTATTCATACTGTGTGTCACAAACTATGTCAGTTAAATCAAATTTGGAAAAACAAGGAGAAAAGCCCCAAAACAAGGGTCTAATCGCAGAGAAGGATTTGGCATGCTATGGAATAAAACAATAGTAAAATAAATGGAAAAAATCAACCTCCCCAAAAATCTATGTCAAACTACATCAAAACAGAAAAGCTATATCCCGACTTCCTTCTTCTCCCATATCTATATTCGGTAAATCATTGATGGTGCAGAATAAATCAAATAGTCACCTGTAGCATGAGATTCAAAACCAAATAGTGAGATGCAATACTTGGCATTAGATCAAATAGTGGAATGTAGCAAATATAAACACCTGCTATAGCAACCAATAGATAACATGCTGGACACAAAGCTTTGAGGCTGTGTTGCCAAGTAGCGATGAAGAAGATCTGTGTGGTTGCTCAGGAAAATATAGGCAACAGTTTATAGTTACAGCTAAAATGGGACAATGTTTACAAAATCATAACCTATTAATGAGGAGACAGCAGGCTATGTTAAAAGTACAGGGGCCCAAATTGCATTGTAAGAATGTCAGGTATGGTTGTCTCCAATTAGAAAGAAAAACACAAGATTCTGCCCAATATCTCCCATTTCTGTCACATATAACCTTCCACATACATGAGTGACCTTTTGTTCTTGGGAGAATAAAAGATAATTTCCATTGCATCTTATGTTTTGAATTGATCTCGATTATGGTTCAAATATCAAGGATTGTTTTTAACATAATCTAACGTTACAAGACCAATAATTTAAATTGGTTAGTATTACTAAAATGGGGATATTTTGTGCAGATTTGTTATATAAATGCATGCTTATGGGGTATAATAGTGTACATGGAATGAGTTTTCTCAAACATTACTGAATATTCAATGGTACTTTATTTCTCATATGTACCGAGCTGGAGTCATACAGGATGGAAACGGGCCCTTTGTTACAATTTGCGAAAGCCGACCAACATGCCCAATCAACACTAGTCACACCTGCCTGCATTTGGCCCATATCCCTCTAAACCTATCCTATCCATGTACCCATCCAAAATGTTTTTTAAACGTACCTGCCTAACTATCTCCTCCGTCAGCACGTTCCATACATCCGCCATCCTTTGTGTAAAAAAGTTACTCCTATAGTTTCCTATTAAACTTTTCTCTCCTTCACCTTAAACCTCTGGTTCTCGATTCCCCTCCTCTGGGCAAAAGGCCATGCATTTACCTCATGATTTTGTACACCTCTCCCTATGGATCTGGCCCTTGTGTACTGACAACATCCTTGTAAATCTTCTCTACACCCCCCTTCCAGCTTGACAACATCTTTCCTACAACATGGTGACCAAATTGAACACAATATTCTAAATGTGGCCTCACCAACATCTTATATAACTGCAACATGTCCTCCCAACTTTTATACTCAATACTCTGACTGATGAAGGCCAATGCGCCAAAAGCCTTTTTGACTGCCCCATCTACCTGTGACGCCACTTGCAGAGAAACCAAGGAAATGCACACCTAGATCCCTCTGCTCTGCTATAATCCCCAGTCTTAGTATTCACTGTGTAGGTCCTGCCCATGTTAGACATCCTGAAATGCAATACCTCACATTTCAGTGCATTAAATTCCATTAACCATTCCTCAGCCCACCTGGCCAACTGATCAAGATCCTGCTCTAATTTTTGACAACCATCTTCACCTGTTATGCGTGCCTTATAAGTTCTTATCCAAATGTTACATATAGATGACAAACAGTAATGGGCCCAACATCGAACCCTGAAGCACACTACTAGTCACAGGCCCCCAATCCAAAAAACAACCTTCCACCATCACCATCACCTTCTCCTTCCTTCCATGAAGATAATTTTCAATCCATTCAGAAATCTCTCCTTAGATACCATGCGATCTAAACTTCCAGAAAAGCCTACCATTGTTGAATGCCTTGCCAAAATCCATATTTACAACATCTATGACTCTGCCTTCATCAACCATTTTGGTCATATCTTTAAAAAAACTAAATCAGACTTGCGAGATATTACTTCCCATGCATTAAACCATGCTGACTATTCCTAATCAGATCTTGTCCATCTAAATGCATGGATATCTGTTCCTCAGGATACTCTCTCGTAACTTTCTGACCACAGATGTTAAGCTGACTGGCGTGTAGTTCCCAGGCTTTTCCCTGCAGTCCTTCCTGAATAGAGGCACAACATTTGTCACTCTCTATTCTTTCGACACCTCACCCTTATTTGTTGACTGCTCAAAAATCTCAGCCAGGGCACCAGTAGCTTCCGCTCTAGCTTCCCACAATGTCCTTGGATATATCTGATCAGCCACAGGAGATTTGTCTACATTCATACACCTCTTTACCTTCAGCACCTCCCCGACCGTAATACTGTGCTCTCAAGATACTTCTATTGACTGTCCCAAGTTCCCCAGTCCTCAAGTCCTTCTCCATGGTAAAAACAGAGGAGAAATACTCATTGAGGACTTTACCCATTTCCTGTGGCTCCACACAAAGTTGACTGCTTTGATTCCTGAGGGGTCCCAAGCACTCTCTGGTTACACTTTCCCCCTTTATGTACTTATAAAATCCCTTGCAATTTTCCTTACTGTTATCAGCCAGAGCTATCACCGGTCCCCTTATTGCCCTCCTTATTTAGCTTGCTCCGCTGCTCCAGAAACTCCTCCAAGAACACATAATCCCAGCTGCTTATACCTGCCGCATGGTGCCTCCTTACTCTTGACTAAAGCCTCAATTTCCCTCATCGTCCAAGCTTCTTTACGCTCACCTGCCTTGCCCTTCACTCTAACAGGAACATGCATATCCTGGACTCTTTTGTCAGTACACTTTTAAAATCGTCCCACTTTCCTGATGTTCGTTTTCTTTCAAACAGCCTACAATCAAACACAGCAAGTTCCTGTCACATACATTCAAAGGTGTCCTTGTCCCAATTTAGAATTTTAACTCGTGGGCCCACACTGTCTCTATCCATAACTATCTTAAACCCAATAGAACAGTGGTCGCTGGTTCCGAAAGGCTCACCCACAAACACATCCACTTATCCCTTCCAATTTTTCACGACTAGATCAAGTGTTGCCCTCTCCCATGTGGGACCCTCCAGATATTGCAGAACAAACTTTCCTGACTACATTTGATAAATTCCATCCTGTCTAAACCTTTTGCATTATGACATTCCAATATTGGGAAAGTTAAAATCTCCTCCCATGACAACCTTGCAGCTGCCTGTTAATCCCCTGGCATATTTGCTCTTCTAATTCCAGTTGACAATTTGGGGGCCTGTAGTACACCCCCAACATCTTTCATTATTCTTCAGTTCAATCCATACAGCCTCACTAGACGAACCACCCTTATTGTCACTTCCGACCACTGCCATGAAACCCTCCTTAAACAATAATGCAACATCCCCTTCTCTTTTACACCTCCCCCCCCAACCACCCAAACTACTGTCTCCTGAAGCCAATGTACCTTGGAGAATTGAGCTGCCAGTCCTGCTCCTCTCTTAACCTTGTTTCTGTAATGAGTACAATGAACCAGTACGATGTAGCCATCTGCTTTACCCATCAGGCCTCTTGCATTAAACTAAGTGCAATGTTTAGCAACAGTCCTTCATCACTCACTTCCTTTCTCCTGCCTATTGTGTCCACTAACCTTTCTCTCATCAGTCTCCATACCAACGTCTAGACTCTCACCTGTCTCGTTCTGTATAGGATCCCACCTCTCCTGCCAATCCAGATACAATTAAATGCAAATTTATATACAATTCAGTACAGGTATCTCTATACAGAAGCACGGATACATCTTAGATAAGCATCCCAGATGCAGTGCGTGTGTTTAAAATTAGTACACTGGAACAGTATACTGAGTCGCCAGATTTGGCACCCATTTCCAATCCCAGTTTTTGTTAGGTGCTCCACCGCTCCGTGCCGCTGCAGGCTGTGTTGGTCCACATGCTCCGATTTTTGAATCGGCGCCCGATGCAGCCAATCTCCAGGCTGCTGCCGGGTCTCCAGCGGCCCACTCCACCTTCAACATGCACAGCAGGATCCCGGTTCTGAGTTCCGTGGCGATGAGCCGGGCCTGCTGTTGTGTGTGGCCACAGCACCTCAGGACAACCTATTTCCCCACTTGGGTCCGTTCCAGGGCCCTGAACCATGTATCCCATGTTGGTCCCTCTGGGTTGATGTTGTTCCCGTTCCAGTTCACATTCCAAAGGGGCACTGCCCTCAATTGACCATGCTTTGTTGTTCAGGTTCCTGTGTTCTGATCATTTTCCCTTGATGAGCCGATTAGCAAAATCTCTTTCAAACCTTGCACGTTGAAGTTAATTTTCCATCTGTGTACTTTGGTTTTTTAGGTCACTCGATCTCCTCCCCTGTTTGTACCTTCAGCTATGATGGTAACAGCCATTCTCAAACCCTGCACCCTCTTCAAACCTTCCATCCAATCGGTGAAGTAGGATTTCCCATGTGAAAACTCCGCTAATTATCCCTTAGAACGCACCTTGCCTTTCAAAGGATGTGACCCTTCATCTCAGAAAACCCCCCAATATTGCTTTGATTCAATGAACTATCTCAGTGCTTGTTTTTTTGAAATGTCTTGATGTTACCAATGATGGCTCAGATGATATCATTCCTGCTTCTCAGTCAACAAGTCTACATGAAAGTTCCATTCCATAGCGTAGAACGCACAATTCTACACTGTATCCAATGCCAAACAGTTAGAGAGCTACAATAACCAGTGTACCTTTTACTAGTGACAATATTAAGCACAGGATGTGTCTGGCATCTCAGTTCACATAATAAAAAATCCCTTGGCACTGCAGCAGATCAGTATTCCCAGGATGTTTCTCCAGTGGATGACCAACATGTATCCCTCAATAAACAGCACTACAAAGATTAATTAGTCATTATTACATAGCTATTTGTGGGTCTTTATTGTGTGCAATTTATCTCGGGCAAAGTCTACATTACAGCAGTGCACTTCAGCAATATTTCAACTGTTTAAACCACTCTAGGGAACCAGAATATGAAGTATGTATACGGACAAGATAGCCTATGCTAAGATTATTTGTGCAAATACAATTCATCCTCAATACATAAAGTCGTGGGAAGAGAGTTAATTAGAAGAGCACAACTGAGAGATTATAACAATAATCAATATTGATTAGATCTGGCATAATCTGTGCAAATTGAATCTGCAGCTCATAAAGACCTATGGAGAGTTTAAGGAGAGGCAACCTGAGACCATGAGAATAATACTAAAACTCAGAAATTAAGGAGATGAATATGGTTGAGAAAAGTTAACTTGTTTCTTGTCCTTTCGTTCAAATTGAAGTTTGCAAAGTGATTGAATTAAAGTTGTCAATATCATGATATGGAAAAAATCACTTTAGATGGTTTCTGGTCATTAGTTTAAAAATGAATTGGAAGTATACATTTTATGCAATATTCTAACTATTAACAAATGAAATGAAGATGCTTTTGTTATTTTATATAGCAGTGGACTTTTAAAATATTATACAAATACGGGGCTGTTGCTCCACACAAATAACATTTTTGGATTAAGGGTCTACAAGATTGTCCAGCTGCAGTTGTAGCTTTGCGCACCATTAAAAGTCCATTTATGTCATTTCTTAAAACTCTTTCTTCAAACTCAGGAAAAACAAAAACAGGACAAAATATTTGCTGTGTGGCAGCTGCTGATTTGTGTGGGTCTGTATATGCATCTTTGCTTCCACTGATCAAAACTGTCTTTGTGTGTTCAGTACCCTTGTCATTCTCTGCACATACGTATCATGCACCGATTCACTCCAATAAAAACTCATCAGTATGTTTATGTGTCTTAGATTCAAATGTATTAGTACATATATTTTGCTGCAAACTTTCAACAGATTATTAGAGGCTGAATGAGTTAAATCAGATTAATACAGATATCAAACTATAGCTTAATGAACGACAGCATACCATTCATGAGGATTCATGGGTATCACAATCGTAAGAATTAGGAGCAGCAATAGATCACTCGTCCCTTAAGCCTTCTCTAAGATTATTGGTTATCGGTTTGATGTAACTTAAATTTGCCATTCTCTGTCAACTCTGGAAACCTCCCATTCCCTTGCTAATCAAAAATCTATTGATCGCTACCTTTAAAAATATTCTAATAATCTGATTCCTTTGCGCAAAAGAGATCCAGGGATCTGAAAGAGAAAAGAGAAATCATTTCATTCTGCCATAATTGGACAGCCCCTTGTTTTTACAGCGACCTTTAGTTCTTGATTAAGATGACATCCTCAATTCTGAACTCAAAATATAATTGAGCAACCTGGAAATTTTATAAAAGTGGTTTTTAATTTTTTGAGACCTTTATGTAATAATACAGCATCATTCCACTTTGATGGAAGCTAACTAATGTATTTTCATCTAAATCATTGCATTTCCAATTGATAGCTGGCATATTCCTCACCTCACCCTGCATCTCCCTCACTAACAAATTACTGTTATTATAGCATCCAGCCTGATGTTGTACATTAGAGCCACAACCATCTCAACAAAAGGTCAAGCGTTCTGCTTTCACTTAATTTTTCCCCAGCAACTGTTTTCATATTTTTCACCTTTTTCGTATTAGTTTCTGGAAGGCGACTCCGGACTGTCAAAGCTGTCACAGCCAGACATACAAACAGTTTTTATTCACGAGCAGTTTCTCTACTCAACAGCCAAAAATCTGTAGCCTCCCTTTGATCTGGTATTTTGTGGTTCACATGATTGATAGTAAGATTAAACGAGAACTTACCAGTTTAAAGTTTGATCTTTATTTTATGAGGAGTTGCGATGAGGGATTTCGTGCCCTCCGCTCCCAAACCCTCTATCATAAGGTCAACTGGTATGTTAGTTCTCTTAAATCTTACTATCTTCAGTCATTGTTGTTATCTGTGATTCCACACCGCTGCTTTGAAGAATGTCGCGCATGCGTGCCTGGCGGGGTCTTCACGAAATCCCTCGGGAACAAACGTTTAGGGAACAGCACTTAAAACTGAATCCGCCAACGTTGCGGGAGCGGCTACAAGTCAGTTAAAAAAAACGCTGAAATGTAGATTCACTGGCCCAGCTCGCTATTACGAGGACATAATCCATGAACACCTCCATGGTCTTTGCCACTGGTGTGGATGCAGGCCTGGTAGAATGACATTTAAAAAATGTTAGTGTCTTACCTGCTGCACCGAATACCACCTTGAGTCATCTGGAGATAGTCTGCACGATCATCCTGTGACGTGGGTTTCCATGGCTGAAACAGATCCATCTCCATATACCTGATGCCCATTTTCAGACCTGTAGTCGCAGGTCTGTGTAGTTTAAGCAACTCTTCTATAAAGAAGTTACTTTATTATGGGTCGATCATTCTATCCAAGTTTAATTCCTGTAGAGTCTTGACCTGTTGTGCTGTGTTCAGTGCCATTACCATCATCACTTTGAAGGTGAGTAAGTCCAGTGGTAAATCCGTCATAGGCGACCAGCTCCTGAGTAGGGTCAACACTACCTCTAATCTCAGGTAATATAATATCATGGTCAGGGAGGGATGGATAGACCATACCCCTCATAGTTTGGATACCAGCTGGTGAGATCCCACTCCAATGTTGAGATAGGATGACAGTGCACTCCTGGTACTGCATACAGCACTGTAACTGAGGGACTCATCATAATGAAGACCCATGAGGATTCCAGCACATTGGAGATCGTAGCAGATATGTAGGTGGTCTAAGTCCGACTACAGAAAACCTCTTATATCGATTTTATTTTATTTTATTACTTGTCATTCGAACCACAAAGAGGCTCGAATGAAACTCCGTTTCTACAAGCCATACAAACAGAACAATTCATTAAAAAACACACAACAATTCAATTCACACAAACATCCATCACAATGAATCTCCTCCTCACTGTGATGAAAGCAAAGCCTTCTCTCTCCCCCGCAACAATTCTCTCCCTAGGTCGAAGCCCCAGGCGGGCGGTGTTAAGTCCCATGGTAATTGAGGCCGTGCCGGGCGATGTACGGCCCCGCTCCAGGCCCAAAAGTCATAATGTAGGTAGGTGATGTATGTAATGTAATATCCTTATGTAGGTGAGGTACTGCTTCCTAGTGGACTCTCTCTGCACAATGCTGTTTGACGTCCATGGTCCTTTATGTTGCAGAGCCTGGTTGCGTTTCCTGCAACACCTGTCTGATGAAGCAAAATGGGGAAAGCATAGAAAAAACGCATCCCCCCCCACCCCCCCAATGTAGTGAGAATGTGTACATCGACACTGCCCCAGGGTCTGGTTCTCAAGAGACGTATGTTGGTATCCAATGGCTCAACCTGGATGCAAGGAGGTCGATATCTGGTGTTCCATATTAGGCTATAAATTTTAGCAAATATTTGGAGGTTCAAATCCACTTGATGTCATTATTAAATACTTGTGACTTGGTGTCCGCCACTATATTGAGCTTAACCAGAAAGTACGTAGCTGATACCTAAATATTTCTTTCAATCCACCACAGCCAAATTAATGTTTCCAATTCATCACAAGATATTGACTAGCCACCACCCATAAGGTTTAAATATGCCATCTCAGTGGTATTATTTTGAAGACGAACATTCGTATGCGCAGATTAGTGCATTAAGCCCCGCAGCCCGTGACATGCTTCCAGCATTTCTAAACAGTTTATACCTTGTGATTGAAGAGAAGTAGACTCATGCAAATCCCATCTACCGCCGCAACTGGAATGGTGTCGGTAGTTCCCCAACCCTTGGCGCTTGCGTCGGTTTGTAACACGACTAATGGGTTTGATGTAATGATGGGATTTAACAATCACAACCATTGCTAATCCACCATTGTAGCTCAATTTATGCTTTGATTGGCAGCTGCATAGGCTCGTAAATGTCCAGCATTCGCTTTTAATGCCGAGATTTTTGCTTTTTGCAAGTTTCGATAGTGTAACGTCCCACATTATGTGGCTGGAATGTAGCTACAAGTTTACCAATTATCTTAGCAGCATGTCTAATAGTCGGTTCCCTGGTGCAAGCAAGGCTGTTACATGCGTCTATTATGTCTATTGCTCTGTTCCCTGGGATAGTGACAAACAGAGCCCCAGAATGTATGTAACCTCCCTCCTACTTGTGAGGTTATGCATGCAGTACTTCCAAGAGAACCAGACCCCCTTACCTCCATGGTTACCGGCGGGCCTGACGTTCTGGTTTCTGGTGTTCCGTCGTTGCTGGGTGCTGCTCGATCGCCTCGGTAAATCCCTGTTCCTGCAGCTGGTGTGTGGTGAGGTAGTCTATGGTGGCCCTGCCCTAAAAAAGGCTTCTGTTGTTGGGGAGCTGGTGGCGAATATGTTCTTGATGGTCTTCCGGTTGCCCCCCCCCGAGGTTTGGAGGGAGGATAAGGCTGTGGTCTTCGGTAAGTCTGCACCTTTGACGATGATGGTGGTTTCATCAGCCCCACGGTTTTTGGCTTCCTCATCAAGTTCTTTGACCTGCTTGGGCAGGTCCTCCCCAAACAGCTGTCTTGGTGGTGGTGTGGTGGAGGTACGACGCAACCCAGCGAATTTAGGGTTAAGGTCGGGCCGAATGGAGCTCTGACTAAAACAGTTTATTTCGAAGTGTGTTACACAAGAGGGCTAGAGCATCCTGCTGCTCTGCGGATACACCTGCCCTATCGAGGGTCCTGGCGAGCGCCGTGATGCCCGATGTCAACAGCTTCAGAATTTTCTGCATCTTAACCTCTTGTGCCCTCGCACTGGAACTGATGGTCCCCCAGATGGCTGAGTTAACCGTCGGGATGTTCAGGGTAACACAATTTCCAGGATCCTTGTACTTCTCCATGGTTTCTGAAAGTACCTGGTCTTGGAGCTGGTGTGTCGTCAGGAAATTGATACTTACTGGCAGTTTAGGGTGCAGCGGTTCCCCTGAACATACAGGCTTCGCAAATTTCGACACTACCTCCAGCATTTCCTCTTCTGGATCTAGAGCAGTGGGCTCTTCTGCTGCCGCTTCTTCATCAAAATCGGCCATCTGTTGACTCCTAGCACTGCCGACAGACAAAGGTGAGATTGAAGGTGGCGGCATGATCCGGCTCCCAGACCGCTGAGACTCCCGCTCTTGCTGATCCAGGTCCCACTGATATAGTTGCTCCACCATTAGCTCCATCCTAGCCATGCGACCGCTCGCGCTGCATGCAGACAACAAGCCGACTTCCCCAGGCTCTCCTGAACACTGGGGCTTCTACCAGTGGGTCGCACCTCATCGAGTTGCGCTGGCAGGTCATCGTCAGCAGCCTCTCTTGCGGGGCTGTATGACTCCCGCATGGACATGCCGCTAGTCCGCCGTCGTTTGGACATAAGCAGCCCCACTGCCTGATGGGAAGGCAGTGGGAATGAGTCGGTGTCAGCTCCCATAGCCGGACTCCCCGATGTCCATGCAGGCTTACCGTCACCCTTGACCACATGGGTCCGTGACAGTGCATAGTCGGCTGTACCCGTTACAACGGGGGTGCCCGACAAAAATCTGCTGCCACCGGTCTGCGCTCCGGCAGCCTGTTCCGGTGGTATGCCGGTACCTCCTGCTCCTGCAGGGCTCCCCGACTTCCCAGCAGATCAATCACCGGCCCGCAATCTAGCAGGTTACCCCCGGCGGCATGTCGATGCCTTCCGCTGCAGCGGGGCATGACCTGGGCGCAGCTCTCCCCCTGCTCTGGTGACCTGCATAGTAGGGGAGACAGAACAAGCCGCCGAGCGGGTCACACGTTTACGCAACTTTGCTTCACTGTCGCTATGCTTAGGTGACAGTGGTAGGGAGTCAGGGTCTTGCCTACCCTGCTCCCGCTGGGTGCTCCACTACTTTGCGGCTCCATGGTCAGCCGTGGTGGAGAGACGGGTCCTGGCTACGCAGGGCTCCCCGATTTCCGCGTTCTTATCCCGGTCCGCAGAGCGGGTGCTGCCAGTGTTATGGGCAGCTCCGGGAATGGTGGCCGCTGACTCCCATCCGATGTCCCATGGCCCTTGGAGGCATGCTTCGATGCCTTCATTCTGGTCTCCATCCATCGTTTCTGTGAGCAAAGTCTAGTACAGAAGCTTAGCTATTCAAGGTTAGTATCTTACCTGAGGGTCTTTAAGAAGCATCCGGTGGAGGAGCACACTCTCCCCCCCCCCCCAGCTCCAATGGTGACCAGACTCTCATGACTTAATAAACTTTATGTGCTGGCAGTCTCAGCTTCTTGAGGATGCACATTCCCTGGAGTAGCATGGCAGCTGTCTTTGCCATGAGTGTAGGCACAGTCCCTCGATATCCATGCAGGAGAGGCACTGGCATCTGTGGGTTGCCCCTAGCCACTTACTTAACCTGAGTGGAGAACACCATTACCTGTAAATACAGACAGCCCGCAGTATCCCTGCAGGCTGCGGTGTGAGTCGGGGCCGCTGCTCTGCCGTCGCTTACTTTGTACGGCGAGCCTGCAAGCCCCACTCCTTCATGTATGCCGGCAGCCCACGGTGTCCCCTGCGGGCTGCGGTGTAGAGTCGGCTGCCTCTGCCGTCCTCCGCCGGCGAGTGTGTGAACCCGGACCCTCCTGGTCAACGGGCTGCCCGACTCCAGACTGTTGGTGCCGCCGCTGACTGCCCGCGGCAGTCAGATTCGAGGCAGCCTGGAGACCCTGTAAACAGAGTCACCCGAAAGAAAAAGACTGCAGGTTAGTGTTTTCCTTACCTGCAGGTCCCTGCAGTAGAGGAGCAACGCTCCGCACTGCCTGTCGCTCACATGCGGTCGACGATATGTCGCGCATGCGTGCCTGGCGGGGTCTTCACGAAGTCACTCACGTGACTCTGAAGTAAAATCAATGCTGTTTTATCATTAATGTTTTATTATTATTAATGTTTAGTGTTTTCCAGTCATTCGTAAATGTCACTGTATGTCATGTTGTTACTTGTGGGTGGAACACCAAGGCAAATTCCTTGTATGTGAATACTTGGCCAGTAAACTTCCTTACTTACTTACTTACTTACTTACTTACTCCATTCCTACCTGTAATTTAGGTTTAATTGTGTACATTTCCATTCATCAATAATATTTAATGATGTGATACTTGCTACAGATGACATGTATAATATGGCAATGGCTAAAAATTCATCCAGGAATTTGACCCATACTCAGTTGGACCATCTGTGATAATGGCCCTCTCATCAATTGGTGAACAATTCCTGAACAATGCTACATGATTGCCATTTCCAGCTACGAATCCAAGCAACAGTTAAAGAGTTTATTTGTTCAGTTTCAGTTGCACTTTGCTTCATGTACCTGATGCATTACAAGTGCAATATGGCTCGAATAACCATTAGCGATGTTGTAACAACTGCACCACTTGTCACTCTTTACTGTGACAGGTGCTTCAAGGCATCGAGCTATGTTTGTCAAATAAATGATCAATTGGGTGACGGTAAAGAAAAACAAAAGCTGTTGAACTTGCTGAGAAAATAAAGGCATTGCGCACTCCAACAACAGATGTGTTGTTTAGCTTTGGGTTGTGTAAGCCACTATATTTGGTCTCTAAATTGTTCATTCAAAAGATTCAAAACAATCAGTAATATGTGATCCTTATTAAACAGAATTAATGATGATTATATATATATAGCTGAATGATTTTTAGCTCCTTTTGTGTATTATCTCCAAGAAGGGTGGAACAACATTGGGGCAGCACAATGGTCCAGCTGGTAGAGCTGCTGCCTCACAGCACCAGAGACACTCTCAGGTGCTCTCTGTGTGGAGTTTGCATGTTCTCCCTGTCACTGCGTGTTTTTTTTCCACGTGTTACAGCTTCTTCCCAAAGATGTGCAAGTTCTGTAAAATCACCCCTAATGCATATGGAGTGGATGAGAAAATTGGATAATAGAACTAGTGTGAACAGGTGATGATGGTCAGCGTGTACTTGGTGGCCTGTATCCATGCAGTATCTCGAAACTAAACAAAACAAGTGTCCGGCACCAAAATATTTTGCACGTATAATCTTGGTTGGCATAGGCAAGTTGGTCCAAAGGGCCTCTTTCCGTGCTGTATGACTCTATATATAGAGTCATACAGCACGGAGTCATATAGGGAAAAAATAATGCTTTAAAACAGAAACCACTAAAAATATTCTGTTCTGCAATTTTCAGAGCAAATCGACCTATGGAAGTGAACCAAAGGATGTAAATTTACATATATTTTTTGTCACAGGATAAATGATAAGGGAATAGCAAATAGGGGTGATTTGCCCCTATAGAAGAAACACTGTGGAGTGAGCATCTCCACCAGGTTGCTGCTAACTTATGTAAAGGCAATGCTCATTCACAACAACTGCAGGCTGTAAATTCACAGCAGGAGGCCACTTAAGGGATTTGCTTTGAAAACTGACAAGGCAATCTCCTCCATTGACACTTGTTCAATGTTATTTTATCAAAGGATTATGTACTTTACGTAGATCTGCTCTACCTAATATTAACACACATATGTTACACACCACTCGGATCTATAATCCAGTCCGGGTTTTACCTTACAGTCGCCATATATTACTAACGCTTTCAGCCACTAGTCCGTTAGTCGGGGTGTATTCACAGTGGTGACTACTTGAAGTGTAACTTTACTATATGCTAATAAACATGTTGGATCGTTACTTGGAGTGTTTGTTATTAGCTCTTCGCTTTATCTACCTTTGATACAATCAAAATTCCCTTGCATCCGGACATGTAGAAATGGGGCATTACTATTGAGAGACAAACTTCCCACAGGAATGCATCTCATCTTATAGCGTGGTATACAGTGGGGAAATGGGACATGACCTCCTCTGCACAGTGGGTGTAGGGGGGGTTACACTTTAAAATTATTTTTCTGACTGTAAAACACTTTGGGTTCTCTTTGGTTAGGAAAACACGATACTTTAAAACACTTAATGATAACTGGTTCTACCATTTGTATCGTCATTGAAACATGTAATGGAATAAAAAGTCTGATCTTCCATTATTTTCATTGGAAGTCTAGACTTTAGGACTTACCTGGTATAGTGTATTGTGCTCTTTGGTACGACACTTTTTGTTTCTTCAAAATCATATGAAAATCTTAGAATAATAGTGTCGCCACTTGTGGGGAAGTGCAAAACCAGGAGTTGTGAATGCAAGTTGGTCACTTAAAGTCATGCAATCCCAAGGGTGGTGAGAATGTGTAATGCAGAACCACAGGTCTTGTTTATACATTTAATGATAAACGCAGGAGGGAGAAGGGAATTCAGAATAGTGTGGATGGTTACATGAGGAAGAAGGATATAGGTCAAATGCAAGCACGTGGGTCTAGTGTAAATGGGCATGTTGGGTCGAAGGGTCTGTTTCAATGCTGGATGACTCTATGACTGACTCAATGCAGTCTTAACAGTCTCCTTGCACTATGATGGATGTTTATGTTAACTTTTATGTGGTTGTGTGTCTTGTTGCTTTTCACTTAGTATGGCTGTATGGTAACTCAAATTTCACTGTACATTAATTGGTACATGTGACAATAAACTGACCTTGAAACCATATCTCTGTGCTGTATGTTCTACATTATACTCTCAACGTATTGTCCACATTTGAGTTCAAACTCTGGTTTAAAATCATGGCTGCTCAAGTGACTTAAAGGATTGCATTATCCAATTTGAAAGATCGCAGGGCATTCTCCTGCTACTGTGGGCGGCTTATAGTTCAGTTTGGTTTCAAGATACAGCATGGAAACAGCCCTTCGGCCCACCTAGTGCATGCCAACCCGCGATCACCCATAACCAGTTCTATCCTACTTTTCTTCTGTAATGTAATCAAAACAAAATCTTCTGGTCATTTCATTTGTAGGAACATTCTCAAATGCAAATCAGGTTCTTCCTCTAAAAGTAATTCATCTTTTGTCTGGTTTTTCAGGATAGTTTGAAGAAATAAGGTCCTAAATAATTGGAACTCATTTCTTTACAGAGGAGCAAGTGCTAGAATGTTATATTATGCAATATAAACATGCCAAATTGAAAGCAGCTGATCAAAAGTGGCTGAAATCCAGGTGTATATATGGTATGAAAATGGGTGTGACAAATACCATTAAAGGACAAAAAATGCAAGTGCCTATTTTTGTTTCCCCTTTAAAATCTATTTAAGACTCATGTGCATGATAGTCACACACTACACACTCACATTCTCTGTGATACAGTTAATTGCCCATGAGATGGACAGTAATGTGGGAGAAGGTGCACATTTGTCATGGCTTTTAGCATACTGTGTCTGTTTCTGGTATGAAGCGAATGTCAACTGCTCAATTGGACAGTGGTGCGTGAAATCTAAGATAAACTTCATGCTCATTATTGTCATCATTGGTAGACCACCCTCTGGAAGATGGGAGGCATTGTGTGATTGTTATGTCGTGTGAATGTATTTTTAAGATAGACTGGAAATTTAAAGAGGCATTGTCTTTGAAAATAAGCTCTTGACAAACCTTAATTTTGAGAGAACTGGCATGGTTTAGCAGATGCATTATGAATGTAATCGCGACATCACTATTGAGTAGTGAGTTACCAGACAGCCATATTAAGTGACAAGCAACAAGACACACAACCACATAGTGCTTTCAAATGAAATGATCTTGCAATTCAATTGAATATATGTAAATACAATGAATTTGTAAATAATATTGGCTTTGTGAAATGTGTTTGTGAAAATAATATCCCTTTCAAACATGGCTTCAAAATTAATGATTTGAAAGCTAAAGAAAAATTAACACTTTTGAAACTAATGTTTTCTGGTAATTATTACCTTTCAATTTCATCTTGGAATATTTCTAATGTTTTCTTCCTTGTGCATATAGTGTGGAAGCTGACGTAAATTGTCTTTATGTCTTGCACCATTTCTCTGCTAAATCGCCTCCTCTTGATTAATCTTTCTCTTTGTGTTTCTTGGTGTAAACTTGTCATCCATCTAATTTCTTATCGGACAATTACTTATTTATCTGAATTCTGCTGAGTTTTATCATTGCTTAAACTGCCTGTTTCTTACATCACTTGGGACATTGTGTAAACTCCAGATAACTTTTTCATGAGGAATATTATTCCTAGTCCTTGATCAGCAATGCTATTTGTACCCGGTGGGGTAATGGGACAGCATTCTGTGTTTTGAATGGGTGCTGTGACATTAGTCACTAGTTGTACTTCCCTTCATGCGTTATAATCTTTTGTAGCCAGTAGAACTAAATGCTCAATAATGATAAAAGGATAGAAGTGACAGCATCATGAGTGACCAAAGATGATTTTTTTCTTCCTAAGATTATTTTCTATTTATTATAACCTCTGCTTCCTCTTAATATTTATCCTACCGTTCATAATTCCAGTAGCCTTTGGGAAGACGTATGGAAAGTTATTTATTGCCCAAACTATGTATAATGTTTACTTACTATTGTGAGGTCATATACAAAACCAATAAAATAATAAACAAATTTGATTTTTGTCAGTTAGAAGATAAACACAATAGACAATATACAATAGACAATATATGAAGGAGTAGGCCATTTGGCCCTTCGAGCCAGCACCGCCATTCAATGTGATCATGGCTGATCATCCCTAATCAGTACCCCGTTCCTGCCTTCTCTCCATATCCCCTGACTCTGCTAATTTTAAGAGCCCTATCTAGCTCTCCCTTGGAAGCATCCAGAGAACCTGCCTCCACCGCCCTCGAGGCAGAGAATTCCACAAACTCACAACTCTCTGTGAGAAAAAGTGTTTCCTCATCTCCATTCTAAATGGCTTACTCCTTATTCTTAATCTGTGGCCCCTGGTTCTGGACTCCTCCAACATCGGGAACATGTTTCCTGCCTCTAGTGTGTCCAAACTCTTAACAATCTTATATGTTTCAATGAGATGCCCTCTCATTCTTCTAAACTCCAGAGTGTACAAGCCCAGCCGCTCCATTTTCTCAGCATATGACAGTCCCGCCATCCCGGGAATTAACCTTGTAAATCCCTCAATAGCACAAATGTCCTTCCTCAAATTAGGGGACCAAACCTCTCATTCACACAATACTCCAGGTGTGGTTTCACTAGGGCCCTACAAAATTGCAGAAATACCTCTTTGCTCCTCTATCTTCTGTGGCAATCCCACAGATTCACCACCCTCTGACTAAAGAAATTCCTCCTCTTCAAAATACCTTTGTAAAGGTATGTCCTTTTATTCTGAGGCTGTGTATCTCTGGTCCTATACTTTCCCACTGGTGGAAACATCCTTTTCACATCCACTCTATCCAGGACTTTCACTATTCGGTAAGTTTCAATGAGATCCTTCCAGTGAGTACAAATTAGGGGACCAAAACTGCACACAACACTCCAGGTGTGGTCTCACTAGGGCTCTGTACAACTGCAGAAGGACCTCTTTGCTCCTATATTCGACTCCTCTCGTTATAAAGGCCAACATGCCATTCACTTCCTTCACTGCCTGCTGTATTTGCAAGCTTACTTTCATAGACTGATGAACAAAGACCCCCAGATCCCCTTTTCTCAACACGATACATAATTATGAAAATTTCAGCATCAAATTCATATGGTCACAAGAATAATGTGTTGTTTGAACAGGGTTAGCTGACCAAATTATTCCTTTTAACAGTTTACCTAAAATAGCAGCGTGCATAAATTCTCGGTTGTGGCCTTGCAAGCAGAATGACAATAATAATTTCAGGAACCAGGAATTGTGCTCCTGATCTCACCAAGGACTGGATGGTACGAGTGATGTTTGAACAGGATCAATCTTTCGGTAATTTATTTACCAGGTGTTGTAAATATGTGGTGTGGGAAGTGAAATGGAACAGTGATCTTGAACATAACCCAAACCCCCATGTACTGGAGAAAGTAACTATTTTTATCTTGTATTCAAGAACAGTTTTAATTTCCAATTATGAAAATTGGAATATCTTACAATGTCCCATTTAAACACGTGTTGCAAAAAGGTCGTAGTGTTTAGAGTTTAATTTTATTGCAATTTCTTTAAAGTGTATTTCTGCCTCTGGTATTCCGTAAGGTGTTATATGCTTCTGAGCCTCGGCTAATGTGTTGGCCGAGAAATGTTTCGGTGGATTTCCAACAAATTTAAATGATAGGCTGTTCTGTAGTTGCCGACACAGCTTCTTATCTTTCCTGGAGCTTGTCAGCTAGAGTGATGAGGTGATGGTCTAATTTCCTTACAGAATATCTACTTTTACAGCCCAAAAAGAAGTAACAGTAATTATGCATTTCATTGAATGCCAAAAATTGAGAAAATGATTAATAGTGAATATGCATTATGATTGGTCAATCTTAGCATTATTAAATTAATGCAGCCCATATATCCCATAAATAGTTTTCTCAAAGAACAATGCTCATACAATTTTTTTGTTTTAAAATTGATATGCTTGTGTTTTTAATTTGGTACATACCAATCAAAATTATTAAATGACATCGACCATGCCCATTTATCAAAATTGGAAAGAATTCTTTGGATAGAAATGGTTTAGTTGAAAAAGTAAGGTTACAAAGCAGATTCCTTTGTCTTTGTTTCTCAGTATGATTTAATTTGCATATTCTATTGTTCTCGGTCCCAATATCCACATGGAAGTCCACGTAATTTTGGTCAAGAAAATAGAATTGCTAATGGCTCCAGTCTGAGAGGAAATGTAACATCAATGCAGCACTGACATTGATAGTGATTCGAGGCAGAACACAAATACCCTGTTACCTGTATCTACCTTTCACTTGCCAGGCTGTTCCATCCCCAAAGAGCTTTCTCCCTTCTATTACAATCAGTCTGAAAAAGTGTCTTGACTCAGAACGTGACCTATCCATGTTCTGCAGAGACGCTGCCTGACCTGCTGAGTTAGTCTGGCACTTTGTGTCTATTGTGTAGGAAAGAACTGCAGATGCTGGTTAAAAGCCAAGGTGGACATAAAGTGCTGGAGTAACTCAGCGGGACAGGGTCTTGACCCGAGATGTCACGCACTCCTTCTCTCCAAAGATGCTGCCTGTCCTGCTGACTTACTCCAGTATTTTGTGACTAACTTCAGCAAACTTCATTTCGTACGGCAGGCTGGGTGTTGAATGTCTGTGCATCCGAAATAGTTTTCTTTTGTCATGAGAAATTGAAAATCTCTCTGTCCAAATATATTTTGGATAGATTTAATTAATGTTATTGGGATTCATTGTTTTAGAAAAAAGGGCAGGTTGAATAGTTGGGAGTCATGGAAGACACAGCTTTGCCTGTATGACAGGAGAAACAATGACTCATGGTAAATAAACAGCTTTTGACAGGGTGCACGGAGGAAGTGGTAGACCTTCATTTGTTATAGATCCAATGTCTTTGGTTAAAGAGCATTTACTAGATAAATCTTCACTGGAACAAAAAGTTTTATTTTGTACATAGAAAAAAGAACAGCACAGGAACAGCCTATGTAAATAACTGAAATGTCACTATCATGTCTGCTGCCACCACTACCCATGGCAGGCCTATCATTCCATGTAAAAACCCTAGCCTCACAGATCTCTTTTAAATTTCTCCCATCTCACCTTGAAGCTGTGCCCTCCATTTCTACCCAGGGTTATCTACCGTATCAATGCCTCGTTATATTATAAACATCTGTCTGGTCTCCCCTCAGCCTCCGATGCTTCAATCCACATTTATCCAACTGCTCGTTATAGCCACACTGTTTGATCAACTTCTTCCGCCTCTCCAATACCTCTGCATCCTTCCTGAAATAGAACAACCAGAACCCCACACAATAGTCCAAATGTAGCTGAACCAAAGTTTTCAACAGTTGCATCATTGCTCCCCGAATCTTAAGCTCAATACGGCAACTGATCATGGCAAGCATTTCAAATACCTTCTTTACCAAAACCTTGACCTGCATTGCTACTTTCAGGGAGTTATGGACTTAGACCCCAAGATCCCTCTGTACATCAATGCTTTTCAGGGTCCTGCATTTACTGTATAGTATTCCCTTACATTTAGCCTGCTGAAGTGCAACATTCACACTTAATTTAATTTGAGCTTATAATGATTTTGTTTGTTACATCGAAGAGGGAAGTGTACTTGCAGACGTTCTATCCAATGCAAGTCTGCAAAACCCAGTAATATTTAAAAGGTCGATGGAAAGGAATCTGTTAAATAAACAAACTATTAAGCACCTGTTCTCTTCCATCTGGAATAATGTGATTTGGTGAGAATTCTATTTTTCCGATTGTACGCCTCCGCCTGTCAAACTAGTTTACTTCAGACTAATTTTCTCACCATCCACGGCAGCCAGTATCCCTCAAACAGGTTAATTTTTGTGCACCCTCAGCTTTATGAATTTTTGCCTAATGAAGGGTTCTTCAACTGGGGAGAGCTGGTGGACCAGCTGAAGAAAGGTCCTGATGTGAAATGTCACCTATTCATGTTCTCCAGAGATGCTGCCTGACCCACTGAGTTACTCTGCATTCGTGCCCTTTTTTGCT
This sequence comes from Raja brachyura, assembly GCA_963514005.1. Next base: position 94,983,673 of record OY740782.1, read on the forward strand.
GGACCAGTTCCCTGTTGCACCCTGCTCCCTAAAATCCCAAGTCTTTTGATTGGCCTTCATGTTTGTTACAGAATGAAGGAATATCATGCCAGGTGTCCTAAGATGTCAGCTGTGTCTATGCACTAAAGTGGGAAGGTTCAGGAATTTGCTCATAAAGCAGCTGATAATTGGGAAAACACCAGTGGATGCTGCACTGTTGAAAGTGGAATTTCAGGTGAGTCATTGACCTGAGGACTTGCATGGTTGTAAAAAATCCTCTGGCATTGTTAAAGAAAAACACGGCATACCAAAACGTTGTCATCAAGAAAGCTTTCAGTCAATTGGCTCTGAGAATTTAACAGGGACTATTTATCTACATGTATGTGGCTGGTCCAATTGAATCTTGAGACAAAGATGTTCACCAGGATATTGATATTGAGGGTATTAGTGGTGGCCGTGTGATTGAGTCAAGGCTAGGTTGTTAAAGGGCAGGTCTTGTTGGAAATTGTCATGACCTGTCGCTTCTGCAGCATGAATGTTCCTTGCCATTTAGTATCCCATGTGTGAATTGTGTCCAGGTTTTGCCACATGCAGGCATTGATGCTTCATATGTTGAGAAGTTGCAAAAGGAACTGAGCATTGTATAATCATCATGTTTAAGAAGGAACTGCAGATGCTGGAAATATCGATAAAAATGCTGGAGAAACTCAGCGGGTGAGGCAGCATCAATGGAGCGAAGGAATAGGTTACATTTCGTGTCGAGACCCTTCTTTAGACTGATATTGGGGTCATGGGGGCGGGAAGAAGAAAGGAAGAGGCGGAGACAGTGGGCTGCGGGAGAGCTGGGAAGGGGAGGGGAAAGAGGGAGAAAGCAAGGACTACCTGAAATTGGAGAAGCCAATGTTCATACCGCTGGGGTGTAAATTACCCAAGTGAAATATGAGGTGCTGCTCCTCCAATTTACGGTGGGACTCACTCTGGCCATGGAGGAGGCCAACGACAGAAAGGTCAAGGAGGGGAGTTGAAGTGCTGAGCCACCGGGAGATCAGGTTGTTTATTGCGAACTGAGCGAAGGTGTTTTGCCTGACCCACGGCTACAAAACTAAAACATAGGGTGTCAACTCAATTCTATTTGAAGCCATCATAACTGGTAACAAAACTAAGACCATTAATTTGTTAATTGCACTGAATTTAAATTCATACCCTCGTGCTCTTAGAGTATTATCGAACATTAAGCAAGAGGAAAAAATGGTAAAATAAACTTCTTGCTGCTTTCACAGTAATATAACTGCAACATATACTGTATGCTCAGCAATGTTATTACTCCATTGTAGAGTAAAGAGAGCACAATCACTTATTGTTGTCTTTTGATCATATCGGCTGCATTAATATTTTGTATTACACCAGCTACTGTACTACTTTGTTTTACTACCTCTTTAATCTTGCTTTTAAGAGAAAATGTTGATATATACCATTTTCTTGGTCCTAACCAACACAGTGTTCTGCTTGATTAATATTTAAAGTGTTTTTATTTGCAGTTATATTTTAATAGGAATTCTGTGGAGTATTAAAATCCTATGAAGTGTCTAGTCTGCTTCAAGCTCAGTTATGCCTGTGTAATAGTTTATTAGAAGAAATGTGAAATATAACGTTAAAGATTTAAACTTGATAAATCATTCTTATTGCTCTGTGGTTCTCACATACACTCCATTAGCTGCCTTTAACAGGCTAGTCTGCCTTGATGATCCACAGGGTTCATGAAAGAGAAATGTTAAGTGTAGTTAAGCTTCCCTGAGATACTTAGTTCAGGCTCTTATTTCATATAATTTAAAATATAGTATACTTTTTCCCCACTTTAACTTGATATGTTAAGCTCCACCCGCAGGGTATGGGAAGTCAGGGAAATTTCAAGCTGAGGACTACACTATTGGGAAGTGCATCCAGCTGCAGCTCGTGACTGACTGCATGAGGGAACTGGAGCTGCTGCTGGATGGACCTCAGGATCATCCGGGGAAATGAGAGCGAAAGAGAAAGGAGTTATGGTGAGGAGGACACACCTAAGATGCATCGCACCACCGAGAACAAAGAGGGTCCCGGTGGGGGGGGGGTGCATGCTGTTGAAAATGAAGGAGGACTCGGCAGGGGGCCGCTGAGAATGAACCGTAATCCAGCGGGCAGCCTGCGGCCATGCACAGCGGCAGGACTTGTTCACCTATGCAAAAATATAAGACTGTACTAATAACTTTTGAAACTGTCGGTGCCAGAAAATTGGCGACTATTTGTGTGCTGCCAAATGAAGAATGCTGTGTGGTCTCGCCAGTTTGTATGCAAAGAAAAATGTTATTTCACTGTAGCTAGGTAGATGTGACAATAAAGTATCATTGAATTATTGAAAGGAAATGTGTGACCACTGGAAAAGGGAGTAGGCGGAGCGTTCAGGAATCCCCTGTGGCCATTCCCCTTGAAAACAAGTGAACCCCTTTGAACAGCGTTTGGGGGGGATGATCATTGAGGAGATCTGCAGCAGCACCAGTCAAGCTTGTGGCACCAGGCCTGGCTCTGAGGCACAGCACAGAAGGGTGATCTCAGACAAGGCTAAAGTGATAGGTGGCTCATTAATCAGGAGGACAGGCAGACGGGATTTTGTGGGTGCAAAGGTGACTGTAGAAAGGTGTGTTACTCCTCTTGGTGCCAAGGTCTAGGATGTCTTCAGGTGGCTGTGTGACGTTCATAAGGGGGAAGGGGAGCAGCCAGAAGTCGTTGTGCATGTTCACGCTAATGACTGTGGTGAAAAGGGATCATTAAGGCCCTGTTGAGTGAATAGATGGACAAAAGATGAAAATGCGGGATCTCAAAGGCAGTGATCACCAGATTACTCCCAGTCCCACATGATAATGAAGGTACCACAAGGAAAATAAGGCAGGTGAATGCATGGCTGAGGTGATGGCGCAGGGGGCAGGACCAATTTTTTGCATCATTGGGATTAAGGAGAACACCAAGGCAGTATTCCTAGATGATGTAGGGATTATACTACTGGCCTCAAATAGTCAACAGGAATTAGAAGATCATATATACCGGGAGTTTGCAAGCTGCTGCAAAATGAATAGGATTGTTGTGGTAGGGGATTTTAACTTTCCTATTATTGACTGTCAGTGCCATCATGCTCAGGATTTAAATGGGATAGAATTTGTTAAATGTGTGGATGAACGTTTCATCAGGAAATATGTAGAGAGGCCTAGAAGGGAGAGGGCAAAGCCAGACCTACTCTTGTGGAATTGGCCAAGTGACTGAAATGTCAGTGCGCGAGCCTTCTGGGAACAATTACCACAGTTTTATTAGCTTTAAAATAGTCATGAGCAAGAACAGGCCCTGGTCCACAAGTTAGTTCAAAACTGGGGCACGGCAAACTTTGAGATATTAGACAGTACCTCACAAAAAACTTGATTAGAGATGGTTGCTTGTGGGCAAAGGGACACCTGGAAAGTGAGATGCTTTTAAATGTGTGATAGTGTGAGTTCAAGTTATTTATGTTCTGTTAGAGTGAAGGGCAAAGGAGGTGAGTCAACCTGGATGATGAGAGAAATTAAGGTTCTGGTCAGAAAAAAAAAGAAACATGTCAGGCACCTGGGATCAATTATATTCTGGAGGTGAATTGGGAGGGCAAAAAGGAATTGTGAGATTGCTCTGACAGGTATAATTAAAGAGAATCCAAAGTGAGTTTATAGATACTATGGTATCGGAGATGACACGGGTTTGCCAGTAACCATACCGACACTCATTTACAGTGGTGAGAAAGTCCAGGACCACATGAGGGCGCTGTCCCTCGCTGGCGGAGTGCCTGTGCAGTGGCGCTGGTGATCTCAGGCTTGTCCCGGCAGCTCAGTCCTGGTCTTCATAGGAGGAGGTGAGGTGATCTCTTGCTTCTCCCTGCAGTTCACCCTTACCTCAAGATGAGCTGCTGGCAGTCTCTGGGTTACCTGGTTGCTCAGTCTTTGGCTCTGTGTGTGGGCACATAGTCCCTTGTCTGTGGGCAGAAAGAGGCACTGGAATTTTGGTTTGCCCTGGCCACTCAGTCTTAACCTCAGGGGCTCTGGGTGTCTAGGGTTTCTTCCGGCAGCTCAGTCTTAACCACATGGTGTCTCTGATGGTTGCAGGTATGTCCCAGTGGCTCCATTTTCCTTGAATCTGCAACAGAGGAAAATAGCTAGCAGGGAGGCACCCCACCTTCTCCCCCATCCTCTTTCTCTTTTATAGCTTCTCTTCATCCTCTCTCCTCTGGCCGGAATGCCTGTTTTATGAGTAGCCCGACAATGTTCAGGTGGCCAAACCAATATCAGCTTTTTAGACTACTTCCCTCTTCTTGACGATCTTGGGACTTGAGAGATAAAATAAATCTGTACTTTATTTCCAGCGGTAAGAAAGTCCAGGACTGCATGGGGGGGCTGTCCCTCTTCGAATTGGAGCATATGCAGTGGACCTGGCGATCTCAGGCTCGTCCCGGCAGCTCATTCCTGGTCTTCGAAGGAGGAGGTGTAGTGATCTCATACTTCTCCATCCAATTCACATTTGCCAGTGAGGAGACAGTGACTTTCTCAGGTTTATCCCAGTAGTCTCTGGGTCATTGTAGCAATTCTGTCTTTGCTTGTGTGTGTGAACGTAGTCCTCCGTTGCCAGTGGGCAATGTGCAAGCATCTCAGACTTGCCCCGGCCACGCAGTCTTAGCCTCGGTAGAGTCGTTGGCTGTTTAGGGCTTCATCCAGGCAGCCCAGTCTTGACCACACAGTGGCACTGGTGGTCCTGGGACTGTCCCAGTGGCTCAGTCTTCCTCAAACCTGCAAGAGGGGAACACAGCTAGCTGGGAGGAACCCCACTTTCTCTCTCTTCCCCTTCCCCTTCCTACACCACCCTCTGTGGGATGCATGAGAAGAAATTGCAGAAGCAGGAAAAAGTGCCGAGAAAATTAATATGGATGCTACCAGAATTCAAGCTGTAGGGCAAGGTTAGGCAGGTTAGGACTTTATTCCTTGGCACACAAAGCTGAGAGTTTATCTTCTAGAGGTGTATAAATTCATGAAGGGAAGAGATAGGGTGAATGCACAGAGTATATTTTCCCAAAGGTAGGGGAATCATGAACTATATGGTACAGGTTTAAGGTGAGCGGTAAGGAAAGATTTAGTAGGAACCCAAGGGGCAACTTTTTCACAACAACTTTCACAACAAAAGTGGTGGGTTTCTGCCAGAGAAGGTAGTTAAAGCAGATAAAATAACAACATTTAAAAGACATTTGAACAGGTACGTGGATAGAAAAGGTTTTGATATGGGCTAAATGTGGGCAAATGGGATGAGCTGAGATTGGGCCTCTTTTCTTGCTGTATGACACTGTGATTCTATGACACAATCGAGATACATGGATTTTAGGGGAAAGTTTCAATGAATTGGAGAATGTACAGGGTATTCAGTGACTTTATTGTAAAAATGTTTTGATTTTAATGTTGTAATCATTGTTCTCCTCTCATATCTCACTGCACATTTGTGCAGCACTTCGCTACATAATGAGAATGTTTACATTTCAAAATAATTGATCTGCTATAACGTAGTGTCAGATCTGAGTTCACAGCTCATGGTTTTTCTTATTTTTATTTTTGAAAATCTTCATAAACCTGACCATCGCCATTCTCCATGAAAGAAAATGCCGCATATTTTAATTGTTAAGACTGTAAGGGAAATAGTAGACTAAGTTTGGCTCTGGAACTAGTGCACTGCAATGTTGAGAATTATATTCTGCATTCTGTATCTTCTCCTTTGCTTTACCTATTGTACCCGAGTTTGGCCAGATTGTATTTATGTATAGTATTACCTGATTTCTTTGGATAGGATATAAAACAAAGCATTTCACCATGCTACAGTACACATGACAACAATAATAAAACTAATAAATATAATCTACATTCCATAATAAGGTCAAAAGAGAATCACGTTTATTCCATTCCTTTAAATAATGGAGTAAATGATACCCACTGGAGCAAAAGCAGGTCAACGATCAAGCATGGCCTGATAAGTGTGAAGTAGAATTTGTGCCTCACTATTCATAGGTGATGAGACTGATAGCAGAGAACCTAACTGAAGAGAATCTAACAGTAACCCCAAGGTGCTGAAAAGCAATGGCTTTGCTGAATGTTTCACTATACTATGCTGTGCGTCACCAATAACTGGGAAACGTAACTGGATCAGCCAGTTGACTAGACAAAGATGAATACATTAAATATGCTGGAGCTACATTGATTTATTTGTGGCAGTGCTAAGCCCATTTAAACCTGGTAATTAATATTTTCATCGTTAGACTTACATTGATGTGAATGATTTTAAAATATCTTTGCCTGTCAAGGGGCTGTCCCACTTGGCGAGTTTAGAAGAGTTAAAAATTGGCGAGTTTAGAAGAGTTAAAAAAAATGACATATTGAAAACCTCCTTCGACTATACAGAAGACCTCCTTCGACCTCCTTCGACTATGTTGAAGACTAGCTACGACTAGCTACGACTAACTTCGTGAATATTGGACACCGAATAATGGAGAGTGAAGACGACCTCCTTCGATCTCCATCGACCTCCCTTCAACCTCCCTATGATGAAGACTACCTTTGACTACCCTCAATTACCTACGACTAACATGCCGACCTACTAAGACCTACTACGGCTAAACCTACAAGTAAAAAAAGTATCGATTTTTTCCATGGCGACCTATTTTTACACGCGGACATTTTTTAACATATTGAAAAAAACACCATGACCTAGCTGAGGTCTCGAGTAAAAGGAGACCACTCTCGAGCATGAAGGAGAGTTACAAAGACCTCCTACGACCTCATGTCGACCATGCTGCGAGTATGTGTCGAGGGCAAACTCACCAGAATTCGCTCAAGTGGAACAGGCCATTTCACTTGCACAGCTTCAGCCTTGCTTTAAACTTTTACTTATCCCTCTCAGTCCTTGAACTTTTTATAAAATCTTATGGTATGTTAGCCTCATTTATCCTTTTCATATCTCCATGTATTAAGCTGATTTGACTATTAATCTGCCCTTTCTAATAATCTATCTTTGTCATTTTTAATTTTTTCACAGTCGAATGTGATTTCTTTAATGTCACATGTAAATGTTGGCAGTGAGCCTCTTTTATACAAGTCAAGAACATTCAGAAGTAGAGTGACCCTAATACCAACCTATGATGGTTGCCACAGTTTATATTACAAGGGCCCATGAAAAATGGTTGCTGTTGCTTTATTATACTTGGTCATGGTAATTGAGATCTAAATTCCATATAACAGGGAGAAAGAGACAGGATATCGAAATAAATCCATTGCTTGAAATTGATGCAAAAACAGAAAATGCTGAAAATTTTCAGCAGATCAGATAGCATTTGTGAAAAGAGAAGCAGGTGAATTTCATACTTGTGACCATTTATCAGAACTGGGTTGCAAGGAGATGCAGGTTAGTTTTCAGTGGAAGTGGTAGAGGAGTGACATGCAGAACAAAGGGAATCTCTGTGAAGAGAGATCAAAAGCATATTTACCTGCAATAATATTTTGTTTCTTAACTGTCACACTTTTGTTGAAGCACAGAAGAAAGCCGAGTAAAATTAGCAAAAGGAATTGTAAGGATGCAACCAGATACAACAACCATATACAAATGCATAAATCACAACTTAGCTTTGGTTAGCTAAATTATGTTGATGCAGTTTTCCTCATATATTTCATGTCATAGAATTCCAGAATAGTTTAAGTTTTGGTGGATACAAATATTTACAGTTTTTTGAATGAAAAACATCTCTTGTAGCTTCAGGCCAAGCGCCCAGCATGCTTTGTTAGATTTTTCCTCCTCTTTAACATCACCTTGTGCTGTTGAATGTAAATAACATGCAACATATCTTATGACATACATCACGTATTCTGTACAACTTGCATGTTTGGTGTCACTTACATGGTTAAACTTAGCAATGTGTAATCACCCAAGATGAACTTCTTGTGAGATGGTGGGGGAAAAATGTATTTATTCTCTTCAGGGAAAAACAGCAAAGTTAAAGAGTAAAAAGGAATTGATGAAACATTATTCCCACTGCAGAAGTTTATATGTTTTTGTTTTCAACAGTCCAAAGATTGTCCGTGAAAATAATTGTGTGCGAAGACTAATGTGTTACCACTATTAAAAGGCAGCTAATCATTATCAGCACTTCCTTTTCTCTATTATATTAGAAACAGTACATTTTATGCAAACCCCTGGTGATATCTTCTGAAGTGTTCACTTGCGAAAAGTGATGTAATAGCACATTTTTTATTGCATCAGCCCTGAGTTTAGGAGTGTCAGGTGGAAGAAATTGGATGAATAATTATTTTTGCTAACTTTCCACCTCTTTTATATGGTCAGATATGGTCAGATATTTCTTTATCCTCAAATTATATCCCAAATTATATTAGTCATGGAATGACACCGAACAAATTCTCACATCCAGTTCAATTCTTGTGTATCATCAGAAAATGTGCTCACGGAAAGCTGGCTTCAGAGGTTGAGATCATTCTCTTCCACTTGGAGGATGTGAAAGGGGTGTGGATACTGACCACCGGGATGATTTTGGATTGTAAAAAATGCAGCAAGAAACAACATTAGATTTGATTATTTTGGCGACTGACAGATGATCCCACAGAATTACACCCATAGCAATGTATCCTCAATTTTGGCTGACATTCTAGGAATGTTCTTTATCTTTACAGCAAACCTGGCCATAAGACTGCTTCAATCTGGAAATTCACAGACATCTGTCACATTTTAGTAGGAAGGAACTGCAGATGCTGGTTTATCTCAAAAATTAACAAAGTGCTGGAGTAAGTCAGCCAGTCAGGCAGCATCTCTGGAGAAAAGAAATAGCGGTCTTCCGAACCGAAATGTCACCTATTCCTTTTCTTCAGCGATGCTGCCTGACCTTCAGAGAGTTACTCCAGCATGTTGTGTCAGATGTTGGTGTTCACCATCGGTCTGTGATAACGAACAAGGAGGGTTGGTGCTTACAGTTAAGAGAAGGTTGCTGGAGTTGATGCTGGTTTGGGAAGGAAGTCAGTCCATAGGTTAGCTCATGATTATTAATATTTTGACCCATGATGGTAGCAATAGCTATGAAACACCCAACCTATTAGCTGAAGGTGAACTAATAAAATACTGTGGAGTGCATAGAACAACACAGAACAGGCAGAGGCCCTTTGGTCTGCAATATCTGTGTTAAACAAATTAAACTGGTCTCTTCTGCCTGCACATGATCCATATCGTTCCATTCCTTGCATGTGCTATTCGGAAGTCTCTTAAATGCCACTGAAAATCAGAGGCATGTCTTTGACCTTGAGACAGTTTTCCTGCAATGGCGTATCCCTAGGACAAGGATGGATATGATTTTGTTCTTTCTATTCCTCGCATAGTATCATTGGAGAATTAATCTGGTGATTTAAACTCTATCCCACAAGGCTACTACATTTGTACCTTGTTGGATAAACAAAATGCAAAAATGGAACATAAGTTCACAGTATATGTGTGTTTATTGAGCCATTCAGAGGTTATGTATACAGGGCAGAAATTTATCTTGGATGTTGACTAAAAGGAGGCATAGCAAATCAACAGTCCATTTTATATTCTTGCCAATGTATTCTGAAAGTATAAACTTTGATGCTTGAAATAATTTTGCACTGAAATGTTGATTGCTCAATGTCTCCCCTAATTTTCTTTTAGGATGCATCAATAGCCCATAGATTCCACATCATGCGGGAGAAACATCCCGAGAAGTTCAACAGTCGGTATGTTAATTCAAAACTTGCATTACAATTCTGTCCAACTAGTGATCGACTGAAAGGAGTAATTTTATCATCATGGATCGTCATAATTATTCTGTGATTGTTTGTGTGTTACAAAACAAAGTACACTTTATTGAATTTAAATGGAAATATTTTTTGATAACATCATCCTTTGTAAGCTCTGATGGTTTGGTTGGAGGTGAAAGGTCCATTTAAGACCTATCAAATGGAAATAATGAATACATATCTTGGAAATGGGTTGGATAAAAATGAATCGTGCCTGTTGTTTACACGTCAGACATGTGTGCACTTGCACTCATTTCTGGCAAATGCTACTTCCATCAGGAAATTAGACCAGGCACCCAACCAGAAAATGGGAGGGTGGGGCAGAAAAATGTGGTTCTGGTGAAATTTGAAGGGCTGCAAGCATGTAAATGGAAGTGGCAAAATAACATTGCAAAAATAAAATTGGCAGCCTTGTAAATGTTAAAAATCTGGTGAAGCCAATTGGTAGCCTTAATCCACTGGGATGGGATTCAGTAGCACTGGGCAGAAATATTACTGACAGTGGCTACAGTATGTCCAACCCTCAAGCTTGCTATATTGGTAGCACACAGATGTTATTACAGCAGATGGAACAACTGCATTTTGCCCATGCACATGCAGACCAGTAGCAAGTGAAAACAAGTCGCTTCACTGGAAAGCGGGACCCATAGACACATCTGCTAATATATTTCCATTGTGGTCAATCACACATAGCAATTTGCTGATACCACAGACGTTTTGTAACAAGAGTGGAAGCATAAAGCGTAGTTCTCCAGGTACTCGTGGAGAATATCACCTTGATGACTTTCACAAACTGTAGCTGTGTAGTCAGGTCTGCTAGCATGGACTCCTTGAGTCACCACATGCAGGAGAAGTGATAACATGCACTTTTCCCTGGAGGAGCAAATGTAAAAGTGTCAAATGTAGGTACAAATCAGGTACTAATTTGTCCATCATTCTCAATCATGTCATCGTGTACAGGGAAAATGACAATATTAGACTCACAGCAGATCATAGTGATTCCATGATCCTTAAGGTGATAGATAGGTTTTGTGGAGTACTGAAAAATATCCTTCAAAATATTTGTATCATTATTGTAATTTACTGCATCATTTACTGTAGAATATTCCAAAGAAGAAAGACTTAAGGGCCTGTCCCACCTGCATGCAACTCCATGCGATGAGCGCGACCTAACGTGGTCGCTTGAGCCGTCCGGCGTCGCGGGGCCGGTCCCACTTCGATCGCTGGAGCCGTGCGGAATTGTTCGGAGTTCGTCCCGACATCGCGCGGGGCTCCGAAAAACTGACTATGTTCAAAAACTCCGCGCGGCAACGGCTTGTCGGCTCGCAGTCGCCTCGACGCATTACACACCGCCTCGACGTCGTGCCTCCGTGACCCTCTCTGTAGGTGCCTCCATGGCCCTCTATGTGTGTGGCTCCGTGGCCCTCTGTGTGTGCGCCTCTGTGCCCCTCTCTGTGTGCCCCTCTCTGTCCTGGCGAACTTACCTTAAGACTTCGCTCCAAGTTCGCCTAACTTTGCGCCGCATTGTGCCACTCACCCGACCTCCGCGTGGCCCTCGCTGCCGGTTTGGTCGCGCTTGCCGCATGTAGGCGCATCCTGTGGGAACGGCCCTGTACAGGGGATCAACCGACCTCCGGCGGCCCCCGCTTCTAGTTTGATCGCGCTCATCGCATGGAGTCGGATGCTGGTAGGACAGGCCCTTTACTGTCTCTTAAAGCTAATGAGATGGTGATGAAGGTTATTGAAAAGGATCTTCTTTGCCATGGTCTGATGATTGTGCAAATAAGGGGGAAATGTGGTACAGGCAGCCATCAATTATAACTGTGTTACAATTTAAATCCCTGTATCGGAAATTAATGAATAACATAGTTGTCATTGCAGTGTCTGATTTCCCTCTGTAAACACAAAAGAGTTCCAAAAGAAAAGAGCATTGACAACTAACCAGGCTGCATATGTTTGAAGAATTAATAGTTGAGTGACACGATTTATAATATTTCCAGATTCAGGAAACATGTGAATCTGGAACAACATATGAGCTTATTTAACTTCTATTACAATAACTTGAATTCATATTGAGCCATAAAATCATAATGTTTGCCAAGAAATTTGCATGAGCATTGTCATTTCAAGATGATGAGATAACCAAAAGCCTGATGAAAGTAAAGAGTTTTAAGAAGTACCTTAGAGGACACAGAGAGATTTAAAAGAGCCAGATTTAGAAGGCTAGCACCACAGCTTAAATTTAGCCTCTTTTAGCAAGGCTGTTAGCAGTAGAGTACTTGAAATTTGAGTTACACAAAATAGGCATTTGCCGAGTGCCAGACATCATATTCATATCGAGATTTCTCGAGGGCATCCCCAAGCATTACCATTCCCAAGCCTCTTTGTACCTCCAATTTCTGAATCCTCGCCCCATTTGGAAAATAGTCTACACTGTTATTCCTCCTGCCAAAATGCATGGCCACACATTTTGCTACATGGTAATCCATCTGCCACTTCTTTGCCCAGTCCCCTAACCAATCAAAGTCCTTCTGCTGACTCCCTACTTCCACCACTACCTGTCCCTTCACATATCTTTGTATTACCCACAAACCTGGCCACAAAACCATCAATTTCTTCATCCAAGTCATTAAAATACGCCATTATAAGTAGCAGATGCAACACCAATATCATTAGGCATGATTCAAAAGGTCATATTTGGTGTTTACTTTTCATTTATTACTTTAATTTTTCATTTAATTTTAATTGCTGCATTCGGAGTCTTTGAAAAGCACTTTGTTGAAATATTCAATTTCACATTACATTTGGTAGTAATGGGAAATGAAGAGTAATGGTTAAAATATAATCTGCCAGCATATCTGCCAGCATATCTGCCAGAGGAGAATTGTAAAATCTCATGTCTTGCTATTGCACCTGATGAGATTATTTATAGTAAATAGAGATGTTTGGTTGGTTTGTCTCTTAATTAATGCTGGGTTCATTTATTGTTCAATAGGTCTCAACAAACAGTAAATTTCATCTGTTTAAAGACTTGTCACTGAAGTTGTTTTAACATATATATAATTTGCCTGGAAAAATGGAGCCATTGTCAAAATGATGCAGAGTTTTTCTTTTGCAGTGATGAGTTCAGCAAATTTGAAAAGCTATTAATTAGGGCTGCACAATGGCATAGCTGGTTGAGAGCTGCTGCCTCACAGTGCCAGAGAGACCCATGTTTGATCTTGACTTCGGGTGCTGTCTATGTGGAGTTTGTACATTTTCTCTGTGACCGCGTGTTTCTTCTCACACCCCAAAGATGTGTCGATTTCTAAGTTAATTGACCTCAAGAGCAGGGGAGTGGATGTGAAAATGGGATAACGTAAAACTACAATGATCACCATTGACTTGGTTGTCCAAAGTGATTGTTTTCATGCTGTATCACCAAACTAAAATATAGAACCTTTCTTTGTAATATATGAAAAATAGTCTGTCTAATTTATAGCATCGTCATTACTTGCCCTTTGTTTTGCTATTTTGAATCATCTGCTTTTTAAACTAAATGTAGGCCTGCTACTTACTGAAACTGTCCAGTGTACGAAATTTATAATAATAGATTGGTGATTTTAAACTTAAAGTGTTGGGGAAGTCAGAGATAATTTAATTAAGGAAAGCATGCTATTGAGTTGAACTTGATGCAGAATAAGGTAAGTGCAGACAAAATGAAGTTTGTACCATGTGGCGAATAGGATGTAAATGACAACATATGGGTGGTGAATCTGTGGAATTCTTTGCCACAGAAGGCTTTGGAGGCCATCAGTGGATATTTGTAAGGCAGAGATAGATAGATAGATAGATAGATAGATAGATAGATAGATAGATAGATAGATAGATAGATAGATAGATAGATAGATAGATAGATAGATAGATAGATAGATAGATAGATAGATAGATAGATAGATAGATAGAGTGTCAGAGGTTATGGGGAGAGGGCAGGAGAGTGAGGTTAGGATGGAGAGATAGATCAGCCATGATTGAATGGCGGAGTAAACTTGATGAGCCGAATGGCTTTATTCTACTCCTATTCCTTACGACAGGAGTGCCAGTATTGTGCAAATTTCATAGTTAAAGGACTGAAAAACAAGTGGGGTGGGCAATATTAAGGTTGTGAATTGAGTGGATTGGGTGCTGAATAGAATGCGGAGTTTAATGTTCAGAACTAGATTAAGCGGCATGCTTGATCAATTATTTGCCAATTAAAATTTTACGTTTGTCTCACATCTAAAGTGATATTTCATATTGTTTCATTATATGCCATGGTAAAAATAATTAATGGTTCTGATAGTAACTAGCTGGATGAAAAGATACAGTTTTCTTCATTAATATATTAATTGGTGATGAGTGATGTAGAGTGGGTTGGCAGATTAGATCCCACAGATTTTATTGATAGTAAGACAAATTCAAATATATATTTAATCTCTGGGAGCATGCTTTAAAATGGCTGAGCAACTAACTAAATGGCACCCCTTGTCTAATGTCTTGTTACATATGTCCTAGAACGTATTTATTTTCTCACTCAGAGCAGAAATGCTAACAGGAGAATATAAGAACAATAAAGAAATATTTTCTTGGTCTAATATTTAAACCTAGTTAACAAGCATCTACTATGTGTTGGAAGGACACATGGACATGTATTTATCTAACTTGTTTCATAACCTCAAGATGTTCAAAATAATTTGAGGGTGCCAGTCAAGTAATTTTGAAGTATGCTCACTGTTTAAATGTTTTAGGGTGAGGATGTCAGAGGTTATGGGGAGAAGGCATGAGAATTGGGTTAGGAGGGAGAGATAGATCAGCCATGATTGAATGGCAGAGTAGACTTGATGGGCCAAATGTCCTAATTCTGTTCCTGTCACTTATAACCTCATGACCTTACAATTAGAAAACATGGCAGGAGTATCGTCAGTGTCCCCACATTTATTAATGCCCAGTGTTAGCTGCTTTATGTTCCTTCATTTAGAATTAATATTTCATCCTCTGTTGGGCCTTTTTGACTTGTGGAAACCAGCATTTGCAGTTCCTTCTGATACCTTTGTTTTCAACCTTTCACCAATGTAAAATTTCCTGACAGTGTTAAAACATCACTTCCCTTTTCAATGTTGTCTGCATTTATTTGGGAATGTTTTTCCAGTGATAACCTCCTGAATAATACTGATGTCTGGCAACCTTATGCAACTGGTAATGATAAGCCCATGAGCAAAAAAGACTGTAAAGGCCATGTACTCTCAGGCTTACCTGCTGTAACTGGTGTTTCTGGCATCATCCCTGGCATTTCAGAGTTTCCAAAAATACTAGTTTTTAAGATTCATTAAAAATCTAAAGTTTTAAAACAAAGAAATGCATTTATACGATATCAACTCATTCACTAGAATGTAAAAATACCTAAATCTATCTTCTTGCCTTTGTGCAACAGTTCCTCGCCATTGAAATGAATAGTTACTGAACAATTGGCTGATCTCACCATTACTGCTGGGGTTTGGTCTCTTATGTAAAGCACAGCTTAGAAATAGGCAGCACCAGACTTTCCCATTAACCTAGATGCATGAAACTTCCTGACATTTACAATGGGACTTACTGACACATCTTGAGAAATTGCATTCTATAAAATAATATATTTTATATTCTTCCAGAGTGACATATTGCTGTGGTGACTCACTTTTAAAAGAGTGGACTGAACCGGGGACTAATCCAGATTTGAATCAGTGGAATTATAGTTTAACAAAATATGATAGAGCTTTTTGTGCATTGAATGAGATTATTGTTATTTCACTAGGAGATTACTCAAGCTATGATTGAAAATAATCCTGCATTTAAAAAAAAATATCCCAGGCATCTTTATTGAAACATGCTTATTCATTGTCAATCATATCTGCAATCCATTCTAAATTTGACATAGAATTGGCAGTATAGTTCAGCAAGATGTGGGACATGGAAAATATCATACTAGTTTTATGTAATTTTCTTACGAGTTGATGTCAGGACATAACAATGTGAATCCACCCCTCTGGCGGGACTCAGGCAAATCAAGCCTCAGAATTCCTACCACATATTTACGGTACAATTTCCACCAGGTATATAGAACATAGTACAGCATAGTACAACACAGGAACAGGTCCTTTGGTCCACAGTGTCCAAGCCAAACATAATGCCATTACACTAATTTCCTTCATGTTAATGTGATCCATAACCTTCTATTCCCTGCAGATCCACGTGCCTATCTCAAATTCACTTAAATGCCTGCCTTCATCACCAACTCCCTTGGCATTGCATTCCAGGTGTCCACCTATCTCTGAGTAAAAAAAGAAGCCCAACATATCTTTAAACCTTGCACTTCTCACTTTAAATCTAGTCTTTGACAATTCCACCCTGGGGAACAGGTTCTCACCTTATACCCTATCTATGTCTCTCATAATTTTATGCACTTAAGTCATAAGGGTCGTAAGTGATAGGAGTAGAATTAGGCTTTTCGGCCCATCAATTCTACCCCACCATTCAATCATGGCTGATTTATCTTTCCCTCCTAACCACATTGTCCTGCCTTCTCTCCATAACCTCACTTTTATCAAATCTCCCATCAGGCTCCAACGCTAAAACAAAACAATCCAAGGTTGTCTAACCTCTCTTTATAGTTGTCATCTATTAATCCAGGCAGCATTCTGGCAAACCTCTTCTGCACCCTCAGCAAAGCCTGTATATTCTTCCTGTAATAGGGCTACCAGAACTACACACAATTCTCCAAATGTGGCGTAACCTAGGTCGTATAAAGCTGCAACTTCCTGACCATATACTCAATACCATAACCTATGAAGGCACGCATATCATATGCATTCTTGTGCTCAATGTGCTCAATTCACTTTTTAAACTTCAAGTACAATCAGACATATCAGCTTTTAGTTGAGAAATCTTGTTGAGAGAATGTAGGTGCCAATTTATTCTTCTTCTGAGTCTGCCAAACTGGATGTGGAGTTCTAGCTAATTTTAGCACCCTAAGGGAAAGTATTTCAATTAAGTTCTTAAACCCTTTAATCCCTGCCAAGTTAATTTTAAAACCAATGCAAATCCATTTAAGATTAAAAGGACTTGGGAAAGAGTCTATCTTCACCTTCAAATCTTGTTCCTTAATTAATTTAATAGTCATCAAAATAATAAACAGTGCATATTTGATTGGTCTGGCAACTCTGCACATGCAAAAAATCACGTTTATCATCCTAAAAATCAATGTGATGGAAATTTGTGGGCAACCTAATTTGGGCATGAAAACAGCTGATGTGAACATATCATGTGCACACAATGGGAGGCCCAAGCACTGCAAATAAATGACCTCGGCATTTATTTTTTATTTTTTTATGGATGTATGGAAACCTAATTATTTCTTCTATGTAAAGCACTTTGGTTTCAACGCGAGTTGATTTAAACGTGCTATATAAATACAATTTACTTACTACTTACTTACTTACTTGGCAAGCTGCCAGTGCCCGCCATGGCTCTCTAGGTTGCTGGTCCCACTGTCTAAATAACTCTTGGCCCACATGTGGCCCAGGAGTGGCTTTAGGTGAACACTAAAGAACACCTCAGAATAAAAGGATGTACCTTTAGAGAAGAGATGAGGAGGATTTTCTTTAGCCAGATGGTGGTGAATCTGTGGAATGCATTGTGGAGGCCAAGTCAATGGATTTTTTAAGGCAGAGATTGACGGATTCTTGATTAGTACGGGTGTCAGGGGTTATGAGGAGAAGGCAGGAGTATGGGGTTGAGAGGGAAAGATAGATCAGCCATGATCCTATAACTTATGCGCTTGTGAGAGGATTGTGCCCAGAAAGATTGCAACTGGCATTGGTCTTAAGGAGTGCATTAAGAGTTTTTTTATTTAATTAAGTGCTAGATCATTCCAAGTTTCCTGCTCACCAGCTGACATAGTATCTCCTCCACAAAGATTCTTAAAACACTGATTTACTCTTACACGGTGCCTTTTACAATCTGTCTAAAGTGTTTCATAAGCAAAGGATCTCTTTTGATGGTTAGTCAATGTGGCATTGTAGAAAATATACAAAGCAAGATCCAATGAATAACAGTGTGAGCATTAGCATGTAAAATGCAGGATAACAATACAAATGGAGGCAATAAGCCCATCAAGTTGATAGGCGTATATAAAATTATGAGAGCCATAGATAGGGTAGACAGTCAGAAACTTTTTCCAAGATGAGAGGTGCGCAATTTAAAGGAGATGTATCGAGCAAGTTTTTGTTGGAACGGAGGGTACCTAGAGCGTACTTCCAGTGGTCGTGGTGGATGCAGATATGATAGCAGCATTAAGAGGCTTTGGATGGGTACATGGATGTGCAGGGAATGTAGGGATATGGATCATGCACAAGTGGAGGAGATTAGTTTAACTTGGCATCATTGTGCCATGGACATTATGGGGTGAAGAAACTGTTCCAAGGCTGTACTTTTGGTTGTAAGTTCCTGCCACCCATCCTCAAGAGCACGACAGATGGCCCAATGTCCACATCATTTTTTTTTTGCCACAAGCCTTTTTTTTCTTTAGTGCAGATTAAAGTTGGTTTTAAAATTCGTGGATCAGTCCATCTTCATTATTCCATCAATCCTTGCACCGCCAATGCCAACCATTCACTGTGTGTAAAGACTGTCTTAGAAACATAGAAACATAGAAAATAGGTGCAGGAGTAGGCCATTCGGCCCTTCGAGCCTGCACCGCCATTCAATGTGATCATGGCTGATCATCCAACTCAGTATCCCGTACCTGCCTTCTCTCCATACCCCCTGATCCCTTTAGCCACAAGTGCCACATCTAACGCCCTCTTAAATATAGCCAATGAACTGGCCTCAACTACCTTCTGTGGCAGAGAATTCCAGAGACTCACCACTCTCTGTGTAAAGAATGTTTTCCTCATTTCGGTCCTAAAGGAATTCCCCCTTATCCTTAGACTGTGACCCCTTGTTCTGGACTCCCCCAACATCGGGAACAATCTTCCAGCATCTAGCTTGTCCAACCCCTTAAGAATTTTGTAAGTTTCTATAAGATCCCCCCTCAATCCTCAATCTAAATTCCAGCGAGTACAAGCCGAGTCTATCCAATCTTTCCTCATATGAAAGTCCTGACATCCCAGGAATCAGTCTAGTGAATCTTCTCTGTACCCCCTCTATGGCAAGGATGTCTTTCCTCAGATTTGGAGACCAAAACTGTACGCAATACTCCAGGTGTGGCCTCACCAAAACCCTGTACAACTGCAGTAGAACCTCCCTGCTCCTATACTCAAATCCTTTCGCTATGAATGCTAACATACCATTTGCTTTCTTCACTGCCTGCTGCACCTGCGTGCCTACTTTCAATGACTGGTGTACCATGACACCCAGGTCTCGTTGCATGTCCCCCTTTCCTAATCTGCCACCATTCAGATAATACAGAATTCAGATAATTCAGATAATTCAGAAGTGAGTCTTCTTCTCACTTTATTTATTTTGCCAGTCACCTTAAATTTATGCCCTCTGATCCACAACCTTTCAACCAATGGGAACAGTTTCCTTCTATCTAGACCTTCCCCATTTTTTGTGATGTTGTTTGAGGACTACGTATTGGTCTAGATACCATGTCCTCCTTTAATTTTGTTTAGATTAGTTTACAGATACAGCGAGGAAACAGGCCCTTTGGCCCAGCGAGTCAGCACCTGTCCAGCAATCCCCACACATTAACACTATCAAAGTAAAAAAAAATTCAAAGTATCCTTATTGTCATTCAGACCTTTCGGTCTGAACGAAATTTCATTGCGTTGCAGTCATACATATAATAAAAAACAAAACCCACAATAAACACATATTTAACATCCACCACAGTGAGTTCACCAGGCACCTCCTCTCTGTGATGGAAGGCAAAAGTCTTAAAGTCTTTGTCTTCTTCCCTCCTTGTTCTCCCTCTGCGCTGAGGCGATCCAGGCCTCCGATGTTGTCGTCCACTGGGCCCACGGCCGAGCCTCCGAAGCCGGGCTGCTGCCGCCGCCTTTGCCGGAACGCTGGAACACCGCCGCAGCTCTGAAGCCGGGTCCGCCACCGGAACGCTGGAACACCACCACAGCTCTGAAGCCGGGTCTGCCGCCGGAACGCTGGAACACCACCGCAGCTCTGAAGCCAGGCCGCCGCCATCGCCGGAACGCTGAAACACCGCCACAGCTCTGAAGCCGGGTCTGCCGCCGGAACGCTGGAATGCAGCCACAGGAATGCTGGAACGCCAGAACACTGCCACAGCTCTGAAGCCGGGTCTGCCGCCGGAAAGCTGGAACACCGCCACAGCTCTGAAGCCAGGCCGCCGCCATCGCCGGAATGCTGGAACACTGCCACAGCTCCGAGGCCGCCAGCTCCGCCATTAGGCCTCAGCACAGACAGAGATGGAGACGGGGGACACGACAAGAAAAAGTCGCATCCCCCGAAGGGAGAGACTAGAACCTTGTTTCTCCCCCCCCCCCCCCCCGCCACACACACACACATCCACAGCCTAATAAACTAAATTTAACTAAAACAGACACAAGAAAACAACAACAAAGAAACAGACGGACTGCAGTCGAGCCGCAGCTGCCAGGCAGCGCCGCCACTTCCGCCCTATCACACGCACACCAAGAACAATTTACAATGTTACAAAGCCAATTAATCTACAAACCTATATGTCTTTTTGGAGGGTGGGAGGAAACCGGAGCTCTTGGAGAAAACCCCGCAGGTCCCGGAGAGAATGCACAAACTCCATAGAGATAGCACCCATAGTCTGAATCGAACTTCGGGCCCTGGCACTGTAAAGCACCAACTATATCGCTGTGCCACCATTATTTGTGCCGCCCCTATATCCACTTTCGAATGTAGGGAGAAGGTGGACGAGACATCGGAGAAAAGGGTTTGTGGGTAGGGTTTTCCCTGCTTAACCACTGAACAATCAGTATTTTGTACTCAACTCCAGACCCAAGTGTTTGGATACACTTTTTGCTCATGCACAATTTATGCTCCCCCCTTCGCATTTATATTCAGATTGACTTTGGAGCCTAAGAACATTGAAGCACTCATCTCATCCTTAAAATAATTCACGGTCACTCCTGGTTATTACTGAGAGTGTCCACTCTTTCCAACCTGACAGTTAGAAATCAAAAGGTAATAAACAGGTCTGAACATAATTGCTTGTTAAATTACAGTGTGTCATTAACTGAACTACAGGAGGGCCCAGATGACAGGATAAGAAAGTGAAAATTGTGTTTGGTGACCTGCCATATTATTAGCACATACTCAAATTTAACCAAAGTGCCTGGGCTCGTCCATGCATTCTATGAATGCAACTGTGTTATTCTTTCCAGGTCAATTGGTTTGCTGCTCGACCTTATGCAGGGGTCAATAATATCCAATCGTTTTCCCTTCACTGATGTCCAGCTGACAGGTTCTTTGTTTCAGTTATTCTCAGTACCTGAATAGAACATTAACATTTTATGCATGGACATGCCAGCTTAATTAGAGGTCAGACAGAGATGGCGCCTTGTGCTTTAACTCACTTTACATTTTGCTTTTAAGGTTTTTAATTTTTTAACTTTTATGTCTCAATTGTTTTGTTCAGCATCAAAATGACCTTCCATCTTTCGTACATTTGCTTAGTTCCATTAATACAGCATCACGCAAATATATGGTAGAGTCAAGATTGCATTGCAAAATCGGAATAAGGGCCTGTGTTGGGAATGTTCTTTGTATTTCAAACTTGAATACAGCCATTTTGCAGGCATCCCAGGTGGCCTACTAAATGAGACAGAGGTTCTTTACATGAACCGAGGAAAGTCAATCTATTCTGTGCTCATGTTCTTCAATTTGACCTATCCACTCAATGGATACCAACTTTGCATTCTTTTTAAATTCATAACATGTTCATAAGTTATCGGAGCAAAATTAAGCCATTTGGGCCATCAAGTCTACTCCAGCATTCAATCATGGCTGATATATCTCTCCCTCCTAACCCCATTCTCCTGCCTTCTTCCCATAACTCCTGACACCCGTACTAATCAGGAACCTATCAATCACTGCCTTAAAAATATCAATTTACTGGCCTCAATAGACAATAGACAATTGGTGCAGCAGTAGGCCATTTGGCCCTTCGAGCCAGCACTGCCATTCAATGTGATCATGGCTGATCATCCACAATCAGTATCCCGTTCCTGCCTTCTCCCCATATACTCTGACTCTGAAATCTTGAAGGGCCCTATCTAGCTCTCTCTTGAAAATATCCAGAGAACCGGCTTCTACCGCAATCTGAGGCAGAGAATTCCACACTCACAACTCTCTGTGAGCAAAAAGTGTTTCCTCGTCTGCGTTCTAAATGGCTTACCCCCCCTTATTCTTAAACTATGGTCCTTGGTTCTGGACTCCCCCAACATCGGGAACATGTTTCCTGCCTCTAGCATGTCCATACCCTTAATTATCTTATATGTTTCAATAAGATCCCCTCTCATCCTTCTAAACTCCAGCGTATACAAGCCCAGCTGCTCCATTCTCTTCAAGTCCTTTGTAAAGGTATGTCCTTTTATTCTGAGGCTGTGGATCTCTGGTCCTAGACTTTCCCACTGGTGGAAACATCCTTTTCACATCCACTCTATCGAGGCCTTTCACTATTCGATAAGTTTCAATGAGATCCTTCCAGTGAGTACAGGCCCCATGCCGTCAAACACTCATCATGTGTTAACCCAACCATTTCTGGGATCATTCTTGTAAACCTCCTCTGGGACCTCTCCAATGCCAGCGTATTATTTCACTAATATTTGGCCCACAACTGCTCACAATACTCCAAATGCAGTCTGACCAATGCCTTATAATGCCTCCGCATTACATCCATGTTTTTATATTTATGTCCTCTCAAAATAAATGTTAACATTGCATTTCCCTTCCTTGCTACCGATTCAACTTGCAAATTAACTGTTTTGGAATCCTGTCACTCCCAAGTCCCTTTGCACCTCTGATTTCTGAATTCTCTCCCCATTTAGAAAATAGTGTACTCCTTTATTCCTACTACAAAAATGTACAACTCCACACTCTGCTATGCTGCATTCCATCTGCCATTTAATTGCCCAATTTCCTTACCTGTCCAAGTCCTTCTGCAGAGTCGCTGCTTTCCCTACACTACCTGCCCCTCCACCTACCATCGTACCATTTGCAAACTTGGCCATAAAGCGTTCAATTCCTTCAACCAAATCATTGATGTACAACGTCAAGAGTAGCGGCCCCAGCACTGATCCCTGCGGAGCACCGCTAGTCACTGCCAGCCAACATGAAAAAGCCCCCTTTATTGCTACTCTGCTTTCTACCATCCAGCCAACCTACTAACCAGTATCTTTCCTCTTATACCATGGGCTCTCATCTTCATTAGCAGCCTCATGCATGTGTTTAACATAGAAATATTTACAACAGTTGATCTGTTCTGGCATTTGTGACTTTAGAATCTTCCAAAAAGCCTTGATCTCAGTAGGGGGAAGGCAACAAGGTAATGTCAGTAAATAATTGAGGCATAAGAGACATTGTGAGCAATAAGCAAAGTACTCAAGGAACTCAGCTGATCAGAGAGCATCTGTGGAGGGAGTGGACAGATGATGATTCAGGTCTGGAAATCTGGAGAAAGGGCCTGCTTAATTTATTGCTCTCTGATGATGGTACTCGCAAAGTGTTGCTGAGAGGAGAGAATTCCAGAATTCATTATTAGCAGCAGTGAATGACCAGCATATATTTCCAAGTCAGAATGGTCTGCCATAAGGAGAGGAGCCTGCAGGTGATGAAGGGAGGTCTGGGAGATTGCGTTCTATGAGGAGTGTAAGTTGGCATCATAGAAGATGAGATGGGAGTTTGACTGGTGAGTTTCAGAAGGAAGAGCCTATGGTAAATGGATCTACAACTGGGAGAATAGTGAGGATGAGGTCAAGTATGGTCACCCTTCATGTTGGTTCACTCAGTATCTGCTGCAGATGTTCAGAGCTCAACCAGCTCTGTCAGTGTCAGTAATCGATGATCAATGTTGATGTTGCTGAAGAGTTTTTATATTTGTCAGTTAAACTCTGCAATTAAAAAATTTGAAATGTTGTGGAATCTTCATTAAGATGCCAAAAGATGGACACGCATGATAACTAATTTACTAAAATGAAAAGCACATGATACTCCATGGAACAGAGGAAAATGAATTGCTGAATCGACAATAAGATTACAGCATACTAAAATTCATTATGGCAATCCCATCTAACTTTCCAACTGAAATAGAGGAAAAAATGTTAAAAGTTGAAAACCAGGAGGGTGAATGTCTTGAAGCAGTTAATTTTTTGAAAGTTTTTGGTTGAAGTGAATGTGTGGACAAGTACCAGGATGAACAGATGGTTAGGTATATTTTTGTTCTTCAGTTCTTAATTTTTTTGCAAAATTGATTCGTTGTGGATTCAGACTTTCTGCTCTCCTGTTTCCCACACTCTCTGTAAACCTACTTTCACTGAAAAATCTATACATAACTAAAATTCAGATCTTATGCTCTTCTAGTTTGTTCGGTTTTCCTATTTGCACTAATAAAGTACGTGATAGCGCTCCGATTTTTTGCCTGCTTACTCACTGTGCTGCGAGTGCAACAAGTTTCGTTACGATCGATGGAATATTGTAAAAATTATTAAGGTTTAAAAATCGGAAAAACCACGCATGCAGAGATTGCTGTCAGTCACCGCAACGCAGATTGGTCTCCTCTCCTGTCAGTCAGGAAGGGGTGTCGCCGGGACGCCACACTGATTGGCACCATCGCCACACTGATTGGCCGCGTCTGGTGTCGGGGCCTGGACTGAATCCTAGGCGGCAGCCCAGCTGAGGGCTGGAGTCGTGCCCAAGTCTGGGGCCTGGATCAAGGTGTACCAGCGTCTCAGGAGCCGCCCAGCTGCTGCCATCCTGCAGCACAGCCTCCGCTTCTGGCTCTGCAGGCAGCTCTGGCTCGGCCGCCCGCCACACTCACCCCGTCCCCGGCACAGCAAGCCCGGCTCCATCGAGGGCCAGGTCCGCGAGTGCTTCAGCCGACAACAGCCAGGTCTAGGCCAAGTGCGAGAACCAGGCCGAGTTCCAGGCCCTGGCGCTGCTCTACGACATGGGTAGGTGCTGGGGCAGGGAATTGGAGTGAGGGGAGGAGGATGAGGGAAATGGGAAAGAGGGAGATGGGGTGGTAGAAGGAGATGTGGGGGGGGGGGGGGGTGGGCAGCTTCGAGCCCTGCTGTCTACCCACTGGTGAGGGACACCATGGGTCCTGGGACGGGCAGTGCCTCAGCAGCTCCTGCCCGCGGGCGCGGACACCGGGAACAGCCCCAACACACCGCAGCATTACACGGAGAGAGGGAGTGCCGCAGCCTGGCCCACAGCACGGGGGGGGGGAGAAGATGGAGGGAGGGAGGAGAGAGGGATGAGGGAGAGAGGGAGGAGGGGGAGAGGGGGATGATGGAGGGGAGAGGATAGAGGGATGGGGGAGTGAGGGAGGGAGAGGAAAGAGAGATGAGGGGGGTGAGAGGGATGAGTGAGAGAGGGAGGGGGAAAGAGAGTGGGGTAGAGAGTGGTGGAGTGTAGGGAGGGGGATAGAAGGGAGAGGGGGATGGAGGGGTAGATTTGATGGGAGGGGGATAGGCGTGAGGGTTGGAATATTGTGTTGGGGGAATGGGCTGCGTTGGGGGAATGGATGAGTGATGGAATATTGCATTGGGGGAATGGGTTGCGTTGGGGGAATGGGTGAGTGATGGAATATTGCATTGGGGGACCAGGCCTCCCGTGTGACAGGGACCCAACAGGTCCCACTTAGTCTAGTGTATTATAATGCTGTGAAATAACAGGGATAAAAGTAAATTAAAAGTGTGTGGGATATTAGTAAGGATAATATCCAATAGTTCAGTAAACCTACCAGTGTAGCATAACCAAAGCTCTGAGCACCATGGGTGATTGAGCTTTACTGTCATATTCAAAACCCTGCCACTTATGTCAAGCCTAAAAAATAGCCTTTCGGTCATTAGAATTTGACACAGGAGGGGAAGGGAAGCATGGTTGCTTGGTCATCTGATACGTGATGGCATACACATTTAATGCAGTATTTAGTCAAGTCTGGAGATGGGTGAGCAGTCCACCAGCCTGAAGCAGATGAAAAGCAGTGCAAATATGTAATTTGTTGTCCCATTTGCATTTTGAAGAACCTAATTATAACAAAATTCAGGTTGTTTACAGCGCTAGAGACCTGGGATCAATCCTGACCACGGGTGCTGCGGGTTTTCTCTGAGATCTCTGGTTTGCTCCCACACCACAATCGTGTACAGGTTTGTAGGTGTAAATGTAAATTGTTCCTAGTGCGTGTAAGATGGTGTTTGTGGGTGGGGGTCAATGGTCAATGTGGACTCGGTGTGCCGAAGGGCCTGTTTCCACGCTGTGTCTCCAAACTAAACTAAACATTCAGATGTAATAGGCCTGAGTCTAGTGCTGTGCAGTCTAACCTACAGTCTGAAGAAGAGTCCCAACACAAACTGTCATCCATCCATGCCTTCTAGATATGCTGC
Source organism: Raja brachyura (assembly GCA_963514005.1). The sequence goes on from OY740782.1 coordinate 95,010,149, forward strand.
CTGACCCGCTGAGTTACTCCAGCACTTCGTGAGATTTTTAAGGGGATGGAGTTACTCAATAAAAGCCTGACAATCTTACTTCTATCTGTTCTGTTTGCTCAAAACAAGTTGGCATACTTCTCCCAGATTTCACAACTAAAATCAGGTCTGCTGTTGATCCATTCAGAACATTCCTCAAGCATCATCTTAAACCCAAAAAGAGACAAAGTGCTGGCGTAACTGTGATGGGGCAAGAAAAATCTTGATTGAAGAAGAGTCAAGACACGAAACGTCATCTATCCATGCTCTCAAAAAATGTTCCATGAACCAATGAATTACTCCTGCATTTTTTTGTCTTTTTTTTGTAAACCAACATCTGCAGTTCCTTGTTTCTTCATATTATTATCATATACCTTCCTCACACAGAAGTGGTCAACAAAGAAAGACATATTATGGGGTGAGGGAGAAAGGGAATTATTGTTTTTTCCCCCCACTCCAAATGGATGGCTTTCTTAATGGCCTGATGTGAATGAAGATGTTCAATTAAGGAAGATTTAATTTTAATTAGGAGGTCTGAATTTAATTCAATTTTTTGAAAGACTGATTACTATAACACACATTGGCTTAAAACTAGTTTTATTACATTTGAAGAGCACTATGACGGTGTTATGTGCCACCCTGTTGCTGTTTTTACAAGTTCCACGTAAACTGCAATTTTCAGTCATCAGTAATAATAGTTGTTCTGTTACAAAAGCAAACTCTCATTGTTCCAATCAGTGAGGTTGGAGATTACTGTTGATGTCACTTGGAAAGTTGAATGCAGAAGAAAGGTGTTAGCATAAACAAAACATAACCAAAAAGTCAAGGGTCAAATTACTCGGGACACCTAAAAATGTACACAATGTTGCTTTCCTCCAGGTTTTACTAATCTTCAACTGTGCAGCTCTATTTTTCTTGGAATTGTATCAAACCCCACTGCACCGCTTGTGTTAAAGTCCCCTTCAGGGCAGAGCTTTTAAGAAAATAAATCTATGATGGCTGGCTGCACCCCAGTGTCATTAACTTCTCCAAACACTGTCACGTTTTTACTTTCAAATCTTCCACTTCACAGTTTGGACTCACATGCTCATTGGCTGTACTCACAGTCAAGGCTGTATTGTGAATCCACTAAAATCAAAGTAGCCAAATATTCCAAATCAATTCTGAAAGAATTTGTACAAGGGTACATTTGTACATGTTTCACATTCAGAACATGCCAAAATATCCTACAGCCAATAGATCCATTTACAAACATGAACATGATAGCAGTAAATAGGCAAATCTTTTCCAATTTTTCTTAGATCAGATGATGCTCCTGTACATTTGCTCACATGTCTTATCCAGGGATCATTCTAGTTACCATGCTTTTTATGAATAAATCATTGGCTGGTTTCTCAGACCCAAAGTTATAGCTTCAATAAAATAATATTGAAAGAAATTTCACTCTTTCCTGGTACTGATGATGAAAAGGAGAAAGCACTTGCACCTCCCAAATGAGTTGACACAATAGTTCAAGAAATACTTGTTCTTGTCGGTTGTTCCATGTGGGGCTAACAGTGAACTTTTCTTTTTAGGTCAAGTAGCCTTGAATTTCCACACCAGTACAGAGTTTGAATATAACCCGGAGGTTATGTGTTGAATCATTTGACTTCCTGTCCCACTATTGATTTCCACACTGAGTTTAACGGCCTTTGATAACATTGAGTTGTCAAATGGCCATTGGGGTTTTTCTGGGAACAGCACCTCAGGATGGTTCCCTGAAGACCAGGTACCATTCACAGATTGCTCCACCTCATAAAATGGTCAAGAAATTGAGGAATCCAGGTTTAAAACTGTAAGACTGCACAAAGCCGCTGGGCCTGTAGCCAAAGTGTAGAGAGTGCAAGCACAGGCAGCAGACCAAAGTGAGCTTCATTCTAGTTCATTAAGTCATTGAGAAACTACAGATCAAACCATTAAATGGAATCCATACTCACTGGAGGCACCGTGAACATCCTTATCTTTAACTAAGTTCAAGATTTATGAATTGACTCTGTTACACAATGACAGTTCTGTATCTAGTCTAGCTTCCAAAATTCAGTAGTTGCACAGAAGCATTTATCACATATTTCTCTAATATTTTCCTGTCTATTTTAAAGGTGGTATTCATTTAAAAAAGGATTTAATGGCTTTTTAAAAGTATCATAAAAAGGTAAATCATACAAATTAACTGTGCATTTTCTATTAGTCCAGCCTCTAGACCACATTGCTTTGTTATGCTGCCCACTATCCACTCACTGTTTATCTGCAAACTTATCTGCATTAAAATCGCATCAGTAATTGAAGTTTATATTTTTATGGCTAACTGCATCCAGTTTGATACCTGCAAGTTATTAGATTCGAATTATCTGCATTACAATTCACATTTTCCTTTCAATTAGTTTAGTTATAAGTAAATTAAGTTTTGTATTTTTTATTGGCAACTGGTGCACTTTTTCCTGTTATTTGTCCTTTCTGAAATTAAATGCCCCAACTTTTAGTTCACTCCGGTCCTGTTTTCCTGCAGATATCATCGACCTACTCGCTATTTCCAGATTTTTAAAATAATTTACCTTCATACATGGATGAATCCAAACGATTATCCAGATTATCTGGGTATAATCATAAGTTGCATGCAATGCCTGAGTATATGGATACAATAAAGATAATGCAATGATAAAGTCAACATATGATTTTAGAAAGTGGTAGTGTTTATATTTATCTCAGTGAATGAAATTAGCCATAACTCTGATTGGGTAAAAGTTAGACACAAAATGCTGGAATAACTCAGCAAGACAGGCAGTATCTGTGGAGAGAAGGAATGGGTGACAATTCAGGTGAGGAAAAACATTTTCACACAGATAGTTGTGAATCTGTGGAATTCACTGCCACAGAAGACAACGGAGGCCAATTCACTGGATGTATTCAAGAGAGAGTTAGATATACCTCTTAGGGTTAACGGAATCAAGGGATATGGGGTACTGATTTCGGATGACCAGCCATGATCATATTGAATTGCGGTGCTTGCTCGAAGGGCCTAATGGCCTACTCCTGCATCTATTTTCTGAGTTTCTATGTTTTAAGGGCTGCGATATTATGGAAAGTATACAATTGTTCCGGAGAGTGTGCAGAGATTCATCATAATGATAGCAAAATATTAAACTGCTGGAGGAACTCAATGGGTCAGGTCACATCTGTGGAGGCAGAGGGAGGGACAATATTTTAGTTTGAGATTCTGCACCAGGACTCCATTTATCTAGGTTCATTAGGACGATGCCTAGATTGGAGAATGTGGAAGGCTAAGGACAGACCTGATAAAGATGTGCAACATTATGAAAGACATTGATAGAGTGGATAGTAGGAAACAATTCCCCATTGTAGGGGTGTCCAAAACTGGGGGGGGATGAGGTTTAAGCTAAGAGGTAGTAGTTTAGAAGGGACAGGTAGAACGTTTTTTTCACCCAGAGTATGGCATTTCGTTGTCTCTGTACTGTACACTGACAATGACAATTAAAATTGAATCTGAATCTGAATTCACTGCCTGAGGTACTCAAACAACACTAGTGAAGTATGCAGATGACCACTTGAATCACTCAGACAAACACTGCCCTCCATAATGTTTGGGACAAAGTCCCATCATTTATTTATTTGCCACTGTAACCCACAATTTGAGATTTGTAATTAAAAAAACACATGTGGTTAAAATGCACACTGTCAGATTTTATTGAAGGCCATTTTTACACATTTTGGTTTCACCATGTAGAAATTACAACTGTGTTTATATGTAGACTTTCTCAATGTAACACTTTTTATCTCCTGGACCTACAGAGAGAGGTGAACAGGATAGGTTTGTCGATGATATGGATACTTAGGAACATAAAGCTGTTGACCACCTGACAGCTGCTCTGTTGATGAGGATAGGGTTATTCCCACCATCTTGTTTCCTTAGATTAACAACCTACTCTTTTGGCTTGCTGACATTAAGAGCTAGGTTGTTGTCCTGATACCATGACGCAAGGTTCTGGATAGAAACATAGAAATTAGGTGCAGGAGTAGGCCATTCGGCCCTTCGAGCCTGCACCGCCATTCAATATGATCATGGCTGATCATCCAACTCAGTATCCCGTACCTGCCTTCTCTCCATACCCTCTGATCCCCTTAGCCACAAGGGTCACATCTAACTGCCTCTTAAATATAGCCAATGAACTGGCCTCAACTACCCTCTGTGACAGAGAGTTCCAGAGACCCACCACTCTCTGTGTGAAAAAATTCCTTCTCATCTCGGTCCTAAAGGATTTCCCCCTTATCCTTAAGCTGTGACCCCTTGTCCTGGACCTCCCCAACATCGGGAACAATCTTCCTGCATCTAGCCTGTCCAACCCCTTAAGAATTTTGTACGTTTCTATAAGATCCCCTCTCAATCTCCTAAATTCTAGAGAGTATAAACCGAGTCTATGCAGTCTTTGTTCATAAGACAGTCCTGACATCCCAGGTATCAGTCTGGTGAACCTTCTCTGCACTCCCTCTATGGCAATAATGTCCTTCCTCAGATTTGGAGACCAGAACTGCACGCAATACTCCAGGTGTGGCCTCACCAAGATCCTATACAACTGAAGTAGAACCTCCCTGTTCCTATATTCAAATCCTTTTGCTATGAAAGCTAACATACCATTCGCTTTCTTCACTGCCTGCTGTACCTGCATGTCTACTTTCAATGACTGGTGTACCATGACACCCAGGTCGCACTGCATCTCCCCTTTTCCTAATCGGCCTCCATTTAGATAATAGTCTGTTTTCCTATTTTTGCCACCAAAGTGGATAACCTCACATTTATCCACATTATAATGCAGATCCACATGCATCTGCCAAACATTTGCCAACTCACCCAGCCTATCCAAGTCACCTTGCAGTCTCCTAGCATCCTCCTCACAGCTAACACTGCCCCCCAGCTTAGTGTCATCTGCAAACTTGGAGATATTGCCTTCAATTCCCTCATCCAGATCATTTATGTATATTGTAAATAGCTGGGGTCCCAGCACTGAGCCTTGCGGTACCCCACTAGTCACTGCCTGCCATTGTGAAAACGACCCGTTTACTCCTACTCTTTGCTTCCTGTTTGCCAGCCAGTTCTCTATCCACATCAATACTGAACCCCCAATGCCATATGCTTTAAGTTTATATACTAATCTCTTATGTGGGACCTTGTCGAAAGCCTTCTGGAAGTCCAGATACACCACATCCACTGGTTCTCCCCTATCCACGCTACTAGTTACATCCTCGAAAAATTCCACAAGATTCGTCAGACATGATTTACCTTTCGTAAATCCATGCTGACTTTGCCCAATGATTTCACCACTTTCCAAATGTGCTGCTATCCCATCTTTAATAACTGACTCTAGCAGTTTCCCCACTACCGAAGTTAGACTAACTGGTCTGTAATTCCCCGTTTTCTCTCTCCCCCCCTTCTTAAAAAGAGGGGTTACGTTTGCTACCCGCCAATCGTCAGGAACTACTCCAGAATCTAAAGATTTTTGAAAGATTATCACTAATGCATCCACTATTTCCGGAGCTACTTCCTTAAGTACTCTGGGATGCAGCCTATCTGGCCCTGGGGATTTATCGGCCTTTAATCCATTCAATTTACCCAACAACACTTCCCGACTAACCTGGATTTCACTCAAGCACTCCTTTGACCCGCGCTCCCCTGCTATTTCCGGCAGATTATTTATGTCTTCCTTAGTGAAGACGGAACCAAAGTAGTTATTCAATTGGTCCGCCATATCCTTGTTCCCCATGATCAACTCACCTGTTTCTGACTGCAAGGGACCTACATTTGTTTTAACTAATCTCTTTCTCTTCACATATCTATAAAAACTTTTGCAGTCAGTTTTTATGCTCCCTGCCAGTTTTCTTTCATACTCTATTTTTCCTTTCCTAATCAAGCCCTTTGTCCTTCTCTGCTGGTCTCTGAATTTCTCCCAGTCCTCTGGTATGCTGCTTTTTCTGGCTACTTTGTACGCATCATCCTTTGCTTTGATACTATCCCTGATTTCCCTTGTTATCCACGGATGCACTACCTTCCCTGATCTATTCTTTTGCCAAACTGGGATGAACAATTTTTGTAGTTCATCCATGCAGTCTTTAAATGTCTTCCATTGCGTATCCACCGTCAACCCTTTTAGAATTGATTGCCAGTCAATCTTGGCCAATTCACATCTCATACCCTCAAAGTTACCTTTCTTTAAGTTCAGAACCCTTGTTTCTGAATTAACAATGTCACTCTCCATCCTAATGAAGAACTCGACCATGGTCACTCTTGCCCAAGGGGGAACGCACAATAAGACTGCTAACTAACCCTTCCTCATTACTCAATACCCAGTCTAAAATAGCCTGCTCTCTCGTTGGTTCCTCTACATGTTAATTTAGATAACTTTCCAAAAAATCCTCTTCCTCAGCGCCCCTGCCAATTTGATTCACCCAATCTATATGTAGATTGAAGTCACCCATTATAACTGTTTTGCCTTTGTCGCACGCATTTTTAATTTCCTGTTTGATACCATCCCCAACTTCACTACTACTGTTAGGTGGCCTGTACACAACTCCCACTAGCGTTTTCTGCCCCTTAGTGTTTCACAGCTCTACCCATACCAATTCCACATGCTCCAAGCTAATGTCCTTCCTTTCCATTACGTTAATCTCCTCTCTAACCAGCAACGCTACCCCACCTCCTTTTCCTTTCTCTCTATCCCTCCTGAATATTGAATATCCCTGGATGTTCAGCTCCCAGCCTTGGTCACCCTGGAGCCATGTCTCCGTGATCCCAACTATATCATACTCATTAATAGCTATCTGCACGTTCAACTCATCCACCTTATTACAGATACTCCTTGCATTGAGACACAAAGCCTTCAGGATCTTTTTCCTGCAGCAATAGCTACTGCTACCATGATAACTGTAGTTACTCCTATCTATTGATAATAACAAGAAGCAAAGTTAGCATGATATCTAATGGTTTGTGCGATGTAAGATATTCTGATGGTGGTATTTGAACAATTTGTCTATTTAAAGGCTAGTAGCTATATATTGGATGAGGAACAATTCCAGTTGTAAACAATGTTGCAAATATTTTCTGCAAATTTTTCACCTTTACAATGGCTGTTTGGTGGGAGTGTTTGGCAATAAATGATCGGCATAGTAAATATGGTGATGGTGCACCAAAATACGGAGACTGAGTTTGAATAGCAGTATACTTAATTCACGCAATCCCAATGGAACTGTATCACAAATCCAGAGAAAATCACTGAGGAATATGCCTGGAATCTCTCCATTCTAGGTCTAGGTCTGTATCCAGGACATGTGGAACTGAAACTAATTTGGAATATTGTCTTTGCAAGAGGGAAGAAAAGGAAGGTGGGGGTATGTATTAAATTGTCCCATGTCGTGGTCATTAAATTCCTTACTTTAGCTTTTTTCTGTATTTAGAAACTTGCTACTAAAGGCAATTTATCAGAAATCTAAAATATTTCAGGGCTTGCCATTGTGCTGGTCATAAATCAGAGAGAAAAATAGGTGTTCTTTTATTTTTCATCGATTGTAAATTACACCTTTTAGCGAGCAGGTTTTATTGTTAAATTTGCAGTTCTGCATTTTATCATGGATTTACAGAAAGCCTAGATCCCTGCTCAGCCCATGTTGAGATCCTGCCTTGACCTCCAGTGAATCGTTTCTGTTACTTCTCTTGACAATCTTTGATTTCCAATTGTCATAGTTGAAGTGTGCTAACTAGATGATCAAAACAAAATGAATTTTATTTTAGGGATCTTCTCATTACAGGGACAGCATAATAAATCCTTTTAGCAGTGGCTCAAACTAGTATCTGTTAAGTGGAACAATATCTCAGCAATATGAGATTTTTTTTTCATTGAGAATATGAATCTCTTCAGTCATAAGTCAATTAGATTTTTTACACTTATCTCTTTAGAATATTTACAACCCCTTCTGTAACTACTGTATAAATATTAATACTCAACATCAAAATTAATATTACACTAGGCACATTGTGTAAATAAGTTAAAATAAATGTCTTTGGGCAATCACTATCTCAGTCCCATTAGATGTAAATCCTGAACCAAACCTTTTTACGTATTTGTTCTAATTCTCACTAATTGGGCAATCTCTTTTACAGAGAAGCAGTTTAAATAGTACAATGTTGTGCTAATGTTAACTGTAGAAACAAGGAACTGCAGAATCTGGATTACCAAGAAAAGACACAAAATGCTGAGTAACTCAACAGGTCAAGCAGATTCACTGTTGAACATGGATAGGTGATGTTTTGAGTCGTGACCTTTCTTCAGACTTAAGTCTAAGATTCCCGACCTGGAACGTTGCCTATCCATGTTCTGCAGAGATGTTACCTGACCCGCTGAGTTACTCTAGCATGTTGTGCCCTTTTGGGTAAACCAGGATCTGCAGGTTCTTGTTTCTACCTCTAAACTCGACTTGATCTTACTGCTCCACTGTCTTCTCTGGGTATTACCGACACCACAGTCTGCTAATCAGGACTGCAAAGACACTTAAACTTGAGTTGTATTTTCCTTCCAGATTAACAGCAAATTAAGTAGGGCAAAAGACAAAACCAAGACAAGACAAAGCAAGAGACAAGAGTGTTTTATTGCCATATTTCCCGGACGGGACAATGAAATTCTTACTTGCTGCAGCACAACAGAATATGTGAATATGTAAACATGGTATATAATGGGGGAAAAAAAAGAAAAAGTTCAATAAATAACAACTATAGTGCAATTAACAAATAATAATAGTCTTTTGCAGTTCAGAGCTCATAGCTTATTCATTGTGTTTAATAGCCTGATGGCTGTGGGGAAGAAGATGTTCCTGATCCTGGATGTTACCATCTTCATGCTCCTGTACCTTCTTCCTAATGGCAGTGGTGAAATAAGTGTGTGGCCAGGATGGTGTGGGTTCTTGATGATTTTGGCTGCCTTTTTGAGGCAGCGACTACGATAGATCCCTTCGACGGTGGGGAGGTCAAAGCCAGTGATGGACTGGACTGTGGTCACAACCTTTTGTAGTCTTTATCGCTCCTGGACGTTCAAGTTGCTGAACCAGGCCACGATGCAACCAGTCAGAATGCTCTCTACCGTGCACCGGTAGAAGTTCAGGAGAATCCTCTTCGATATACCGAATCTCTGTAATCTTCTCAGGACGTAGAGTCGCTGATGTGCCTTCTTTACAATTGCATCGGTGTGCTGGGTCCAGGAAAGATCTTCTGATATATGCAGGTTATTGGCCCGCTCCACCATTGTCCCGTTGATATAAACAGGATTGTGGGTCCTCATCCTTTCCCTACTAAAGTCCACAATCAGTTCCTTGGTCTTACTGATGTTGAGAGCCAGGCAGTGCTGGCACCATTTGGTCAGATGGTCGATCTCACTTCTATACTCTGACTCGTCCCCATCTGTGATTCGTCCAACCACAATGGTGTCATCGGCGAACTTGATGATGGAGTTCGCACTATGTCCGGCTACGCAGTCATGGGTATAGAGTGAGTAAAGCAGGGGGCTGAGCACGCAGCGTTGAAGTGCTCCCATACTAATTGTTACTGAGGATGAAGTTGTTCCCCCAAATCGAACAGACTGTGGTTTGTAGATGAGGAAGTCGAGGATCCAATTGCAGAGCGATGCACAGAGGCCCTGTTCCATGAGCTTTGTAACCAGCTTGGAAGGGGTGATGGTATTAAACGGCAAGCTGTAGTCTATAAACAACAGCCTGACATAGGTGTTTTCATTGTCCAAGTGGTCCAGTTTGGAATGGAGAGCCAGTGAAATTGCATCTACCGTTGACCTGTTGTGGCAGTATGCGAACTGGAGTTGGTCGAGGTTCTTGTCGAGGTAGGAGTTGATGTGCACCATAACCAATCTCTCCAAGCACATCATCACCACAGACGTTAGTGCCACTGGTCGATAGTCATTGAGGCACGTCACCTTACTCTTCTTGGGCACTGGTATTATTGATGCCCTTTTAAAGCAGGTGGGAACCTCAGAAGTGAGAAGTTGAAAATGTCGATAGAAACTCCAGCCGGTTGGTCCGCACAGGATCTCAGAACACAGCCAGGTATAACATCAGGTCCAGGCATTTTCCGTGGGTTCAACCCCCTGAAGGATCTTCTGACGTCGGCCTCTGTGACTATGACTGTAACACTGTCAGGGCGAATAAGGGCTCGGGAAGGCACATCAGTGTTCTCCCTATCGAACTGTGCGTAAAACGCATTGAGCTCCTCACGGAGTGATGCTTCGATGTCGTTTGAGCCACCTTCTGATTTCGCCTTGTAGGAAGTGATGGCATTCAAGCCCTGCACACTTGCCGTACATCCGTCTCATCCTCCAGCCTAGAGCAGAAGTCCCTTTTGGCCTTTTTGATGACCTTACCAAAGTCGTATCTGGACTTCTTATAAACCTCTGCATCGCCAGACCTGAATGCCCGGGATCTTGACTTCAGAAGAATGCGGATCTCATGGTTCATCCAAGGCTTCTGGTTAGGAAACACGCGGAAGGTTTTTGTTGGAACGCAGTCCTCCACACATTTCCTTATGAAGTCTGTAACGATTGTGGCGTATTCATTCTGGTTTGTAGCCGAGTCCTTGAACATTGCCCAGTCTACAGACTCCAAGCAGTCCTGGAGTTGTTTCCCTGCCCCCTAGACCAGCTCTGTACAGTCCTCACCTCTGGGGGTGCGCTCTTCAGTTGCTGCCTGTATGCAGGTAGAAGCAGCACCATTGAATGGTCGGATTTTCCAAAGTGAGGGCGAGGGATAGAACGATAGCCGTCTTTGATGGTCGTGTAGCAGTGGTCAAGGATGTTTCATCCTCTGATGCTGCAGGAGATATGTTGGTGGAAGTTAAGGAGCGATTTCTTCAGGTTGGCTTTGTTGAAGTCCCCGGCTATGGTGGTAAATGCCTCGGAGAAAGCCTTCTGGTGCTTGTTGACCATGGCGTGCAGTTCCTCCAGTGCCAGACGGACATCTGCCTGTGGTGGGATGTAGACCGCAGTCAGGATGAACGAGGAGAAGTCCCTCGGTAGGTTGAAGGGACAACACTTCACCGCCAGATGTTCGAGATGAGCAGGAGTTGGATAGGACTGCCACATCTGAGCACCACGAAGAGTTGACCATGAGGCAGACGCCCCCTCCTCTCCCTTTCCCAGATGCCTGCGTACGGTCCATACAGTGGATGGAAAACCCTGCAGGCTGGACCGCTGAGTCTGGGTACCTGGGGGTGAGCCATGTCTCTGTGAAACAGAACACAGAGCATTCCCTCAGCTCCCTTTGGTAAAGCAGCCTTGATCTTAAGTCCTCCACTTTGTTTTCTAGTGACTGTAATTTGGCCAGTAGGATGGTAAGGAGAGGAGGCTGAAGTCCCCTACGCTTCAGTCTTATTTGCAGTCCTGCCCGACGGCCACGTTTCCGTACTCCATGAAGCCCTCCTCGGTATTTAAAGGTACAGTGCTTGCGAGTCTCCGCGAGGTCGGGGATTCCCCTGAGATCGGGAATTCCCTTACAGTCGGCACCTCCAGCTCCGTTGCTGCTGAGAGATCCTGCCCGACGGCTTCAATTCCAGACACCATGAAGGCCTCCCTGGTGTTTACAGGTACGGTAATTACTGTACCTCTGCGCCTCCGCAAGGTCGGAGATTCCCCACCGATCGGGGATTCCCTTACCGTCGATATCTTCGCGAGTTCGCAGTAGCGCTAATGCATTTAAATGCATTAGCAGGTCGCTACTTACAACATTGATTTGTGCAGATTCTTTGATACAGGTGATCTCAGAAATACTATATTTGAAGATTTTCTTTTGTGCCACTGGCAAAATGTCGCCATGGACCAACCTCCTGATCCAGGTCTAATTGTCTAGGACCGAGAGGAGGAGCAAGTGTCACACAATGGGCTCACAAGGTAGGTTGCGGTAGAAAATGGACATAGAAACATAGAAACATAGAAAATAGGTGCAGGAGTAGGCCATTCGGCCCTTCGAGCCTGCACCGCCATTCAATGTGATCATGGCTGATCATCCAACTCAGTATCCCGTACCTGCCTTCTCTCCATACCCCCTGATCCCTTTAGCCACAAGTGCCACATCTAACGCCCTCTTAAATATAGCCAATGAACTGGCCTCAACTACCTTCTGTGGCAGAGAATTCCAGAGACTCACCACTCTCTGTGTAAAGAATGTTTTCCTCATTTCGGTCCTAAAGGAATTCCCCCTTATCCTTAGACTGTGACCCCTTGTTCTGGACTCCCCAACATCGGGAACAATCTTCCAGCATCTAGCTTGTCCAACCCCTTAAGAATTTTGTAGGTTTCTATAAGATCCCCCCTCAATCTTCTAAATTCCATCGAGTACAAACCGAGTCTATCCAATCTTTCCTCATATGAAAGTCCTGACATCCCAGGAATCAGTCTGGACCACCAGCGTTTAGAGAATTTGAGTTTCAGGACCGGCTCTGCTAAACCTTAGGTACGTAACATTGTTCTGCCTCGTGCTCTCCTTAGAACAGTTCCAGGTTAGAAAGAATTTGACAATCTCCCAGAATCATTTGACTGGATAAGTTTTCAGCTTATGCTCGCTGCTGCAGAATTAAACCTTAATAAGGCAGTAATAAGCCATTGAAATGTCAGAAGTCATTTTATTACTGCAATTAAACTAAGTGATGAAAATAGCCATTACATCTACATCCATGTAAGAATGATTAGGTTGACCTGCCAGTGATTAATGCAGATTCACCGTTTCTGAGTATTTGTATCAGGATCTTTGCAATGAGAGCTTTGCTCAGTGTCAAACAGTTTAGAATATATTAGCTGCTTAAATGAGACAGTCAGTTATTCAGTCAACCAATATCAAAAAGGAGACTCGTGGTACCACGGGGTGGCTTCCAAGGAGTAAGCACTTAAGGACTGTGATTGCAAATCTCCCTTTGCATTAGAGAACTTCACCCATCTGCAGCACATGTCCGGAAATCGTGAACGACACTCATCCTGATTCATTAATTAACCTGACTGGAAAACACTCACAATTTCTGTGATGTTTGGTGGACTGCATGGGTGTGAGGACCTGTTGCTCCTCCCGTGCAGCAGGTGGCGCTGCACAGGAGAACGGGAGATGTATTGGTATATAGTTTATCCTGTCTGTAGACAGTGTGTGTGTAGCCATTTTGAGTTGTCTTGCTGTCAGCATTGAGTAAAGCATTAAAGACATGTTGTAAATTAAAGACTCTCAAGTTTTGTGCAGATCTAGAAAACAAACACGAAAGTGGTGTCAAGAGTGGGCTACTTCTGATTGCTTCCAAAGTCCCAGATAAGAGCCCATTTTTTTTATTTTAACGAACTCAAACTAACATGTCTAGGCAATTTGATCGATTCGATCCCGAGCGAAAAAGGTGGTCATCATATTAATGCGCGCTGAGTTTTATTTTGAAAGTATGGAAATTTTGACTGACCAGAGGAAGAAGACTCTCTTGTGTCCATCAATGTCTCCAGAAACTTTTGCACTGCTTCAAAATTAATTTACAGAAGAAGTAACTGAAGTCTCATATGCTGAAACCACAACGGTGCTGCAGCTGCATTTCGAAGGAAGTCCAAATTTCCTCGCAGCTTACTTTGATTTCTACTGGATGGTGCAAAAGGAAGGGCAATCGATAACCAAATTTCTTGCCGTACTTCGCACCAAGGAAAAGGCATGTGATTTTAAAACTCAATGCTGCAAAAAGTGCCAAGACAATGCGTTGCGGGATAGACTGGTCATGGGCTGCAGGCACGCATTCATTCAGCAGGCGTTTCTCAAGGAATCGGCCTCATTGAAGAATGTTATGCAGTGTGCTAAGATGGCCGAACTGCTGAGTAAAGAACTGCACAAAATGGCCAACGATACAGCATTGAGGCTCCCTCAGGAGGTGCATACAGTTCGTCAGACTCGCCCGCAACGCCAGAAACCAGTTGACTGACCCAGAGTAAATCCAGAGAAGGTGGGATAGTTTCAGAAGAGCCGTTCCCCTGTGGGGAGAGGATCGAAAACCCTGCTCCCGGTGCGGCTCGACTGCTCAACATCACCGTGAGTGCCGTATATCAAGTCCGTTTGTTTTGCCTGTTACTGAAAAGGTCATCTCCAGGCAGTGTGTCAATCTGTAGGAAAGCTGAGAAAGGGCAAGAAAGCGCAAAACACAGTCGACCAAATCACGGAGTCCATTCCTATTGAAGTGCTCGGTGTGTCTACAATCACTGAGAAGACGAGGATTTTGCTGCGGGTCTCGAACGTCAATCTACAGTTCCAGGTGGACATTGGTGCAGCTGTGTCGCTAGTGGGTCAGCACATCTGGGAGAGGATCAGATCGCCGAAACTGAAACTGGCCAACATCTGCCTTTTTGAATACAGATGACAGCCCATTCCCCAAAAGGCAAATGCACTGTTGCCGTTTCCTGTAATGGTATGACACAGATGTTGCCGCTGATCGTCATTGATAAAGAAGGTACATCTCTGTGTGCCATCAACTGGATCCATGGTTTCAAGCTTGACATGATGTACAATGGATCAACTATGGCATTGTCATCTACCATGGATTGCAACATGGTCAGCAAGTGCATGAACAACCTGCGAAAACAGGACGTCCAATGGCACTGATCCAAAGAGTGTGACCATGCAATCACCAGGTTGAAGGAGTTGCTCGTCCAGAAGATGAGTTTGATCCACTATGACCCATCGAAGCCGATCTTGCTGGCCGCAAATGCATTGCTGTATGGTCATGGAGCTGTAATCTCCCAAATGGCGCTGAACGGCAAGGAAGGGCCAATCACACTCGCATCCAAAACGGTGACGACTGCCGATAAAAACTTTAAACAAGTGGAGAAAGAACAGCATACAGATAAAGCAAATACTGATATATCTTCAAACGAGAACAGTGACGAAAACTCTGTTGATTCTGAGCCTTTAGCAAGAGTGGTGAAATGCAAAAAAGGCTGGAAAGAAAGAGTGAAGCGAGGTCCAGCTAAATGGAGACGTTCAAACTAAAAAGGGGGAATGTGATGTTTGGGGGATTGTGTGGGGTGGGAGGACCTGTTGCTCCTCCCATGCAGCAGGTGGCGCTGCACAGGACAAAGGGAGATGTTTTGGTATATAGTTTATCCTGTCTGCAGTGTGTGTGTGTGCAGCCATTTCAAGTTGTCTTACTGCCAGCATTGAGTAAAGCATTAAAGACTTCTGTTGTAAATTAAAGATTCTCAAGTTTTGTGCAGACCTAGAAAACGAACACAAAGATTTTCTGCTGTGAGCTTTCAATGGATGACTTCACAAGGCATAGTTATTTATAACATTTACTAAGAGGTTCTATCCTTTTACAGTCAAAACAAAAGTGGCAAGGTATTTGCATATAAAAAGCAAGCGCGGAATCGAATATTATGTGCAATGGCATTTTCTATTAAATCCCTGATTTTGAGTTGGGAATGGAAATTTGTGGAAGTGATTAAGTAGGTGGTGGGCCATCCATTCCCTCGTGGAATGTGACACTCGAGAGGCTTCAAATCCCAGGCCTCATTTACAGGGCACACATGAAGGTGGTGGGAAGAACGTCACTGTTGCCACTGGAGGTC
This sequence comes from Raja brachyura, assembly GCA_963514005.1. The sequence continues at coordinate 95,025,835 of OY740782.1, forward strand.
AAATTCCACAGAGGGTCAGGTTGCAGCTGTTCCCTGCCAGTCTAAGGAAGGAACCGTGCCCACTAGAGGACTCCTTCAGATACCGCTCGCGGGTTCAAGACCACATGGGTATAAGTCAAACACGTCACATGTCAGGATAAAATTAGGCCCATGTTTCTCTGAGTTAAGTAATCTTTCTATGTTTATGTTCAGTAGTCAAATGATGAGGGAGTAAGAAAAAGCAATGATTGCAATGTAAATCCCCCTGTACTATTTGCAGCCAGGCAGCTGGATTATACTCCATCTTTAAAATTGTAAATAATAATATATATTTTTTCAAGAAGCTCCTATAAAATGAAAATTGTTTTACAAAACCATTTAAATGGAAGCACTGATAACAGATAATTTTAAGTGTATTTCCATTTGTGAGGAAAAATAAGAAAAGAAGTTGCGAAACATCCCTGAGCTATTGCTATTCCAAAGTATGGGGCTGCCACATTATTAAAGTAATGGGTGTGTTTCGGGTCAAGACCCTTATTCAGACCCAAGACATCATCCATTCCTCCTCTCCAGAGATGCTGCCTTTCATACTGAGCTACTCCAGCATTTTGTATCTATCTTCGGTGTAAACCAGCATCTGCAGTTCCTTCCTTCGCCATTCTTGAAGTGGATATTTTCAAAACAACTATTGTTTGCCTTGAGGCCTTCAGTTTGATCAAGCAAGTCATTTGCTTTTGTGTCACAGTATTGCTATGACTAAATTGTTATGTTGCTAATTGGCATGGAATTAATTTAATGACAACTTTATTCAAGGTTTGTCTCAAGAGTTCTTGTTGATTTGAGAATTGTAATGCACAGGAGAACCTGTCCCACTTTCACGACTTAATTCAAAACGTCTGCTGAGTGTAAAGGACCTAAAAAAAAAAATCAAGATTGTGGTAATCTACGAACTCCTACAAACTTCCACGACTATGATCACGAACTCCTACGAACTCTTACGAGTTTGTCTACGAATTCCCACAACTATTTTGATGCCCTCCTTACGAGTAAAAAGTTGCAATTTCTTTCATCCCGACCATTTTTTGACTCGTGGACATGTTTTATCGGGCTGGAAAAAACGTCCCTACTTACCTGATGCCACGAGTACCTGCGGCTAGCATAACGAGCTGCTACGATATATCTACAAACTCCTACGACCTCCTATGGACTTGTTATGAACATTCTGCAAGTTTGAATCAAGGGGAGAATTCGTGAATTACCTCGTGAAAATGGGACAAGCCCTTAAATTGTCATTGAGTGAATGATTATCCATAGGAAATCTTGGAAGGATTATTTCATGCTATTTCTAATTGCAAGTCAGAGATGAGATTTCTTAATAATTCACAATCCATCAATTAATTAACTAATTAATCACACCAATTGTAGATCATTATTTGATTTCTTTATAATTTCCTTTATCTTTTACTGACTATTTTTCCTGTGAAGGAAATCATAAAGTTATAAATGATAGGTGCAGCATTAGGCCATTTTGGCACATCAGGTCTACTCTGCCATTTAATCATTGCTGATCTATCTCTCCCTCCTAACCCCATTCTCCTGCCTTCTCCTTATAACTCCTGACACCTGTACTAATCAAAGGTCTAAATTAATTTTCATGGACAGAAACCTAAAACATTTTAATATAGGCTTCACCCCTTTCCCATAATAAAAAAATGAGACAACTTAATGTCACTAATGTAGAAACAAGAAAGTGCAGATGTTGGTGTACCAATGAAAGACATAAGGAGTAACTCGGCTGGTCAGGAAGCATCTCTGGAGAACAACGATAGGTGGGATTTCGGGTTGAGTCACAAAACTTCACCTATCCATCTTCTCCAGAGTTGCTGCATGACCTGTTGAGTTACTCCAGCATTCTGCTTCTTCAATGTGTCTTCAATATCATTAAGCCACATCAGTAAGAATTGTGAATTCAATCAGCTCCCAGCCATGCAAAAACTAGTAACAGTTCAAAGTGGGAGAACATTGCAGGTGGCCTTCTTAATAGGGTTGGGTTGGGAGGACCACATTGTCACTTTCAGGTGTACATGGATAGTATGTGAGCAACTTTCATCTCAATTTGCAACAGTTGCTGAGCTACCTAAATCTGTGGACAACAGGTGGAATAGTGGTGGCTGCTTGAGGACAGTTCAATACATTATCTTGGGGGAATTTTGTTTGTGCAGGCACCAAAGTATTTGGCCTCTGTTGGTCTACCACTGGATCAATTCTATCCCCAACCCTATTCTGTTTAGACCCTATTGACCCTTACATCAAAACTCCAACCCATGCCAGCCTCTCATCCACAGATCTGTTGGATGGCTCATGGTAGTAACAGGTGAATCTCTCAAAATCCTCCAACTGGTGAGGTACAGTGGCCTCATTTCCCAGTAGTCTGACACCTCTTAATGACTGTCCTCCCAATACCCACTCTGACCAGATGGTACCCTTGCTCTGCCAACTTAACACCTGCTTCAGGTTGAGGTTGATTATCCTGTCATCGTCCATGGAGACATTTCCAAATCCTTGCTACTTATAATCATTTGATCTCTGCACTGGGCATGGGATTTCTCAGCAACTAACAACAGTCCTTGTAGTGGTGACATCAGTGCTATCTATCCCCCTGTGTTTGTCATCGCAAAGAAACAAGAGAAGGGGCTGACAGCTGCTGTCCCACAAAAAACTAAACAAACCCTATAAAAATCTATCAGTGCACATAAAAACAACTGATTCCATCAAGGGGTTTCAAGATTTAAGTCTCCAAGTGTGGTCTAGATAATGATTGAAATGATTTAATTTTGCTTTTGGGAATATTGTTTTGTAATCCTCCTTGGTGTCTATCACACTTTGTAAAAGACAACAAATGAGTTGACTCATTTTCGGAAATTAAGACATGAAAGAGAATTGTGGTAGCTGCATATGTCAGGCGAGAGTCTAGAGATAGAAAATTATTCCAGAGAAGAAATTAATATCAAAAGGGAAACCTGAGAGGAAAGAAGAATAAAATTAGCCGAGAGTTAAATATAGGTTCTAAAATACAAATTATTATGCAAAACCTTAAAAGGAAATTATGCAAAACTATGAAAAAATCCTTTGAATGCATATTTTGAAGTGCTGATAAACATTTTAACAAAAAGTAATTTGTTTAATCTCATGGATTATATTATCAAATGTAGCCTAAAATCTGAAACAGTTGTTAGAATATGGTGTCAGAAATAATGCTAAAGACCCCAATGAGATTTAAAAAATGATGAACAGAAATAAAGCAGCTGCATTTCCAGGATTCAATGATATTTGTAATATATCAAGGAAATGACTGCTTTCCGCCATCAGTTTTGGTATATTATTGTCACAAGTACCAAGATACAATGAAAAGCTTTTGTTTGCATGCCGTCCAATTAAATCAGATCAAACGATACAGGAGTACATTCAAACCAGACAAGAAAGGCAAGTAGTGCATAATATGGTTTTACAGAATTTTAGCATTACAGTTCCTAAACAAAAGTCCAATGTCCGCAATGATAAAAGTTGGAAGATTGGGATTACACCCTAGTTTACGGGATGAATGTTCAGTCATGTATGATAACAGATGGGAAGAAGATGTCTTTGAGTCTGGCGGTATGTACTTTCAAGGTTTGACTAGGGTGAAAATGGTCCTTGATTCAGTTAGTTGCTTTACCGAGGCAGCCTGATGTGTAGATAGAGGCGATGGTGGGGAGTTGAGTGAGCAACATCCACAACTCTCCAATTAGTGCGATCTTGGGGAGAACAAATCAAAAATCAAGCCCATGATGCAACCCAACAGTATGCTTTCTACAGCGTGAACGGAGGTGAGAGGAACATTTGGAGCAGTGGAATCCATCAGAGAAGCACTATATATGGTCACATGCTATTTTACCTTTGGGGTTGCATTATTCACCCACCAAGGGAAGCCCTGTTAAGTTTCAGGGCCTGAGAAATTCACTTAATTGCAATTTGGAGTTTAGTTTAGTTGAGAGATACAGCATGGAAACAGGCCCTTCAACCCACTGAGTCTGCAGAGACTAACAATCCCCGTACAGTGGCAGCACTATTCTACACACTAGGGACAATTTACAATTTTTACGAAAGCAAAATTAACCTACAAACCTGCACGTCTTTGGAATGTGGGAGGAAACTGGAACACCTGGGAAAACTCACATGGTCATGGGGCAAACATACAAACTCCATACAGACAGTACCCATAGTCAGAATTGAACCCGGGTCCCTGTGGCTATAAGGCAGCAACTCTACCGCTGTACCACTGTGCCACACACAGCTGTACTCTTTTTAGCCCATTGGAAATGTAAAAGCTTTACTGTGATGTTGGATAGTTTATACTGCACAACTTGACTGTGGCTACTGTGAAACCAAGCTGAATTGGGTCTCAGCATCAGAGCAGTCTATTTTCTCTTACAGGGATCAAATGAAAGGTTATTACCATTTTTGTGTAAATGCGCATAACATTTGGACTTTCCTAGTATGAGAAACATCTATGCGTCACTCTCATAGAGTCATGGAAACAAACAGCATGGACACAGGCCACTTAGCCCACCACATCCATACCGATCATAAGACAGAGGAGCAGAATTACACCATTCAGCCCATCGAGTCTGTATCACCATTTTATCATGGCTGATCTATTTTTCCCCTCTCGACCCCTTTCTCCTGCTTTCCCCCTGTAACCTCTGGCACCTTTACTAATCCAGAACTTATCAGTCTCTGCTTTAAAAATACACAATGATGTTGGCCTCCACAGTCATCTGTGGCAATGAATTCCACAGATTCAGCAACCTCTGGCTAAAGAAATTCCTCCTCCCAATGGACGCCACTCCTTATTAATTCCATTATCCAGCACGTGGCTCATAGCGTTCAATAGCTGGATGATTCAAGTACAGATCGAGACACTTCTTAAATGCTATCAGCGATTATTTTTCCACCACACGCAGCCATTGCATTCCAGGTATTCATCACCCCCTGGGTGAGAAAGGTTATCCTCAGATCCCCTCTTAATCTCTTACCAATTGCCCTAGTTTCTTCTAGGCAAGAAGGCTCTGCAGAGAGAAGTGCGTTCGGCCAAACGCACTATGGGAACTTCTCTCGCCCCTCTGCAGGAACTATACATCAGGAGGTGCAACTCCAGACCCAATAAGATAATGGGCCTTCCACCCCTGCAATGGACTGTTCCAGCTTTTATGGTCAGGCAAATGCCTCTGTTTCCATGCTGTGAGAACGGAGGGGATGAGAAGGAGTTTCTTCCCAGAGGCCATTCAGACTGTAAACTCCTATCTCACCAGGGACTAACTCTACTAACTTACTGTACCACAATACCGCCCACAATATTTCTTATGAAAAGGAACATGTGATTCTGTTTGTAGTTCGTTGGTTGTTTGTTTGTTTCTTTTTTGCACAAAGTCCGCAGACACTGCCACTTTTCATTTCACTGCACATCCCGTATGTGTATGTGACGAATAAACTTAACTTGACTTGACTTGACTTCTCTAGTTTTCTTTTCACGCTGGAATGGGGAAGAGTTACACATAATCTACGCTATTTACATCCATTATAATTTTACATACTTCAATCGTGTTCCTTAAACTTCACAGCTCTGCAGAAAACAGACCCAGCCTCCCTCGTCTCTCCACATAACTGAAAAAGCTCTCATTACTTATGCACACCATCCCAGAAGTGAATAAGTTGTATCCTGACTGGACAAACCACCATAGAGAGTACCACATCAACATGGATCCAGCAAATAAATTGGCTGTGAATCCACAGGAATTCACTTGTTTCCCATGATGGTGACGGTAAAGTCCCTGTAATTATTCCTTTTTTCGATGTTGTACGAACACTAAAAGGGTCCTGAGAATTAAAGTTGCGACTTCTTGTCGGAGCTTTCTTTCTACATGGTTCTTGCTATCATGGGAGTTTGAGCATACTTAGAACTGTAACCACCACCCTGTCGAAGATGGACATAATTATTTGCATCACTGTGATCAATTTACTACTTGTTTTCAGTTGCTGATATTGCACTTTTGTCAGTTCCCTTGCTGATTCTGATTAGTTTAGTCAATATGAAATACCGCCTGAGAAATTCACAATGACATTTCCACTCCTCACCGTCAGAGGATGTTCTGGTCCTCCTGGGCATGATGTAACAATTACTGGCAGCACCCATCAATATTCCACCTTCTCTGACATAAAATATATAAAACGTAAGATGGGGAAATTCCTTTTCACGTGTTTATGGAAGCAGAATTTTAGGAAGGTTATTATGTGAGTATGTTGTTCTTTCCAAAGTTTCTGTTTAGCTTCCCGGTTTTGGGATCAAACATATGAGGTTGAAGAACAATTTTCAAACAAGTCATACAATGGAATGGAATTACCAAATCACTTTCATCTGTTTTCTCACTCCAATGTCAAGGGTAACATTATGAAAAGTAGGAAAGTTGATATGCTCCAAGTTAACATTTGAGCTTTGGCTTTATGTGCTCATGGAAATGACATTGTATATTGGGTAACTTGAAACCAACCTTAAACCGGACCCAATATGTCATCTTGAAGGTGAATCGGCTTGGAGGTGCAAACCAACACATTATCACTCAAATATTTAGGTCAAAATCAGAATCCATTGAAGATATTTAAAGCTAAGAGAAAACATTTGTTTAGAACTATGAAATGTCTTTTCTTCACTGGAAACAGTAACATGTGAATTGACTTTAATGTCCACGCTGCATAAACCATGTGTGATCCATGAAGAATCATGTCAGTAAATACTGCACAGGCAATGCCTTTTAAAAGCTGCAGTACTCCTACCTAATACCCAAGCATAATTACATTACTGCTGATCAAATGAATAGAAGCTTCATCAACAAACAGTATTTCCCTTACTTTAGTCACATGTGTTTAATCATCAATGCTGCCAATGTATTTCATTTAACAGCCGGGATCTTAAGGTTGGTGAGAACCTTATTTAGTTGTTCAATTATTCAATGTCCGAGAACCATTTAGAGATTTTCCTGAATATTCATTCTGGCATCTCTGTGACAGTGAAAGAGACTCACTCATGTATAGGAATTGGACAGACCATCGTTTAATGTTTAGTTTAGATTAATTTAGGGGTGGAAGATTGCAACCTTCACGTGGTCTGCCCTGTTTCGACTGATGCTATCAACTCGACGTGTATGCACAGAAGAGGACAAGTTGTCCTACAACTTTAGGCTGTGCACGCCACACGAAAGAAGAAGTCAAAGTCAAAAAGTCAAACAAACTTTATTGTCATTTAGAAATACATCGATATATGCAATTCCAAACAAAATTCCGTTGCATTTGGCTCCCTGTCAACACGATAATTAACAGAAGGATAAACTGGGGAAAAAAATGGATAAAAGGATAAATAGACAATGGTGGCAGCCCATTACATGGCATTCGGGAGTGATGGCTCGTGGGAAGAAGCTGTTGCAGAACCTTGATGTTCTGCTCCTTATGCTACGATATCTTTTGCCCGAGGGCAGCAGAGTGAACAGTTCATGATGGAGATGTGTGAGGTCTTTTATAATACTGCTGGCATTAGACACGCTACGTTTGGTCGCAATATCCCCGATTGAGGGGAGAGAAGTCCCGATGATTTTTTCCGCTGTCCTCACCACTCTGCACGGACTTCCAGTCGGAGGCTTTACAGTCCCCAAACCAGACAGAGATACAGCTGGTCAAAATACTCTCTATGGTGCCCCTGTAGAAAGTGATGAGGATGGGATGGGGAAGATTAGTTTAGAACTTGGAAACAGGCCCATTTTTTACACTTGAGGGGAGAACAATTGTGTTTGAAAATTGAATATTATTTAATACTGCCAATTGCTTTCAGTTTCTGTCATTCTTTTAAGAAGAGGCATTCAAGTTCAAGATGAGTCAAGAGAAGCCAGAACATTTATCTTTTGAGATGTTGAAACGTTGTAATAAATTTTAAATATTAATTTCAAGTCTTTATGTCTCTGATGTTCCATCGCAGTCATCATGTTTTATGAAATAAAGGAGCTGCAAACGGTATCCTTAAATGATCTGTGTAACCAACAGCTGCTTATGTTCACAGCATGGACTTAATATACTTGGCAACTTTATTTGATGCTGCTAACTTTAAAACCAAGATAGTTCTTCTGATCCTTCATGTGCCCTGTGTATCCCTATCCTGTGGAGAGACAGAAGGAGTAAGTAAGTTACTGTGTAAAGAGACCATTAGTTGCATGCTTCAGATTTAATTTTGATAAATAACTGACCCACAGGTTAAACGTTAGTCAAAAATAAATTTGCACAAGGCTGTATTATTTTCCTGAGTATTGAGTGATGTGTGTGAGCGGTACAGAGGTAGAAAAGGCATTGGAGAACCAGACAACATTTAATTGCCCATTTAACATTTTTACTATGCTGAGATGCCTGCAGCCACTTGCTGCTCCGATTTATTAAGGGGTTAGATTAGGTGTGAAAACTAATTCCCCATCATGTCAATTTGAAATAGAAGTGAAAGAGGCTTTGCATGCAGAATTTACCGCATAGATTACGATATCTTTTTTCCCCGCATAATTCATGGGAAGTAGTTTTATTTGTATTTCAATGGCATTTTTTCCTAAGATGCTGATTATTTTTGTACAAAAACACAAAGAATTTTGTACAAAGAATATTTATATTTAAGGTGAATGAAGGCAGGTCAGGTTGCATACATACACCACACAGCCATCTGCGCACCTCATTTTCAATCACTCACAGCTCACTGCAGACCAACTGGCCAGAGATGTGTCTTCTGTATCAATAGTGGCACAGCTGGAAGAGTTGCTGTCTTACAGTACCAGACCCGGGATCGATCCTGACCTTGGGTGCTGTCTGTATGCAATTTACATATTTTTCCTTTAACCGCATGAGTTTTGTCCAAGTGCACCAGTTTCTTCCCAAATGCCAAAAACATGCAGGTTTGTAGGCTCTGTAAATTGTCCCTCATGTGTAGGGAGTGGATGTGAAAATGGGATAATATAGAACTAATGTGATTGGTTGCTCAACGGTCAGTGTGGCCTCGGCAGGTCGAACGGCCTGTTTCTATGCGGTATCTTTCAATCATCTATCATTGATTTCAGAAATACGAATAAAACTGCTTCCCATGAATTGATTGATTGAAAGATGCTGCATAGAATCTTTCAGCACCACAGCGGGGGTCAAATGTGTCATTGTGGTCAAAAATATATTGCTAAGTATGACAATCATTTCAATTTGCTAATTACCAGGACAATTATACACAATATATTGTCATTCTTCACCTCACAATGAGTGAAAGGTGGCTTGCTGCCAATTTCTTGAATGAGTGGTAAACATTGACATTGCTATGCAGGTATTCACATCCCATGTTAGCATTAAAGCTAAAAGACAAACGACAGAGGCTACTATTTGATGTTGTATCCACCAAACAGAAATCCTTGAAAAATATCAGTATAGCAAGGTGCTGTATCGCAGGTTGTAATGTGGCTCGGTACCCTGTTGAAGAATAGTAAGATTAAATGAGAACTTACCAGTTTGAAGTTTGCTCTTTATTTTATGAGGAGTTACGTTGAGGGATTATGTGAAGACCCCGCCAGCCCGCATGCGCATCAATCTTCAAAGCAGCGGTGTGAAATCACAGATAACAGTTGTTGAACTGAATATAGTAAGATTAGAGAAACTAGAATACCAGCTGACCTTTATGATAGAGGGTTGAGAGTGGAGGGTACGTAATCCCTCAATGTAACTCCTCATAAAATAAAGATCAAACTTCAAACTGAGCTTTATTTGTAAACGGTCCACATACCTCATATTTCGGAAAGAACCAGACCCACCTACCTTTATTGGTTATTGGTGGTCTTGTGGTAAGCCCAAAGGCCCCTGATGCGGGCTCTATTTCCGTCCCAGATTTGGAGAGTAGATTTGCTGGGGTGCATGGATCCCATATTTTTCCTGAGGACCAGTTTGGGCCTTGGCCTGAAAGACCTGTGGCCAGCTTTGAAGCTGCCACCAGCTTCAGTGAACCGCTTACTGCCGATGGAGGCGTGGGGTGTGTTGTTGCCGTGGTACCTTGATTAGCCGGGCAGCTTTGATTCTTCATCCGGGTCTTACCTGTTTGGACAGATTTCCTGAAGAGAAGATTCAGCGGCTGGACATTGCTGGCCTGCAAATTTGGAATTTAAGGCAGGTCCGATGGTGTTCTTCTGGAAGCAGTTCATTTTGAAGTGTGCATTGTACCCCCACATAGCGCTGTTCGCTGCTGGTCCTTTCAGGAACAATTTTACAGGTGCATGGTATCTCACAGCCGGCACCTGTTCCTGTAATGATGTGACGTGAGGTGGCTGCTGCTTCACGAGGGAACTCTGGCCCTTCCAGGTTTTCTACCAATAGCTGGAAGCGAACTCTTCCAGCAGGAGCTCCTTCGTTTAGCAAAGATCTTGATGCCATGCCAGAAATTTCTGGAACCTTACCTCTGTACTCCAGTATGTTCCCTGTACATACTTCATAGTTTGGAGTCAGCTACCCACTGACTCCTCGCACTCCACTTCACAGAGAGGGAGATTTGTACGCAGCCATAACCATATAACATATAACAATTACAGCACGGAAACAGGCCCTTTCGGCCCTTCCAGTCCGTGCCGAACATTTATTTTCCCCTAGTCCCATCTACCTGCACTCAGACCATACCCCTCCATTCCCTTCCCGTCCATATACCTATCCACTTTACTTTTAAATTTTAAAATCAATCCTGCCTCCACCACTTCTGCAGGAAGATCATTCCACACAGCCACCACTCTCTGAGTAAAGAAGTTCCCCCTCATGTTACCCCTAAGCTTCTGTCCCTTAATTCTCATGTCATGCCCTCTTGTTTGAATCTTCCCTACCCTCAATGGGAAAAGCTTATCCACGTCAACTCTGTCTATCCCTTTCGTCCTTTTAAAGACTTCAATCAAATCCCCCCTTAACTTTCTGCGCTCCAAAGAATAAAGACCTAACTTGTTCAACCTTTCTCTGTAACTTAGTTGCTGTAACCCAGGCAACATTCTAGTAAGTCTCCTCTGTACGCTCTCTATTTTGTTGACATCTTTCCTATAATTAGGCGACCAAAATTGTACACCATACTCCAGAATTGGTCTTACCAATGCCTTGTACAATTTTAACATTACTTCCCTACTCCTATATTCAATGGACTGATTTATGAAGGCCAGCACACCAAAAGCTTTCTTTACCACCCTATCTACATGCGATTCCACCTTCAGGGAACTATGCACAGTTATTCCTAGATCCCTCTGTTCCACAGTATTCCTCAATTTCCTACCATTTACCATGTACATCCTGTTTTGATTTGTCCTGCCAAGATGTAGCACCTCACACTTATCAGCATTAAACTCCATCTACCATCTTTCAGCCCACTCTTCCAAATGGCCCAAATCTCTCTGTAGACTTTGAAAATCTACTTCATTATCCACAACACCACCTATCTTAGTAAAATCTGCATACTTACTTATCCAATTTTCTGAAGCCCCGAAAGCCCTGAAATAGGTGCAGCCGCTTGCCCCTAGGGTCTTGCGCTGATATGGCCCTCCATGGACTACATCAGGATGGAACACCTCAGTGGGATGAGCGCCCTGTCGATGCTATCCATGCTCCACATGGGTAAAAAACGTCCGAGGACATACCCATGTCGGAGGGAAACCCTCCTGGCCTGACTCGTCCCAGTCCAGGCCTTTCAGACTCCGTTTTATGCTGAACCCCTGTCCGGGCTGCCGGAGTCTGAACACGCCGTACGCCACCCGCATTTCTGCGGTCTGCAGTCGTGTCTTTCCACGGTCCCCCTAGCCGGGTTTCCCCGAGCTGGGTTCACCCCACGGCTAGTATCTTCCTGCTGTCCCGCGTTCCCCACCGATTCCGATTTCTGCAGTTTCCACAGCCGGGATTCCCTCGCAGTCCCTGATGACGTGATTCCCCGCGATGTCTGTGGTCGGGTTTCCCCTCTGTGGTCGAGTATCCTCGCGATTTTCGCAGCTGGGATTCCCCCGCGGTCCCTGTAGATGGGATTCCCCATGATGTCCGTAGTCGGGTTTCCCCGAGCCGGGTGGAGCCGGAATTTCAACCCCGGAACGTCTCCAGCAGGGACTCTGTAAGAGCTTCCTGCAAGGAGAAACAGACCTGGGAATAAGTTGAAAACTTACCTTCAGGTTTGAAACTTACCGCTGGTGGAGCAGCGCGCCACCAGCCTGTCGTTGCACAATGCGATAGACGATATGTGCATGCGGGCTGGCGGGTCTTCACGTAGTCACTCACGTGTCTCTGAAGTAAAATTACTGATTTTGAAGTTAAAAAAATTAAGTAGCATCAGTTCGCAATAAATGTGGGACGTGATTACAGACGTGTCATTCACCTGATATGGAGCCGCAGCCTGTATTTATTTAATTATCGTTAACATTGTTTGCAGTTGCCACAAACACTGGCCACAGTATTATTGTTACCCAGCAGCTGAAGGATGAAGGGGTAACAACACGCTTCAAGCTAATCGCTAATTCTGTCTCAGGCCTCCACGTCCTAACCCATCTGACAGAATAGAGGAAGCCTTGCTTTAACTACTCATCCAGAAAAATGGTTCCTCTGCGGTTTCTGCATTCTTTCAAAGGCACTATGCCAATTCAAGTTGATTAGCTGCCGCACTTTGTCCTAGCCTTCTACATTTTCATCCAAATGATTGATGTAAACCACAAATAGCAATGGGCCTACCACCAATCTCTGAGGCACACCACTAGTTACTGACCTTCAGTCTGAAAAACAACCTTCCACCATCACCTTCTGGTTCCTTCCATGAAGCTGATTCTCTATCCAGTTGGCTAGCACTCCCTGGAACCCATGCAATCTAATCTTCCAGAGTAGCCTACAATGTCAAATGCTTGTCAAATGCTTTGCTGAAGTCTACATCGATAATATCTACAGCTTTGCCCTCAACAAACCCTTTTGGCCTCTTCAAAAAACTCAATCAGCTCGTAAGACATGATCACCCATGTACAAAACCGTGCTGACTATCCCTAATCAGCTTTTGTTTCTCCAAATCCAGTAACTCCTCCAGGGATACACAATCCCATGCCATGTGTTCTGGAAAGTTTCCTCGGGCAATATGTAGAGGGTCCCTTTGAAAATTGGGAAAAGCAAGTGTCTGTAGAGTCAGTGTTCACGTGTTTTGGGATCAGCAACCACAGCTCTATTAGCTTTTAAGTAATTATGGATATAAACAGGGAGGGCCCACTGGTTCTGAATTGGGGCAAGGCCAACTTTGAAGGTATTAAACAGAATGTGCCAAATTGGGTAGAGTAGGTTGTTTCTGGACAAAGGTAAAATAGGATGTTTTTAAAAGAGTGATAGTGAGAGTTCAAGGCATGCATGTTCCTGTTATCGTATAGGGCAAGGCAGGTGGACGTAAGGAAGAGAAAAACAGAGGTAAAGGATATGGCTGGAGAATAGTCAGCATTGCAGTCAGGAAGGTGCTGGACATACTAAGACTTATGAAGGTAGATACATCTTCCAGGCAGATCAGATATATCTGAGGACTGGGAAGCTTAAGAAGAAATTACAGGTACCCTGGCTAAGATATATGATTCATCATTAGACATAGGTGAGGTGCTGGAAGACTGGAGGGTGGCTAATGTGCCTCCATTAAAAATCATCTATCATCTGCAGTAGGTAAGTTGCTCAAGAGGATTCTGAGAATCCTCAAGCCTGATTTTGTATGTAGGAGATTGTGTCTTACAAATTTGATTGAGTTGTTTGAAGAAGTAACCAAGAAGGTTGAAGAGGCCAAGCCCGTAAACTTTATCTACATGGGTTTCAGCAAAGTATTTGATAATGTTCCACATGCTAGAGAGTGTTCTGAAAGATTAGGATGCAAGGCATCCAAGGAAAACAACGTGTTTAAATACCAAAGATGGACACAAAATACTGGAGTAACTCAGTGGACCAGGCAGCATCTCTGGAGAAAATGGATAAGTGACATTTTGGGCCTAGACCCTTCTTCACTCTGGATACCAAATTGGTTTTATGGAAGGAAGCATAGAGTTGTGGTGAAAGGATGGTTTTTGGATTGGAGGCTGTGGCTCGTGATCGGTGCAGATCCATTGCTGTTTATGGTTTATATCAATGACTTCAATGAGTATGCGTAATGTCTGATGAGTATGTTTGCAGATGACAGTAAAGTATGCGGTATTGTACACAATGTCAATTACAATGGGATCTTGATCAGATGGGCAAGTGGACTAAGGAATGTCTAAGAATGAAATTAATGCAGATAAGTACGACATGTTACATTTTGTGAAGTCAAATGAGGGCTGGACTTTCACAGTGGATATTAGATTCCTAGGCAGTGTTGTAGGACAGAGGGATCTACAGCATGTATAAAGGTGCACAGTTCCCTGAAAGTGGTGTCACAGGTAGATGGGGTAATAAAGAAGGATTTTGGTACATTGGCCTTTATCAGTCAGGGTATTGTGTATAAAAGTTGGGACATTGTATTACAATTTTATTAGATGGTGGCGAGACACCATTTGGAGTATTGTGTTCAGTTTTAGTCACCGTACTAAAGAAAATATTTCCTTAAACTTGAAAGAGTGCAGAGAAGATGAATAAGGATGTTGCAAGGACTTGAAGGCCTGAGCTATAGGGAAAGGTTGCTGGCTAGGACTTTATTCCTTGGAGTGCATGAGCCTGAGGGGTGATCTTATAAAATCTTGAGGGGACATAGACAGGGTCTTTTACTCAGAGTAAGGGAATGTTGCACCAGTTTAAATAGGTTTAAGGTGAGTTGGGAATTTTTAATAGGGACTTCAGTGACAACTTTTTACAGTGGGTAGTGGGTATATTGAACAAGCTGCCAAAGAAAGTGATTGAATCACATTCAATAACTGCATTTAAAAGACTCTTGGATGGCTACATGGATAAGAAAGGTTTAGAGGGATATGAGTCAAACACAGGCAAATGGCATAGGTTTAGATGGGGATCTTGGTCGGCATGGACAAGATGGGCCAAATAACCTGTCTCTGAGCTTCATGTCTTTATGACCCTGTTAATACATTCTCTTTTGAAAATGTCTTCCAACTAATTGCTATCCAGTACAGATATGAGATAAAGCTTGATGTGGGTTTAGTTTTGGTTTGTTGCTATTCCACTTAATCGAGTACATTACCCACCAGATACAATAGGCTACCATATAACCATATAACCATATAACAATTACAGCACGGAAACAGGCCATCTCGGCCCTTCAAGTCCGTGCTGAACAACTTTTTTCCCTTAGTCCCACCTGCCTGCACTCATACCATAACCCTCCATACCCTTCTCATCCATATGCCTATCCAATTTATTTTTAAATGATACCAACGAACCTGCCGCCACCACTTCCACTGGAAGCTCATTCCACACCGCTACCACTCTCTGAGTAAAGAAGTTTCCCTCATGTTACCCCTAAACCTCTGTCCCTTAATTCTAAAGTCATGTCCTCTTGTTTGAATCTTCCCTATTCTCAAAGGGAAAAGATTGTCCACATTAACTCTGTCTATCCCTCTCATCATTTTAAAGACCTCTATCAAGTCCCCCCTTAACCTTCTGCGCCCCAGAGAATAAAGACCTAACTTATTCAACCTATCTCTGTAACTTAGGTGTTGAAACCCAGGCAACATTCTAGTAAATCGCCTCTGTACCCTCTCTATTTTGTTGACATCCTTCCTATAATTGGGCGACCAAAATTGTACACCATACTCCAGATTTGGTCTCACCAACGCCTTGTACAATTTTAACATTACATCCCAGCTTCTATACTCAATGCTCTGATTTATAAAGGCTAGCATACCAAAAGCTTTCTTTACCACCCTATCTATACGAGATTCTACCTTCAAGGAACTATGCACGGTTATTCCCAGATCCCTCTGTTCAACTGTATTCTTCAATTCCCTACCGTTTACCATGTACGTCCTATTTTGATTTGTCCTGCCAAGGTGTAGCACCTCACATTTATCAGCATTAAACTCCATCTGCCATCTTTCAGCCCATTTTTCCAACTGGCCTAAATCACTCTGTAGACTTTGGAAATCCTCTTCATTATCCACAACACCCCCTATCTTGGTATCATCTGCATACTTACTAATCCAATTTACCACCCCTTCATCCAGATCATTGATGTACATGACAAACAACAAAGGACCCAACACAGATCCCTGAGGCACCCCACTAGTCACCTGCCTCCAACCCGACAAACAGCCATCCACCATTACCCTCTGGCTTCTCCCATTCAGCCACTGTTGAATCCATCTTGCTATTCCTGCATTTATACGCAACAGTTGAACCTTCTTAACCAACCTTCCATGAGGAACCTTGTCAAAGGCCTTACTGAAGTCCATATAGACAACATCCACTGCGTTACCCTCGTCAATTTCCCTAGTAACCTCTTCAAAAAATTCAAGAAGATTAGTCAAACATGACCTTCCAGGCATAAATCCATGTTGACTGTTCCTAATTAGACCCTCTTTATCCAGATACTTATATATATTATCTCTAAGTAGCTTTTCCATTAATTTGCCCACCACTGAAGTCAAACTAACTGGTCTATAATTGCTAGGTTTACTTTTAGAACCCTTTTTAAACAATGGAACAACATGCGCAGTACGCCAATCCTCGGGGACTATTCCCGTTTCTAATGACATTTGAAATATTTCTGTCATAGCCCCGGCTATTTCTACACTAACTTCCCTCAATGTCCTAGGGAATATCCTGTCAGGACCTGGAGACTTATCCACTTTTATATTTTTCAAAAGTGCCAGTACTTCTTTTACTTTGAAATTCATAGTATCCATAGCTACTCTACTAGTTTCCCTTACCTCACATAATTCAATATCCTTCTCCTTGGTGAATACCGAAGAAAAGAAATTGTTCAATATCTCCCCCATCTCTTTTGGCTCCGCAGATAGCTGTCCACTCGGTCTCTACAATGGACCAATTTTATCCCTTGTTATCCTTTTGCTATTAACATAGCTGTAGAAACCCTTTGGATTTACTTTCACCTTACTTGCCAAAGCAACCTCATATCTTCTTTTAGCTTTTCTAATTTCTTTCTTTAGATTCTTTTTACATTCCTTATACTCCTCAAGCACCTCATTTACTTCATGCTGCCTATAATTATTGTAGATCTCCCTCTTTTTCCGAACAAGATGTCCAATTTCCCTTGAAAACCAGGGCTCTTTCCAATTTTTACTGGTTCCTTTCAACCGAACAGGAACATAAAGATTTTGTACTCTTAAAATTTCCCCTTTAAATGTCCTCCATTTCTCCTCTACATCTTTCCCATAAAACAAAATGTCCCAGTTCACTCCTTTTAAATCATCTCGCATCTCGTTAAAGTTAGCCTTTCTCCAATCAAAAATCTCAACCCTAGGCCCAGTTCTGTCCTTCTCCATAATTATATTGAAACTAATGGTATTGTGATCACTGGACCCGAAGTGCTCCCCTACGCATACCTCCGCCACCTGTCCCGTCTCATTTCCTAACAGGAGGTCCAGCACTGCCCCTCCTCTAGTAGGCACCTCTATGTATTGCTGCAAAAAACTATCCTGCACACATTTTACAAACTCCAAACCATCCAGCCCATTTACAGAATGTGTTTCCCAGTCAATGTGTGGAAAGTTGAAATCTCCCACAATCACTACCTTGTGCTTACTACTAATATCTGCTATCTCTTTACATATTTGCTCTTCCAATTCTCGTTCCCCATTTGGCGGTCTATAATATACCCCTATAAGTGTTGCTACACCTTTCCCACTTCTAAGTTCCACCCAAATAGCCTCCCTAGATGAGCCCTCCAATCTATCCTGCCAAAGCACTGCTGTAATATCTTCCCTGACTAGCAATGCAACACCTCCACCTCTTGCCCCTCCAATTCTATCACACCTGAAGCAACGAAATCCTGGAATATTTAGTTTCCAATCACAGCCCTCCTGCAAACATGTTTCACTGATCGCCACAACATCATACTTCCAGGTGTCTATCCAGACTCTAAGCTCATCCACCTTTCTTACAATGCTCCTAGCATTAAAATATGCACATTTAAGAAACCCCCCATCTCTTATTCTCTGTTTATTTCCTTTTTTTTCTTTCTCCTCTTGTGTCCGAGTGCTTCCCTTTTCTGCTTCCTGCCTCCCATTCTGTCTACTAGCTTTTGCTATTTGCATCCCTCGCCCCAACCATTCTAGTTTAAAGTCTCCCCAGTGGCTTTTGCAAATTTCCCCGCCAGGATATTGGTCCCCCTCGGGTTCAAGTGCAACCCATCCTTTCTGTACAGGTCCCACCTACCCCAAAAGAAGTCCCAATGATCCAGAAACTTGAATCCCTGCCCTCTGCACCAGTCTTTCAGCCAAGCATTTATCCTCCACCTTGCTCCATTTCTACTCTCACTGTCACGTGGCACAGGCAGTAATCCTGAGATTGTTACCTTTTTGGTCCTTTTCCTCAACTCTCCTCCCAAGCCCTTAAATCCTCCCTTCAGGACCTCTTCCCTTTTTTTACCTATGTCATTGGTACCTATATGTACCACGACCTCAGGCTCCTCTCCCTCTGATTTGAGGATATCTTGGATACGTTTAGACACGTCCAAGACCTTGGCACCAGGGAGGCAGACCACCATCCTGGTCTCCCGACTGCGTCCACAGAATCGCCTATCCGCCCCCCTAACAATAGAGTCCCCAATTACTATTGCCCTCCTCTTTTTTTCCCTACCTTTCGGAGCAACAGGGGCGGTCTCTGTGCTGAAGGCCCGTCCGCTGTCGCTACCCCCGGGTAGGCTGTCACCCCCATCCGTACTCAAACAGGAGTACTTATTTGCCAGGTGTACTGACATTGGAGTACTCACTTGTTCATGCCTCTGCCCCTTGCCCTTCCTTAGCGTGACCCACATGTCTCTCTCCTGTGGTTTTGGAGTGACCACCTCCCTATAACTCTCCTCTATCACCTTTTCACTCTCCCTGACCAGGCAGAGGTCATCGAGCTGATGCTCCAGGATCCTAATACGGTCCCTTAGGAGCCCCATCTCTCTGCACCTGATGCAGATGTGGACGTCAAGAGGGCCATCCGACACCATAACCTCCCACATCTGACATGCAGTACAGTACACTGCTCTGGCTGACATTCTCTCGCCTTACCCTGGATCCGATACCAGTATAATATAATGGAAACTGCTGTGAGAAATCAGCAGGTATCTGACTCAAACAGCAGCTCCCTCTTGACCTTTAACCTACACCTTAATTATACAAACCAAAAGCACTGTACCTTTACTAAAACACTGTACCTTTACTAAAACACTGTACCTTTACTCACCCACTGTACCTTTTCTCACCCACTGTACCTTTACTAAAACACTGTACCTTTACTAACCCACTGTAACTTTAACCAGAAAGCAGAAATACTAACCAGAGGTTCCAACCAATCAGCTGCTTCCTCTAGTCTGCTTCCACCAATCAGCGGCTTCCACCAGAAACCTCCCTGTTCAGAATGGAATGTTCCGGATTTGGGTAAAAACAAGCTCCTGACCCTCCTCCACTCGCTCCAACGGTCCCGGGCCTCTGCCTGAACAAGCCCCGCGCTGGGTTTATGTACTCACCGCTCCTGACCCTCCTCCACTCGCACCAACGGTCCCGGGCCTCTGCCTGAACAAGGCCCGCGCTGGGTTTAAGTACTCACCGCTCCTGACCCTCCTCCACTCGCACCAACGGTCCCGGGCCTCTGCCTGAACAAGCCCCGCGCTGGGTTTATGTACTCACCGCTCCTGACCCTCCTCCACTCTAATTGCCTTTCCAATTAGTAAGTAAGACATGTGTATTAGATTCAGTTACTAATGGTCATATTTGCACAGTATACGCAGATGGATCGTCACCTTTTTATGCTTTTGTTGTTAGATGTTATCTGATTATTGTCATTGCATTACCACGATTACTAATAGGTTGTTCTGTATAAGTGCACTTTGAAGAACATTTATCTGTTTGTGAGCCTATAAACTGGATCAGATTAAAAGTAGCCATATGGTCAAAACAGCTTAAAGCAACAATGAAATATAAATAACTTACCAACACGTGTTTACGAACAACTTTAAATCCTTTTGTTAGATTTTTCTCTCTCTCCAAAAGGGACAGATTGCATCTTAACAGGTGGGGGACCAGCATTCTGGCCGGTAGGTTTGCCACTGCTACACGGATGGTTTTAAACTGAATAAGGGGGGTGGGGTGTCAAATGGGATAGTCGAGGACGGAGTTAAAGGGAAAGAGAGTAAAGGGATGGTTAATGACCACAGAATTAACGGGAAAGAAAGCTCACAAAGGGATAGGAGAGTATGGCCAAGTGCAATAGGGATCGATGTGAAAGGGGCCACTTGTTAACATAATTGTATAAGGAGTAAGAGTGTTGTAAAAACAAGCCTGAAGGCTTTGTGTCTCAATGCGAGGAGCATTCGTAATAAGGTGGATGCATTGAAGGTGCAGATAGCGATTAATGACTATGCTATAGTTGGGATCACGGAGACATGGCTCCAGGGTGACCAAGGCTGGGAGCTGAACATCCAGGGATATTCAATATTCAGGAGGGATAGACGAAAAGGAAAAGGAGGTGGGGTAGCGTTGCTGGTGAGAGAGGAGATTAATGCAATAGAAAGGAAGGACATTAGCGTGGAGGATGTGGAATCGATATGGATAGAGCTGCGAAACTCTAAGGGGCAGAAAACGCTAGTTGGAGCTGTGTACAGGCCACCTAACAGTTGTATTGGAGTTGGGGATGGCATCAAACAGGAAATTAGAAATGCGTGCAACAAGGGTAACACGGTTATAATGGGGGACTTCAATCTGCATGTAGATTGGGTGAATCAAATTGGCAGGGGTGCTGAGGAAGAGGATTTCTTGGAATGTATGCGGGATAGTTTTCTCAACTAACATGTGGAGGAACCAACGAGAGAGCAGGCTATTCTAGACTGGGTATTGAGTAATGAGGAAGGGTTAGTTAGCAGTCTTGTTGTGCGTGGCCCCTTGGGCAAGAGTGACCATAATATGGTTGAGTTCTTCATTAGGATGGAGAGTGACAAAATTAAGTCAGAAACAAGGGTTCTGAACTTGAACAAAGGTAACTTTGAAGGTATGAGATGTGAATTGGCCAAGATAGACTGGCAGGTGATTCTTAAAGGGTTGACAGTGGATGTGCAATGGAAGGTATTTAAAGACTGCATGGATTAAGTACAAAAATGTTTCATACCAGTTTGGCAAAAGAATAAATCGGGGAAGATGGTGCATCCATGGATAACAAGGGAAATCAGGGATAGTATAAAAAAAAAAGATGAGGCATACAAATTTTCCAGAAAAAGCAGCCTACCGGAGGAATGGGAGAAATTCAGAATCCAGCAGAGGAGGACAAAGGGCTTAATTAGGAAAGGGAAAATAGATTATGAAAGGAAACTGGCAGGGAACATAAAAACTGACTGCAAAAGTTTTTATAGATATGTGAAGAGAAAGAGACTAGTTAAAACAAATGTTGGTCCCTTGCAGTCAGAAACAGGTGAATTGATCATGGGGAACAAGGACATGGCAGACCAATTGAATAACTACTTTGGTTCTGTCTTCACTAAGGAAGACATAAATAATCTGCCGGAAATAGCAGTGGAACGGGGGTCAAATAAGATGGAGGAACTGAGTGAAATCCAGGTTAGCCGGGAGGTGGTGTTGGGTAAATTGAACGGATTGAAGGCCGATAAATCCCCAGGGATTTAGTCTGCATCCCAGAGTACTCAAGGAGGTAGCCACAGAAATAGTGGATGCATTAGTGATAATTTTTCAAAATTCCTTAGATTCTGGAGTAGTTCCTGCGGATTGGAGGGTAGCTAATGTAACCCCACTTTTTAAAAAAGGAGGGAGAGAGAAAGCGGGGAATTACAGACCAGTTAGTCTAACATCGGTAGTGGGGAAACTGCTAGAGTCAGTTATTAAAGATGGGATAGCAGCGCATTTGGAAAGTGGTGAAATCATTGGACAAAGTCAGCATGGATTTACGAAATGTAAATCATGTCTGACAAATCTGATAGAATTTTTCAAGGATGTAACTAGTAGAGTGGATAAGGGAGAACCAGTGGATGTGTTATATCTAGACTTTCAGAAGGCTTTCGACAAGGTCCCGCATAAGAGATTAGCATACAAACTTAAAGCACACGGTATTGGGGGTTCAGTATTGATGTGGATAGAGAACTTGCTAGCAGACAGGAAGCAAAGGGTAGGAGTAAACGGGTCCTTTTCAGAATGGCAGGCAGTGACTAGTGGGGTACTGCAAGGCTCAGTGCTGGGACCCCAGCTATTTACAATATATATTATTGATTTGGACGAGGGAATTCAATGCAACATCTCCAAATTTGCAGATGACACCAAGCTGGGGGGTATAGTTAGGTGTGAGGAGGATGCTTGGAGGCTGTAGGGTGATTTGGATAGGCTGATTGAATGGGCAGATGCATGGCAGATGCAGTATAATGTGGATAAATGTGAGGTTATCCACTTTGGTGGCAAAAACATGAGGGTAGACTATTATCTGAATGGTGGCAGATTAGGAAAAGGGGAGATGCAACAAGACCTGGGTGTCATGGTACACCAGTCATTGAAAGTAGGCATGCAGGTGTAGCAGGCAGTGAAGAAAGCAAATGGTATGTTAGCATTCATAGCGAAAGTATTTGAGTATAGGAGCAGGGAGGATCTACTGCAGTTGTACAGGGTTTTGGTGAGGCCACACCTGGAGTATTGCGTACATTTTTGGTCTCCAAATCTGAGGAAAGACATCCTTGCCATAGAGGGGGTACAGAGAAGATTCACCAGACTGATTCCTGGGATGTCAGGACTTTCATATGAGGAAAGATTGGATCGACTCGGCTTGTACTCGCTGGAATTTAGAAGATTGAGGGGGGATCTTATAGAAACTTACAAAATTCTTAAGGGGTTGGACAAGCTGGATGCTGGAAGATTGTTCCCGATGTTGGGGGAGTCCAGAACAAGGGGTCACAGTCTAAGGATAAGGGGGAATTCCTTTAGGACCGAGATGAGGAAAACATTCTTTACACAGAGAGTGGTGAGTCTCTGGAATTCTCTGCCACAGAAGGTAGTTGAGGCCAGTTCATTGGCTATATTTAAGAGGGCGTTAGATGTGGCACTTGTGGCTAAAGGGATCAGGGGGTATGGAGAGAAGGCATGTACGGGATACTGAGTTGGATGATCAGCCATGATCACATTGAATGGCGGTGCAGGCTCGAAGGCCGAATGGCCTACTCCTGCACCTATTTTTCTATGTTTCTATGTAACTGCCCTCATTAATCTATCAACCAAATAGTTCCATAAACATTGGTAACCACTGGTATTACTCTATGAATGATATTCAATATTTCTTATCCTCTTCTATCCTTGCTCTTATTTGTTTTGTCATTTCCCAAGTTCTGATTAAAGGTCTTTGACCGGAAACATAATTACCTTCCTTTCCATGGATGCTGCCAGACCTATTGGCATTTTCCTGCATTTTTTGTTCTTATTTCAGATCTCGAACATTTGCGTTTTATTTTTCATATTCACCTTCCATCTATTAATCAGCCTTCAAAGTCTGCCTGATGTTCTAACAGGTTTTGATATTATATCCACATTTGAGTTATTTGGTTTGGACATGAACTAAAGGAGGTTCTGTTTCTTTGTCAGCCTTGTTTTGATTTACCCTCACTTGCTAAAGTCTGAATGGGATCCAATTTGAACACAGCTTCTTTTTGAGTGATTCACCATCCAGACTTACCTTATTTCTAGTAAAGATCATTTAACTGGGTGAACAAATTGGATTTAGTCACCAATTTCAACCAGTTCTCTATGTTCTACAAACCTCTACTTTGGTTCTTACCTCCCATTTGTGTAAATATGACTTGCTATGAAGGCTATAAACTGTTGGTTTTAAAATACATATTAGATTCACCGCGGAGCAGGCGATGCTTTACCTGGATCGCCGTTT
Organism: Raja brachyura; assembly: GCA_963514005.1. The sequence goes on from OY740782.1 coordinate 95,049,943, forward strand.
GAAGCTCTGGAGTGTTGGGCCTGCTGCTTCAACATCATGCAGCTGTGGTTTGCAGAGCTCCCAGCCTTGGGCTGTGCTGAGTTCAACATCGCAGAGCCCTGGGATCCCTTTGCCGAGGGCCGCCAGCATGAATCTCCACCCAGCTCAGCCTGTGGACTTTGGGAGCCGCGGTCTCCGGTAGGAAGTGGCCAATTCGGAAGTCCAAGCCGCTGAGAATGTTCTCCCGTTCCGACGTCGGATGGTGACCCCAAATTTAATTGTACCAATGGCCATGAGGGGGGGTCCAAGAGGAGGTGGTCCGTTGGAGACGGGAAAAGAGATCATCAATGGGGACAAGAACTCCTTCCCAAGGAAGAATGGTGTGAGGCGGAGGCGACGGAAGAAGAGCTCCAAATCATGGCGTGTGCAGAACTCATTGAGGTGGGGATGGAGGGGTACAAAGGTGAGGCCCGATTGCTCCCAATTGGGCCCCGCGAGTAAGCGGGCCCCGCGCCAGAGTAATCTACTCTCGGCTCAGGTAGACGTACCCTGGGTGGAAGGCGGAGAGAGAGTAGAGGGGTAGAGGGGGAAGAAAGGGGTAGATGGGGAGGGGGGTGTGAAGGGGAATTGAGAAGAGGGAGAGGGGGAGTTGAGTCGTTCCCTCACAGTCCCGGGGCAGTGCTCCTGCCCAGCCAGTCGCTGTGCTTCACCCACACAGCCCCGGCTCCACCCCTCTCCCTCCCCGGGGAGACGAGGTGAACAATACAGGGAGGACCGGGCCGGTGGTTCGAGCAATGTTTACAAACCTCGGCCTCAGCTCACACCCGTCCGCCCGGACCCCGGCATCCGCTCCTGCCGCCAGCCCTCTCCCTCCCTTCCCTTCTTCCCTCCCTCCCTCCCTCCTTTCTCTTTTACCTTCTCTCATTCGCTCCATACCTTCTTTCTCCCCTTCCCTCCTTTCTCTCCCTTCTGTCCTTCCTCCCTTCTCCCCCTCCCTCCCACACACACATCACACACTGACAACTAACACGCAGTTAGGATGGGGTAGGATGGGGCTGAAGCCCAAAATGTAATGCCTGGACTGGTTTTTCACCAATGGCTATTGTTTTTCCAGGGTCTATTTAATTAAATTGCTTAAATTACATTGGGTGGGGAAGATCTGGGGTCACATGGTTTGAGGAGAATGGGGAAGACCCAGTGGAATAGCCACTGAGATTTCCAGGGTTGGCTGACTAGCACTAGGACCCGGCGCTGTCAAACCTGGGGGAGTGGGAGTCTGCAGCATGGAAGCTTCAGGCCCGGTGCTGTCCAGGCTGCAGTTAAGGCGATGGCTGCGGGCTGCTGGAGGGCGGTGGAGTGGCCAGTTCAGCGGGCAAAGAATAGGAGGTCCCAGTGGGCGGATGATCGGTGGGGCGGCGAAGTTCAACGGGTCCGATGAGGCAGCGAGGTTAGTAGGCCCCTCTAGAACTCGAGGCCCTATGCTTAAGCTTGTCTAGCTTATACGTAAATCCAGCATTGAAGGGCTGATTAGGGGTAGTCAGCATGGGAGGTCGTGTCTCACAAATCAAGCTTTTTGAAGATGTGACCAAAAAGGTCGATGATGGCAGAGCTGTAGAAGTTACATATATAGACCAGTAAAGCATTGGACAAGGTTCCACATGGTAGGCTGCTCTGCAAGGTTAGATTGCATGGGATACATGGAGAGATAACTAAATGGATAGAAAATTGGCTTTGTGGAAGTAATGGTGGTGAAAGGTTGTTTCATGGACTGAAAGCCTGTGACTAGTGGTGTGCCTCAAGGTTCGGTGCTGGGCCCATTACTGTGTGTCGTCTATATCATTTATTTGGATGAGAAAGTATATGGCAAGATTAGCAAGTTTGCTGATGATACAAAAGTGGGTGGTTTTGCAGATAGTGAAGACGGTTGTGGAAAATTGCAGCCGGATCTTGATCGATTGGCCAGGTGGGCTTAGGAATGGTTGATGGAATTTAATGCAGAGGAATGTGCAGTGTTGCATTTTGCAGGTGTATACGATGTTGATGAGGCCACATTTTGAATATTGTGTTCAGTTCTGGGCACCATGTTATAAGAAAGTTGTTGTCAAGCTGGAAGGGGTACAGAGAAGATTTATGAGGATATTTTCAGGGTCTAAGCTTTTGGGAGAGGTTGAGTAGGTTGGGATTCTTTTCCTTGGTGCACAGGAGACTGATGAGGGCTGATTTTATAGAGATGTATAAAATAATGAGTGGAATGGATTGGGTAGATGCACAGAGTCTCTTGCCCATAGTAGGTGAATCAAGGACCAGAGGACATGGGTTTAAGGTGATGGGGAAAAGATTTAATCAGAATCTGAGGGGTAACTTTTTCACACAAAATGTATTGGGGGTATGGAACAAGCCGCCGGGGGAGATAGTTGAGACCGAGGCTATCCCAACATTTAAGAAACAGTTAGACAGGTACATAGACACGACATGTTTGGAGGGAAATGGGCCAAACATGGGCAGGTGGGACTAGTGTAGCTGGGACATGTTGGCCAGTGTGGACAGGATGGGCTGAAGGGCCTGTTTCCACACTGTATCACTCTATGACCATGACTATAATTCCATCCTGATTTGGAAATATAACACTGGTACCTCATCAATTCATGGCCCATATCCTGGAACACTCTCCCCAACAGCATTGTGGGAGTACCAACAACAGGGGTTAGCAATTGGCTCACCATAACCTTCTCAATGATGGGCAATAATGTTGACCTTGATAGTTATGTCACATACAATAATACATTTAAAATAACAACATAGAGCAAGCAGAGCTAATCTTTGCTTGCATTCATCATATATACATTGTTGCTTCTTGTTTCATATCTATTTTCCATCATTTAATATTTAGTGGTCTTGCCTTCCCCATCAAGTGAGTCAGCATTGTGAGCAGGTCACAAGATTTGCAAGGCAATGTTTGTTCTCTAACATCCCTCTGTGACCTCTGCTGTATTTATTTTAGGTTTGCTGCATTAGTGATTGCTGCTTCTTTTCACTTCTCTCATTGGAAAATGTTGGCATCAACCTTCACAATGTGGCACAGATCTATCCAATGGAAATTTTTTGTGCATTTTGATGGTCAGGTCCAGCGGATAAATTTTATCACCATTCACTTACATGTACAGGACAGGTTTGGAGGGATATCGGCCAAACACAGGCAGGTGGGACTAGAGTAGCTGGGACATTTTGGCTGGTGTGGGAAAGTAGGGCCGAAGGGCCTGTTTCCACACTGTATCACTCTATGATAGTTACATGAAAGGTCCAGAATAATTTTTATCCAGATAATTCCATACACAGATCGCAGATTGTATAGCTGATACTTGTTTTCAATGTCAGAGTGATTCTAGTATGATTTCACTAAGCTACACCATTTTATGTGGCTTCAGCACAACCACAAGTGGGGTAGCTCAATCTCCCTCGTTATTTTCACAAGCAAACTATTTTGTTCTTGCCTATCCTGTTCCTTGTCTCGTTGCAATATATGCAACTGTTCAAGGCTTGTGTTTGACCTGCTCTGCATTTGGTCTTCTGTGAATGTGCACATGCTACCCTGCTGTACTGGCGTTGTTGTCCTAATTCTTTGCTGTGCAAATGATTGGCAACTTCACTGTTGTTGAGTTGTACCGTACACTCCATTTTGCCTAACGTCCTCACCAAGAAAGGCTTTTAGTGTGATGTAGAAACAAGGAACTGCAGATGCTGGAATCTTGAGCAAAAAACATGTAATCCTGATCCCTATGTACCAATATCATTGTTATGTTCATCATTTTTTTTGTTTTGTTTTGTTTTTGATTTAAAAAAAAAACATTAAAAGATTTTAAAAGAAAGAAAAGACTCTTCTTCAGTCTGAAGAAGGGTACTGACCTGAAATGACGCCTCTCCATGCCCTCCAGAGATGCTGCTTGTTCCGCCGAGTTATTATAGCACTTTGTACTTTTTGCTTTCAGTGTGATGTGTTTTCTGTCAATTGTATTTGGCTAAAGAAACAATCAGCTGCAATATGAATTCTCATGTCGACACACTGGTTGTTAATCAGCACCTTAATATGATAGGCTGCTCAGTTGCTGCAATTGTAACATAGATATTGTACAAGCCTGTTCCTCATTGTCTGAATAAACAGCCAAACTATGAAATCCCTCCTGCTGATAGTTCTTTGTGTTTGTGGCTAGGTTTAACGTTGGACATTCAGGTTCTCAAAATGTAGCTACTCTCTTCGTACCACACACTTGGCTGTTCAAAACTAATCAGATGGAGGTAAATCATGGCCACTGCACTGATAGCATATGAATAAACTCGTCTCACCAGTATGCCTAGGACTTGGTTTCATAACTTTGGTCTCTGTTTCTGCTCTCTAGATTGCAGTTATTACCAGTTGCTGTTGTGGAAGGAATATTTTAGCATCCTTGGATAACCAATAACCTAACAGATACTATACTCTACAATAAACAAATATATTTTACTGTGGGTGTTACAGGAAGATTGTGCCACATACTCCCAATCTAATTTCATTAGTGTGCATCTAAACATGGTGCTTGTGATAATGCAGTAATAAGTCATTACCACTATTCTTTGCCACTGGGACTTGCAGCATTGGGCACCGTTAGTAGTAACTCGGACCCAAAGATCAATGAGATTCCATGGGAGTGGCTGCAGGGAACATTGCAAAGAACGAATGCTGGTGCTGTAAGCTGACTTAGAACATGACAAACGAAAGTCATCCCTGCCATTCAGCCATCCCAAAGGGAACCTACCATTCTCATTATGAACTTGTAATGTCTTCACAAATGCATGAAATTGTTCTCCCTCTTTCCCCTCCCCTTCCCAGCTCTCCGTCAGCCCACTGTCTCCGCCTCTTCCTTTCTTCTTCCCGCCCCCATGACCCCAACATCAGTCTAAAGAAGGGTCTCGACCCGAAACGTCGCCTATCTCCTTCGCTCCTTAGATGCTGCTGCACCCGCTGAGTTTCTCCAGGTTTTTGTGTAACCCTTTGGGAAAAAGAAGTTTGACTCTCCTTTTAGAAATCCATTTATAGTTTCTAGTCTCTTGAACCAGTTCAAGAGACTGCAATCTTCTCAAGGGCAATTAGGGAATGGGCAATAGATGCTGGCCTTGATATGAATGCCCAGATTCTTTGGCATAAATAAAACAAAAGCTGCCAATGCTGATATACTCAAGGACAATAATCTCCCGCCTCTGAAGTAATATTTTTTAACTTGACTATTGATAATTATTTTCAAAGATTTATTTTGTTTGTTAAAACTGCTAATGTTCAAATTGTTGGCAATGAACCAATAACACTCCACTAAGCAGAGTGCATTAATATAACTTAAAAATGATCATAAAACTTATAATTGAGGTAATGATATATAACAAGAAGCAGCACTCCAAAGAGCACTGGCATCAGATGACTAAATACAAACTTGACCGAAGAGGAAGTACTGCATTAAAAAACACAAAAAGTGTGAACTATTCACCAGACATTGCTGATATGTAATACACCTCAGTCTGGAAAGACCAATGCTCGGTTTAAAAAAATACAAAAACTTGCATTAAAATGAGATCCTGCTGCGGCAGAGGCTGGGCCACAGGTGATATTTCAATGAATTACACTCGTAAGTGGCTATGAATTATACTGCAGATGACAGCTTAGTTAGAGAAATTATTTTATCTCAAATTAGGACCAAGCAATTAAGCAACTAGAGGCGTTGTATCCCGCAGCAGTGTGAAAGCTAGTGCGGCAGGCTGGGTTGGGTCATATGACATGTCCTTTGAAGAAGCAGATAATTAAGCTAAGTATCTCTTAATGTTCTGGTTTCCCTCTGCCTTTTTGAAAGGTTAAAACAGCATATTAAAAAGACTGGGAGTTTGCAAAAAAAAACAGTAGCCCACCAGGTTTAGTGACTGAATAGATGTAGCCTGACTACATGAGTTTTAATTTCTAGCTAATTGCAATTTCTTGCCAAATTCCCAAAAAGTGAATTTATTTAAGACAGGTTTTTAATAAGACAGCACAAAGATGTTGGAGAATTGTCTCTGAACATTCCTATTACTCTAACGATGTCAAAAGGCATGCAAGACAAGTTAAAGTACTCTGCCCATTTACAATGGTTCCGTTTTTAAAATAATCAGCAGTACCAATTTTAGTACTGAAATGTTACCTGCTGAAAATCACATAGAAATGACAGATTAAAATGATACTGCACACTCCTCATTAGTCTCAGCCCCTGTGAAATTGCCCTGTTTTGATCTCTTGGGTATTGGTTATATTTCATTAACCAAGAAAGAACTGTCTTATCTGGACACTTTATTCTTAAATATTATAAGATGCGGTTACCAAAGTAAAAGAAGCCTAATCTTTAAGTATGATCTCATCAATTATTTATATGACATTTCCATGAGTTCAATGGACCACTCCTCACATAAAGCTGTGTCCATCTTTCAGACAAATTTGGGAATTCTTTACTATTTGCACTTTAATTTTGTTGATTATTTTATATTATCAATAGATTAAGTGGCAATTAAGAAAAACCTAGAATGGATGAACTGTTTATGGTTGTCATCTTTATGAATTGCAAATACTGAGTCTGAATGAAGGACCCAACCCAAAATGTCACCTCCTCCTGTCCACCAGAGATGCTGCCTGACCCAGTGGGTTATTCAAGTACTTTGTGTTCTATTGATATAATTATTATTGGTTTGGCATCTGTTACTCTAATTACTAAGCAATCTGTCAAGTTATTACGAAGGAGAAGGTGTTTGGGAAGCTGAAAGGGCAGAAAGTGGATAAGTCACCTGGGCCGGATGGACTGCACCCTAGGGTTCTGAAAGAGATGGCTTTTGAGATTGTGGAGGCATTGATAGTGATATTTTGGGAATCACTGCAGTCAGGAGTGGTATCAAAGGGCAGATACTAGTATGGATAGCAGGTTGGCTGCATAGCAGAAGGCAAAGAGTGGCAGTGGAGTGACTAGCGGATTTCCGCAGGGATTGGTGCTGGGGCCGCTTCTCTTCACGTTGTATATTTGATTTGGATGAGGGATTGAAGGCCCTGTGGCCAAGTTAGCAGATGTTACAAAAATAGGTGGAGGGGTAGGTAGTGTAGAGAAAGCATAGACTCTGCAGAAGGACTCTGGGAGATTTGGCAGCAAAGTGGCAGATGGAATATAGCGTGGCAATATGTGGAATCATGCATTTTGGTAGTAGTAATAAAGGCATAGACTATTGTCTGAATGGGATGTAATGCTGAGGCTCTATAAGGCGTGATTCAGGTTGTATTTGGAGTAATGTGAGCAATTTTGGGCACCATATCTGAGGAAGGATGTTGTGGCTCTGGAGATGATCCAAAGGTGGTTTGCAAGAATGATCCCAGGAATGAGAATAACACTGGGCATGAACTCACTGGAGTTTAGAAAAATGAGGAACAACATCGTGCTTATGATCCCTTTGTCAGGGATCGACTATGGGAGCTCCAACCGCGGGAGCCTGCGGATTTAACATGGTGGAGCTCCCAGTCCCTTGGTTTGGGACCGACCTCGGGAACTCCAACTGCAGGAGCTTCAATTGCCCCGATCGTGGGAGCTTCAATTGCCCCGACGTAGGAGCTTCGATCGCCGGCTGCGGGAGTTTCGATCACCCTGACTGTGGATGGTTCGACTGCCTCGTCTGCAAGCGAAAGGAGGAAAGAAGATAAGACTTTATTGCCTTCCATCACAGTGTACTGTGATGATGTTTATGTTAATTGTTATGTAGTTGTGTGTCTTTTTCCTTTTTTGGTATGACATGTGGCAAATCAAATTCCTTGTATGTTCTTACATACTTGACTAATACATTCTTTGTATCTTTGTGTATCGTATTTTCAGTTTGAAACATGATAATTTATAGCAGAGAAATTGATAATGCAAATTCACATTTGAAGCCCTTACAATATCAAAGAGTTCAACAGTATAGAGTAATTTTGCCATTGTGCTCATTTTTTGGTTTTAATATGATCATGTAATCACAGTGGTGACAATTTCAAAGGGGAAGTCGCCCATTGCGATAGTAAATAAAAACCTGCCAGTGATTGGGCTGTCATGCTTGTGCAAGGATCTCCTGGTACAAATGCCAAATCTCAGGTGTAACTGCAGGAAATCTAAAAGAAGCCGAGTTTTCCCTTGTTGTTTGCATCAACATACAAGTTTGAGTCAAGCAAGATAATAATGAGGAGTCCCATGGCAAGCCTTGATGTCATGTCCAGTGGTCACTGGGATTATTGGATTAATTGTGGTCACAATTTGCGATCATGTACTGTGCGGGACAGGCACGGAAATCACTATCAAATCGTGGGGGGGGACACACAATTTCTAGGTGGCCGCATGCGCACACATGCGAGGTTTAGACCGTGGTCCCTGTGGATGGTAAAATTGGAAGCTGAACTGGTTGGTGACCGACTCAGGACTCCAGCAGCAGCAGCTTTGTCTGCCCCGCATTGGGCCATTCGCGGGGCCTTTCATCGGCCGGCGGGGGCTTCAACATCATGAGCCTCTATCGCCTCGATGCAGCAGTTTGATTTTAAGCCACGACGGGCGCTGAAAGGTCGGTTCAGCCCGTAGAAAGCATCTGATAAAGTCCGGATTACAAAACATGGGGGGATTGTCCCCCGCCTCTGAAAGCGTGGGTGAAAAAGTGTTTCTCATTCTAAATAGCTTCCCCCTTATTTTTAAAGTGTGGCCCCTGGTTGTGGACTCCCCCAACATCGGGAACATGTTTCCTGCCTCTAACGTGTCCAAACCTTTAATAACCTTATTTGTTTCAAAAAGATTCCCTCTCATCCTTCTAAATTCCAGAGTATACAAGCCCAGCCGCACTATTCTCTCAGCATATGAGAGTCTCCCCATCCCAGGAATTAACCTTGTGAACCTATGCTGCACTCCCTCAATAGCAAGAATTTCCTTTTTACCTAATCTGACGCCATTGAAATAATAATCTGCCTCTTTGTTCTTGCCACCAAAGTGGATAACCTCACATTTATCCACATTATACTGCATCTGCCATGCATCTGCCCACTCACTCAACCTGTCCAAGTCACCCTGCAACCTCCTAGCATCCTCCTCGCAGTTTACACTCCTACCCAGCTTTGTCATCTGAGAATTTGCTAGTGTTACTATTAATTCCATCATCTAAATCATTAATATATATTGTAAATAGTTGCGGCTCCAGCACCGAGCCTTGCAGCACCCCACTTGCCACTGCCTTCCATTTTGACAGGGACCTGTTTATTCCTACTCTTTGTTTTCTGTCTGTCAACCAATTCTCTTTCCATGTCAATACCCTACCCCTAATACCATGTGCTCTAATTTTGTCCACTAATCTCATGTGGGACTTTATCAAAGGCTTTCTGAAAATCCAGATACACTACATCCACTGACTCTCCTTCATCCATTTTACTTGTCACATCCTCAAAGAATTCCAGAAGATTAGTCATGTGTGCTCACTCCCATTTTGTGTGAAGCATCTGAAATAACAAACTCTTTCCCCAACTTATTATTTTGATTGTACATATTTGCTTTTATTTACATCATAAAGTCATGCCTGTGTGCCATCAATGGAACTTTAAATTGAATGAGCTTTGTGCCATAATATAATCCATTACAGTTTAAATTATTCCAGAACTGGTTTAACATTTCCTATCAATATACCTATCCAAATATATTGTTTTAGTTGTACCTGCCCCAACTACTTCCTCCACTATGGAAGTCAGATAAGTGTATAATCAGGGTTACACAAAAAGCTGGAGAAACTCAGCGGGTGCAGCAGCATGTAAGGAGCGAAGGAGATAGGCGACGTTTCGGGTCGAGACCCTTCTTCAGACTATAATCAGTGTATGGGAACAAAGTCAACAGGGCGGAATGGTGATGCAGCTGTACAATTGCTGCCTTACAGAGATCTGGCATTCGATCCTGATGATGGGTGCTGTCTGTATGCAGTTTGTACAATCTCCTCGTAACCTGCATGGGTTTCCTCCTACACTCTAGACACTTACAGTCTTGTACATTAATCGGCTTGGTATAATTGTAAATTATCATTAGTGTGCGTAGGATAGTGTTAGTTGCGGGGATCGCTGGTTGGCATGGACTCAGTGGGCCGAAGGGCCTGTTTTCGCACTGTATCTCTAAGCTGTCATCCAGATCTATTGTAGTGTTTCAAAAACGTCCTAGCGGTTGTGTTGTAAGTTGGTCTTGCAACAGGAAATATACAGGTAATCGGTGCCGTTTCTGACAGGCTGCTTGTGCAGCTGAAAGCGCTGGAAATTTTGCGATCTCCCGCAGCTGCGGGAGCACCGGACTTTAAATTTTCCCACGCTGGCTGTGAAACTCCCGACCCGACTGAAGAACCCAGGTATGGCACCTGGAAACCCCGGGATGACCTCCAGAGCCGACTGGCTGGATATCGTAGAAGAAATGAAGCTGGAGCTGCTGATTCTGAGGGAACCCCCGTTCATTACGGAGCTGGAGCTGCCGTCTGTGAGGGAATTCCCGTTCCAGCACTGGTTCACAGAAACAGCAGGTACAGGAAACACAGTACCTGGAAACAAAGTGGAAGCCTCCATTGTGTCCGGAAACGTGGCCGACGGGCAGGACTTCAGGTCAGAATGAAGCACAGGGGACTTCGGCCCCCTCTCCCTACTATCCTACTTGCCAATGTACAGTCCCTTGAAAATAAAGTGGAGGACTTAAGGGCAAGGCTGCTTTATCAAAGGGAGTTGAGGGAATGCTCTGTGTTCTGTTTCACAGAGACATGGCTCACCCCCAGCTCCCCAGACTCAGCAGTCCAGCCTGAAGGGTTCTCCATCCACCGTATGGACCGTACACTGGCATCGGGGAAAGGGAGAGGAGGGGGTGTCTGCCTCATGGTCAACTCTGCGTGGTGCTCAGACGTGGTAGTCCTGTCCAACTCCTGCTCTCCACACTTCGAACATCTGGCGGTGAAGTGCCATCCCTTCTACCTACCATGGGAATTCACCTCCATCATCCTGACCGCGGTCTACATCCCACCCCAGGCAGACGTCCGTATGGCACTGGAGGAGCTGCACGCCGTGGTCAACAAACACCAGACGTCTTACCCCAAGGCATTTACCACCATTGCTGTGGACTTCAATAAGGCAAACCTAAAGAAATCACTCCCCAACTTCCACCAACATGTCTCCTGCTGCACTAGAGGACCAAACACCCTCGACCACTGCTACAGCACCATCAAGGATGCCTACCGCTCTATCCCTCGCCCTCACTTCGGTAAATCCGACCATACCGCGGTGCTGCTTTTTCCTGCCTACAGGCAGCAATTAAAGAGTGCACCCCCAGAGGTGAGGACATTACAGAGCTGGTCGGCGGGGGCAGAAGAACAACTACAAGACTGTTTGGAGTCTGTAGACTGGGCTATGTTCAAGGACTCAGCAACGGACCTGAATGAATACGCCACAGTCGTTACAGACTTCATAAAGAAATGTGTGGAGGACTGCATCCCTACAAAAACCTTCCGAGTGTTTCCCAATCAGAAACCTTGGATGAACTGTGAGATCCGCACTCTTCTGAAGACCAGACAGCGGGCATTCATGTCTGATGACACATTGGTCTACAAGAAGTCCAGATACGACCTTGGTAAGGCCATCAAAAAGGCCAAAGGGAGTTCTGCTCCAAGCTGGAGGATGAGACAGATGTTTGGCAGCCGTGGCGGGGACTGAATGCAATCACCTCTTACAAGGCAAAACCAGGAGGAAGCTCGGATGTCGGCGATACATCACTCCCTGATGAGCTCAATGCATTTTACGCACGCTTTGATAGGGAGAACACCGATATGCCTTCCCAAGCCCCTATTCGCTGTGATGGTATTTCAGTCTCAGTCACAGACGCTGACGTCAGGAAATCCTTCAGAGGGGTGCACCCTCGAAAAGCGTCTGGACCTGATGGCATACCTGGCCGTGTCCTAAAAACCTGTGCGGACCAACTGGCTGGAGTTTTTACGGACATTTTCAACCTGTCACTTCTGAGGTCTGAGGTTCCCACCTGCTTCAAAAGGGCATCAATAATACCGGTGCCCAAGAAGCGCAAGGTGACGTGCCTCAATGACTATCGACCTGTGGCACTAACGCCTGTGGTGATGAAGTGCTTCGAGAGGTTGATCATGGTGCAAATCAACTCCTGCCTCGACAAAAACCTGGACCCACTGCAGTTCGCTTACCGCCACAACAGATCAACGGTGGACGCGATCTCGCTGGCCCTCCACTCCGCTCTGGACCACTCGGACAACAAAAACTCATATGTCAGGCTGCTATTTATTGACTACAGCTCGGCATTTAACGCAATCATCCCCTCCAAGCTGATTACCAAACTCGCAGAACTGGGTCTTTGCGCATCCCTCTGCAATTGGATCCTCGACTTCTTCATCCACAGACCACAGTCTGTTCGTATTGGTGGAAATGTGTCAGACTCGATAACAATCAGCACGGGAGCACCTCAGGGCTGCGTGCTCAGCCCCCTGCTGTACTCACTCTATACTCATGACTGCGTAGCCGGTCATAGCGCGAACACCATCATCAAGTTCGCTGACGACACCACTGTTGTGGGACGTATCACTGATGGGGATGAGTCCGAGTATAGAAGAGAGATCGAGCGATTGTCCATATGGTGCCAGCACAACAACCTGGCCCTCAACACCAGCAAAACCAAGGAACTGATTGTGGACTTTGGGGACCCTCAGTCCTGTTTATATCAATGGGTCGATGGTTGAAAGGGTCAAGAGCTTCAAATTCCTGGGCGTGCACATCTGTGAAGATCTTTCCTGGTCCGAGAACACAGATGCAATTATTAAGAAAGCTCATCAGCGCCTCTACTTCCTGAGAAGATTACGGAGAGTTGGTCTGTCAAGGAGGACTCTCTCTAACTTCTACAGGTGTACAGTAGAGAGCTTGCTGACTGGTTGCATCATGGCTTGGTTCGGCAACTTGAGCGCCCTGGAGAGGAAAAGACTCCAAAAAATAGTAAACACTGCCCAGTCCATCATCGGCTCTGACCTTCCTTCCATCGAGGGGATTTATCACAGTCGCTGCCTCAAAAAGGCTGGCAGCATCATCAAAGACCCAAACCACCCTAGCCATACACTCATCTCCCTGCTACCTTCGGGTAGCAGGTACAGGAGCCTGAAGACTGCAACAACCCGTCTTAGGAATAGCCACTTCCCCACAGCCATCAGGCTATTAAACCTGGCTCGGAACTCTGAACATTAATATCCCTCCATCTGCTATTTGCACTTTATTAATTTATTACGTCATGGGTGTATTTATGTATAGAATTGTAGTCAATGCCTTCTATGTTCTGTTGTGCTATGCAAAGAAAGATTTTCATTGTCCTGTCAGGGACACATGACATGACAATAAACTCTTTTGACTTTTGACTTTGACTTACTTGTCATTAGGATAAATACCAAAATGAGTTAACGTCAAAATATTGAGCATTTAGGAGGGAAGAGTTCCTGTTGTTATTTTGATGCATGAAGAACATTGTGAGAATGTAGACACAAAATGCTGGAGTAACTCAGCAGGTCAGGCAGCATCTCTGGAGACAAGGAATAGGTGACATTTTGGGTCGAGATCCTTCTCTCAACCCTCTTTTCAGTTGCACGCAGCAGCAGCCACCCTCGTTTTGCTTTGTTCCCAATGTTTGCAAACTCATAATTATTTGGTCAATCAATGATTTTAACTTGTCATAGTTTCACACAGCATGGAAACATACCCTTTGACTCAACTAATCCATGCTGACCAAGATGCCCAATCTAAGCTAGTCCCATTTTCCTGTGTTTCGCTCATATTCTTCTAAACATTTCCCATCCAAGTACCTGTTGTAGCTGTACCTGCCCTAATTTCTTCCTGTGGCAGCTCATTCCATAAATCTACCACCACAGTGTGGCAAAGTTGTCCCACAGGTTCCTATTAAATCTTTCCCCTCTCACCTTAACTCTATGCCCTCTTGTTCTTATTTTCTCAACCCTCGAAAAAGTCTTAATGTATTCACACTATCTATTACCCTCATGATTTTACCCATCTCCACAAATTTAAGCTCAATCTCCTGCTCTCCAAGAAATAGGGTCTTGACTTCCCTGATCTCCACCTATGGCTCAGGTCCTTGAGACCTGGCAACATCCTTACAAATATTCTATGCACCATTTACAGCTTAATGATTATTTCCTATAGTAGGATGGTCAAAACTGAACAAATACTCCAAGTCCAGCTTAACCAAAACGTTGAACAATTGTAACATAACATCCCTACTTGTATTCTCAATACCCTGATTGATGAAGGCCAATGTGCTGAAAGCCTTCTTGACCACCCTGTCGACCTGCAATGCGACTTTCAAGGAAGTATGTATCTGCACTTCTAGATCCCTCTGCTCTACAGCATTCAGCAGGTCCCTGCCATTCACTGTGAAGAACCTGCCCTGGTGTGACTTCCCAAATAGTACACCTCATACATAATTGAAATATACCTCAATTTGCTATCCCTCAGTGCACTTACCGGATGATCAAGATCCTGCTGTAATTCTTGATAACCATCTATGCCATCTATTTTAGTGTTATCTGCAAACTTACTAATCATTGCCTTGTACATTCTCATTCAAGTTATTGATAGAGATGATATACAGCAATGAGCTCAGCTCTGATCCTTGGTCACAGGCCCCAAGCCTGAAAGACAACCTTCCACCACCACCTGCTGATTGCAAATTCTGTATCCAGGCCGATAGATCTCCTTGGATCTAATCTTTCAGAGCAGTCTACAAGGTTGATCCTTGTAGACTGTGTTTAGGGCCATGCCCTCTTCAGCCTTCATGATGACTTCATCAGAAAACTCAATCAAATTTGTGAGAAGTGATCTCCCATGCTCAAAACCATGCTGACTATCCCAAACCACGCCTTTCATTTCCAAATGCATGTAGATATTATTTCTCAGAATCATTTCCAGTAACTTTCCTACAACAGATGGTAGGCTCACTGGACCTTTGTTCCAAGGTTTTTCCTTGCAACCTCTCTACAATAGAGGAACAACATCAGAGCCCCCCTCCCCCAGCACCTCACCATGTCTAAGGATGATTCATATTCATAGGAATATGCCTTTCATTGTTGCCTCCCTGATTCAGGTCACACATGCAGTACAGGGCGATACGGTTTGAAAGCCACACAAGAAATTGACTAAGCTTTCAGGGAAACATAAATCTAATATGACCTCCCATGAAAAGAGGCTGCTACTGATAGATTGGTTTTGTTGAACAGTTTTGGTCAAAAACCTGTGGAGATACTTGTAAAATTCTGTGTTGGCTGATGTGAATCTATTCCTTTTCCATAACGTACAGGTGTTTATTCCAGGCAATGCCTAGTTTGTTTATGACTGCTGCCTTTGAATGTATGCAAAATCTTAATCTACGTGACAGGGGAGTTGCAAATAAATGGGATGGACGCTTCCATTCATCTGCATTTCCATTCCATAGCAAGTGCAAAGTAGCTCTAACATATTAGAAGGCTATAAAGTATAACCACATATCTGATTCTGATGCATTGAATGTACAGTATAATATTTTCTTCCATGTCAATCGCTAAGAATGTGTGGGATTGTGAATTTCCTTCAGACTTCTCCCATTCTGCTGTTGCCACTGATTTGATACAAATGATGTGGTATTTTCCAACTTCAGCAGCATATAGAAAATTGCTGCGGATATCAGATTCATGATGAGCTTCCATCACTATGTACAGTGCATTCAGAAAGTATTCAGACCCCTTCACTTTTTCCACATTTTGTTACATTACAGCCTTATTCTAAAATGGAATAAATACATTTTTTAAATCATTTTAAATGGTGGCATTCACTATGTGAAGATGTGCCACATAGGAATTTCATTTCGGAGTCACGTGAGTGACTTCGTGAAGAACCCGCCAGCACGCATGCGCGACATATCGTCGCTCGCATTTGCAGTCAACGGCTTGAGGTGGAGCGCGGCTCACCACCAGCCCTTCATAAGGGCCACTCAGGTAAGTACAGACAACCTTGAGCTGGTTGTCCCTGCTGTTTGAATTGTGTTTTTCTCCAACAGGGACATGGATAAGAGGAGTTCAGGCCGCAGGACTTCCGTAAGGAATCGTCGGCCATTATTCCCGGAGCTCTCTACAACGGCAGCACCCGCTAGACGGGCCGGGAAAAAGGCGCGAAAGTCGGGGTGCCCTGTGATTACAGGACCCGACCCACCGACACAGCTGTGTACAAGCGGGGTTCCCGCAGAGCAGGAAGTCAGTACAGCGCCGGAGCAGGTAGACCCTGACTCCATTTCACTATCACCAACGGGGAGAGAATCGTTGGCTGATATGAGCAAACGGGTTTCACATGCTGCTGCACGGCCCTTCTCCCCGAGCCCTCATGGAAGAGCCAGGGATAGAGCTCAACAACTAAGCCCTTTTAGGGCAGAATTCTCACCAGAGACCGCTAGATTGCGGACTGGTGGTTTACCGAGACCCGAGTCCACTGGCAGACCAAGGAGGGCCAGTGCAGACTCACCACCCAGTTGGACCAGCAGGAGTCACACAGGTGGAGTCTCACCACGGTCACCGCATCCCCCAATAGTGGCAGGACGGGACCGTACACCGCTCCGTACTTCGGAGAAGGACAGGCGGCAAGCCCGCGCGGATGTCGGGTCACCACGCTGCGGCGTCAGGTGCCAACTTCACTCCGCATATGCCCTTCGAGGCAGTCGGACCTAGCTCATCTAAAAGGAGGCGAATGAGCAGATCCGCGCGGGAGTCGTACAGCTTTGCTGAGGCGGCTGGCAGCGACTTTTCGTCACGGCACCGAGATTACCTCGACGAGGTATGGGCCGATGATAGGAGCCTCAGGAGTTCCTTTGGGCATGAGGGCTCTGACCTCCCATTCACGCACGATGAAGGGCGCATTGAACGGATGGAGAGGATGATAGAACGGATCCTGCAACAAAATCAACGGCGGGAAATGTCCAGTTCCAGGGGACTTTTGGATATATCCCCATCATCAATGGGTAGCATGAGGCAGCCAGGAGAAGAGGATATCTTGGTACACGAACCAGTGGCATCTGAGGTTCCTCATGAAGAACTTCTGGACGTGGCAGCCAAGTTTGCGTTACCCGAATCATCGGGGCAACCCCTCAAAACTAAACTGGCCGCTACCATTGATTTCCTCACCAACAACCAGCTACAGGAACAGGTCTTTGCGGAAGCCATGAATAGGTACAAGGCACCGAGTAATTGTAACTCACTCAATGTACCTATTGTAAACATGCCTATTTGGGGCAATAAAAGCCCGGGCATAAGAGCACAGGAAGTAAAATTACAGAGAATCCTAAAACTGCTCACATCTGGGATTACCGCTTTTGCGAGGTCGGTGGACGGGATGGACTTGAACACCGAACAGGAGGATGCTCTTGCATTATTATGTAACACGCAATACGAGATCAATGCGTTTTGAAAAAGTACCATCAAGCCCACGCTAAATCCCAAATTTGCGGGGCTATGCAGAGCATCTCCAACACCACCACCTAGACAACTATTCGGAGAAGACCTTCCAAAGCAGGTCAAGGATTTAGACGACCATGCCAAGACAGTGGGTCTTATGAGGTCGCACACCTTGACCAGACAAATGGCCAGGAAAACGCCATATTCCAGGCCACGGGGTCAAACCGAAAGGCCAGCAAGGACCTATATACCGGCGCCTCCACAATACCAACATTTTCAACAGCCAAGGCCTTTTTTAGGGCAAGGCCCGCAGCGGCCAGCATGGAAGATGCGGCAACCGCATCACCAGTACAACCCAGCACCTCCAGGTCCCACCAAACATGTCAGGGACCGCCGATAACCATGTAGGTAAGGCGGTCTGGATTTCATGCACTCGCATGTCTAACCTCACATGTTGGAGGGAGATTACGGTTCTTTAAGGAGGCATGGGATACCATCACCTCAGATGAGTTTATTTTACAAAGTATTCAAGGCCATGAGATTGAGTTTATAAATGGTCAACTTCCTCCACCTCAGCATATGCCGAATCGCAAATTTGCACTTTCCAGTAAGGAAGTAGCAGTAGGCTATGCTGAAATCTTGAGATCACAAGAAAAAGGCGTGATAGAAAGAACTATACACAAACCAATTGAATTTGTATCCAACATATTCACAAAAACCAAGAAAGATGGTGGATGTCGGGTTATCATAGATCTAACCCATTTGAATACTTTTGTAAAATATACCCATTTTAAAATGGACACGTTCGAGACAGCCAAATCTTTGGTTTCTAAGGGCTGCTTCATGGCATGCATTGATTTAAAAGATGCATACTATTCAGTATCCATTCAGAAACATCACAGGAAGTTCTTAAAATTTACCTGGATGGATCAGCTTTGGCAATACAAAGCTTTGCCCAATGGGCTTACCACAGCCCCCAGATTGTTTACTAAATTACTTAAGCCAGTGCTAGCAACACTGAGGAGGCAAAACCATGCGGTTATGGCTTACCTGGATGATATCCTAATCATTGGGAATACATTGGAATCAGCAAAATTGGCAGTTTCAGCCACTGTGGAATTATTTCAAAAAATGGGATTTATTATCCATCCAGATAAATCGAAGTTCTGTCCTTCAAAGATCATGGACTATCTGGGATTTACGGTTGATTCCAATCGAATGATTACCACCATACCAACTAACAAAGTAGGGGATATCATTGAAGCATGCAATAGTCTGGTTTGCGCCAGTATACCATCAATCAGACAAGCTGCTAAGGTAATTGGGAAAATGGTAGCAGCTTTTCCAGCTGCCCAATTCGGACCCTTACATTATCAAAATTTGCAAAGATCCAATATTTCAGTGTTAAAATTGAACGCTGGACATTTTGATAGACCCATGCAGCTGCCATTCAAGGCAAAAATTGAGTTACAATGGTGGATTGACAATATCCGTAACTCATTCAAACCCATCATTGTGCCTCGTTCGTTGGTGTACTTACAAACAGACGCAAGCTCCCATGGCTGGGGAGCTACGGACAACAACACAAGTTGCGGGGGCAGAGGGGACACCCTTGAATCTACCCTGTTGTTATCACAAGGGATAAATTATTTGGAGATGCTAGGAGCATTCCACTAGGAGCAATGCTAGGAGCATTAGAGCTTATTGTTCAAACTTTACTGACACTCATGTCCATCTCCAAATAGACACACCACTGCGGTGGCATATCTAAATCATATGGGCGGTACCAGGTCAATTTCATGTGATGAATTGGCAAATACAATTTGGCTCTGGTGCATACAACGGAATATTTGGATTTCAGCTACCTATCTACCAGGTAAGCTCAATACAGTGGCGGACACCAGGTCACGGAAATTTAATGACAACATTGAGTGGACGTTAAATCCCCAAATATTCGCCAAAATTACAGCCAAATTTGGTAAACCGGATATTGACCTTTTTGCGTCACGGTTAAACCATCAGGTACCAACATATGTATCATGGGAACCAGATCCTGGGGCAATGGCGATGGACGCTTTCTCGCTAGACTGGGGGAAATGGTTTTTCTATGTATTTCCTCCATTTTGCCTCATCAGTCGGGTATTGCGGAAAATCCAGTCAGATGCTGCTAAAGGCATTCTTATCATACCCGACTGGCCTACACAGCCATGGTATCTGGTGGTCCTTGGAATGATAAGTGAACCATGGGCCCTCTTAGAGAATTGCCCACAATTGGTGACGAACCCTGTTACATCATCCCTGCCACAGTCATTTGAAATTATTGGCTTGCAGGTTCTGAACAGACCATTACTGCAGTATGGTCTCTCGTCAAGGACAATGGATACAATTGGAGCATCATGTAGGAGTCTACAAGACGGCAATATTTAATGCAAATCAGGAAATGGGAAACCTACTGCGGCCGCTTGAAAATTGCATACGACTCCGTTTCAATTACAGATGTGCTGGAATATCTTGCGGGGTTGCATCATGACGAACACCTCAGCTACAGTGCCATCAATAGCGCCAGAAGTGCGCTATCATTCTACCTCAATATTGAAGTAGGATCCAATAAACTGGTGTCCAAACTGATGCGGGGAATATTTAATTCCAACCCGCCAAGACCTCGTTACAACATTACCTGGGACATTGGAAGAGTATTAACCCTACTCAGGACGTGGTCGCCCATGGCTGGGCTTGAATTGGACAAACACACCCTGAAGCTGGTGATGTTATTGGCACTTACCTCAGCACAAAGGGTACAGACTCTTCATAAGGTCAGGATTGACAGAATGGTCTCTACCCCAGAGAAAGTAATTTTCTTTATTGATGAATTACTAAAGCAGCATAGACCTGGGTACACAGAGCTGCTGCTGGTGTTTCCAGCATACCCCGCTGATGCTAGGCTATGTTGAGCCACCCATATCCACCACTATATAAGAGTGACACGGAATTTAAGGGGAATGGAGAAATATCTGCTAATCAGCCACAAAAAACCACACCTTAGAGTGTCGGTACAGACAATCTCCAGATGGCTCAGGATCGTCTTGAACGAAGCAGGTATTGACACTAAAGTCTTTAAATCCCATTCCACCAGGGCTGCATCAACGTCGGCGGCTAAGGTCATGGAGGTGCCCATGGACCATATTCTTGCCACAACGGGATGGGCTACTGAAGCCACCTTTCAACAGTTTTACAACAAACCTGTTGCCGCTCCTGTAATGTTCGCAAAGGCCGTGCTGAATGCGGGTCAAGAACATACAGCTACTCCCCAGTGAGGGGTTTTCTTTTTGTTGTAATTAATAAATATTATTAGTTTTCAGTACAAGCAGTCTGAAAATTTGATTACTCTTATCCATCCTTACAGTGGCGTGTGTGAGAGCATGGACGTTGTCCAGGGCATGAAATCGCAGAGCTTTGAAGTCTTCACGAAGTCACTCACGTGAATTTGAAATGAAATAGTAACATTAAACGAGAACTTACCAGTTTGAAGTTTGATCTTTATTTTATGAGGAGTTGCGATGAGGGATTTCGTGCCCTCCGCTCCCAACCCTCGATCATAAAGTCAACTGGTAATTAGAGTCTCTTCAATCTTACTATAACAAGTCATTTCTTTGTTTGTTGGTTCTGTGATTCCACACCGCTGCTTTGAAGAATGTCGCGCATGCGTGCTGGCGGGTTCTTCACGAAATCCCTCATCGCAACTCCACATAAAATAAAGATCAAACTTCAAACTGGTAAGTTCTCGTTTAATCTTACTATTAACCATATAACCATATAACCATATAACAATTACAGCACGGAAACAGGCCTTCTTGGCCCTTCCAGTCCGTGCCGACCATTCATTTTCCCCTAGTCCCATCTACCTGCACTCAGACCATACCCCTCCAATCCCTTACCATCCATATATCTATCCACTTTACTTTTAAATGTTAAAATCGATCCTGCCTCCACCACATCTGCAGGAAGATTATTCCACACAGCCACCACTCTCTGAGTAAAGAAGTTTCCCCTCATGTTACCCCTAAACTTCTGTCCCTTAATTCTCATGTCATGCCCTCTTGTTTGAATCTTCCCTACCCTCAATGGGAAAAGCTTATCCACGTCAACTCTGTCTATCCCTTTCATCATTTTAAAGACCTCAATCAAGTCTCCCCTTAACCTTCTGCGCTCCAAAGAATAAAGACCTAACTTGTTCAACCTTTCTCTGTAACTTAGTTGCTGGAACCCAGCAACTAAGTTAATTAATGTACACACAATACCCCATAATAAAAAAAAGCAAAACAGGTGTTTAGAAATGCTTGCAAAGTAATTAAAAAGAAATAACTGAAATATCACATTTACATATATATTCAGACCCTTTGCTCAATACTTTGTTGAGGCACCTTTGGCAGCGATTACAGCCTCAAGTCTTCTTGGGTATGATGCTACAAGCTTGGCACACCTGTATTTGGGTAATTTCTCCCATTCTTCTCTGCAGATCCTCTCGAGCTCTGTCTGGTTGGATGCAGAGCGTCGATGCACAGCTATTTTCTGGTCCCTCCATAGATGTTCGATTGGGTTCAAGTCCGGGCTCTGGCTGGGCCACTCAAGGACTTCACAGACTTGTCATGAAGACACTCCTGCATTGTCTTGGCTGTGTGCTTAGGGTCGTTGTCCTGTTGGAAGGTGAACCTCCATCCCAGTCCAGAACACTCTGGAGCAGGATTTCATCAAGGATCGCTCTGTACTTTGTTCCGTTCATCTTTCCCTCAATCCTGACTAGTCTCCCAGTTTCTGCCACTGAAAAACATCCCCACAGCATGATGCTGCCTTCGCCATGCTTCACCGTAAGTATGGTATTGGCCAGGTGATGAGCAATGCATTCAGGCCAAAGAGTTCAATCTTGGTTTCATCAGACCAGAGAATTTTGTTTCTCGTGCCTTTTGGGAAACTCCAAGCGGGCTGTCATGTACCTTTTACTGAGGAGTAGCTTCCGTCTGGCCACTCTACCATAAAGGCCTGATTGGTGGAGTGCTGCAGATATAGTAGTATTTTGTGTCTATCTATGGTTTAAACCAGCATCTGTAATTCCTTCTTGCACACTTGGTATAAACCCTGCCTGTTTTGAGTAAAATACTCGTTTTTGAGACAAACTTGACAACTGACTTAGTCAGGTTTTGAAGCATTCAATATTTTAAGGAATATTCAGTGCATAGTTTCAAATAAACTATTCTTTAAATGCTCCTCAAAACCTGACCGTCTCAGTTATCAAGCATGTCTGGAATCCAACTGCAGGTCCTTCTGCTCACAGCAGGCAGAGTTTGTAACAAACCATTGGACAAAAGTGCTCCAGTGATAACTTTGATGATCACTTTCATGGACTGTGCATTCAGATACTGAACAACCACACCACAAAAGAACTACTACTACAGCTTCTGCAGAAAAATCTATTTTCTATATACAAGGTGATGTGCAGTGGGTCTGACGTTTATCGGGCCAAGTGAAACAAAATAAAAAATCTTCTCTAAAAACCTTTTGGCACTTTGTGTCTCTCTACAGATTGTTGCTTCCCCCCTTCATTTTACTCAAGTGAAAGCCCAGCAGCACTGCAATCGGAGAACTTTCTCTCAACGTGCTGGCAGCTGACTTACTCTGTTCAGATGAGACCACAACATGAAAATGAATAGCACATCTCACTGGTGACATCAGTCGAACATAGGGTGCATGCCTGTTGCTACCAACAGCGCACATGCAACTATGCATTTTGATACAGTAGTGACATGCCTCATTTCCACCAAGGAGTCATTATGTTATATAATAAGTAATTTTTGAGGTACACATGTTAAACATGCTAAACATGCTAAAGCAAATTAAACTCAGATGGGTTTCCCTGCACCACATTTATCTAATAGCAACCAAGAAGTGATGCATCTTGAATCATTAGTAGCTTATTTCTGAAAATTGCATTTTGAGGGGTGGTGGTGGAGGAGGGATGCATTCTGCTGATTTTGTGTGAAGGAAAAAGCTCCCATTGTATCAAACTAACTGAAAACAACAGAATGCATTAAAATCCATATCAATGAATAACAATATGTGCAGCTGGACTTCTCTTTTATGTGTATTCCATTGTACACACAATGCAAAAATTGCAATCGGTAAACTGTAATGTTTAAAGAAAACTAGTTTATGTATGTGATATTTATCACCTGTGATAGTGGAGAAATCAGTGTGGAAATAAGGCAGTAAATCATGCTGAGGGATGCATTCAGTGTCATAAAAGATCAATGGTGTTATTTTTCTTGACAGCATCAAAGAGAGTTTGGAGCTACAAAGTACGGCAAGTTGGTTATCACCTCAATTACTGTAAGCGTAGGAAGGAACTGCAGATGCTAGTTTATACCGAAAATATGCACCACATGCTGGAGTAACTCAGCGGGACAGGCAGTATCTCTGGAGAGAAGGAATGGGTGAACTTTCGAGTATAGACCCTTCTTCTGACTGAGTCAGGGAGAGGGAGTCTAGAGATATGGAGGGGTAAGGTGTGAAATTGACAGTTCAAAGCAAATGATGATAAGGAAATGTAGAATGGTTCATTGTTAGCTGAGGAGAAGGTGACAAGGAGGCATACAATCAGTAATAGTAATCAGAATGACAGTAAAACTAGTGGGAGAATTAGTGTGGCGGAGAGACAGAGAGAGAGGGAAAGCAAGGGTTAATAGAAGTAAGATAATTCAATATTCATAGTGCTGGGTTGTAAGCAGCCCAAGCAAAAAATGAGTTGCTGTTCCTCCAATTTGCTTTGGGCCTCACTTTGGCAGTGGAGGAGGCCCATGAGAGAAAGGTCAATATGGGAATGGGAGGTAGAGATCACGTAGGCCTTTGCGGACTGAGTAGATTTGTTTTAAACATCCCACTTTACAGATGTGTCCCTTTTCCTTCAAACAACCTGCTCCAATCAGGTTGAGCAAGTTCTTGTCTAATACCTTCAAAGTTGGCCTTGTCCCAATTTAGAATTTGAACTCATGGGCCTGCCCTGTCTCTAACTATGACTATCTTAAACATAATAGAAGTGATCGCTTATCTCAAAAGTCTCAACCCCGGACACTTCATATACTCGCCCCTTGCAATTTCCCAAGACATTTCCCTTGCCCCCTGCCTTTCTCCTGCCTATTATGTCAACTAAACTTTCTTTCATCACCATCCAACCTCTCACCTTACAATCTCTCACCTGCCTTGGTCCTGCATAGGATCCCACCCAGTTTATATGCCTCAAATATGGTTCTTAATTAGAAAGCAAAGCACCATGGTGGTGTGGCATGCCTGGGTATGTGAATGTGAGGGGTGTTGGGGTCCAAGTCAACAGGTACTGGAAAGTGGCAACACAAGTAGATAGAATGGTAAAGAAGGTGTATGATATTCTTGCCTTCATTAGTGCAGCCATTCAATATACTGTAAGAGTCAGGAAGTCATGTTGCAGTTTTATTGAACTTCGTTTAAGCTACCAAAGATGGACCTAAATTGCTGAAGTATCTCAGTGGGTTAGGCAACATTAGGAGTAGGTGATGTATCGGGTTGAGATCCTTCTTCAGGCCACAATTTGAATATTGTGTCAGTTCTGTTTGCCCCATTACAGGAAAGATGTGGAGGCTTTGGAGTGGGTGCAGAGGAGGTTTACCAGAATGATGGGTGGATTAGAAGACATTAGCTACAGGGAGAGGTTGAATAGACTTAGATTGTTTTCCCTGTGGCGTTGGAGGCTGACGGGGGACCTGATAGTTTATAAAATGTTGAGAGGCAGAGATGGGGTAGACCATCAGAACCTTTTTCTCAGGGTGGAAATGTCAAAGACTAAAAGGCACAGTCTTCAAGTGAGAGGGGCAAAGTTGTAGAGAAGATGTGATGGGTGAGTCTTTTACAGAGAGAGTAGTGAAAGCCTGGAATGGGCTCCCAGGTTTGGTGGTTGAGGCAGTACTATAGTAGTATTAAAGAGGCTTTTGGATAGGCACATGGATATGTGGGTAATGTCAAGTCAAGTCAAGTCAATTTTATTTCTAAAGCACACTTAAAAACAACTCTCGTTGACCAAAGTGAGGGTCTCGACCCGAAACGTCGCCTATCTCCTTCGCTCCTTAGATGCTGCTGCACCCGCTGAGTTTCTCCAGCTTTTTGTGTAACCCTCGATTCTCCAGCATCTGTAGTTCCTTCTTTAACATTTAATGCTTTACATTAGTGCAGGTACTAACGTGCTACAAAAAGTGCTACATAGCTTAACAATACATACATAAATACATACATAAAGGGCTCCATCAGAGGACCTCAAGAAAGGCTTGAGAGTAGAAATAAGTTTTAAGTCTAGACTTAAAAGAGTTCATGGAGGGGGCAGTTCTGATGGGAAGAGGGATGCTGCTCCATAGTCTAGGTGTGCAACCGCAAAAGCGCGGTCGCCCCTGAGCTTATGCCTAGACCGCGGGATGGTCAGTAACCCCAAGTCGGACGATCTGAGGGACCTGGAGGTGGTGTGGTGGGTAAGCAGACTTTTGATGTAGGTGGGGCAAGCCTGTTAAGGGCTTTGTAAACATAAAGAAGGATCTTTAAATTTATTCGGAACCGCACTGGGGGCCAGTGGAGTGAGGCCAGAATCAGGGTGATGTGGTCCCTTTTACGGGTGCCTGTCAGGAGTCTCGCTGTGGCATTTTGGACCAATTGCAGGCGGGACAGGGATGATTGGCTGATGCCAGTGTAAATGGAGTTGCAGTAATCAAGGTGGTAGGAGATAAATGAGTGGATGATCTTTTCAAGGTCATCAAATTGGAGGAATGATTTTATTTTAGCTATCTTCCGAAGCTGGGAGAAGCTAGCTTTTACCACGGCATCGACTTGTTTAACGAATTTCAACGCGGAGTTAAATATCATGCCAAGGTTTTTGATGTGAGGTTTGAGTAATGGGGTAATGCTTCCAAGACTGCCAGCTATAGTTTTGATGGAGTCCGAACGGGCGTAGTAGGATGACCTCAGACTTACCCTCGTTTAGTTGGAGGAAGTTCTGGGCCATCCAACACTTTATACCCTCGATGCAGTGGATAAGGTTGAGTAGATTTGATCGGTTGTTGGGTTTCAGGGGGAGATAGAGTAGGGTATCGTCGGCATAGCAGTGGAAGGAAATGCCGTGCCTTTGAATGACTTGGCCTAAGGGGAGCATATACAGGGAGATAAGAATGGGGCCAAGGATGGAACCTTGTGGAACCCCGCCGCAAAGGCTAGCTGGGGAGGAGAAAGAGTTGCCTATGTTAGTAGAGAAACTCCTATCTTTGAGGTAGGAGATGAACCAGCTCAGGGCAGTGCCATCAATACCAACCTCGTACCGGAGACGGTCAATTAGGATGGTGTGGTTGACAGTATCAAATGCTGCGAGGTCGAGAAGGAGCTGGATTGCACAATTGCTGGAGTCAATGGTGAGAAGTAGGTCGCTATGTACCTTCAACAAGGCAGACACTGTGCTGTGGTGGGCCCTGAAACCTGATTGGAAAGTTTCCAGGATGGTATTTTGGTGTAGGTAAGGCATAAGTTGATTTAAAATTACCTTTTCAAGGACTTTTGAAAGGAAAGGCAGTTTGGAAATAGGTCTGTAGTTGCTGGGCATGGTGGGGTCTAGGTTACGTTTTTTCAGGAGGGGCTGGACCACCACGTGTTTGAAGCAGATAGGAACAGTGCCAGTGGCCAGGGAACTGTTGATGATGGCGAGGATGCTGGGACCGGCTATTGCAATGACATCCTTCAGAAGGGCAGAGGGGACAACGTCAAGGGGGCAGGTAGCAGGTTTCATAGTGGTGACCAGCTTTACAAGAGAGGGAAGAGTAACTGGTTGGAAACAGTCTAGTTTTGAAGAACAGACCAATGAGACAGCAAGGTCACGGATGGGAGGTGAAGTATTCATTCTGATGTTCTTAACTTTGCTGGTGAAAAATGTAGTAAATTTTTCGCACTTAGCAGGGGACCCAGCTAAGCTGGTGCTGGGGGCAGGACATATGATAGAGGTAATGGTACTAAAAAAGGACCTTGGAGTTATGGGCGTTTTTGGAAATAAGGTCAGAAAAGTATTATGTTCTCGCAGATTTTACTGCTTCTTGGTATTTGTGAAGATTGTTTCTCAGAAGTTCAATGGAAATTTGAAGCTTATCAGAATGGAGGGATATGAATCATGTGCTGGCAGAAGAGATTAGTTTAACATGTCTTGTTCAGTTGGGAGATTGGGGGCTGAAGGGCCTGTTCCTGTGTTGTACTCTTTTCTGTTCAAAATGTCTCTGTTTGTGTATAAATCAGATGCAGCAATTACATTCATTTTATATAATATAATTTGAATAAAAGCCTAAAATGTAGAACACTGTGGTTCAAAAGATTTGATGATACACATGAGGAGAATCTATAAACCAAAAGGAATCAATTCTAAGTTTTGATTTCTAGTTGAGGGTGTTTGTAATTATTGGCTGTGTCACATCACTGTGTGGGTTCATCTCACCCATGTTTTGTGGCAAATTGCACAGCAGATGCCCAGTTTGAATATTTTGCCATACTTTAAAATCATTTTCTTTCTGCTGGAAGATTACCAGGTGTAGCAAATTCAACCATGGATATCTTGTTAATATTTAATATTTGTTCATGGTATGTAGACGTGATTCTGTTGATTTGTTTTCAGATGTCACTCTTTCAAATAGCTCGAATACTGAGCGCCCGGAAGGTTCAAGCAGAAGTTCACTGATTCCGTTGATTGTAAGATATTTGCGATGAAACAGCTGGTTTGTGAAATCAAACAGAAATAAATTAATTTCTCAGACAGCGGTAATTGTGCAAAGCTCCATCTACGGTTCATGAGGCAATGAAGCCTGTAATATACATAAGTAAGTGAAAGATGAGCTGATGCCAATAAAAAAACCCATCAAGGGGCTGGCCTTGACAGGGTGTCTCAGTGCTCTGTCAGCCACAGCCATCATAAACAGGCTCTGATGGCCCAATGACAATAATTAGTGCAGGGCTAATGGCACATGAAAGATCACATTTTTCTTTTCAGCTGGAGTGCATTGAACTTAGGCCAATTGATGTAAATTTGTTCCAACTTCCTACAGCTTGATCCAGATTTTCCTCTTGGTAAAAGATTATTGAAAATCTAGCAATTTATGGTCTGATGTATGCTTATCTCTACTACTATCAAAGCAAAATTGTATCGGCTCCTTCTTATGGATTTGACTTGCTTAAGAGGAAAAGAAGAGAGCAAGTATTGAATTAAAGTCGATGGTTAAAGATCAGATCAGTAGAGTCAGTTGTTTGGGCACTGTGATGCTGCTTGAGAAAGGCATTAGGCACAAGCATGTGCACCAGCTGTAAATCACTGTCGATGCTGTAAAACCGAGGAAACCAGGACAGGAGTAGGTTGTTCAGCATTCGTTTGCTCTGTCATTCCATAAGCAAAACAACATGCTGGAATAACTCAGCGGATCAGGCAGAATCTCTGAAGGACATGGACAGACAACTTTTTGTTTTTTTTCTTCAGACTGATTGTAGTAGTTTAGTTTAGAGATACAGTGTGGAAACGGTCCTTCGGCCCACTGTGTCCATGCTGACCAACAATCACCAATACATTTGTTCTAACCTAAACTCTAGGGACAATTTACGGATGCCAATTAACCTACAAAACTGCATGTCTGTGGATACCGGAGCACCTGGAGAAAACCCATGTGGTCACATGGAGAATGTACAAACTCCGTACTGACACTCATAGTAAAGGGCCTGTCCCACTAGCGCGCGATTAGACGCGACAAGCGCGACCTACCGTGGTCGCTTTAGTCGCCCGGCCTCGCGTGACCCTGTCCCACTGCGATCGCCGGAGTCTCGTCGAGTTGTGTGTAGCTGGTGTCGACATCGCGCGTAGTGTCCAAAAACCGACACTGCTTAAAAAATTACGCGCGGCAAAATCCTGTCGCGCAGAACGTGATTAACGTGATGACGTTTTGACGTTGTGCGTCTTCAGCGTGGCGTTGCGTGGCTCATGCGCATCGTCACGTGATGAAAAATAACGTCCTTCCTTCGGACGTCGCGCGTGTAATCGCGCGCTAGTGGGACAGGCCCTTCACTCGCACCGGGATCGCCTGACCCCCACGCGACCCCCGCGTCCGAATTTGTCGCGCTTGTCGCGTCTAATCGCGCGCTAGTGGGACAGGCCCTTTAGGATTGAATCTGAGTCTCTTGCGCTGTAAGGCAGCAACTCTACTGCTGCGTCACTCCACTGTAGTGGGGATAAAAGTTGCCAACCCAAAATGGTGTCTATCCATGTCCTCCCAAAATTGCTGAAGGACCCACTGAGTTACTCCGGCACTTTGTGTTCTAATGGGATCGCCTCATAGTTCCAAATTCTGAAGAATACAGTCCCAATCTATTCAGTCTTCCTCAATACAGCAAATGTACCATGTCTGGAACCTTTCTCTACAGTAAGTTAATACTTTCTTTGATAATGAATGAAAGCAGAACAACTTGGAAATATTGAACTGGTTCAGTGGAAAGAGAAAGAAAATTATAATTTTGGGCCCAAAATCTTTCATCAGAACTTACAAAAATCCATTTCAACACTGATAGAATTTGTTCTAAACCCATCCCAACTTGTCCACACCGGCCAATGTCCCAGCTACACTAGTCCCACCTGCCTGCGCTTGGTCCATATCCCTCCAAATCTGTCCTATCCATGTACTTGTCTAACTGTTTCTTAAACATTGGGATAGTTCCAGCCTCAACTACTTCATCTAGCAGCTTGTTCTATACACCCACAACCCTTTGAGTGAAAAAGTTACCCCTCAGATTAAATCTTTCCCGCTTCACCCTAAACCTATGCCCTCTGGTATTCGATTCACCTACTCTGGGCATGAGACTGTGCATCCACCCAATCTATTCCTCTCAAGATTTTATACACCTCTATAAGATCACCCCTCATCCTCCTGTGCTCCAAGGAAAAGAGTCCCAGTCTACTCAACATCTAGCTATAGTTCTGACCCTCGAGTCCTGGCAACATTCTCGTAAATCTTCTCTGTACCCTTTCCATCTTGACAACATCTTTCCCATAGCATGATGATCGGAACTGAATGCAATACTCTAAATGCAGTCTAACCAACATCTTATACAACTGCAACAGGACCTCCCAACTCAGTACTCTGGCTGACAAACGCCAATGTGCCAATAGCCTTTTTGACCACTTTATCTACCTGCAACTCGACCTGCAAGGAACCATACACCTGCACTCCTCGATCCCTCTGCTCTACAATACTCCCCAGAGGCCTACCATTCACTATGTAAGTCCTGCCCATGTTGGACTTCCCAAAATCCAACACCTCACATTTCTCTGTATTAAATTCCATCAACTTTTCCTCAGCCCATCTGGCCAATAGATCAAGATCCTGCTGCAATTTTTCACAACCATTTTCACTAACTACAAAACCACCCACTTTTGTTCCCACATGTTCCTGTTAAAGTGAAGGGCAAGGCAGGTGGGAGTAAGGAAGCCAGGATGGTGAGAGAAATTGAACCTCTAGTCAGGAAAAGGATGGAAGCATGGACCTGGTATAGACAGCTGTGATCAAGTGTATCCCTGGTGGAATTTAAGGAGCATACTTAAGAAAGAAATCAGGATGGCAATAAGGGGTGAAGAGATGGCTCTGGCAGATTAGATTGAGACAAATCCAAAGATATGTACATAAAGAAAAGAGAGTAGCTAGAGGGAGAATATGATCCTCAGAAACCAAAGCAGTGAGAGCTGCTGGAAATGAACAAAGTCTTCAATGACTATTTCTCCTCTGATTTTACTATAGAGAAAGACATTAACACTAGAGCACTAGTCACAGTTAATTGAGATGTTTAGGGCCATCCATATTAAGGTCGAGGAGGTGCTGGATGTATTGAGAAGTATGAAATCTCCCGCGCCTGATCAGATATATCCGAAGACACTGTGGAAATCTAGAGAAGAATTTTCAGGAGCCCTGTTTCTGATATATGAACCATTGTTGGACACAGGAGAGGTGCCAGATGACTGAATGGTGGCTAATATTGAGCCTCTATTTAAGAAGGGCTGCAAGGAAAATCCTGGGACTTATAGACCAATGAGCCGAAAATATATATTCAGTAGGATATTGGAGGGAATACTAAGGGATAAGACATATAGACATTTGTGTAGACAGGCTGATTTAGGGATAGTGAACCTATTTTTTTTACATGAGAGAATGTGTCAAAAATGTTATTGGATATTTTGAAGAAGTAACCAAAAAGTAATGAAAAAAGTTGAAGAAAGAAGGCCTTTAGAGGTTGCCAGCAAGGCCTTTGTTAAGATTTTGCATGGCAGGCTCCTCTGAAAGTTTCAACTGGAGACCTGTGACCAGTGATGTGCCTCAGGGATCGGGCTGGGCCCATTTCTGTTTGTGGTTTATATCGATGATTTAGATGAGAATGTACTAGGCGTAATCAGTAAGTTTGCAGATGACATTACAGCAGCTGGTATCCTAGACAGTGAGAAGGGTTATGAAAAAACACATTAAGATCTTGATCAACTGGGCATGAGAGCCCACTGGGCAAAGACCTGTTAGTTTTAAGGTGCAAAGTGGATTGGGGAGGGAGGAATAGAACAAAGGGAATATCTCTGACAGACTGGCCAAATGAGCTAATGTGACAGTTAAAAAATAATTATGGCTTCGTGCTATGTGCTATGTATTACTGATAGCTGGGCTGCAGATCATATCCAGCATGGTTGGGGTTGAGGTTGAGGAGAGAAATGTGAGCCAAAATTACAGATAGAAGTTTGACAGAAATAACCAGTTCTGTTGCAGATAGAGAGTAGGAGCAGGTTACTTGTTGAGAAGAGGTAACGGCCAAATCTGATCCTTATCTAAACAGATGAACTGAGTTACAAAACAATAGAGATAAGCTTATCTAACAATCTTCTATACATAACTAAAACTCTGATCACGTGCTCTGTAAATCATTAAAAATGCACATGTGCAGATTGCTGTCAGTCACCGCCACGCAGATTGGTCTCCTCTCCTGTCAGTCAGGACCCCTTCCTGGCACCATCGCCACACTGATTAGCAGAGTCCGCTGTCAATCGGCTGGAGGTCGCCATGGTGAATGAGTGGCGGCGCCGCCCCGAGGAGCTGCGGCCGAGCTGTACCTGTTGGGGAGGGTGGTGCCGCGGGCCGAGCCCGGGGATTGGGTCTGGACTGGAAACAAGGACGAACCTGGGTCAGGGACAAGCTCAGAGATGAAGTCGGGGCCTGGACTGGATCCCAGGTGGTGGCCGAGCTGAGGGCTGGAGCCGTGCCCAAGCCTGGGGCCTGGTCAAGGTGTACCAGCGCCTAGGGGGCCAACTGGCCACCGCCATCCTACAGCATAGCCTCCACTTCCTGCTCTGCGGGCCGCTCTGGCTCAGCCGCCTACCACCCTCACCGCACCCCCGGCACAGCAAGCCCAGCTCCGTCGAGGCCCAGGTCCGTGAGTGTTTTGGCCACCTACAGCCAGGGCCAGGCTGAGTACAAGAACTAGGCCAAGTTCCAGGCCCTGGCACTGCTCTACGACATGGGTACGGCATGGAATTGGAGTGAGGGGAGGAGGATGAGGGAAATGGGGAGGAGGGAGATGGGTTGGTAGAGGGAGATGGGGGGGGAGGAGGGCGGCAGCACCGAGGCCCGCTGTCTACCCGCTGGCGAGGGGCCCGCAGGTCCCGGGACGGGCAGTGCTCCAGCGGCTCGTGCCCGTGGATGCGAATATTGGGAGCGGCCCTTACGCACCGCATCGTTACACAGGGAGAGGGAGCGCCGCAGCATGGCCCACAGCAGGGGGGGAGGAATAGAAGATGGAAGGAGGGGGGAGAGTGGGATGAGGGAAGGAGGGGGGTGGGAGAGGGGAGAGAGGGATGAGGGAGGGAGGGGAGTGAGGGATGATGGAGGAGGAGTGACGGATGTGAGAGAGAGGGAGGGAGGATGGAAAAGAGGGAAGGAGTGGGGTAGAGGGGTGATGGAGTGCAGGCGGGTAAGGAAGGGGGTAGTAGGGGTTCGGGGTGATGAGCACGGTGGGATAGAGGGGGGAGTAGAGGGAGAGGGGGACAGGGAAGGGTGGATTTGATGGGAGGGGGATAGGCGTGAGTGGTGGAATATTGGGTTGGGGTTGCATTGGGGGAACGGGCGAGTGGTGGAATATTGCGTTGGGGGACCAGGCCTCCTGTGTGACAGGGACCCAATGGGTCCCACTTAGTCTAGTTTAGCGGGTGTGGTGGCGCTTAACAGTAGCGGCTCCACTGCAGTCGGTCTGTCTTTTTAAAAATGTTGTCCCATTAGATGTATGTTTTTGGTTTAATTTTAATTATTTATTAGCTGCGCATATGTGGGGGGGGGGGGACTGTTTAATCTCTTCCCTGTACGGGGACCCAACTTTTTCCTTGTCGGGTCTCCGATGTCATTGGGCCTAAAGTCGTGGAGCCAGCGGCGGCCTCCAGCCGGAACAAACCTGAGGGTTCCAGTCGCGGAGCCTGCGGACTCGCCATCACGGAGCTGGCCGACTTCGGAGTGGGGAGAGCTGTGGTGGTACGTGGCTGCAACCCGACTTCGGAGCTTCGGAGGCTCCGGCCGCAGGCCCGGTGGACAGGAACATCGGGAGCTCGCAGGTTCCTGGTAGAGACCACTTTTCGGAGCTCCAGCAACAGCAACTTCTCCCGCCGAAATCGCGGGGTTTAAATGACTTGGAGCGGGACCTAACATCGCCCGCCGTGGGCTTTAACATCCTGAGCCCCAGTCTGCAGTTGGACTGCTGGCACTGCGGGAGAAGAACAAAGGGAAGAGATAAGACTTTTGCCTTCCATCACAGTGAGGAGGTTTTGGAGATTCACTGTGATGGATGTTTGTGTAA
The DNA here is from genome assembly GCA_963514005.1 of Raja brachyura. The sequence continues at coordinate 95,084,401 of OY740782.1, forward strand.
AGTGTGTTAAATGTGTGTCTTGGTTTTTTTTTGTAATGTCATGACTGCAGGAATGAAATTTCATTCAAACCTTGTCTGTTTGAATGACAATAAAAGGCATTCTATTCTATTCAATTAATATAAAAACTGTTGAATTAAGAGTTCTCTGATCTCTGTTTCCACCAGGAAGAATAGTTAAAAACAGTCAGGGGAAACCTGATCTTTCATTCCTTGAAGCACATACTCAACATATTTTTCTATCTTTAGTTTTTGTTTGTAAGTTCATTTATTGCCTCCATTCCTGATAATAATATCCTCAGCAAGGCTTGAATAATAAGAACTGAAGAAATATCTAATCCTGTGGCAGTAATTATTTGGGATAGAAAATCCAAACAGTCGCACATCTAATTCCGTGTCATATTGGATTAAGGTTAGGTCAGGTTGGAATACATAAAAATTCCTTTGTAGGAATGAATTAGAATGGAAAGCCAACTCATTGCTTTATCTTTGGTAACATTTGCCACGCCTTCATGCACAGAAGAACAAATATCTGTTGGAATCAATGTGTACTAATTTCAGCTACGTTCCCTTTAAGGATCGGAATTCGGGCTTCAAATTGCTTTCAGTGAAAATATTTAAATGATTCATTCTTTGGCATTTATGTAGTACAATTCAGCTACTCAGCTGCCGCTGATTTCCACGTAGACTCAAATCATCAATTCATTTTGACTTTCCTTTTTTTTCAAACTGTTAACTCAATTCACTCAAAAATCTATAATATCACAGTTACACTAAACTATTTTAGTGTGACAGAATCATTTCTCAGTTATTAAAACATGCACACAATAGTGTTCAAAGTTTAAATAGAATGTTGCCACCCTATAATAGTGGACTGATGACAAGTCTAATCTGCAACATGAAGTGCTGACAATGTGCAATATCAACCAGTCAAATGCTGAACAGTGAATTGAGCTTGGCTGCTAACTCATTATTACTCCTTTAGCTATGTGAATCTCCCATAGGTGCTAAAAAAAAGCTAAAGATAATCCATACCTACTGGCTAAACAATAACCAGCAGTTGTCTGGAAATATCAAAATCAAATTCCTCGTATGTAGCAAAACATACTTGGCTAATAAAGTATGATTATGATTATGATATTGATTTTCTTCTGGAGTCATTTAAATTTGAATGGTGGAATAATACTGAATGAAGTGCCTCACACTTTGCTGCAAGAACTTGTTAAGTACCTTGCCCCATTTCATTTTTAATGGATTTGGAAAGCAAAAGGCAACAGAAATTAGTTATTTAACTGTAAATGGGATGGTATACAAACTTTGGCAGGACCCAGGAAAGGGAAATGTTGGCATGTGCTCGGTTTACCTTGATAATTGGTATCATGCAACCATTTGTGTTATGGAAACAATGATAGTTTTGATAATAAGGCATCTCAAGAATGTTTAATTGTCATATGTACTGAAGTGGATCAATGAAATGACAACACATCTGTAAATACAGTACTCAATAATAAAACAAACAAAATGGTTCAATAAATAAGCAAACCTAATATTACCCCATACACTTACACTTTCCTACACATGAGGGATAATTTACGATTTACTGAAGGCAATTAACCTTCAAACCTGCACATCTTTGCAATGTGGGAGGAAAACCGGAGTACCTGGGGAAAACCCACGTGGTCACAGGGAGAATGTTCAAGCTTGTACAGACAGCACCCAGAGTCAAGATTGAACCCTAGTCTCCGATGCCGTGCCGCCTGTGCCGCCTGTGACCTAAAATTTTGAAGGGTTTTTATTGAAAGAATGCAGAACAAAAAACTTTAATCAGTGGGGGCAGGACATAGCTAGAGGACATGTAAAATAATGACTTACTTGGTAAGAAATATTTATGTGAAATTATATGCTTTATTTTATTCTTGCAGAATGAAGAACAAGTTCTGGTATTTTGAATTTGGGACATCTGAAACATTCTCTGCTACGTGCAAAAGACTCCATGAATATGTAGAGATAGAGGTAAGTTGAATAACTATTTAGTCATAATTGTTTCAGACTAACCCCTCTTTAGTTTTCTCTACTGGCATGCATGATTTGTTACAAGGAGGAAATATGCAACGTTGTTCTGTGCTATTCCAATGTATTGAAATTTTAATTCAAAAATTCAGCATCTAATTAGCATGAATAGACATTGCAGACTGATACAGTCATCTCTTTAACTTGGATAAGTTAGTTGAGGATTTTGTCATTTACATTAGAATTGCTCCAAGCTTTATAAAATCTAATATGGAATTCAAAGGTAAGTGGAATATATTGCTGAATCATAGTGAATGAAATTAGTAAAGTAAATATTGTGTTGACTTGCAGAGTACGATGGAAAAATGTTGTTCAAAGGCATCTAATGTTTACAGTGTAATTATAAGGTTTTTCTAACATTAATGATATCTCTATCATGTGATGATAAGAAGTTAGACAAAAATGCTGGAGAAACTCAGCAGGTGAAGCAGCATCTATGGAGCGAAGGAAATAGGCAACGATTCCGGCCGAAACCCTTCTTCAGACTGATGCTTGCTTTAGAGATACTTAATGGAAACAGGGCCTTTGGCCCACCATGTTGGCGTCGACCAATGATCACCCATGATCACTAGTTCTATCGCACATACTAGTGGCAATTCTACAGAGGCCAAATAACCTACAAACCTGCATGTAGTTAGGATGTGGGAGGATTCTGGAGCAAATGGAGTAAACACATGCGGTCACAGGGAGAACATGCAAAGAATAATATTGCATATAAGAAGTTATATGGGTCAATTTAGGGGTGGCACGGTGGCCCAGCTGGTAGAGCTAAAATCTCACAGCACCAGAGACCCAGGTTCAATACTGATCTTTGGTGTTTTCTGTGGTGAGTTTGCATGTTCTCCCTGTGACCGCATGTGTTTACTGCATTTGCTGGGTGATCATTGGTCGACGCCAACATGGTGGACCAAAGGTCCTGTTTCCATTACGTATCTCTAAACCAAATCACGGTGCAAGATTTAATATATTGATTTTCTTTGTGCTTCATTCTTGGTCAATGGCAAGAGGTTTGAAATATTCAGTTTATCTGTTGGAAATAAACACAAGCAAAAAAGGTCAAATTTAAGGAGTTCAGCATAACCTGTTCCCATATGGAGTTACCAAATCTCTTCACCAAGTGTATTTATGGTACAATAATGCAAATAAAGGAACGCTGTCATTGACACTTAATACGACAGAAAGCCTGGAGGAGCATAGAAAATGTAAGAGTGAATTTGAAAATGAAATTAGGCAACCAAAATTAATGTATGAAAAAATGTGAGCAAGTTCAATCAAAACTAATCCAAAGGTACTTTGCCCTCCATAATGTTTGGGACAATGACTCATCATTTATTTATTTGCCTCGGTACTCCGCAATTTGAGATTTGTAATAGAAAAAAATCACATGTGATTAAAGTGCATATTGTCATTTTTATACATTTTGGTTTCACCATGAAGAAATTACAGCAGCATTTATAGATAGTCCACCCATTTCAGGGCACCATAATGTTTGGGACACAGCAATGTCATGTACATGAAAGTAGTCATGTTTAGTAATTTGTTGTATATCTTTTGCATGCAATGATGCTTGAAGTCTGCAATTCATGGACATCACCAGTTGCTGGGTGTCTTCTCTGGTGATGCTCTGCCAGGCCTGTATTGCAGCCATATTTAGCTTATACCTGTTTTGGGGGCTAGTCCCCTTTAGTTTTCTCTCAGTATATAAAAAGCATGCTCAATTGGGTTCAGATCGGGTGATTGACTTGGCCACTCAAGAATTGACCATTTTTTAGCTTTGAAAAACTCCTTTGTTGCTTCAGCAGTATGTTTGGGATCATTGTCTGGCTGCAGAATGAACTGCCGGCCAATGAGTTTTGAGGTATATGCATGAACTTGAGCAGATAGGATGTGTCTATACACTTCAGAATTCATTATGCTACTACCATTAGCAGTTGTAAAATCAATGATGATAAGTGAGCCAGTAGCTTCAGCAGCCATACATGCCCAGGCCACACACCCCCACCACCGATGAGGTGGTATGTTTTGGATCTTGGGCAGTTCCTTCTCTCGTCCATATTTTGCTCTTGACATCACTCTGACATAAGTTAATCTTTGTCTCATCTGTCCACAAGACCTTTTTTCCACAACTGTGGTTGCTCTTTTAAGTACTTCTTGGCAAACTGTAACCTGGTCATCCTATTTTTACGGCTAACCAGTGGTTTGCATCTTGCAGTGTAGCCTCTGTATATCTGTTCATGAAGTCTTCTGCGGACAGTGGTCATTGACAAATCCACACCTGACTCCTGAAGAGTGTTTCTGATCTGTCGGACAGGTGTTTGGGAATTTTTCTCTTTTATAGAGAGAATTCTTCTTTCATCAGCTGTGGAGGTCATTATTGGCCTACCAGTCCCTTTGCGATTAGTAAGCTCACCAGTGCTCTCTTTAATCTTAATGATGTTCTAAACAGTTGGTTTTGGTAAGCCTAAGGTTTGGCTGTTATCTCTAACAGTTTTATTCTTGTTTCTCAGTCTCATAATGGCTTCTTTGACTTTCATTGACAGAACTTTGGTCCTCATGTTGATAAACAGCAGTAAAAGGTGTTGAGAGCTCTCTCATACCTGCGTTAAGGGGGCAATTGAAGACACCTGAGCAATTACAAACACCTATGAAGCCATGTGTCCCAAACATTATAGTGCCCTGAAATGGGGGGACGATGTATAAACACTGCTGTAATTTCTACATGGTGAAACTAAAATGTATAAAAATGGCCTTTATTAACATCTGACAATGTACACTTTAACCACATGCGATTTTTTTCTATTACAAATCTCAAATTGTGGAATACAGAGGCAAATACAGTCTCAAACATTATAGAGGGCACTGTACGTATACAAAGAGCACAAAGATAACTGAGAAATGAGTAGAGCATGAGCACAAGCTAGGCCACAGGTCAGATACCATCTGCAATTCACATCACCAAAGTAAGGAAAGACATGAAGGTGCAAAGGAGATTTGAAACCTTGACCTTAAACATTTATGGAGATATTGCTAGAATAGAAACAAATGTAGCCGTAACGTAAGATTTGATTAGCTTTGGTTATTTTCTTTAGAACATAGGAAACTGAAAGGAAAGTTAATGGATGACTAGCTAAAGAGTTGGAAAATCTATTTCTCTTGGCTAAGATGTCAGAAACAAAGGTTATAGATTTAAAGTGATCAGTGGAAGGATTAAGGGAAATGTGAGGGAACACTTTTCACCCAGAGGGTGGTAGGGATCTGCCTCACTGCCTGCATTGGTGTGTCCTTTAAGATCCATGAAAAACAGGGTTATGCATCAAGTTCCAGAAGGGCGAAATGCATTTTCTTCACCAGTGCAGATATGATAGGCAGGTGGCTCACATTTCTTTCAGACATACCTAAAAAAAACATTCATTTGTACCATATTTATTCATGTAAATCTTTCTCACATCCAGAAATTATTATTAAAAGAACATTTACATTTTATTATTTTATATTTTATTTTAATTTATTTTGACTTTGGTTAAGCCCTGAGATACATTGTATCAGTGGAATGTCAGTTTGTGAAGTGTATCTTGACACAGGAGATAGATTGAACGTTACCCTGGCCTCTCCCATTTCTCACTTTTGTTAGGTTGGTCTTCCGTTTCAGTGTAATTATCACCTGGTATTCTGAGCACAGATGCTTTCCAACCTCACATTCCAGTTAATGGAAGAATGAATGCCACATCGGTACATTAATAGCGCAAAAGGTTAGAGATTGCTCGGTTGACTTCTTGCATAAATCTTGGGGTTTATAGCTCGTTGGTACACCAAGTCAGTCATAGAGTGATACAGTGTGGAAACAGGCCCTTTGGCCCAACTTGCCCACACCGGCCAACATGCCCCAGCTATACTAGTTCCACCTGCTTGCATTCGGTCCATATCCCTCCAAATCTGTCCTATTCATGTACCTGCCTAACAGCTTCTTAAATGTTGCGATAGTCCCAGCCTCAACTACCTTCTCTGGCAGCTTGTTCCACACACCCAACACCCTTTGCTTGAAAAGGTTACCCCTCAGATTCCTATTAAATCTCTTCCCTTTCACCTTAAGCCTATGTCCTCTGGTCCTCGAATGTCCTCTCTCCTCTGTCCTCTGGCCTCTGTCTTCTCAAAGTATTATTTGGTTTCAGAGCTGTTGTTTCTCCGACTCATCTTTTATGCATTCCCAGCTCTTCCCTCTATTCCAATTCTAAATGTATACTGAATTTTATTTAATATAAAAATAAAAAATGCTGGGAATACTTTGCAGGCCAGGCTGCATCTGTGAAAAGAGAAACCTTTATCATTTCAGATCAAGACCCTTTGATCCTTTAATTAGCGTTGCCAAGCTCTGTTGTTCATCCAAGGAGGAATTTTGAACCGTCGCATACTTTTCACACATATTGTACTTCAATGTCCTTTTTCAAAAAATGCAACTAATCTAAAATATTTCCATATTTGTGCACACGACACGGGGCAGATTTTAATCTTTGTGCAAGATAATTGTCTCCGTGATGCACATAAAGAAAATCGGACGTGAAGGACACGTCTAATTTTCTTTCAACGTAAGCGAACAGATCAAAGGTCAGCATCTTCTAATATAAAATATGGCCCGACAGACTTGATTTTTATTTATATTGCCAAATCTGTTTTGAAGTGCAGAAGAAATAAATCTGTTCTTCCTACATCACGAAACGTCTTGGAAGAATTCATTCCAAATTCGTTTTCCTATATATTCTATTGAATTAATTTCATTCATAAAGTTGTTTTTTTTTTTTAGATTGTTGAGGAAAACCTCAAAGGATTAGCTTAGTTACTTTTCAGGTCCCTCAGAAACTGCTGAGCTCAACACTTTAAGTAGATTTCAAATATGATTTATGAAACCACACAACAAATGAAACCATTCCGACATTTATTATCACTTGAAAGTGGCTGAAGTAGGAAAGCAACAAGAACTATAGTCCAGTGTTATTTCTTATCAGCAGTGGAGGGAAAATGCCTGCAGCTTCCAACAACAAATTGTCATCAAGAAATTCTAAAGATGGGGGTCAAAGGAAAATCTAAGGAAGGCAATGCAGGCTTTGATAGAAATGAAATTATATATTTCCGATATGCTCTTAATAAAGGTTATACAAATAATTCTGCTTATTGAACTTTAAAATTGTTGTGATGTATTTTTTTTCAAATAATCCAGTAAGTAGACTGTGTGAAGCCAAAGCTTACTCAAATAATTACAGCTGTAAATTACCTGCTGAGTTCAATATTAGGTATTAATGGAAGCCCTTCCCAACAACTTCTATCTTGCATAACTTTTCCATTTTTATTTGAGGCACAAATAGTTAGTTTTGAAGACCCCAGACTCTTTAAAATTAACCACTAGGAGTATTAGATTGCTTATTTATCATCTCTTGTATGAACCAAAAGTTACAATGTATAAAGATTTGACTGACGTGAATAAGTAGGAATTCAAATGGTGTTCATTTTTCCAATGGACTCCCTACTATTTGGAATGTCTTTCAAGTAAAAGTTCAAATCACTTTACATTAGCCTGTCAATTATATGATGTCACAGTTGTGTTCTTGGAATTCCCCATGGGAAATTGACTTTTATTGTTCCTGCTGCAATAGTAACGTTACCATACATATGTAAACCAGGTGAAAAATGCATGTTTCCAATTATCCTGTCTTTTCTTGTGAAAATCTTCGCTGTGGACAGTGGAAATCCTGATATTTCATTTTTTGAAGGCCACTGCATACTTGGGTATATTGGACGATACTCTCCAGTACATTGTCATAATATTCTATGACAATGATAATGTTATGCTTGCACCAGCTGTTGGCGACTAAGAAAGAGATTAAATATTTAATTGACTTAAATAAAAAAATACTGAACACTTAGAGACAACCTTCTTGATCCCACGGTCTTTCTAGCATCTGCAGGACATAAATTAGGAGTGTGATGGAATAGTGTGTGGGAAGGAAATGCAGATGCTGGTTTACATCGATTATCGACACAAAATGGTGGAGTAACTCAGCAGGTCAGGAAGCATCTTTGGAGAAAAGGAATAGGTGATGTTTTGTGTCGATATCCTTCTTCAGACGCTTGTTTGGTAGAATACTGTTCATTTGCCTCGATGAGTGTAGCTCCAACTAAACTCAGGAGGAGCAACTTCATCCAGGATTTAAAAAATGGCATGATTGTACCCCAACACCACCCATCAACACTAGCATGCTGACACTGCATCTTGCTCTGTCCTCAGGATGCATTGCATCATTGACTCAAGTCTTCTTTAACAACAGTCTTCTAGATAACAACAGCAACCACCCAGAGGAACATGGATAGCAGACTCAAAAGAACTCCCTCCATCTGTAAGAATTCCTATGTCACACGTCTTCACATGATGAATGCCACCATTTAAAAAGCATTTCCCAAACACCTAATCCAAGTACAAATTCCTATGTCATACGTCTTCACGTAATGAATGCCACCATTAAAAAAGCATTTCCCAAACACCTATTCCAAGGCATTGATGTGAACGTAAGGAATTGCAGATGCTGGGTTGCAAAAAAGGGCACAAAGTGCTGGAATAACTCGGCGAGTCAGGTAGCATTTCTAATGAATGTGGAACAAGGCAATTCATGATGAGTCTTGTCAAGGATGTCCACATCCCATATATTTAGAAGATTGTATAGCAAAATTTATTTCAAGCCCTATTAATCACTTTTGGCCTTTCAGCAGAATTATTTTTTTCGCTTAATTTCTCCGCATGATGGTAATTATTATGCATAACTTACATAATAGCCATGGTTTTAACATGATTAATTGGCTTTGACATATTTTCAAAGTCAGAGGACATGAAAAATGCAACAGTATTGCAAAATCTCTCTTAAATTGGTATTAAGGTATAAATCTTGTCTTTGAGCAGTGGTGTAAATTTTTGTTTGTGAATCGTCATTCTTTCTCATCCCTCCGAGCTATTATTGGTCTTGCCTTTGATCTGTCAATCCATAAACATTAAAAAAATATGACCACTAAAATTTGTATCCATTTACCCTTTATTACATCCATGTGGAGATTGGCTCCATCCTGCTGGATGGTTTTCCTCGATCTGAATGGAACTTTTATTTTACCGATGCAAAGAATTGCAAACTAAACCCCAACACCAGCATATTCCGACTATATGACACAGAAATGTCAGCATAAACTGCAGCACCAGTATATTGACCAATATCATTCTCCCACAAATCTCATTTGATATAATTTTTGAGCACTGATTTGCACATCATGCATGAAGAGATTTCATTGCCAATGTTTACTTTTGTATTTCATTAAACCTGATTCATTATGATAACATTTGTACTATTGGCAGCAAAAGGAGATAATTATCATATTACAAATGATAGGTTGGGTCCACTTGTGCTGGTATGGACTGATCTATAATTAGCATTGATTTTTATTTTTTATCCTTATTTTCATATTTTGAATTACAACTTTTTAGGCTGACAACATCTTGATCCAAAAATAGTACAAAGGGGGTTAGTTTGCAGACTGCAATTGGAATAAGTAGGTAAAGGATTTGAGGTGGAACTAATAATCCTTGCAGATTTCGGGCCTACAAAATTTGACATTTGTTGGAAAATAAAATCCTCCACTACAAAGTTGTACCAAGACACTTAAAATAAGCAGCATCAGAAAGATACATGTAAGGTCTATCCATCATGTTTGCACCATTACATTTTCCTTCCGGACAATTTAGTTTCAACCAGATGTTTCGAGGCTGAGTATCAAAGGGTCGCCCTGCCTTGCAACAAGTTCAAGTGGGTAAAATGCCTGGTTGATATAATCAAGGACTTTGCCAAAAGACAGTTGGAAATCATAGTGCTTCAGCTTCCTTCTGCCACTCGTCCGCGATGGACCCCTGCAGCCACCGTGAAGCAGGTGGAAGTTTGTCTTTTTTGCCAAATTTTCGATATTTTGAATGCATGAGGATGATTGCCAGCTGGTCAATTTTGCTGATTTCACTCATGTGACAATTGCCATTGATGATATACTTTCTTTTCAGAGTGCTGTCCCCCGTTGCCTCCCTCCTGTGACCTGCATCAGCAGCCCCTGCTTCAGTAGCTGATCAGTACATCTGTGCCTCCTTTATGTTCCCCTTTCTGAGTGGAAATTAAAAGCAATAGGCCCCTTGCTCCTTTAATATTTGTGATCAGTTTCGCGGCATTCCCTTATGTTGGCATCTCATTTGCACGTAACCCCAACTCTCTCTACCCCTTCCCCGCCACCCCCATCACACTCCAGTACCAGCTTTGTAAAAGATTGAGGCTGGCAGATTAAAATGTACCTGAATTATCAAAACATAAACTGCTGGAGCAACTCAGTGCATCAGGTAGCAGCTAAGGAGGTAAATGCACAGATGATTATGATATTGATTAATTTGAGGAAGGATCCCGACCTGAAACATTGTTTGTCTATGTCCATCCACGTGTGCTTCCTGACCTGTTAAGTTTCTCAAATACTTTCTTACTCGACTTTCCACAATCTGCAGTTACTTCTGCCTTGATTATTTATCAACACAGTTTAAAACTTTTATTCTTGATCCCCTTAAAGAATCTGTTGCCAAGATAAACTAATCTCAATTGCCTGCACACAACTCATATCGCACCATTCCTATCATACCCATGTGCTTCTTTCAAAGCATTTTAGATGCCAATATCATATCTGCCTCCAATGCCTCCCCTGGCCGTGTTCCAGGCACTCACTGCTTTGCATATCTTCTTTAAACTTTGCACCTGAAAAAATGCCCTCACACCAATACACCTTGGAACATGTTTTCCAACAGGATCTTCCATTGAGCAGTTAACAATCTGGAGGAGGCATCTTCGAATCACTTGTATTGCAACAAAGGATGCAACCAAAGATATGCCACATGATTCCTTCTTGACACTCAAAAATTTACATAGCGTTAAACTAAGTTTGTTAAAAAAATTATGCACAGTTCATTTTATTTGTTTTACTTTGCAAATAATGCATTTTATGTTTGATTTCTCCCTAATGATCCAATAAGGGTAGACACAAAATGCTGGAGTATCTCAGGAGAGAAGGAATGGGTGATGTTTCAGGTCGAGATCCTTCTTCAGACCCGAAATGCCACCCATTCCTTCTCTCCAGAGATTCTGCCTGACCCGTTGAGTTACTCCAGCATTTTGAGTCTACCTTCGATTTAAACCAGCATCTGCAGTTCTTTCTTACACACTTCTATTTAAACAGGATCTCCAAAATCTACTCAAAGCTCTACATCCTGTATATTTTCACTCATAATGCAAGGTGAAGACAAAAGCGTTTTTTTTTAGTTTTAGGAAATGGAGAGTAATCTTGTCAAATGCGCACCTGTAAAGAACCTGGCAGATTTTCATTCCTTTAAAACTGAAATGAAGTATTTGGCGGGTGATGTGGTAGAAGGACAAACTCGTGTTAGTTTACTATTCCAGGTTAAAAGAAAAATAATAGTTAACTATGTTAACCTTTGATTAAGATTCCTCAAATTTTAATTCAGGAGCCTTAAATGAATGTACACAAAAACCTGACATTTTCAGGCACCATTAAATGTTGTGATAGCTTGTTTCAGAGAATGATTGACGTCTGGGCTACTAAAAATGTCAATTGTTTCTACTGTCAATTGAATGTTACATAAATCTATTTTTTGTTAATGTTTATCAGTGGGTCACTATATTGAGTGTGATTTTGATGATGATGAAATGCTGCTGTCTGCACCTGTCCTTTCTGGCTCCAGCTGCCCTCAGCTCCTCAGCAGTAAGCCAAGGGAAATTTAAGAACCCCTGTGGATCTTCTATTCATGAAGATTAAACACAGCATGTTAACTTTTAAGTATAGTTATGGAGATGCATAAATGAACAAATTAATTCAGGAACATTTGCAACACGCCAAACTTCAAGAGATCAGAAGCCCTGAATCTTGAATGGCACCACACTAATAGATTGCTTAAGAGAGCAGTAATCCTGTGCCAAAACATTTCTGGAAGGAAAAAGGCTCTAACTAAATATTCATTTAAAGTCTAGTCTAAGATATGAAACAAATGAGCTTTGCACATCTTTCTCCTCCAGGGTCAAGTATAGGATGTCATATTAGGTCCTCAAACAAATTGCACTACCTTTAAATTCCTAACAGGCCTCTGGAAAAAGCCCAGGAGTTTGCACATACAAAGATGAACGGCCTTCATACATCCAAAGGCTTCCTTTGCAGATGAAATTTTCTCCATTTGCATTCAGCTTTAGTCATGGAAAAACTTTGCATTGCCACTCTGCCACTTTTAGAATCAAGGTTTGTACCAAAGCACTGCAAGATACACCACCTACAAAAATATTCGGTTTCAGTTCATTTTACTGCATTTTGGAAGTGCAATTCAATGTGCATTATTCGCATTTTGAGTTGGCACGAACAACAGTGGACATATCTAATGAAGTGGAACAGGATAATTACTCAAGAAAAGAAAGGCCTAGAAAGAGTGGATGTGGCTAGGATGTTTCCAGTAGTGGAAGAGTCTGGGACCAGATGGTACAGCCTCAGAATAAAAGGATATACTAAAGAATGGAGATGAGGAGGAATTTCCTGAACCAGAGGGTGGTGAATTTGTGGAATTTATTACAACAGGCAGCAGTGCAGGCCAAGTCGTTGTGTATTTTTAAAGCAGAGATTAATAGGTTCTTGATTAGTAAAGGAGTCAAAGGTTACAGTGAGAAGGCAGGAGAATGGAGAGGGAAAAATCCATCTGGCATGATTAAATGATGGAGCAGTCTTGATGGGTTGAAAACCTCATTCTGCTCCTATGCCTTATGGTCCTCCCCGGTCCCTGCCATCATGACGATTGACTGGACTTCAGTGACGTTTATAGTTAAATTGCATTGGTAGCTTATTCAAATAAAATATTTATTTTATTCCTACTGTGATTCCACTCTCTAGTGTGATGGAATACTACTGGATTTGAGCAATATGCCCTTGGAAGGTATAGCTGTTCTCAATATACCAAGCATACATGGTGGATCGAACTTGTGGGGTGAGAGCAAGAAACGACGCAGTTATCATCGGACAAGCAAGAAGGCGCCCGATAAACGGACGATTCTCGATACCAAAGAGCTGAAATATTGTGTTCAAGGTAGGAAGCTGTCTGGAAATGTTCCCATGGTAACCATGACAACACAAGAAACTGATTCTAAAATCAATCAATAAATCAGATGTTCATATTTATGACACATGTGAAGATATTTTCCATCGGTACAATAATAAAATACTATGATTTAATCTGTTAGGAGGATATTTATGCTTGATGAATTACAGTGTGTTTTTAAATTTGTTTGTTTCTTCTAAATACCAAATACTGTGCCAAAGGAACGTTATAAATAATATATTTACAAAGATCAGATAATTCAATGACAGAAATCTACAACTATTTGAGAAGCAACAATTGTTAAAATTCATGTAATTTCGGCCTCTCTGGTTCTTGACATTAATATTTTGTTAGAACTGAGTACATAATGCTAAAGCGACCTAAGATATCTACTTCTCACCCATCTCTATACATTTATGTTGGAATTAAGATATGATGTAATTTGGAATCAAAACATTAGGGCTGTCAGCATCTTTATATGGTTGATTGTGCACACCTAAATTAAGATCAGGGCAAAACTAACCCGTGAAAAATGATTCTACCTATAATACCAGTATTTATTTGTTGGATTAGCATTCAGCTTTCTTATGGGAATATTGAAAGATACACATGCATGCTCAACACATGGTGTCATTCTGATAAACTCGCTCTCTCTCAGTCACTCCCTCAGTTACTCTCTCCCTCACCATCGAAAGGGCGGCACAGTGGCTCAGCTGGTAGTGCTGCTGCCTCACAGCGCCAGAGGCCTGGATTCAATCCTGACCTTAGGTGCTTTTTATATGGAGTTTTTATATTCTTCCTGTGACCTTCTGCTGGTCCAGTTTCATCCCACATGTACGGGTTTGCAGGTTAATTGGACTCTGTAAATTGTTCTGAGTCTCTAGAGAGTGGATGCAAAAGTGGGATAACATAGAACTTGTGTGAACGGGTGAATGATGATCGGCATAAACTTGACGGGCCGAATACCTTGTTTTTTTGTTGCAAACTTCAATTAATTAATCAAACACTGCACATGGCATCAGATATGTATTCAAATAGTGAACTTTGTGGAAGTAAAATAACTTTGTTCCTATTTTCATAGAACAGTACTGCACAAAAACAGGTCCTTCGGCCCACAGTGTCTGTGCTGAACATGATCCCAAGACCACCACTTACCTACAATGGCTTGCAAAAGTATTCATACCCCTTGAACTTTTCCACATTTTGTCACGTTACAACCGCAAACATAAATGTATTTTATTGGGATTTCATGTGATAGACCAACACAAAGTGGTGCATAATTGCGAAGTGGAAGGAAAATGATACATGGTTTCCAAATTGTATTACAAATAAAAAACTGAAAACTGTGGCATGCAAAAGTATTCAGCCCCCCTGAGTCAATACTTTGTAGAACCACCTTTCACTGCAATTACAGTCTTTTGTGGTATTTCTCTACCAGCTTTGCACATCTGTAGACTGACATTTTTGCCCATTCTTCTTTGCAAAATAGCTCAAGCTCAGTCAGATTGGATGGAGAGTGTCTGTGAACAGCAATTTTCAAGTCTTGCCAGAGATTCTCAATTGGATTTAGGTCTGGACTTTGACTGGGCCATTCTAACACATGAATATGCTTTGATCTAAACCATTCCATTGTAGGTCTGGCTGTATGTTTAGGGTTGTTGTCCTGCTGGAAGGTGAACCTCCGCCCCAGTCTCAAGTCTTTTGCAGACTCTAACAGGTTTTCTTCCAAGATTGCCCTGTATTTGGCTCCATCCATCTTCCCATCAACTTTGACCAGCTTCCCTGTCCCTGCTGAAGAAAAGCATCCCCTCAGCATGATGCTGCCACCACCATGTTTCACAGTGGGGATGGTGTGTTCAGGGTGATGTGCAGTGTTAGTTTTCTGCCACACATAGCGTTTTGCATTTAGGCCAAAAACTTCAATTTTGGTCTCATCAAACCAGAGCACCTTCCTCCACATGTTTGCTGTGTCCCCCACATGACTTGTGGCAAACTGCAAATGGGACTTCTTATGGCTTTGTTTCAACAATAGCTTTTTTCTTGTCACTCTTCCATAAAGGCCAGATTTGTGGAGTGCACGACTAATAGTTGTCCTGTGGACAGATTATCCCACCTGAGCTGTGGATCTCTGCAGCTCCTCCAGAGTTACCATGGCTTCTTGGCTGCTTCTCTGACCAATGTTCTCCTTGCCCGGCCTGTCAGTTTAGGTGGACGGCCATGTCTTGGTAGGTTTGCAGTTGTGCCATACTCTTTCCATTTTCGGATGATGGATTGAAAAGTGCTCTGTGAGATGTTCAAAGTTTGGGATTTTTTTTTATAATCTAACCCTGCTTTAAACTTCTCCACAACTTTATCCCTGACCTGTCTGGTGTGTTCCTTGGGCTTCATGATGCTGTTAGTTCACTAATGTTCTCTAACAAATCTCTGAGGCCTTCACAGAACAGCCATATTTATACTGAGATTAGATTACACACAAGTGGACTCTATTTACTAATTAGGTGACTTCTGAAGGCAATTGGTTGCACTGGATTTTATTTAGGGGCATCAGAGTAAAGGGGGCTGAATACTTTTGCACGCCACACTTTTCAGTTTTTTATTTGTAAAAAAATTTGAAAACCATGTATCATTTTCCTTCCACTTCACAATTATGTGCCACTATGTGTTGGTCTATCACATAAAATCCCAATAAAATACATTTACGTTTGTGGTTGTAACGTGACAAAATGTGAAAAAGTTCAAGGGGTATGAATACTTTTGCAAGCCACTGTATCTGCATATAACCGATATCCCTCCATTCCCTGCATATACATATGTGCTATCCAAAAGTATTTTAAGTGCCATTATTTTATCTGCTTCAACCAACACTCTAGGTAGTACATTCCAGGCACTCATCAACATTTGAGCTTAAAAAAAAAGTGCCCAACACATCTCGTTTAAACTTTGCCCCTCTTGCCTAAAACCATGCTCTCTATTTGACTTTTCCTTCCAGGGAAAAAAGATTCTGACTGACCTCTCATATTTATTCCTCTCACAATTGTATGTGCAATTTTCCTTGTCATTCCTTTTGCAAAGATCAATCACCTGTTAATGTTATTATAGTTTAAGCACATTTTCTCTCCATCCATAAAATTACACTGGATTTCAAGCCTCTTATTCTGTATGTGTAATTTTACCTTCACTGGTGGATGTAATATCCATGGCAGTAAATTAGGTGCAAATTACAAACATTTAGTGGTTTCAATACATTCCCGTTCATTTTTCCCAATTCAAAATTCAAAATTCCCAAGCATTTTTTCACTTCTGTTTCCTGTCTCCCTCCTTTTGCGGTGGCAAATCTTGCCACAAATTGCTAAATAACCTTAAATTGGTGCTCCTTTCCTTCATGTTGCTTCAATACTGCACTTACCTTTGTTATACTTTGATATGCAGCGTTTTATGAAGGAACAATCTTATTTTGATTCATTTAATCTATCTTGTGCAATCAAAGACAAGTAAATGTGCTAATTTTCCCATCAACTTCACCTTGATCTTTACATACAGTGTATTGCCAAACACTGGTTTCAAAGCCTCTGTTAAATATCATGGGTCATTTCCAGCCATTGACTGCAGAACACCTGTATTCCAATCTTAAGTAATATTTTCATAATATGAAAATAATGTATAGCGATATTAATATTCAAACAGTCCCAATTTTCAACAATGTGTCTCTGAATATGAGGGCTGATGTATACATTTTGGGCTTGAAAGCTGTATTACCCCTCCTTTTTTGTGTAGGTTTATGACTGTCAGGAAGACTAATTGAAATTATAATGGTAGCTTTCAGGTTTATTCAACTGACAAAACTTTGAATATTTGGGCAATTACAATTTTTTTTTTGTACTCGAAAGACATAGTGCATGACAAATTTGAGATAATGTTTCAGGAGGAACCATTTGTTTTTGTCCCCTAATTAACAATGTGCCTGAGACTACAGGCTGTTAGCTGCATTTTTTTTCATTTGGTTCCAGTGAATAGGTTAGGGTTATTATTATTGTCATGAGTACCAAGGTACAGAGAAACGATTTGTTTTGCACCCAATTCAAACAGATTAGATACATGATTAAGTCAAACTCAAGTACTCAAATAGATAGAGCAATGGGGAAGATTCATAGAACAGAATATATTTGTTGGGGCATAAATTCTATAGATAAAACCAAATGTCGACGATGGTGTACAGATGAATCGGACAGTTTATGGAAGAACCGTTCAGAAGCCTGATTCTTGAGTCTGGTGATGTACATTTCCAAGCTTCTGTACCTTTTGCCTGACAGGAGCAGGGAGAAAATGGAATGCCAGGGGTGGGACAAGTCTTTGATTATGTTGGCTGCTTTTCCAAGGCAGCATTTGTGTGATGGACTGGGCTACATCTACAATTCTCTGCAATTTCTTATGGTCTTGGGCAGAACTGTTCCCAAAGCAAACTGGGTTGCTTTCTATGGTACAGACGTGAACTTCGGGAAGTGAGATCAACCAGTGGGTCAATTCTCTTGTTCACTTTTAACATGAGCACATTATGATAAATCTTCTCTGCCTCTTCATCAAGTGACTGACTCTGAGCAGGGATGTAGTAGCATTATAGATTCAGCTTGCTTATCAAGCTCACTGCCTGAATATTTACACAAGCAAATGACCAATTTGACTCGGATTCTGCAAGTTCCTCCTGTAACTAGGAAACCATTGCAACCTAAATTAGACAGCACTGGCAGATGGCTGATTCGGTCCATTAATCATTGGTCTCAGTTGATGATTCAAGGATAAAACTACAATTTCCTGCACCAAGGAGAAGGACATAGAGACCAGTGAGATCAATAGGTGTACACTCATATGCAGGGGTAATTTTTGATCAAGAAGGACGGAGTGTTGTGTTTCTTGAAGAGAACTAAGGTGTACAAGTCCACACTGGTTAACAGAATCTATCCTAAATCATTGAGAGAGCAAGAGTAGAGATTGCTTGGGCCTTGACAAAGATCTTTGTATCCTCTCTAGCCACAGGAGGACTGAGGATTTGCCGATATCATCCCATCATTTATGAAGGGAAATATAGGTAATCGATTAAATTATTTGCTTGTAAACCTCACACCAGTGGCAGAGGGGCTATTGGAGATGATGCTTAGAGATAACATTTACTCACATTTTGAAGACTATGGCCACTTAGGGACATCAACATGGCTCTATGTGGGACATGTCATGTCTCACAAATTTGATTGAGATTTTTGGAGGTGATTGATGAGGATAGTGTCGTAGATGTTGTGAACATGGACTTTAATAAGGCATTTGACAACGTCCCTCATGATAGGCTCATGGATGATTGAAATGCATGGGCTCCAAGATGACTTGGTAGTTGGATTCAGAACTGTTATCCAGAGTAGACAGCTGATAGTTGTGGAAGGGTGTTATTTTAGCTGGAAGACTGTGAGCAGTGGTGTAATGGCAATTTCTTAACTTTCCAATATCCAACTTATAATTGCCATTACTACTCGGGAATGTCAGAGTGAAAGAACTTTCCTAGTCGCTGATAGCAAAAACAAATCTTCCAATCATTATTTCCAGTTTAATTGGTCTTTTATGGAAGTAGTAAAGGGCCTGTCCCACTTGGACAACCTATTCTGCGAATTTAGAAGAGTTTGCCCTTGACTCAAACTCGCAGCATGGTCGACACGAGGTCCTAGGAGATCCTGTGAGGTCACTGGAACTCTCCTTCATGCTCGAGGGAACTTCCCGAATACTCGTGGACTCGGCTAGGTTGCATAATTTTTTTCAACATATTGAAAAATTTTCAGCGATTAAAATTTGGTCGGCTTGGGTCTTTTTGATTCATAGTGCAGTGGAATGTGGCCGCTATTTACTTACAGGCAGTCGAGGCAGCTGTAGACAATCTCCTTCGCTGACCGGGCATTCTGATTGGCTCATTGGAGTTTCAGGACCTTGGAAGACCTACCGGTAGGTAAAATGCCGGCTACATTTTATTAAACTTCTTAAAAGTGTCTCCACTCCTTCTCTCCCCCTTCTTCCCCACCCCCCCTTCTCTCGCCCCCCCCCTCTCTTCCCCCCCCCCTTCTCTCTCCCCCCCTTCTCTCTCCCCCCCTTCTCCTCCCCCCCCCCTTCTCCTCCCCCCTTCTCCTCTCCCCCCCTTCTCCTCCCCCCTTCTCCTCTCCCCCCCCTTCTCCTCCCCCCCCTTCTCCTCCCCCCCCCTTCTCCTCCCCCCCCTTCTCCTCCCCCCCCCCCCTTCTCCTCCCCCCCCCCCCTTCTCTCTCTCCCCCTCCCACCCCCCGCACTCTCTAAAGGACTTACCATACACTGTGGCAGCCGTTTACTTTCCTCTTCATCGCGCAGACAATGCTCCTCCGCTTTCCGTGGCTCCCACCTTCGCGATGTGTTTGTGTGTGCGCGTGGTCGGTAGATACAGCTCGCGGTTCGGTCGATGCAGCTCGATGTTTCAACGCGACCGGTCGATCCAGCTCGAGACTTTCCAGGAGAGTGCCGTTGAGCTTGAAGGTTGAAGACACTCTTCTGGACACGCGGATTAGGTCGCCCATGTTGGACAGGCCCTTAATAACAAATGAATATATCCGATCCTCTTAATTCTTATGCAAGTTGTAACTTTTTGTTCTTACTAACTGTGTTGTATGGTAAGAACTGTTGTCTCTTCAATCCCAGAGGCTAATCTGATCTAACCACTCCCTGTGCCTTTGCGAGCCTCATTGGATGTAGACACGCCCATCTACGTATCAAAATCCCTCCCCGAAGCATACAAAAAAGATACAGCTAGAAATATCTATACAAAATTCTATAATATACTAACAGTAACTAACTTAAGCATGAATGGCTCCGACACACCGGTCCCTAATTGTTCTACGTACATAACGAAGCAATTACCAATAAACATTAAAATGAGCTATAAAAGCTTAACATATGATCAAAAACAAAAAATATGCACTATGTGTTGCTTTGGCTTCATGGAACAGACAAATCTTGGTTATCGGTCTTACCAATATATTGTTGTTAGTCTAAATTCGTACTGTACGCACAAAACCTTTTTCATCTGGTATGATTTCCAATATTCTATACATTAGCCAGGAACTTCGTGGTGCGGTTGAATCAACCACCAAAACGATATAACCTGGAATAAAGCTTCTTCTAGAGAAGCTTCACCAGAGAAGATTCACCAGACTGATTCCTGGGATGTCAGGACTTTCATATGAGGAAAGATTGGATAGACTCGGTTTGTACTCGATGGAATTTAGAAGATTGAGGGGGGATCTTATAGAAACCTACAAAATTCTTAAGGGGTTGGACAAGCTAGATGCTGGAAGATTGTTCCCGATGTTGGGGGAGTCCAGAACAAGGGGTCACAGTCTAAGGATAAGGGGGAATTCCTTTAGGACCGAAATGAGGAAAACATTCTTTACACAGAGAGTGGTGAGTCTCTGGAATTCTCTGCCACAGAAGGTAGTAGAGGCCAGTTCATTGGCTATATTTAAGAGGGCGTTAGATGTGGCACTTGTGGCTAAAGGGATCAGGGGGTATGGAGAGAAGGCAGGTACGGGATACTGAGTTGGATGATCAGCCATGATCACATTGAATGGCGGTGCAGGCTCGAAGGGCCGAATGGCCTACTCCTGCACCTATTTTCTATGTTTCTATGTTTCTATGTTTCTAACCTTTGACCATTGTTGTCGTTCTTGGATTAGTGGTAAATATTCCTGTGTCCACCATTTCCAAAATAAGTCTGCCACACACTGTACCTGTCTCCATCTGCGTTTAATGTACAAATCTTCCTTCACAAAGAGCTCAGGTGGTGGTATTGGCTTGGTCTTCAACAGAAGATGATTTGGTGTAAGTGCTTCCAGGTGCCTAGGATCATCAGAACTCCTGGTAATCGGTCGATCATTTAAAATTGCTTCAACATCACTAAATAAAGATTGCAATGCTTCATCGTCCAGAACTTGTTGTTTAAGAACAGAGCGCAGCACATTTCAAACCATGTGGATCAATCGTTCCCAACCAACTCCGTGATGGGATCATGCTGGGGGATTAAAGTTCTACCTTATCCCTTGCTGAAGCATAGCATTCTGAATCTTATTCTGATTTAAGCCATTGAGTGCTTCTCTCAATTATCTTTCCGCTTCGATAATTTTTGTGCCATTATCTGATCTTAAAGATGAAACTTGACCTCGTCGACAGATGAATCTTCGTAAGGCATCAATGCAGGATTCTGTGCCAAATGTAGATGCAACTTCAAGATGTACCACTCTGCTTGCCATGCAAGTGAACATTACACCATACCATTGTGCCAGTGTCTTTGCTGGGACGTTTGTTGTTTGTGATATGTATACTATATATATATATATATATATATATATATATATGTGCAGGCCTGTTAGGCCTGGTCCTCCAAGGCAATATTCCACCACTGGCCCATAGCCCGCAACTGCACAGGCGCGGCTGAGGGGTTCCTGTTGTGATGACAGAGATCCCTGTTGTGACGTGGTTCACGGCAACTCTCCCCCACTGTGACTCATCATCCCTCTTACTGCCCCTATCCTCCTCCATTCCCCCTCATCCTCCAGCAGTCTCTCCCCTCTTCTTCACCCTCCCTCTCCTTTTCCCTCTCCTCCTCTCCTCCCCCACTTCCTCCCTCACCACTCCCTCCCTCTCCTTTCCCCTACCCTCAGTCACTCCATAAACCCTCTCCCCTCCCTATCCCCCTCCTCCCCTCCTCTCAATCTATCTCCCTGCACCCCCACTCCTCACATCACCCAAACTGACTCCCCCCCACTCTCCCTCATCACCCCACCACTGCCCTCTTCCTCTATCCCAGACTCCCCCCTCCTCTCTATCCCCCTCGGACCCCACTCTCCCTCTCTCCCTCCTCACACCCCACAATGAAAATAGATTTTAAAAAATGATACCTCCCCCCCATCCCCCCCTCTAGCCACCCCCCTCTAGCCACCCCCCCACATATTGTTGTGGGCTGAAGGGACTGGATTCTAGAGGGCTAGTATGGACATTGTGGGCTGAATGGATTATTGGGCTGGTGGCTCAGTCACTCGCGGCTGGTGGGCTGGCAGTTGACTCGCAGCTATTCCTTGAAATTCCATTTCAAGCAGGGTGCAAGGCCACCAAATTCAAGTGCAGTTTCCTATCATTTCATGCAATGTGCAAGGCCACCTAATTCAAGTGCAGTTTCATACCATTTCAAGCAGGGTGCAAGGCCACCAAATTCAAGTGCAGTTCCTACCATTTCAAGCAGGGTGCAAGGCCACCAAATTCAAATGCAGTTTAATACCATTTCAAGCCGGGTGCAAGGCCACCAAATTCAAATGCAGTTTCATACCATTTCAAGCAGGGTGCAAGACCACCAAATTCAAGTGCAGTTTCATACTATTTCAAGCAGGGTGCAAGGCCACCAAATTCAAGTGCAGTTTCCTACCATTTCAAGCAGGGTGCAAGGCCACCAAATTGAAGTGCAGTTTCATACCATTTCAAGCAGGGTGCAAGGCCACCAAATTCAAATGCAGTTTCATACCATTTCAAGCAGGGTGCAAGGCCACCAAATTCAAGTGCAGTTTCCTACCATTTCAAGCAGGGTGCAAGGCCACCAAATCAAGTGCAGTTTCCTACCATTTCAAGCAGGGTGCAAGGCCACCAAATTCAAATGCAGTTTCATACCATTTCAAGCAGGGTGCAAAGCCACCAAATTGAAGTGCAATTTCATACATTTCAAGCAGGGTGCAAGGCCACCAAGGACTCTCCCTCCCCCATATTGCAGAGACTGAGCGACACCCACACTTCCGGGTTTTATATTCCCTCCCCCTCCCACCAGAAGGGGCGTGGCCTTCAAGGTGTGATTGACAGGAGAGAGAATCTCAACATTTTATAAACACTAATAACTCTTTTATTTTTTATCGACATGAAAAATCCTCAGCACCTGGTGAGCGGAGGGGGACTCTGAGTAAGATGGCCAAAAAATCACAGCTGTACATGGTAGCGTTTTTTTCCAAAAACAATATATAGGGCAAACAGGAAGTGGTCCATACTAGACTTTAAATTATATAGAAGGCAACACCACTTTTCTTTCTTTTTTTTTCACTTACATTTTTATTGGTTTTTAAGAGATATCCATCACCATCACCATAAATAAAACAAAGTAAGAAAAATAGCAATCAAAATAAGAAAATAAGTAGATGGGGGGAGAAAAAAAAAGAAAGAAAAAAAAGAAAAAAAAAAGTAAATAAATTAAAAAATTGGAATAAGACCGTGTGGTTCACTTACCAAATTAAAAAAAGAAAACAAAAAATTACATTGATTAGTTATCTGGAGATAATTCAACATTCATCCAAACATACCATCTAGTTCTATATAACGCAATCTTCCCATATCTTGCTCGGCATTTATCTAATTGGTGTAATGGCTCAAATAAACAGTCCATTTTTCCCAGATCTTCTCAAATGAATTCTCCTTGACTCTCAAGGAATATGTCAGTTTCTCCATATTAAAGATGTCTCACACAATTTCTAACCATTGTTCCTGTTTTGGACTTTTTTCATTAAGCCACTGCCTGGTAATGGCCTTCTTATTTGCTGCAAGCAAAGCTTTAATCAAATACGTATCTTCTATTTTTACACTATCTTTAATACGCCCCAGATACATCACAGGGCAGGTATTTGGGATTTTATAACCCAAGCTATTATTTACAGCTGCATTAACATTTTCCCAGTATGGCCTTATCTTTGCACAGTTCCAGAAAATATGCGAGTGGTCTGCCTCCGTACTCCCACACAGCCTCCAACAGTGCTGTTGGACAGCAACTTGTCTGCTTTTTATTTTGGGTGTTATAAAAAAGCGAGATAGATTCTTCCAGCGAAATTCTCTCCATACTAGTGAGCTTGTGGATGAACATTGTGTTTCACACATTTGATACCATTCTTTTTCTTTTATTTGAATCTTTAATTCTGCTTCCCATTTTGTTTTTATGATCACTCTCTTATAAAGTAGTCTCTTAATTGCAAGTATCTAAAATATCTTTGTTTTCGAGACCATACTTTGACTTTAAATCTTGGAAGCTCATAAACTCGCCATTTTCTGAAACTGTATACATTGCCGTTATGTCTTTTTGTGCCCATTCTTTGAATTTTGAATCATACACCCCTGGCTTAAACTTTGAGTCATATGCGAACCACTTCAATGCGTGAACCACTCTTTTTAATTTGTATTTTTCCACTATAACATTCCATATTTCTAATGTAAATGCTACTATTGGATCCATAGCATGTCTCAAAGCCCCTCACAGATATTTGTCTCCACCAAAATCTGGGTCTGGTAACCCTGTATCTCCCTTTCCATTTCTTTCCATTGAGATTCATAATCAGTTCTATACCAACAAGCCAGAGGTCTGAGGTGAGCTGCATAAAAGTATTTCTTCAGATTTGGTAAAGCCATTCCACCCTTGCTTTTCGGCAGTTGAAGTGTTGTTAGTTTTATTCTTGGTTTTTTCCTATTCCAAATGAATCTAGAGATCATTTTATCTCAGGCTATGAATTTATCTTGGGGAACATTAATTGGGAGTAAATATAGTAGTATAGGTATGATATTCATTTTTACCATTTGTATTCGGGCACGGAAGTCTAGAGGAAGGGCCGACTACCTCTCAACATCCTTTTTGATGTTTTCTTAATTTTGTTATAATTAGTTTCAAAGAAGTTGGAAAGTGTTTTGGTTATACTTACACCAAGATACTGCATCGTTTTAGAGTTCCATTTCAGATTATATGCATCTCTGATTTGTTGGGATGGAGAATAATTGAATGAAATAATTTGTGTTTTTGTTATATTAGGTTTATACCCTGAGTAGTATCCATATGTTTCAAATAGGTTCATTAGATTTTGGAAACATATATCTGGTCGTTCAAGAAAAATAATGATATCATCAGCGAAAAGACCAATTATATGTTCTTTCCCCCCTATTTTGACCTGCTACAGGTCTTCTCTCTGCCTTATTGCTTGTGCTAAGGGTTCAATATACAAAACGAAGAGAGTAGGAGAAAGACAGCATCCTTGCCTTGTGCCCCTCTCTAACTGGATCCTTTTTGTTATGTTTCCATTTACCTTAATCCTAGCTGTAGGTTCCTGATATAGTGTTTTAGTACACCGAACTGCTTCTTCATTGAAACCAAATCTCCTCAGTACTTCATATAAGAATACCCAACTAACACTATCAAAGGCTTTTTCTGCATCTAAGGACCATATTTGTATCCTTTTTTTTAGCATTATCCACAATGTGGAGGGTTCTTCTACTATTATCCTGTGTTTGACGCCCCCGAATAAATCCAGTTTGGTCTTCATTAATCAGATCTGGTACAAAAGTCTTGAGTCTTTTGCAAATGATTGAAGTAAATAGATTGTAGTCTACATTTGAAATTGAGATTGGCCTGAAATTTTTACATTGCTCTTTGTCTTTGCCTTCCTTGGATAAAATGGTAATAATTGCTTCCTTTCATGATGGGGGAGCCCTGCCCTCTTTAAGGGTCCAATTAAAGCAAGGCAGGAGCAGAAGTGTTTGCTCTTTCTTAAAGGCCTTGTACCATTCTGGTGGAAACCCATCACTGCCTGGTGATTTACTAACCTTGAGTCTACTGATTGCAGCTTCCAGCTCCTTAACCGTAAATTGTGACGTAATGGTATTATTTTCTGTCTCGCCAATGGATGGCAGATCAAGTGAGTTAAGAAAAATTCTCATTGTCCTTTCGTCAGCTGATGGTGGTTTAGAATAGAGTTTCTTATAGTATTCTTCAAATATTCTTTCTATCTCATCTGGGTCATGTGATAATTGATTGGTTTTAGGATCTCTTATTTTATGAATTGTATTAGAGGCCTGCTGTTTATGCAGGCGTCTGGCCAGGAGTCTAGTTGCTTTTGAACCTGCTTCATAATAGGTCTGCTTTACGAATCTTGCCCTTTTTTCCATATCTCCCCTGAGGATCTCATCTATCTCCCCCCTTTTTTCCTTAATCTGTTTTAATACCAACTGAGCCTGTATGTTTTTATGTTTTTTCTCCAATTCTTTCAGTTTTTCTACTTTATGTTCATACGTAGCTAGCCGGGCCTTTTTTTGTGATGATGTCAGGGCGATCAGCTTTCCACGTATAACTGCCTTCATAGCATCCCACAGTATTACAGGATCCACATCCCCGTTATCATTCTCTTCTATGTACCTTTTTATCTCTTCCCTTATTTGTTCCACATTTGCCTTATTCTTCAAAATACCCACATTGAGCCTCCAAACAGTATTTATTTTTCTACTATTCAGGTGCACTGTCAAGCTGATCGTACTGTGATCAGATACATCTGCCAGCCCGATTTTACACTCTGGGATCCTGTGACTTTCACCCGTATTCATTAAAAAGTAGTCAATCCTGGAGTAGACTGAGTGAGGTACTGAATAGTGTGTGTAGTCCCTTTCTAAAGGGTGAAGTTCTCTCCAAACATCAATTAGACCCATTTCCTGTACTGATGTGTTAATAAACTTGGTCAGATGCATCTTGGTTTTTTTTAGGCTTGTTGTATCCAAATTATGATTCATGACCACATTGAAGTCCCCTCCACATATCAAAATACTTTCAGTCTCTAAAGCAATAATGTCAAACAGAGTTTTGAAAAAAACATGTGGTACTCTCTGGGGGGGCATATATGTTGACCAGTGTCAGGACTTTGTTTTCCAACTTTCTTTAACTAATACATACCTTCCCTCTTTGTCCCTGACTTCTTTATGGCATTCAAATTGGACTGCATTTGTGATAAGGATAGCCACTCCCCTCTTTTGGCTAGTTTTAAAGGAACTATAAAATGCATTTCTAAAGCCAAAGCGTTTTAGTTTCTCATGTTCTTGTCGAGGCAGGTGGGTAAAAATAGTACCTGAGCCTTTTCTTTTTTCAATTTAACCAGGACCTTGCTCCTTTTAACTGGATTATTCATCCAATTTACATTGAGTGACACCAATTTGATAGTATTACGTGACATTTAATTTACCTACTCCTGTCTTGCATTCATAAATCTCCAGATAACTTGAAACTGTGCAGGTCTGAACATCTGGACAACATGTGCCAAATAAAAAAAAAGGAAAAAAAAGAAAAAAACAGTTGACTTCCAAGTAAGGGTGATTCCTTTCCACCCTGAGTACCCATTGGCAGGTATAGGGGAAAGCCTCCTCCCAGAGGACCCCTCACTAGAGGTGAAGCACTCCATTTCACGCATCCTAGTATCATCCAACGTCATCAGATAGCACTTATTTTTTTGGTCCAAAAGAATTTGTGACACAATAAAAGCTAGTTGGATGGGGTCTGCTCAGACTCCTGTAGTCCCTCCCCTGCTGTCTCAGTCTCATCTTCGCTCCTCTTTCCAACTCTCTGCCATGTCAAAGCCTGGAGAAGACGCTCCATCTCTGGGTCCGCCAGCTCTGTAATCAGGTCTCCATGGGGTAGCCTCTCCTCCTCAGCTCCTGTGCTGCGTCTTGTGATATGTGCATGTTCCTGAGTACGAGTGAATGCGCATCTTGTCCAGTGGGGTCTGGAAGCGGACACCTCTCTCCTTCAGGGCCCTCTTTACTCCCTTGTATGCCTTGCGCTTCTGGACAACCTCCGTTGCATAGTCGTGGTCAAATGATAGACGTCGCCCGTCAATCATTATCTTCTTTCCCCAGGCCTTTTTCAATACCGTTTCTTTGGTATTAAACACCAGGAAATTTACCACTATAGACCTAGGTGGTGAATTACCACCTGGTTTGCGAGCCAAAGCTCTGTGCGCGCACTGGATCCGTACGTTGGTGTCCGTTGTTATTATGAGTTCAGTTTTTAAAAGTTGCTCAACAAATTCAAACATAGATTTGCCTTCTTTCTCTTCAGGTACGCTGTAGATACGAATGTTATTTTGTCTAGACCGTCCTTCCAAATCAGTCAGTTTTTCTTGCATGGATTTCTGTTTTTTCATAGATTTAGACAGCACATTTTTCACAGCCATGTTAATTGTCTTAGCCGCTTCAATTTGTGCTTCAGCTTTGTTTAGTCTAGTTTCATGGGCATGGATTTGTTTGGAGTTTGCAGAAAGTTTATGATAAATTTCTTGCTTCAATACTCTTGAGTTCGGTTTTCATGTCTTCTTTGATTTCTTCTTTAAATTTATGTAAGTCCACTTCATATTCAGTCATGTATTTCCTTACTGATATTGTTTAGAATTAAGCGCACGGTTTCTCCTGAGTCATCTTTTGAGCTTTGAGCTTTGTCCACCTCCGGTGAATTCTTTCTTTCTCGTCCGTCACGTTTCTTTTGACTTCTAGTTGTCGCTCCCTCATGCATTCCAAAACAGAAAACTGTGAATTATGTAGCAATTAGTGAATTAAGGGAGGCTAGTTTTAAACTTGCTATCGGGAGCTCGAAATTAAGCAGCCATCTGCTCGCTTCGCCACCGGAAGTCCGCAACACCACTTTTCAATATGGCAACACCACTTTTCGATAAGGGAAAGGCAACACCACTTTTCGATAAGGCAAAGGCAACACCACTTTTCAATAAGGCAAAGGCAACACCACTTTTCATTAAGGCAAAGGCAACACCACTTTTGCATTTTCAAACCAACTCCACTTTTGCATTTTCAAACCAACACCATTTTTGCATTTTCAAACCAGCCCACTTTTGCATTTTCAAACCCCATTTTCAAACTACATTTTCGGACAACATTAAAGGCACTCACAGGTCAGTAAAACCACTCACAGTTTAATACACATGTGTTCAGAGTTATTCAGACTGAGAGTTGTGACCTCTTGCTCCCCCATCTTGGAGAGACTGAGGCAGTCCACACTTCCGGGTTTTATAATCCCTCCCCACTCCCATCGGAAAGGGCGTGACCTTCATGGCGTGATTGAAAGGAGAGAGAATCTCAACATTTTAAAAACATTACTAAGTCGTTTCTTTTGCATCGATGGGAAAAATCGTCTTGTCCTGCGCAGCGGAGGGGGACTCTGCATAAGATGGCCAAAAATCACAGCCATAAGTGATAGCATTTTTTCTAAAATCAATATGCAGTGCAAACAGGCAGTGGTCAAGTTTTGAGTTTTAATTATATAAAATATCTGGAGCATCAAAAGCTGAGCAGAGATCAGATGGGAGAATATAAAATTATGAGAGGCACACAAAGACAGCATCTTTTACCCAAGGTTGACAATAAACAATGGACAATAGGTGCAGGAGTAGGCCATTCAGCCCTTCGAGCCAGCACTACCATTTAATGTGATCATGGCTGATCATCCCAAATTAGTACCCCGTTCCTGCCTTCTCTCCATATCCACTGACTCTGCTATTTTTAAGAGCCCTATCTAGCTCTCTCTTGAAAGCATCCAGAGAACCCGCCTCCTCCGCCCTATGAGGCAGAGAATTCCACAGACTCACCACTCTCTGTGAGAAAAAGTGTTTCCTCGTCTCCGTTCTAAATGGCTTACTCCTTTTTATCAAACCGTGGCCCCTAGGTCTGGACTCACCTAACATCGGGAACATGTTTCCTGCCTCTAGCATGTCTAACCCTTAACAATCTTATATGTTTCAAAGAGATTCCCTCTCATCCTTCTAAACTCCAGAGTGTACAAGCCCAGCTGCTCCATTCTCTCAGCATATGACAGCCCCACCATCCCGGGAATTAACCTTGTAAACCTACTTTGCACTCCCTCAATACCAAGAATGTCATTCCTCAAACTGCACACAATACTCCAGGTGTGGTCTCACTAGGGCCCTGTACAACTTCAGAAGGACCTCTTTGCTCCTATATTCCATTCCTCTTGTTATAAAGGCCAACATGCCATTCGCTTTCTTCACTGCCTGCTGTACCTGCATGCTCACTTTCATAGACTGATGTACAAGGACCCCCAGATCCCATTGTACTTCCCCTTTTCCCAACGATGCCATTCAGATAGTAATCTGCCTTCCTGTTTTTGCTACCAAAGTAGATAACCGCACATTTATCCGCATTTAACTTCATCTGCCATGCATCTGTCCACTCACCCAACCTGTCCAACTCACCCTGCATTCTCATAGCATCCTCCTCACAGTCACACTGCCACCCAGCTTTGTGTCATCTGCAAATTTGCTCATGTTACTTTGAATCCCTTTATCCAAATCATTGATGTATATTGTAAATAACTGCGGTCCCAGCACCGAGCCTTGCAGTACCCCACTAGTCACTGCCTGCCATTCTGAAAGGGACCCGTTAATCCCTACTCTTTGTTTCCTGTCTGCCAACCACTTCTCTATCCATGTCAGCACTAATTTTGTACCCTAATTTTGCTCACTAATCTCCTATGTGCGAACTTGTCTAATGCTTTCTGGAAGTCCATGTACATTACATCCACTGGCTCTCCTTTGTCCATTTTCCTAGTTACATCTTCCAGAAGATTAGTCAAGCATGATTTCCCCTTCGTAAATCCATGCTGACTCAGGCCGATTCTGTTACTGAACAAATGTTCAGCTATCTCATCTTTTATAATTGACTCCAGCATTTTCCCCACCACCGAAGTCAGGCCAACTGACCTATAATTCCCTGTTTCCTCTCTCCCGCCTGTCTTAAAAAGTGGGATAACATTAGCTACCCTCCAATCCACAGCAACTGATCCTGTGTCTATGGAACATTGAAACATTATCACCAATTCATCCACGATTTCCAGAGCCACTTCCTTAAGTACCCTGGGATGCAGACCAGTAGACCCTGGGGATTTATCGGCCTTCAGTACCATCAGTCTATCCAACACTATTTCCTGCCTAATATGGATTTCCTTCAGTTCGTCCGTCACCCCAGTTCCTCTGGCCACTACTATATCAGGAAGATTGTTGAATTGTCAAATACTAGAAGGCACAGCTTTAAGGTAAGAGAGGGAGAATTTAAAGAGTACGTGCAGTCAAGATTTGTACACAAAGGGTGATAGAGGCGTTGCCGGGATGGTGGTGGAAGTGGATATGACAGTGGCATTCACAAGTCTTTTAGATAGGCACATGAATATTCAGGGTTTGGTGGGATATAGACCACGTGCTAGCAGAGGAAATTAGTTTAACTTGGCGTCATGGAGTCAAACAGCATGGAAACACGTCCTTTCGCCCAATGTGCCGAAACTGACCAACATATTTCATATACACTAGTCCCACCTGCCTGAATTTGGCTTATAACCCTCTAAACGTATCCTATCCATGTACCAGTCGAATTTTTTTTTAAACATTGCGATAGTTCCTACTTCAACTACCTCCCCCAACAGCTTGTTTGTGTGAAAAGGTTACCCCTCAGGCACCAATCTTTCCCCCCTCACCCTCAACTCATGTCCTCTGGTTCTCAATTCCTCTAATTTGGGTGAAAGTCTCTGTCCATTTACACGATCTATTCATTTCATGATTTTGTACACCTCAAAAATATCACCCCTCATCCTGCTGCTCTGCAAGGAATAAAGTCCAAGTCTGCTCAACCTCTCCCTAAAGGGCCTGTCCCACTGCGGCGACCTAATTTGCAGGTTTAGAAGAGTTTGTGCTTGACTCAAACTCGCAGCATGGTTGACACGTGGTCCAAGGGGGTCACTGGAACTCTCCTTCATGCTCAAGGGGTTCCCGCATAACCGCGGCCTCAGTTTGGTCGAGACAAATTTTTCCGCGTGCTGAAAAACTTTCCTTGAGTAAAAATTGGTCAGCATGCTTCTTTTGAACTCGTAGTGCACTGGAGTGGGGTCACTAGGCAGTCGAAGTAGCCATAAGCAATCTCCTTTGCTGACCGGGCATTTTAATTGTTTCATTGGAGTTTTCAGAACCAAGGAAAACCGACGAGTAATGTTAAATGCCTGCTAAACTTTATTAAAAGTTGTCTGGCTTCCTAAAAGTGTCCCCACTCCATCTGCCCCTTCTACCCGCTTCTCCCCCCTTCTCTCTACTTCTCTCGTCCCCCCCCCCCCAACCCCGCCGCGCTCTCTAAAGGACACCGTACACTGTGCCAGCCGTCTTTTACCTTCTTATTCATCGCGGGAGTGAATTTCAGACAGCGCTCCCCCGCTTTCCTTGGCCCCCGCCTTTGCGATGTGTCTGTGTGAGTTGACAGTCGATCACGCTTGCAGTTTCATCGCTGACGGTCGATCCAGCTCGAGGTTTTTCAGGTGAGTGCACTCTTGAGCTTGAAGGTTGAAGACAGTCACTGAAGAGTTGCGTTGGTAAGACAGGCCCTTAAAGCTCAGCCCTTCCGAGACCTGGAACCCTCCTTTGAACTTTTCTCTCCACCCTTTCCTGCTTGACATAATTCCTAAGACATGGTGCCCAGAACTGAACAATATTCTGAATGCGGCCTCACCAACGTCTTATATAACTGCAAAATGACCTTCCAACTCCTATAATCAATGCTCTGACTGATGAAGGCCAATGTGCCAAAAGATTTTTTGTCCACCCATGGTGCCACTTTCAAATAATTATGTACCTCCATGCCTAGATCCTTCTTGATGTACAACACCCTACCATTCACAGTGCGGGTCTTGCCCATGTTAGACTTCTAAAAATGCAACACCTTAAATTTCTCTATATTAAATTGCATCAACCATTCATCAGCCCACTTGCCCAAGTGATCAAATTTATGTCAGCTCAGACACAATGAGCAGAAGGGCCTGTTCCAGTGCTATGTTGCATATTCTATTTCCCGGCAAATACATTTTAGACACCATGTAATGCTACCCAAATATTTTTACAACTCACACATCCCCTCTTTATTGCATGTCATAACCTTTTAAACTGTGCTGTCATTGTGTGCAGTCAATGGGGGAGTGCCAATGTGCTGTTTGGAGACAGATATGCTTAGCACCAAAATGTCCCTTAGCAGAAAACTGCCGCTTCTTCAGAAGCTTGACCATAGTGTTGTTTTTGGTGCTTCACCATACTCTCAAGCAGTGAACAAAAAAGAAGTATAAAACATGTGTCTCAGCATCTTAAAAGAATGGCTTAGAGTGTTGAACCTTCAGAAAAAATGAACAAAATAAAAGAGTTTGCTTTCTCTCTTGAAATTATGAATATGGAATATCTGAAATTTTCTTGTTTTTAGATAGTATGTTGCACTCAAAATCATAGTGCAGTGACACTTTCTGTTCCTCTTTTGCCTTTGACTGTCAGTTGTTAATGCTTATAAACAGTATCAATCATGTTTGAATACATTGGAGTCATTCAAACTTGCGTACCTTGTGGGCAACCTTTTTAAAGCAGACATAAACAAGATCTTGAGGATGGGAGGGTTGTGGGACAGGCAGCATCTCCGGATAGAAGGAATGGGTGACATTTCGGATCGCGACCCTTCTTCAGACGAGAGTCGGGGGAGCGGAAGACACGCAGATGTGAAAGGATAAGGTATGAAAATGAGATATTAAAGGGAACGAAGTTCATGGAAAATGTAGAACAGATCATTTTCTTCATTTGTACAGTTGTCAGAGGTTATGGGGAGAAAACAGGAGAATGGGGTTAGGAGGGAGAGAAAGATCAGTCATAATTGAATGGCGGAGACTTGAATGGCGGAGTAGACTTGTTGGGCGAAATGGCCTAATTCTACTCCTATTCCTTATGACCTTATCATTGTTTGCTAGGGGAAGGTGACAAAGATAAAATTTAATCAGGAGGATAGTCTGGCTTCTTAATCACATACACTGGACTAAATTAGACTGAATGTGTCAAACTTATTTCTTCTACATTTTAAAAAGATTTGATAATGGCACATTGCTTTGTTTTCACATGATCTAATTTTCAAAGAGGTTCAAATTGTCTTTCATTGGAAGATTTTAATCTGTAAATGTGATGCCAGTAAAGAGCTGGATCTGGTACCAAATATCAGACACTGGCATTGTTGTGTTAGAAGTACGGTTGCACTTATAATGGACAACATGAAAGGAGGAGAGGGAATGAACCACATAAATAGCAAAGTAGGCAAAAAATGCTGGAGAAACTCAACAGGTGAGCCAACATCTATGGAGAAAAGGAGTGGACGACGTTTCACATTGAGACCCTTCTTCAGACTGGCATTCCCAAATAACAATGTCAACACAGCCTAATCTGCACCTGCGAATATCAAAACTGCTGAGGGTGGTCCAGATTTGGTAGGGTGTCTAGCGGAAGATATCGTATAAATGTTTGTACATAGCACCATCCATCTATTCCTTTCCATCCCTTTGAGTTCCAAATGTGCATCTAATTAAACGTTTAAAGTTCTGGAAGATTTTAAGAAAAAAATGTTTACTGCCAGTAATTTGGTGAATCAGTAAGAGGAGATTTCCATCTCTGGATTATCACAAGAGGAATGAAATTAGAAGGGATAGTCGAATATGGAATTCAGTACAAGCGTTGAGGCAGATATCTGAATGGTAACTGTAGACAAATGGGTTTTCATGGATGAGCTGAATCCCA
Source organism: Raja brachyura (assembly GCA_963514005.1). Next base: position 95,119,147 of record OY740782.1, read on the forward strand.
GTTCAATACTTAACTGCTGAGGAATAAGCAAGTCCCAGGTCATTTAAATTTTGGGGCTTCATTTAAATTCTACCAGCTAACTTCCTTTACATGTGGACCAAGTAGTTGACACAAAGTTATGCAGATTTACAGGACAAATTGCAACTCTCCTCCATCCAACCCCCATGCAATGAATTCCCACAAATACAGCACCCTCTGGCTGAAGAAATTCCTCCTTTTCTCCATTCACAAAATTAGTTTTGTGAACAACAAATGCAACATCATCATTTGAAAGTACACGTGAGTGACTGTCTCGTGGAGGAAGAGCATTTGTGATTGCAAGTCGGTGATGCTCGTGGTGATTGTGAGGTGGAGAGGAAGGGATTATATTTGGCAACTGTCATAAGATCATTAGGTCGTAACTGATAGGAGTAAAATTAGGCCATTCGGCCCATTCAAGTCTACTCCGCCATTCGTTTATGGCTGATCAGTCTGTCCATCCTTGCCTTTTCCCCATAACCCCTGACACCCGTACTAATGAAGAATCTATCTTCCTCTGCTTTAAAAATATCCACTGACTTCGCCTCTACAGCCTTCTATGGCAAAGAATTCCACAGATTCACCACCCTCCGACTCAAGAAATTCGTTCTCACCTCCTTCCTAAAAAAACTTCCTTTAATTCTGAGGCTATGACCTCCAGTCCTAAATACTCCCACTAGTGGAAACATCATCTCCACATTCACTCTATCCGAGCATTTCACCGTTTGGTATGTGTCAGTGAGGTCTCCCCTCATTCTTCGAAACTCCAGCGAGTACAGTCCCAGTGCAGTCAAAAGCTCATCATGTGTTAACCCACTCATTCCTGGGATCATTCTTGTAAAACTCCAGGGGCAGCACATCCTCATATATGGTGCCCAAAATTGCTCACATTACTCCAAATGCAGCCTGACCAATGCCTTATTGAGCCTCAGCATTACATCCCTGTTGTTGTATTCTAGTCCACTTGAAATAAATGCTAGTATTGCGATTGCTTTCTTTACTGCTGATTCGACTTGCAGATTAACCTTTTTGGATTCCTGCACCAGCACTCCCAAGTCCCTTTGCACCGATTTCTGGATTCTCTCCCCATTTAAAAAATAGTCTATGCCTTTATTCCTACTACCAAAATGCATAACTCCACACTTTGCTACACTATATACTATCTGCCACTTCTCTGCCCACTCCCCCCACCTGTCCAAGTCTTTGCACTACCTGCCCCCTCCACCTTTTTTCATTTATCAGTAAATCTGGCCACAAAGCCTTCAATCCCCTCATCCAAATTATTAATGTACAACGTGAAGAGTAGCGGCCCCAGTGGAACTCCATGGAAATCACCACACTGTGTTTGTGGAAAAGACTCAGTTTGATATTAGGCTGAAGGAACAGCAACAGCATATTTCCTAAAGTGACTTGTTCCACCAGAAAGAAGCGAGGAACATAAGTGTTTATTTCCCATGTATTCTGATCATGTTATACGCAGCATACCTTGTAGAACGTGCTCTGATGAACCTGCAGACAGGATTGCAGACCACTTTATGATTTACATTGGGCTGAGGAATGTATCATACACTATCATGTTTCCATTACAACACACAGTCTCATTCGTTCTGCTGCCATTTAAACAAGTAAACAAGGTAGGTAAAACCCACCCATATATTGCGTAGTGAAGGAATGAAGGATGCATAGAAATATAGCAAAGGTCATACTTTGCTGTTGTCATTTGATGGGCAGTATGGACACATATCAGACAATGCATCGAGTATCCTTTGTGACAGTAGATATTTTGCCCATTGAGCCCTGAAGGATTCTGTTCTCTGTTTTTTTTTTACAGGGAAACAGTCTGACAAGTTGACTAATGTTTGCTTGTTAAAAAAAATAAAAAGTAATATATAATGGCCTTGAGCTGTTACCATTATTGTTGCCATAATCATTATTTGAGAAGTGGTTTTAACAAAACTAAGAGTACGTGAGAATTAGAATAGATTTTTTTTTAATGGACTTTGGTGAGTATCAACTCAGATGCACGAGTCAGCACAAATCAAAAGATATATTCATGTTCGCGGTAACCTTTTACCCAGCACCGTTACTGACTTAAAGATCCAGTTTATCAATATAAGAAAAAATCTTGTTGCCGCAGCTTTAAGATCAAAACTGGTGAAAAGTTTTACTTAACCGGATGTGGAACAGAGATTTGGCTCAATGGTTTGTGTGCTCAGTTCATACTACTAGTAATTTTCTTCATGATAAAATCGATGAAATGCCACAAATTAACCACAATAAACATGACTTTTGATCCAGTGAGACGCCATACTGGGAGCAAATTATCATAATTTTAAAGATGATTGGAATGATTTTCTCTTTTATCACCAGATGAAAATTCGCTGATGGTAGGTGGCACAGTTGCACAGCTTGTGCGGCACAGCAGTGATGCTCGTAGAGCTGCTGCCTCGCAGTTCTCGACATCCGGTTCAATCCTTACCTCTGGTGCTTTCTGTGTGAGGTTTCTCCCTGTGATCACTGGTTTTCTCACACATCCAGAAAACAATGAACATTGATCACTGTAAATTATCCCCAGTAATTTAAACAAGTGGTAGAATATAGGGATGTTGATATGAATGTGGAATGCATAAAATGGGATTAGTGAAGGATTCTACAAGTGGGTACTTGATGCTTAGAGGATGGAGGATCTGTTTCAGTACAATATGATTCTGCATCTCTGAGTCGTGGAGCAAGGAAGGTCTGATAGATTAAACTGCATTTAATTTAATGAAACAGGCTTAACAGGTAAGGCAAACAAACTCTGGACATGGATTGATACATGGGACTGGAATATGAAAACTTTAACAGAAACATGGTTGAGGGGTGGTCAGGGTTGCAGCTCAATGTTTCATGGGAAGATGCTACTGGTGTGATCGAGATCAAGGTAAGAGGAGGAAATGTCACATTTTGATTAGTGAAAACAACAATCGATCGAAAATAGGGGATGTCACAAATTATGGAGATACCCATTAAATAGGATATTCCTGGGATATAATGTGAGGTTATATGCATATATCTAGAAATAAAAAGGTGTGATTATGACAATGGGATTGTATTACACAGTCCTAACATTATATTTATAACGTTAAACATTGAAATGTCCACCACACAGTCCATTAAGTGTTTTTAAAGAACGTACATCTTTCATTCTGCTGTCTGATATTTGTCCGTTATATATTTAAATTACCTGTCTTGAAAATGTATTTATTGTGACATCTACTTTTATTATTCCATGAGTTTTCTACAAAGATATATTTTTTATTCTTTGTGATTAGTTTTATGTTTACACATACACTATAATTGAATAAATAATTCTCACCATGCCTCCTAGAGTTAGGTCAGGATTTCACTCCAGGTTCACATAAAATTTTCTCAAGAAGCGGGAGAGTCTAGGACCAGAGGCCATAGCTTAAGAATAAAAGGATGCGCCTTTGGAAAGGAGATGAGGAGGAATTTCTTTAGTCGGAGGGTGGTGAATCAGTGGAATTCATTGCCACGGAAGGCTCTGGAGGTCAAGTCACTGGATATTTTTTAAGATGGAGATTGATAGATTCTTGATTAGCACAGGTGTCAGGGGTTATGGGGAGAAGGCAGGAGAATGGGGTTGAGAGTGAAAGATAGATCAGCCATGATTTCAATGCCGGAGTAGACTTGATGGGCCGAATAGCCTAATTCTGCTCCAATAACTTATGAACTTAAGAACTATGGTGGAGAATTAAACTACTTTGCACCAATGTTATAATTCTGGCATCTGTTTGAAATTCCTCCAAATTTGTTGCCAAACTTAGGTGGAGCTGAATTTTTTCTACAGCAATGTGCAATCACATCACTGTGCCTGCTCACCCTGTATTTAGCATTACAGAAAGCCATGATTTGAATGTGAGTCAGCCCCAATTAAATTCTATTTATTTGCATTATAGTTTTATTATTTCCTACTTTCTCTGCTGTGAAAATAGCGATCCCATGAAGGTGTAATTAACTTTTTTTTTTGCATGGTGCCAATCCTTTGCTTAACAAATTTTTGACTCTACTGCACAGTAAGATTCTACATTTGGAACCATGTCCTATCTTCTTTCTACATATGGGTGAGGAGAGCCAAAGTTTAATCAAAGGTAAAGCGAGTCTCAAAGTTAATTTGCACCAATTAAAAAGAGCATTGTCTGCATTATAGTACACAAATAGTCTAGAGAATGAAAGATGGAGCAAGGAATTTGCATCTGCTGCAACTTTTACAATGAAGGCACTTTTGAACAGTTTCTAGCATACCACTTTCATGAACAGAACGCTTTCCTTGCCAGCCAGAAATCCATGATGACAAGATCCATTTACAGCAAAACCCTTTCACTTGGATCAGCAGCTGATCATGAATGGACCAAAATTTACCATCTCCCAGCATACAGGGCTACAGTGAGCATGCAATCACCCCTCTGCCTCTACCCTCAGCACATTTACAGTGGTACAAAACAAATACAATGTGGGCAGTATTCATGCACTGCTAGAGTTCTGGACGCTAGCCAGTGGTGTGTTAAAGGCAGACATTTGGGTTACTGTTCCAATGCGAGCAGCTGCAATAATAAAAAAGACATTCATTAGAAGCAGGAAAACCAAGAACTGCCACTACCATAATGGTTTGACATTCAGGGAATCAGTGCCCCTACTTGAGGATTCAAAAAGAATGGTTGGCAAAGTCACTAAACCTACAGTACGTTAGAGATTAACGATGAACAACAATTTCTGTTTTGGAGACTTAAAATGAATAAAAAACTAAACCATTTGTTTCCCAAGCTGCAGATGTTGCCACTGAACTTAACTGAACTGACCTTATACATAAACAATTTTCTTCATATCATTCATGGTGTTCAGATACTTAAATTGTGACAGATTTTGATTATTTTTATAAATGTTAATGGGTAGAGAGAAAATAGTTTATGAAGATAACTTTTTTAATCTTCCTTTTAAACCATTTATTCCTCACTAATGATGCAAAATCTAGGAATGAGCCTAGTACTTTCGCTCCAGGAAGGAGGTCCCAACAGAGCACACAAGTCAATTACAGCAGCAAGACATTCAAAGTTAGTGGGAGATAGTCCCTCATCTTCATCTCAATGGCACCATTCTGCTTTGTCCCAGGATAAAATAAAGAAAGATCTACCTACAGAAATCTGGTTCCTCAGATATGCAAGTAAAACAATGTGGATAGAAAAACAAAGTACGAGAGGAATTCAGCAAGTCAGGCAGTATCTGTCCAGGGAAATGAGGAATAAAAGTTCAGAATCATGTTGGGCAATGTACAGAGGTCTTCCACAAAGTAGTTACCACAATAATATTTGGTCTTCCCAGAGTGGAGGATATTGCAACACGAGCACCGAATCAGAAGTACAAGTAAACCCCTACATCTAACACCACCCAGATGAAGAGCTTTGATCTCTGAAACATGGAAAGGGTGTAGTTAAAAGGTGTGTCTTGTAGTTGCATGGAAAAAATACGGTGAGAAGGGGAGTGGGTGTTAGTACACCTGAGCATCCCAAAAGGAACTACCTCTTCAGAATACTTATAAGAGAGGAAAGGAGATGCTTTGACTACAGGGGTGCTGGAAATATGAAAGTTGGAGGGGTGGACTACTGTTCTCTGCGGAGAATGGGTGTGCTTGGACGTGCAGGGGATGGAATGTATATAGCAGAGGACCTGTCAATTGGGACGGATTGGAGAATGAAAAGATTAACATATTGAGAAATCTAGTGTAGAAGATGGCATCATCAGAATAGAGGCAGCAGAGACAGAAGAGAAACCTGAAGAATGGCAGGGAGGTCTTCTAGCGAGTTGGATGGGAGAAAGTGTAGTTAAGTTTCTAAAGGGAATCCATGGGTTTGTAGTAGATATTGCTTACTAGAAGACATTTACTCCGAAAATGTAGATTGAGAAGTTGGGGAAGAGACGAGGGATGGACCATGTCAGCTTCGCTGACCTAGTTATCAGAGAAGAAGAGGGTGGTGGGTTAGGATCAACATCAGGCTCAGGCTCCATTAAGTGAAAGGAATTATATTATGTTGTGTGTAAGCTGTGTTGCATTGCTTCAGGAATAGAGGGGAGATAAATTAAATACCTAGCAAATAAAATTAATTTCAAGTGGCCTGCTTTGCCTACTACAATTGTTCAGCAAGCATTTTTTGAAACCTGATTCTATTTTATGTTAGGAAGGATAAATAATCATTACCATTGGACAAGAAGGAACAATTAATCATCCAACAGTAGAAATCACCATTTTCAAATAATCATCATGCAGCATGCTGAGAGACTTGCTGAAATGCATTTTTTTGCTAATGATTTCTACCATTTCTTACAAGTTATCCAGCGATCCTTTATAAAATTGTCAGCTTGCCAAGATAAATGATGAAACTATTTTGAAAAAACAAAACCTCCTCAGATGATTACCAAAAGTAGGACTGAGAGCCATTAGATGTTTTAAGTTCTTTAGATGGTAATTAGACACATTGCTTTTGTTTGCAATCGTGTTAAAAGCCTCCACATCATAGTTACATTCATAAATTGTGATTGCTCCAAAATCAGATGTTGTATTCTCAGCAAGAAATTAGAATAGATATATAGTTTTTTAATGCTAATATCTGCTCAGTGGATTAATAAACCAATGTAAATAAATGCAAAATGCTGTGTGTGACAAGACATTATTGTCCAATAACTAAATCAGTTTTGAGGAAGGGGTAGACTAATCCTCAGGTTGCGATATAAAACGTTATTAAAGTATTAAAAGTAAACCATTAGTTTAGAAATGCTTCGGTGTTTGTTTGGTATGTTAAACGGTAGTGCAAGATTTCCAACATATATTGTTCTCAGGGGCTTGCTACTCCAAGCTTGTTTATGTGAGAGAGACTCAGACTGTTATGTAGATTTGGCCACTATAAATTGAGTGTAGAAGAACAAGTCACAGTTTGTGAGTGAGGTTTAACAAAATTGGTATGTTTTTTGAGTGGATGGTTAAGGTGACTTTGAGGTTGTAGGATAAAGTCGCATTTGGATTGTGGTGAAGTGGGGTTGAAAGTGTCTGAGGATGAAGTATGTGAGGGATTAGTATATTAATGATGTTGATGTTGATGTATCTGAAGTGGACGCCATGATTCCAGATTCCATGCTTTGCCAGGTGCCTTCAGGTCACAAAAAAAAACAGGACCCACAGCTGTTGTGAGGCATGAACAATCGACACTATTCACTCTCTCACATGCGTGCATGGATATCAAGGAAGTGGTGATACACATCATAGAATCATACAGCATCAAATCATGCCCTTTGGCCTAACTTGCCCATGCTGACCAAAATGCCCCTTCTATGCTAGTTTCTGCTGCCCACATTTGGCCCATCGCCCTCTAAACCTTTCCTAGCCATGTACTAGTTCCTCCTGGGAGATAACAGTAGATCTCTGATGTTAGTATGTCAGATGCTCACAGGACTTGAAAGGAAATTCGTAGATCATGCCATTTCATAACAAAACTACATCTCAAGTCATAATACTGTTTCTAGGGCCATTTATCTAACTACCAGAAATTGAATTTTAAGACTGAACAATTTTTGAAAGAAAAAAAAGACACAAAATGTTGGAGTTACTCAGTGGGTCGGGCAGCATCTCTGGAGAAAATAGATAGTTGATCATTTGGGTTAGGACCCTTCTTCAAACTGATTTGTGACTTTTCAGGCCAGGACCCTTGCTCTGTTCTGCAAAGATGCTGCCTGACCCGTTGAGTTAACTACAGCACATTGTGCCCTCTTTTTGTAAACCAGCATCTGCAGTTCTTTATATGTAATTTTTGAAAGCAACATGAAGAATTTTTGATGTTTGCTGAACATAGAGGGCTTATTTGACTAACTGTTTACTTGGATATTGCAAAAAGTCTGATGGGGAATAAAACATGAACAAGCACATTATGTAGCTTTAGGGTCCGGCCAACAAAAAAAAAAAGCAGAGCTTTAACATCAAGATATGTAAAGTCCTCAAAATAATTTCTGAACTGTTTGCAATCCTGCGCAAGGTTTTCTAAATGTAATGAGGAAATTAACAGGGTGTCTCATGGTGATTGCATCCCGTCATTAGAAATTAGTGTGTCAGGTCAGCCCCCTCTGACTGAGTGCCATTCACAATTTGCTGACATCAGCACTCATTCATGAGACCAGGCCTTGTTTTCACACCGCAGTAATGTGAAGAGACACGTGAAGCAGCAGAGTTTATAGAAAAGGCGGAGATGCTGTGTACTATGTACACATTCCCACACAGCCTGCAAGTTATTCACATTGAAAATAAGTGGAGGGAGGAAAAAGAAACAACCACCGTTCAAAGCCTAATCTACTGATGCATAGTAGACACATTGTGAAACACACAGAGAAGGGGAGTTTCATATTGGTTTCAGTGCTAATTCTCGCTTATTTTGTGGCCCAAATGCATTGAGATGTGTTTTTTTCTTTCAGTGTTCATACATTAAAGACTTTTTTTTAAAGCTAATTTTCCTCAACTGATTTTAGGAGCTTAGAACAATGTAACAGAATTATTTTGTACTATCAGTGAATTTTATTTTGGGATTTGATTTTAATATTAATCATGGGTGAAGCGTGTTCAATTCTTCATTATTTGAGGATTTAAATTATTGCCAAGCTTAGATTAGAGGAACCTCAAGATATTACCTTCTATCATAATTAGCAGCATTTTTTTGTTTATTTTTATTATTTTCATAGTTGGGAGTGCTAGGGCTAATTGGATTCAATACTCAAGACAATATACATGCAGTTACTGGGCTTTGCATGTTGCCAGAATAATGGGGAAGGCCAATTTCCTCAGTAAAACCAATATGTTCAACATATGGCAACGCATCTCAAGAAACCACCGACCTACTGTGCTTTGATAGCATGCAGTGCAGCAAAATTTCTGTTAATAAGGAGTCTTGTATATGAAAGAACTTTAGAGCCTCATAATTCAGATATGGTATGTTCTGAAGGTAAATTATAAACTCCTAAAAAGGCAAAGTGAAGAGGACTCGCCCATTTATGTTTTGTATTCTGTACAAGCTGCACCCAACTTGAATTGTGACATTGTGGATTCCACAATATCAGGACTATACTATAATGGGCCAAATCACCTGAACTGTTGGACAGTGCATTTTGGAAGGTCACCAGAACTCTGACTCCCAAGATATCTGGCACTTCTCTGAGCAACTCTTGGGATCTCTAGTTTCCCTATTGGCCTTACAGGATCACTCACATGACCATTTCTAATGGCTTTTGCCAAATTACTGCAAATAGGAGAGAGCCAGGATTAATTTTCTGCAATTTTAATCTGCCATATTCACAATGATTTGATTTCGTCCGATAATTCAATTACAGCCTTAAGTGTAAGACATCTTTAAAGGCACCAACTCATCATTAGCAGTTACTGTATTGTGTTGCAAGATGTTAAGTGGAAAAAACACATATTTATTTTGCACAGGATTATAATTTTGTTTCAAAGCATACTGCTTTGAAAATAATTTATATATGTACATGATTTTCCAGCATGTTTTAAACCTGTGTATTTTTTGTTGTGTGTTAATAATTGCAAAATGTTAAACCGGTTTTAAAAGCAGCAGCTTCTCTTTTTCATTCTTCTCTGCCTGCTATCAAATCTTTAAGTGTCAAGTAAAGCAGCACAGAAGAGCAGCTGGTGGAGCTGTTGTCTCACAGTGCCAGAGACCCAGGGTTCAAACCTGACCACAATTGCTGTCTGTGTGAAGTTTGCACACGCTCCCTAATACTGGATGGGATCCTCCAGGTAACCTGATTTCATCCGATATCCCAAAGAATATGGGATGAAGCCTTACATTTGTTTCCACATCTAGGTGATTAATATTACTATTAATGGTCCATTAACGACTCCTGATGATACCTCACTAAATACATCCTTCCAATCTGAAAGGGACCCTTTTTTTAACTCTGATTTCTATTCAGCACTTTTTGGTTAATATTAACACTTCCTCCAATACCTTGGACACTTAATTTATGCAACAGCCTTTTATGTTGCACTGTCAAATGCCTTTTGGAAAACTAAATACAGCACAGATAAACCTGCCACATCCTCACAAAATTGGAGTAAATTTGTCAAATTTAGCTTTCCTAAATGATGAGCAATTTCTCCTTTGATTTTTTTACTTTAAAATCTTGCCAATAATTGATGTCAAATGAGTCGGGCTGAAGAGCCTGTTTCTGCACTGTATGATACTCTGACTCTATTTGCAAAAATCCACTTCCTGCAGTCAAAGTTGAATTTGTGGTATAAATCAAGGATTCTCTCTTATCACCATTAACTCCAGTGATAATACAGGACAATTTTTATATCCAAAGGTATTGACAGTGCTTGCTTTTTTTAGTAACTATCCACATTATATTTAGGGACAGTTTCTTCCCAGCTGTTATCAGGCAACTGAATCATCTTACCACAATCAGAGAGCAGTACTGAACTACTATCTACCTCTTTGATGACCCGCGGACTATCTTTGATCGGACTTTGCACTGAACGTTATTCCCTTATCATGTACACTGTAACTGGACCAATGGTAATCATGTATTGTCTTGCTGCTGACTGGTTAGCACGCAACAAAAGCTTTTCACTATACCTCGGTACATGTGACAATAAACTAAACTGAACTGAAATGAACTGAACTATATGCAAGGTCCAGGGAAACATCAAAGGGAAAAGGTGCTGAAATTCTTCAGCACAACTTGTGTTTTCCCCTAATGTGCTCTGCCATTAATTAAACTTGAATAACACAGAAGTATTCTTCAGACCTTACACACTGGAGGAACAGATGCACAGTGACAGGCATGTGGCCAACATGTTGCCATCCTGTGTGTCAGCAAGTGGAATTCATCTCAGCGCTGGGTTGTTTACCATGCCTCAATGTGTGAAACCCTTGAAAGCTGTCACTATTCCAAGAGTTTCACCTTGTAGATGCATCCTGGCATCGTTGGCAAGGCTGGCTTGAGCGAACCAGGTGAGTTTTTTTTTTCAAACAGTCAAACACATTTTTAGTCTCTGAATAATTGGAAAAGAATGTAGTTTCTCCACTGCATGAGAAAGTGTAAGGGCAAGACAGCTTTCTGCAAACCTTGTGCTTTGCAGTCATTTTTTAGATGGTACACACTGCAGCCACCATATGCCAAGAATGGAGTGACTGAATGTTTAAGATGGTATGTGGGATGCCAAGCGAGTGAACTGTATTGACGAGGATGATGCCAGGTTTTGTAACAGTGCTATTAGGGGCACAGTCATCCCGTCAAGCAGCAAGTATTCCACCATGCTCTCGGCTTATTCCGCCCAAAAGGTAGAAATAATCTGGGAGAACAGGAGGTGAATAAGGTAACTAGCTTCTGACCTGCTCCTCTAGCTACAATACCCATGTGGCTGGTCCAGATGAATTTCTGGTCAAGGTGGATCCACAAGATACTGATGGTTTGAGAATTGCTGATGGTAATGCCATTAATGTCAAGGATGTTTGGTTAGACTCTCTTCTCGACTGGAGATAATCTGGTATCTTGGTGATGCAAATATTGCCTGCCTATTCAGCCTTCCCCTGAATATGCTCGAGGTCTTAGTGTGTTTAGTCATGCAGTTTCACATTTGCTAAAGGGTTTTAAAGGGAATTTGAATATTGTGTAATCTATATAACTAAAAGTCTCATCTCGACCACTTCCTGTCTGCGCTGTATATTGATTTTAGAAAAAACGTTACCCTATATCACTATGATTTTTGGCCATCTTACTCACAGTCCTCCTCCGCTGAGGCAGCCATGAGGATTTTTGTGGGAACCATTGTGGGGGGATGTTTTTATGTTTACTGTGAAACTCTTGATGTTGTGTCTTATCTTTATTCGTGTGCTGCAATGGCAAGTCAAATTTCACTACACCAATTGGTATATGTGATAATAAATGTCCTTTGTCCTTTGACGACTGCAGTGCAAAATGGAAATGGAAATGAAATTACAATGCCAAGAGTTGTTTGGCATGCCCTGTGCTTGAGACTGCAGTGCAAAATGGGAATGAAATGACAATGCCATGAGTTGTTTAGCCTGCCCTGTGCTTGAGACTGCAGTGCAAAATGGAAATGAAATGACAATGCCATGAGTTGTTTGGCCTGCCCTGTGTTTGAGACTGCAGTGCAAAATGGGAATTAAATGACAATGCCATGAGTTGTTTGGCCTGCCCTGTGCTTGAGACTGCAGTGCAAAATGGAAATGAAATAACAATGCCATGAGTTGTTTTGTCTGCCCTGTGCTTAAGACTGCACTGCAAAATGGAAATGAAATGAATATGCCATGAGTTGTTTGGCCTGCCCTATGCTTGGCAATGCAGTGTCAAATGGAAATGAAATGACAATGCCATGAGTTGTTTGGCCTGCGCAGTGCTTGAGACTGCAGTGCAAAATAGAAATGAAATGACATTGCCATGAGTTGTTTGTCCAACCCTGTGCTTGAGACTGCAGTGAAAAATGGAAATGAAATGGCAATGCCATGAGTTGTTTGGCCTGCCCTGTGCTTGAGGCTGCAATGCAAAATAGAAATGAAATGACAATGCTATGAGTTGTTTGGCCTGCCCTGTGCTTGACACTGCAATGCAAAACGGAAATGCAAAATTGAAATGGAAATGAAATGAGTTGTTTGGCCTGCCCTGTGCTGGAAAGGGAAATGCAAAATGGAAATGAAATGAAATGAGTTGTTTGGCCTGCCCTGTGCTTGAAACGGAAATGCTAAATGGAAATTGAAATTAAATTAAATGAGTTTTTTGGCCTGCCTGGAACCACTTACATTATCCCACAAGGCCCTTCAATTGTCATTAGAAACCGGAATAGTGCCAGAGGATTGGCGTACTGCGTATGTAGTTCCATTGTTTAAAAAGGGTTCAAAGAATAAACCTATCAATTATAGACCTGTTAGTTTGACGTCAGTGGTGGGCAAATTAATGGAAAGGATACTTAGAGATAATATAAATAAGCATCAGGATAAACAGTGTCTGATCAGGAACAGTCAACATGGATTTGTGCCTGGAAGGACATGTTTGACAAACCTTCTTTAATTTTTTGAAGAGGTTACTAGGAAAATTGATGAGGGTAAAGCAGTGGATGTTGTCTATATGGAGTTCAGTAAGGCCTTTGACAAGGTTTCCCATGGAAGGTTGGTTAAGAAGGTTCAATCTTTGGGTGTTAATGGCGGAGTAGCAAAATGGATTCAACAGTGGCTGAATGGGAGATGCCAGAGAGTAATGGTGGATGGCTGTTTGTCAGGTTGGAAGCCGGTGACCAGTGAGGTGCCTCAGGGATCTGTGTTGGGTCCACTGTTGTTTGTCATGTACATCAATGATCTGGATGATGGGGTGGATAATTGGATAAGTAAGTATGCAGATGATACTAAGATAGGTGGTGTTGTGGATAATGAAGTAGATTTTCAAAGTCTACAGAGAGATTTGAGCCATTTGGAACAGTGGGCTGAAAGATGGCAGATGGAGTTTAATGCTGATAAGTGTGAAGTGCTACATCTTGGCAGGACAAATCAAAATAGGACGTACATGGTAAATGGTAGGGAATTGAGGAATGCTGTGAAACAGAGGAATCTAGGAATAACTGTGCATAGTTCCCTGAAGGTGGAATCGCATGTAGATAGGGTGGTAAAGAAAGCTTTTGGTGTGCTGGCCTTTATAAATCAGAGCATTTAATATAGTAGGGAAGTAATGTTAAAATTGTACAAGGCATTGGTGAGACCAATTCTGGAGTATGGTATACAATTTTGGTCGCCTAATTATAGGAAGGAGAGAGAGAGTATGGAGGAGATTTACTAGAATGTTGCCTGGTTTCCAGCAACAGAGAAAGGTTGAACAAGTTAGGTCTTTATTCTTTGGAGCACAGAAGGTTAAGGGGGGACTTGATTGAGGTCTTTAAAATGATTAAAGGGATAGACAGAGTTGACATGGATAAGCTTTTCCCATTGAGGGTAGGGAAGATTCAAAAAAGAGGGCATGACATGAGAATTAAGGGACAGAAGTTTAGGGGTAACATGAGGGGTAACTTCTTTACTCAGAGTGGTGGCTGTGTAGAATGAGCTTCCAGCAGAAGTGGTGGAGGCAGGATCAATTTTAACATTTAAAAGTAAAGTGGATAGGTATATGGATGGGAAGGGATTGGAGGGGTATGGTCTGAGTGCAGGTAGATGGGACTAGGGGAAAATAAATGTTTGGCATGGACTGGAAGGGCCGAGAAGGCCTGTTTCCATGCTGTAATTGTTATATTATTATATGGTTAAGGCCCCTTTGCCCCAAATGCCCATATTAGCCCAGAAGGAGCATTTTGGCCCAATAGGCCCATGCCAGGCCAGGAAAAGTCCAGAAAAAGTGCCTTTCACCAAGATTTCACTCAGATTTTTTTTTTAGAGTCTCTTTGGCACATCAGGCCTGTACTAGCCCAGGAGGAGTCCCTTCGGCCCACCAGTGACTATTTACCCTGCAAGTATTAAACCTCACCCCAGTATTTCTTTCCCTCCATGAGATCCAGGCCAGCATAGACTTTACTCCTTCATTGCTGTGATCTGCAGAACAAGATGAAAAATGTTAAAAATTGATTCTCCACCCTCTCCCCCTTCTCTCTCACAGAGTCTCTCACCTGTTTTGGCCAGAACTTCTGGCAGTTTCTGAGCTGTCAGCCCACCAGGCCTGGATGATTGAGCTGCCAGCCCAAGAATCCATTCAGCCCACACTGTAAATACTAGCCCTCTGGAAACCAGTCCCTTTGGCCCACAACACCCATACTAGCGCTCCAGCAAACTCCCCCACTGGCCACTAATATTGGATTTGGTGGAATATTGCATTGGGGGACCAGCCCTCCCGCGTGAACGTGGGACCCAACGGGTCCCACTTAGTCCAGTCATTAAATATCTCCACTTACAATCTTATAATAGAAGGCAGACTGTAAGAAAACAGTGGAGATAGTTGGACCAAGGACACTAGCTTGTGAAACCCTTGAAGCAATATGCTAGGTTGTGATGACTGACATCCAATAACTATAACTGTCTTCCTTTGTATGCTCGTGGTCCCTGGCTGGGGATCGATTTCGGCGACTCCAAGCCGCAGGGATTTCGGCCATCCTGATGCAGGAGCTTAGACCGCCCTAATGTGGGAGCTCAATTGCCAGCTCCCCCGACTGCAGGAGGAATAGAGGAAAGAAGATAAGACTTTATTGCGTTCCATTACAGTGGGGAATGTGGAGGAGCCGCAGTGGTGGATGTTTATATACATTTTTATGTAGTTGTGTGTCTTGTTGCTTTTTTGTTATGACTATGGAAAACTAATTTCCTCGTATGTTGCAAAACATACGGCTAATAAATTACGATTATGATTATGATTATGATAATGTTTTTATTGCCACTTG
This sequence comes from Raja brachyura, assembly GCA_963514005.1. Next base: position 95,134,646 of record OY740782.1, read on the forward strand.
TACTGAGATACAGTGAAAAACTGTTTGTATGCCATCAAAGCATATTACACCATACTTAGACAGATTAGATGGTATTTAGCTCTATTGGATTTGTCCAACATTTTGTAGGCAGGAAATACCAGGCAATTTCCCACATTCTGCAGTAGCTGCAAATGTTATTGCTGTATTACAGCAGAAATGCCCAGGTCTTCCACACCACAGCATGTGAAGCACACAGTTCATGCACTGTGTTAACATTTGCAGAGCATGTCTGTACAAGAGCAGAAATGCTCGTACATCGTTCCTCAGGATTGTAGTTTTTTTTCTTAATTAAAGAATGAATTTGTTTTTGAAAGCATGAATTCTGAACTGTATTTATTGATGTTAATTAGAACATCTACTTATTTTCATAGCTGTCATTGAGATGGAGTGAAAGAGAGTGAAAAATATAGGTGTCAATAGAAATTAATTGCAAGAATACCCAATTCAGTTTTTACATTGGTTCCTGAATGCTGTGTATTCCTGCACTCCGGCTCATGCCATACTCTTCTTCTTATTGCTTAGAGAATCTGTGTTTTTACATTGCATGACAAGATGAAATGAAGATGGCAAATTAAAAGCTTGCCATGCATTAAATTTGTTTTTTCTATTAACTTGCTACACTTCCTTGCACTACCCACTTTGCAGCTTTTTATGCCAGATTTTTATATTCGTGTCAGTAAAGCAATAATTCCAACAAGAAATTACATCATAACTTATCATAAGCATGATTAGAAACATAGAAACATAGAAAATAGGTGCAGGAGGAGGCCATTCGGCCGTTCAAGCCAGCACCACCATTCATTGTGATCATGGCTGATCGTCCCCAATCAATAACCCGTGCCTGCCTTCTCAGATTGTCTCAGAAACCAACCATTTTCAAATTAGTTTTGTTGTTTAACTTGATTCTAACACCTAATTGGATAAAATGTGTAGGAAGGAACTGTAGATGCTGGTTTACACCGAAGCTAGACACAAAATTATGTGGTAACCCAGCGGAACAGACAGCATCTCTGGATAGGAATGGGTGATGTTTCAGATCGAGACCCTTCTTCAGAAGGGTCTCAACCTGAAACGTCACCCATTCCTTCTATCTAGAGATGCTGCCTGTCCCGCTGAATTACTCCAGCATTTTGTGTCTAGCTAGTTGGACAATCCTGTTATTGTACTGGAGTACTGGGAGCAATGGGAGGGCAGAGTAAATTCATAGATTCATTGAGTTTTACAGTGTTTAAATAGGCCTTTTGGCCCAACTTGCCCACACCGGCCAACATGTCCCATCTACACTCATCCCACCTGCCTGCATTTGGCCCATTTCCCTCTAAACCTGCCGCATCCATGTACCTGTCTAAATGTTTCTTAAACATTGCGATAGTACTGCCTCAACTACCTCCTCCCGCATACTATTGTCTGAGTAAATCTGTTTCTATTCACCCAAATGCCCATCCATTCTCCATTATCCACAAGTTTTGCACTTTTTCATGCAAATCATAATTAATGCCACGGGAGTTTTGTCAGATATCTCTTTATCAAGTTCTGCACTGGGAACACATTGAGATCATTGGTGAGCAATTTAAAATAATGTATTCCATGGTCCATCCAACTTCATTGGAAAGAAATAGCTATTATGGGTTGTACGATAGACTGTAAATTATCAATGAGGGTTTTGCCCTGTCCCTCATGTTGCCTATGGCTCTGCTGGCTCTCATTGCTGATCTTGAGAGTTTCCAGCCACCATTTCCATTGGTTTGGTTGCTGCAAGGGAATAAGCCAGCAAAGAGGGGAGACAACAAAAATATGGCTAAACAAACAAATATAAGTAAAAGACAAGAAAACAAAACAGACTGTAATAGAGAGAACACATTCCATTAAAGGGGGAAGAAAATAAATAATGACAGATAACAAGGAGCAGCAACATGAGAAGAATAGATCGGGTAGATGTACAGAGTATCTTGCCCAGAACAGGGGAATCGGATCAGAGGACATAGATTTAAGGTGAAGGGGAAAAGATTTGATAGAAATCTGAGGGGTAACTTTTACACACAAAGGGTGGTGGGTGTATGGAACAAGCTGCCAGATGAGGTAGTTGAGGCTGGGACTATCCAAACGTTTCAGAAACAATTAGACAGGTACATGGATGGGACAGGTTTGAAGGGATAGGTGGGACTAATGTAGCTGGGACATGTTGGCCGGTGTGGGCAAGTTGAGCCAAAGGACCTGTCTCCACACTGTGACTCTATGACTAAGGAGCAGCAACAGAAAAGGAACTGTTCCTCTCCATCAGAGATTGCTAGACAATGAGAAAGTGTATAATCTGTTTATGGTATTGGTGCTGCAAGCAATTGGTAGGGTTTTTTGATCAGCATCAGTTTTCTCCCACCACCGTGCCCATGCAAGTTTTGCTTCCGCATGTCGGCACAAGTTCAAGGCTGTTCTTGCACTTCATGGGGGCTTTATTTTCATATGTTCACTTCAGCTTGTTTTCTAGATCGGCTTTTATGATTCTGTTTTGAGTGGATTCATTTTATCAACAGCTTCTCAGCCATCTGACCAAGTTGCTTCCTGTTGCTTTGCGAAGTTATTTTTTATTAAGAGGAAATGTTATTGACAGACTCACAGCAAGGATTCTCCTATTGTGATTTTAAAAGAACACCGAACAAGGCTTCATTCTGGATCACTGTCAGGGACAGATCCTTCTTGTCTGACTGCATTAAAAGAGGATTTGTTTAATTGTCTTTTGTGGGGCACATGCTCCTGGAACATGGGTTTCCCACAGCAAGATGGAATAAATGACCTACCTGTGAGGAAGAGTAAAATTACTATGTTTATTTTTTGGATTGTTCCCATTGTATACAACTTTTCAATTTGGGATCTCAATAAGCCAAATATAAGTGAAACCTTAAAAATGTGTCTAGTTTGCTGATGGCCTTGGTGAATCTAGAGCTGTGTGTTGAGAGTTGACACATTGGCCTGGCATTAACCCAACATTAAAAAAGCTTAGAATAGCTTCTGGAGGAAGTCGGTTACACATTTTGTTGCATTCTGAGTACAAAAGCTACATATTTGATAAGTTCATTTCCATTTAGTCATTGAATAAGGCACATCAATCCTAGCTTTATTAAGGGAACTAAAATGGTCTGAAGATTCACATATTTATTGGAGTTATAACATCCACAATTTTGAACATTAGAAATCAGCACTTATTCACATCAAACATGGATTTGAAATCACAACAGGAGCCTTTTTACAAAATTATGAGTTATATATGCACACAAATGACCCTTTGTCCATCAGCTCAAAAGAGAAAAACACTTTCTGGCTGTTATCAATGACTACAAGGATCACACCATTCTCAGTGTCAGTCATTCTCCAAGTGAGAAGCACACGCAGGTGCACTGCTTTTTGTATATGTAGAAATAAAAGTAAATAGTCAAAAATTCACAAATTTAGGTCTCGGGAATGCTGAGGAACAGGGTGCAAGGCCACCAAATTCAAATGCAGTTTCATACCATTTCAAGCCGGGTGCAAGGCCACCAAATTCAAATGCAGTTTCATACCATTTCAAGCAGGGTGCAAGACCACCAAATTCAAGTGCAGTTTCATACTATTTCAAGCAGGGTGCAAGGCCACCAAATTCAAGTGCAGTTTCCTACCATTTCAAGCAGGGTGCAAGGCCACCAAATTGAAGTGCAGTTTCATACCATTTCAAGCAGGGTGCAAGGCCACCAAATTCAAATGCAGTTTCATACCATTTCAAGCAGGGTGCAAGGCCACCAAATTCAAGTGCAGTTTCCTACCATTTCAAGCAGGGTGCAAGGCCACCAAATCAAGTGCAGTTTCCTACCATTTCAAGCAGGGTGCAAGGCCACCAAATTCAAATGCAGTTTCATACCATTTCAAGCAGGGTGCAAAGCCACCAAATTCAAGTGCAATTTCATACATTTCAAGCAGGGTGCAAGGCCACCAAGGACTCTCCCTCCCCCATATTGCAGAGACTGAGCGACACCCACACTTCCGGGTTTTATATTCCCTCCCCCTCCCACCAAAAGGGGCGTGGCCTTCAAGGTGTGATTGACAGGAGAGAGAATCTCAACATTTTATAAACACTAATAACTCTTTTATTTTTTATCGACATGAAAAATCCTCAGCACCTGGTGAGCGGAGGGGGACTCTGAGTAAGATGGCCAAAAAATCACAGCTGTACATGGTAGCGTTTTTTTCCAAAAACAATATATAGGGCAAACAGGAAGTGGTCCATACTAGACTTTAAATTATATAGAAGGCAACACACTTTTCTTTCTTTTTTTTTCACTTACATTTTTATTGGTTTTTAAGAGATATCCATCACCATCACCATAAATAAAACAAAGTAAGAAAAATAGCAATCAAAATAAGAAAATAAGTAGATGGGGGGAGAAAAAAAAAGAAAGAAAAAAAAGAAAAAAAAAAGTAAATAAATTAAAAAATTGGAATAAGACCGTGTGGTTCACTTACCAAATTAAAAAAAGAAAACAAAAAATTACATTGATTAGTTATCTGGAGATAATTCAACATTCATCCAAACATACCATCTAGTTCTATATAACGCAATCTTCCCATATCTTGCTCGGCATTTATCTAATTGGTGTAATGGCTCAAATAAACAGTCCATTTTTCCCAGATCTTCTCAAATGAATTCTCCTTGACTCTCAAGGAATATGTCAGTTTCTCCATATTAAAGATGTCTCACACAATTTCTAACCACTGTTCCTGTTTTGGACTTTTTTCATTAAGCCACTGCCTGGTAATGGCCTTCTTATTTGCTGCAAGCAAAACTTTAATCAAATACGTATCTTCTATTTTTACACTATCTTTAATACGCCCCAGATACATCACAGGGCAGGTATTTGGGATTTTATAACCCAGGCTATTATTTACAGCTGCATTAACATTTTCCCAGTATGGCCTTATCTTTGCACAGTTCCAGAAAATATGCGAGTGGTCTGCCTCCGTACTCCCACACAGCCTCCAACAGTGCTGTTGGACAGCAAGTTGTCTGCTTTTTATTTTGGGTGTTATAAAAAAGCGAGATAGATTCTTCCAGCGAAATTCTCTCCATACTAGTGAGCTTGTGGATGAACATTGTGTTTCACACATTTGATACCATTCTTTTTCTTTTATTTGAATCTTTAATTCTGCTTCCCATTTTGTTTTTATGATCACTCTCTTATAAAGTAGTCTCTTAATTGCAAGTATCTAAAATATCTTTGTTTTCGAGACCATACTTTGACTTTAAATCTTGGAAGCTCATAAACTCGCCATTTTCTGAAACTGTATACATTGCCGTTATGTCTTTTTGTGCCCATTCTTTGAATTTTGAATCATACACCCCTGGCTTAAACTTTGAGTCATATGCAAACCACTTCAATGCGAGAACCACTCTTTTTAATTTGTATTTTTCCACTATAACATTCCATATTTCTAATGTAAATGCTACTATTGGATCCATAGCATGTCTCAAAGCCCCTCACAGATATTTGTCTCCACCAAAATCTGGGTCTGGTAACCCTGTATCTCCCTTTCCATTTCTTTCCATTGAGATTCATAATCAGTTCTATACCAACAAGCCAGAGGTCTGAGGTGAGCTGCATAAAAGTATTTCTTCAGATTTGGTAAAGCCATTCCACCCTTGCTTTTCGGCAGTTGAAGTGTTGTTAGTTTTATTCTTGGTTTTTTCCTATTCCAAATGAATCTAGAGATCATTTTATCCCAGGCTATGAATTTATCTTGGGGAACATTAATTGGGAGTAAATATAGTAGTATAGGTATGATATTCATTTTTACCATTTGTATTCGGGCACGGAAGTCTAGAGGAAGGGCCGACTACCTCTCAACATCCTTTTTGATGTTTTCTTAATTTTGTTATAATTAGTTTCAAAGAAGTTGGAAAGTGTTTTGGTTATAGTTTCACCAAGATACTGCATCGTTTTAGAGTTCCATTTCAGATTATATATAACCATATAACCATATAACAATTACAGCACGGAAACAGGCCATCTCGGCCCTTCAAGTCCGTGCCGAACAACTTTTTTCCCTTAGTCCCACCTGCCTGCACTCATACCATAACCCTCCATACCCTTCTCATCCATATGCCTATCCAATTTATTTTTAAATGATACCAACGAACCTGCCGCCACCACTTCCACTGGAAGCTCATTCCACACCGCTACCACTCTCTGAGTAAAGAAGTTCCCCCTCATGTTACCCCTAAACCTCTGTCCCTTAATTCTAAAGTCATGTCCTCTTGTTTGAATCTTCCCTATTCTCAAAGGGAAAAGCTTGTCCACATTAACTCTGTCTATCCCTCTCATCATTTTAAAGACCTCTATCAAGTCCCCCCTTAACCTTCTGCGCTCCAGAGAATAAAGACCTAACTTATTCAACCTATCTCTGTAACTTAGCTGTTGAAACCCAGGCAACATTCTAGTAAATCTCCTCTGTACTCTCTCTATTTTGTTGACATCCTTCCTATAATTGGGCGACCAAAATTGTACACCATACTCCAGATTTGGTCTCACCAATGCCTTGTACAATTTTAACATTACATCCCAGCTTCTATACTCAATGCTCTGATTTATAAAGGCTAGCATACCAAAAGCTTTCTTTACCACCCTATCTATATGAGATTCCACCTTCAAGGAACTATGCACGGTTATTCCCAGATCCCTCTGTTCAACTGTATTCTTAAATTCCCTACCGTTTACTATGTACGTCCTATTTTGATTTGTCCTGCCAAGGTGTAGCACCTCACATTTATCAGCATTAAACTCCATCTGCCATCTTTCAGCCCATTTTTTCCAACTGGCCTAAATCACTCTGTAGACTTTGGAAATCCTCTTCATTATCCACAACACCCCCTATCTTGGTATCATCTGCATACTTACTAATCCAATTTACCACCCCTTCATCCAGATCATTGATGTACATGACAAACAACAAAGGACCCAACACAGATCCCTGAGGCACCCCACTAGTCACCTGCCTTCAACCCGACAAACAGCCATCCACCATTACCCTCTGGCTTCTCCCATTCAGCCACTGTTGAATCCATCTTGCTATTCCTGCATTTATACCCAACAGTTGAACCTTCTTAACCAACCTTCCATGAGGAACCTTGTCAAAAGCCTTACTGAAGTCCATATAGACAACATCCACTGCTATACCCTCGTCAATTTCCCTAGTAACCTCTTCAAAGAATTCAAGAAGATTTGTCAAACATGACCTTCCAGGCATAAATCCATGTTGACTGTTCCTAATTAGACCCTGTTTATCCAGATACTTATATATATTATCTCTAAGTATCTTTTCCATTAATTTGCCCACCACTGAATTCAAACTAACCGGTCTATAATTGCTAGGTTTACTTTTAGAACCCTTTTTAAACAATGGAACAACATGCGCAGTATGCCTATCCTCGGGGACTATTCCCGTTTCTAATGACATTTGAAATATTTCTGTCATAGCCCCGGCTATTTCTATACTAACTTCCCTCAATGTCCTAGGGAATATCCTGTCAGGACCTGGAGACTTATCCACTTTTATATTTTTCAAAAGTGTCAGTACTTCTTTTACTTTGAAACTCATAGTATCCATAACTACTCTACTAGTTTCCCTTACCTCACATAATTCAATATCCTTCTCTTTGAAGAAAAGAAATTGTTCAATATCTCCCCCATCTCTTTTGGCTCTGCAGATAGCTGTCCACTCGGTCTCTCCAATGGACCAATTTTATCCCTTGTTATCCTTTTGCTATTAATATAGCTGTAGAAACCCTTTGGATTTACTTTCACCTTACTTGCCAAAGCAACCTCATATCTTCTTTTTTTTCTAATTTCTTTCTTAAGATTCTTTCTACATTCCTTATACTCCTCAAGCACCTCATTTACTTCATGCTGCCTATAATTATTGTGGATCTCCCTCTTTTTCCGAACAAGATGTCCAATTTCCCTTGAAAACCAGGGCTCTTTCCAATTTTTACTGGTTCCTTTCAACCGAACAGGAACATAAAGATTCTGTACTCTTAAAATTTCCCCTTTAAATGTCCTCCATTTCTCCTCTACATCTTTCCCATAAAACAAAATGTCCCAGTTCACTCCTTTTAAATCATCTCGCATCTCGTTAAAGTTAGCCTTTCTCCAATCAAAAATCTCAACCCTACGCCCAGTTCTGTCCTTCTCCATAATTATATTGAAACTAATGGTATTGTGATGACTGGACCCGAAGTGCTCCCCAACGCATACCTCCGCCACCTGTCCCGTCTCATTTCCTAACAGGAGGTCCAGCACTGCCCCTCCTCTACTAGGCACCTCTATGTATTGCTGCAAAAAAGTATCCTGCACACATTTTACAAACTCCAAACCATCCAGCCCATTTACAGAATGTGTTTCCCAGTCTATGTGTGGAAAGTTGAAATCTCCCACAATCACTACCTTGTGCTTACTACTAATATCTGCTATCTCTTTACATATTTGCTCTTCCAATTCTCGTTCCCCATTTGGCGGTCTATAATATACCCCTATAAGTGTTGCTACACCTTTCCCACTTCTCAGTTCCACCCAAATAGCCTCCCTAGATGAGCCCTCCAATCTATCCTGCCAAAGCACTGCTGTAATATCTTCCCTGACTAGCAATGCAACACCTCTACCTCTTGCCCCTCCAATTCTATCACACCTGAAGCAACAAAATCCGGGAATATTTAGTTTCCAATCACAGCCCTCCTGCAACCATGTTTCACTGATCGCCACAACATCATACTTCCAGGTGTCTATCCAGACACTAAGCTCATCCACCTTTCTTACAATGCTCCTAGCATTAAAATATGCACATTTAAGAAACCCCCCTATCTCTTATTCTCTGTTTATTTCCTTTTTTTTCTTTCTCCTCTTGTGTCCGAGTGCTTCCCTTTTCTGCTTCCTGCCTCCCATTCTGTCTACTAGCTTTTGCTATTTGCATCCCTCGCCCCAACCATTCTAGTTTAAAGTCTCCCCAGTGGCCTTTGCAAATTTCCCCGCCAGGATATTGGTCCCCCTCGGGTTCAAGTGCAACCCATCCTTTCTGTACAGGTCCCACCTACCCCAAAAGAAGTCCCAATGATCCAGAAACTTGAATCCCTGCCCTCTGCACCAGTCTTTCAGCCAAGCATTTATCCTCCACCTTGCTCCATTTCTACTCTCACTGTCACGTGGCACAGGCAGTAATCCTGAGATTGTTACCTTTTTGGTCCTTTTCCTCAACTCTCCTCCCAAGCCCTTAAATCCTCCCTTCAGGACCTCTTCCCTTTTTTTACCTATGTCATTGGTACCTATATGTACCACGACCTCAGGCTCCTCTCCCTCTGATTTGAGGATATCTTGGACACGTTTAGACACGTCCAAGACCTTGGCACCAGGGAGGCAGACCACCATCCTGGTCTCCCGACTGCGTCCACAGAATCGCCTATCCGACCCCCTAACAATAGAGTCCCCAATTACTATTGCCCTCCTCTTTTTTTCCCTACCTTTCGGAGCAACAGGGCTGGTCTCTGTGCTGAAGGCCCGTCCGCTGTCGCTACCCCCGGGTAGGCTGTCACCCCCATCCGTACTCAAACAGGAGTACTTATTTGCCAGGTGTACTGACATTGGAGTACTCACTCGTTCATGCCTCTGCCCCTTGCCCTTCCTTAGCGTGACCCACTCCTGTGGTTTTGGAGTGACCACCTCCCTATAACTCTCCTCTATCACCTTTTCACTCTCCCTGATCAGGCAGAGGTCATCGAGCTGCTGCTCCAGGATCCTAATATGGTCCCTTAGGAGCCCAATCTCTCTGCACCTGGTGCAGATATGGACGTCAAGAGGGCCATCCGACACCATGACCTCCCACATCTGACATGCAGTGCAGTACACTGCTCTGGCTGACATTCTCTCGCCTTACCCTGGATCCGATACCAGTATAATATAATAGAAACTGCTGTGAGAAATCAGCAGGTATCTGACTCAAACAGCTGCTCCCTCTTGACCTTTAACCTACACCTTTATTATACAAACCAAAAGCACTGTACCTTTACTAACCCACTGTACCTTTACTAACCCACTGTACCTTTACTAAAACACTGTACCTTTACTAACCCACTGTACCTTTTCTCACCCACTGTACCTTTACTAAAGCACTGTACCTTTACTAACCCACTGTACCTTTTCTCACCCACTGTATCTTTACTCACCCACTGTACCTTTAACCAGAAAGCAGAAATACTAACCAGAGGCTCCACCCAATCAGCTGCTTCCTCTAGTCTGCTTCCACCAATCAGCGGCTTCCACCAGAAACCTCCCTATTCAGTATGATATGTTCCGGATTTAGGTAAAAACAAGCCCCTGACCCTCCTCCACTCGCTCCAACGGTCCCGGGCCTCTGTAAAAACAAGCCCCGCACTGGATTTATGTACTCACCGCCCCTGACCCTCCTCCACTCGCTCCAACGGTCCCGGGCCTCTGTAAAAACAAGCCCCGCGCTGGATTTATGTACTCACCGCCCCTGACCCTCCTCCACTCGCTCCAACGGTCCCGGGCCTCTGTCATGTTGTTTTTCTGTGACTGCATGGACTTCCTCCACATGCTCTAGTTTCTTCCCAAATCCCAGGTGCTGATAGGTTAATTTACTACTTAAAATTGCCCCTTATGTCGGTTGATCACAGAAATAATAAAACTGAATTGAGTCACATTTATGAATTAACATGTTTCAGGAATACATACTGGGACACATCATGGACCTGATGAACTGATTAGCCTCCTTCCAGTCCAGACGAATGATGTTGATCAAAATGTTGAATGTCCATTTCCCTTCACAGAAACTGCCTGTTGATGTACTCCAGCAGTCTGCTTTATGTCCACATTCCAGTATCTGCTATCTTTTGTGTCTCCATGGCCTCCTTCTGTGTTGTTATATGCATAAGATTAATCTGTGTCTCTCTAAATGTTGTGATGGCATATTTTAGTGTATTTTCCTGACAGATGGCCAACTATCTTTACCCCCCCCCCCCGTTAAAATTAGTTTATAGGCTTAGTGAAACAATTTAGCTAAATAGAAGAACATTAAAATGTGCCACAAATGTATGTAAAATGCCATACAACCTGATGTTTACCCTATGCTTTGGTTAAGAACTGTTGTCCCTTTAATGTTCCTGTGTTTTGATTCATTCCTATTCTCTTTGTGTGAGCTCATTGATAATTTCCTGAAAGTAAAATGAATGAATCTAAAACTGAAAGGCAGCCTCTGACTTTAATGCTCAAATTTACAATCACTGCACCAGTAGCATGAATTAGCTGTTATACTTCTTTTCATAAAAAATATAATGTGGCATACAATATTGCTACATACGTAATTATTGTAATTATAAACTCTTTGTTTACTGAACAAAAATTATTATTGCTATTCGTTATAAAATAACAAAGATTTGAAAGTTGCAAAGAATGTAGCAGAGTGTTCCAAGGTGCTTAACAGAAGAGTTGCCAAGTACAAATTGACAATGAGCCACATAAGGAATTATTTGAGCAGAATCCCAAAGGAGGAAAGTGAAACAGAGGCAGAATCCTTATTTAAATTCAAAAATATTTAGATCACAGCACCATCAGTCTCTTGAACACTAAAAAGTCAAAGTATCCTTTACTGTCATTCAGACCTTTCGGTCTGAACAGAATTTCGTTGCCTTGCAGTCATACATATTATTTAAAAAAACACATATTTAACATCCACCACAGTGAGTTCACCAGGCACCTCCTCACTATGATGGAAGGCAAAAGTCTTAAAGTCTTTGTCTTCTTCCCTCCTTCTTCTCCCTCTGCGCTGAGGCAATCCAGGCCTCCGATGTTGTCGTCCACTAGGCCCGCGGCCGAGCCTCCAAAGCCGAGCTGCAGCCACCGCCATCACCGGAACGCTGCCACAGCTCTGAAGCCGGTTCCGCCGCCGGAACACCACAGCTCTGGAGCCGGGTCGCCGGCAGAACACCGCCACTGCTATGAAGCCAGGTCCGCCGCCGCCGCTGGAACGCTGAAACACCACAGCTCTGAAGCCAGGTCCGCCCCCACTGCTGGAACGCTGGAACACCACAGCTCTGAAGCCGGGTCGCCGGCGGAACACCGCCACTGCTCTGAAGCCAGGCTGCTGCCGCCGCCGCCGCTGGAACGCTGGAACGCCGCCACAGCTCCGAGGTCGCCAGCTCCGCCATTAGGCCTCAACGCAGATGGAGACAGTGACAGGGGACACGACAAGAAAAAGTCGCATCCCCCCGAAGGGAGTGACTAAAACCTTGTTTCTCCCACCCCTCCGCCCCTCATTGTTCCGTATTTGGCACATATGACAGTTAAACATTCTTGACTTGAAACTAGCAATGTCTTTAGAACATCACATGAGCAATAACACATATTTTATTCACCACAAACAAATAATTTTCTTTGAATCAAATAGTAACATTTTGCCTTTGCATAAATGTTCTATGTATAATTCATGACAAATTATACCACCAAACAAAAAATGAACAGAATTACATTTCTGATCTCTGCAACTTTTATACCAGTCTGGTATGCAAAAATTATGTACTTCCAATAGTCTTTCAACCATACTGCTTGTGTGCATGGATATTAAATATGTGGTGTCTACCTGTGGCTATTAACATTCATGTATTGGCAAATTCTTAATTCTAGCAGTCAAGTACATGACCAGTGATGAAATTAGTTATTATTCTACCTGATGTGCATTTATCTCTCTTTTTCAATTTGAAACACTCAGGACACATGTTTGAACATCTCCATTTGTTAGTTCAATATTTTATGCACCAAAATAATAAAAAATAAAACATTGCAAACATAAATTCACCAATTACTCATTGTGCTACAGAAGATTGATTTTGCCACATTATTTCTCCACTCTATCTCCCTAACACATGTTTTATGTACATTTTTTTCCTCAATTTATTGACCTTTTACACGTTGCAAGCTGTTCATACCGTGATCTTTTATTGAACCTGAAAAATCTAATCAGGCATTTCTGTTAACTCAGCGGGACAGGCAGCATCTCTTCTTCAGACTTTCAGTTCTGAAGAAGGGTTTCGACCCAAAACGTCACCCATTCCTTCTCTCCAGAGATGTTGCCTGATCCGCTGAGTTATTCCAGCATTCTGTGCCCACCTTCGATTTAAACCAGCATCTGCAGTTCTTTCCTACACATTTCTGTTAACATTATGTCCAATGCATTAATAAAGTTAATGTTAGGTAATTTTCTGCAATGAATTTGGTCCCCAAAAAAACATGCATACCTTTGAAGAATTTGTCTCCAGATTAATTGAATTGATCATTTTAGAATGCATTTCTAAATTTGATTCAAAACTATTTAGAATTTATTGAAGTGAAAAGTACTGTCTAATGATAAAATTGAAATTTAATTCCAGCTATTTGTAAATTAGGAGAGCTGAACAGTCTACGTTTGTCTGGCCACAACAACAAAAAGGAGCGTTGAAAAGTTTTGCAGAGTGTGAAATGGGGAACTTTTTGAGAACTATCGTATTTTGAAAGCATGGTTGCATTCCTGGATTATGAATTTGACTATCTATTTTTTCAGATGTAAGTGACCAGTTGTTTGAAGTGATCGGCCTGGAAGGGGCCATGGAAATGGGACAGATCTACACCGGGTTAAAAAGTGCGGGGAAAAGACTCGCTCAGTGCTCCTTGGTGACCATCAGGTACAATTCAATCTATCTCAACAGTCCTAGAATGAATGATAGTGCATATGGTCTGAAGTTATTAAATAGCACTATGTTAAAACACTGACATAGCAAAATCCACCAGACATTTTCCAAGTAAGTCCACAGTTTTTAATCCAGCAAGGATAAACCATAGTCAGTGGCTGCCTGATGAAGGCTGATTTTGTCATCCTATGCACTGGGCAGACAGAGAGCTCAGTTTAGAGAGTCAGCATAACCAAGTTATTTCTGGCTACAATGATGAAGTCTTCTAAATTTCTTGAGCTGCTTGTTATTCCCGCTCCTACCTTCGGCTCATTAAATCTCAGAATTAATGCAAAAATATTAAAATGAAAAATCTGTGAAGTCTTTGTGCCAGATTGGAAACTTTTGGGGTAGAATAAAACTTTTAAATTGTCTTTTTATGTATATGTGTGTGTCTTTTGAATATTTAGAATATCTTTTTAATCGATATAAAATCTCCCTCAGCATTGCAATCTTTTCAAGTTAACAAGGGCAAAAATAATACTTGCACCAATGAGCAGTTATACTTCACATTTAAGCTGTAATTCTGATCTTCAAGTCTGACGAATGCACCTGACCCAAAACCGCATCTTTCCATGTTCTCCAAAGATATTGCCAAACCCACTGAGTTACTCCAGCACTTTGTGTATTTATTTTATAAACCAGCATAAAACACAACATTTGTCAAATTGGACAGAGCAATGTGAACAAAGTAATTCCTGGCATAATTATAATGGTTATGTAAGACCAGACCTAATACATAAAAGTATTGAAAATGTTTGTTGTAATTTTAAGTTCTCGTGTGATCGTGTCATTGATTCCTTTGCTTTTCAGAACCAGCAAGTTCCTACCAATGCAGATTGACGGAGAACCTTGGATGCAAACCCCTTGCACAGTAAGACATGTTCACGGTGAAATTTATTTACGCTAGAAAAAATAATATCAGACTCTTAAACTGGCAAATCCTAGAAGGAGACTTTACATAGAAACATAGAAAATAGGTGCAGGAGGAGGCCATTCGGCCCTTCGAGCCAGCACCGCCATTCATTGTGATCATGGCTGATCATCCCCTATCAATACCCTGAGCCTGCCTTCTTCCCATATCCCTTGACTCCATTATCCCCTAGAGCTCTATTTAATTCTCTCTTAAATCTCTTAAAAAAAAAACTTTCTTTTGAGATTTTTTACAATCTGACGAAGTCCCAGAGCACTTACAATTAATTAAATAATAAGAATGCACAATGCATGATTAGAAATTTGCAGATTACTCTAAAATAGGTGCCATCATAGAGAGTGAAGATGGTTATCAAGAATTACAGCGGGCGTTGTTCGGAAGGGCAAATGGGCCAAGGAATCGTTAGTGGAGTTTAAGTCAGATAAATGTAAGGTGTTGCATTTTGGAAAGTCAAACCAAGGCAGGGCCTTTACAATGAATGTTGGGGCCCTGGGGAGTGCTTTAGAGCAAATGGATCTAGTAGTACATAGTTCCCTGAAGGTAGTGTCACATGCACAGTGTGGGAAGAAGGCTTTTGGCCTTCATCAGTCAGAGATGTGAGCATAGAGGTTGAGACTTTATGTTACAGTTGCACAGGTTATTGGCGAGCTTGCACTTGGTCACCCTGTAATAGGAAAAAGCCATAAGCTAGAAAGGAGAGAAGATTTATGAGGAGGGTGCCTTTGACTCAAGGTCTGAGCTATAAGGAGATTTAAAGATTTTTACATAAAGAGTGGTGCGGGCATGGAACACATTGCCAAGGGTGGTGGTGGAGGCAGATATAATAAAGGGCCTGCCCCACAATGGTGACCTAATTTGTGAGTTTAGAAGAGTTTGCACTAGCCACAAACTTGTAGCATGCTCGACAGGTGGTCCTAGGATGACATTGTAACTCTACTTCATGCTCGTGAGTTCTCGCATACTCGCGGCCTCAATTTGGTCGAGGAAAATTTTGGGCATGTAAAAATTTGTCGGCATGGTTCTTTTGAACTCATAGTGCAGTGGTAATGGGGTCGCAATGTAGTTATAGGCAGTCGATGTAGCCGTAGGCAATCTCCTTTGCAGACCGGGCATTTTAATTGGCTCTTTGGAGTTTTCATAACCAAGGAAAACTGACCGGTAATGTTAAATGCCCGCTAAGCTTTATTAAAAGTTAGCTGGCTTTGTTAAAAGTGTCTCCACTCTTTCTCCCCCCTCCTTCTCTCCCCTTTTCCCCCCACCTCTCCCTTTCTCTCCCCTTCTCCCTCCCCCCTCATCCGCTCTCTAAAGAACTTACCGTACACTGTGCCAGCCGTCTTTTACCTTCCTGTTCATCATGGGTGTGAATTTCAGACAGCGCTCCCCCGCTTTCCCTGGCCCCTGCCATTGCGATGTGTTTATGTGTGTGTGCTGACGGTCGACCCACCTCGCAGTTTCATCGCTGACGGTTGATCCAGCTCGAGGTTTTTCAGGCGAGTGCCCTCGTGCTTGAAGGTTGAAGACATTTGCTGAAAAGCTGTGTGAGTGGGACAGGCCCTTAATGGTGTTTAGGGGCTTTTGGATAGGCCATGGAAGAGAGGGCTATGAATCATTTACAGGAAGATGAGATCAGTTTAACTTGCCATCATGTTCAATACAAACATTGTGGGCTTAAGTACCTGTTCTTGTGCTGTACTTGTTTATGTTGTATGTTTGTTAAGCAGGCTAGGACATTAATCCATGGAGGCTGAGGGTTGATTTTATTGGGGTATTTAAGATCATGAGAGGAATAGATAGGATGAATGTACAGAGCATATATTTCAAGGTATGCGAAGCAAGGACTATAGGCTTAAGGTGCGAGAGAACAGATTTATTAGAAACCTGAGGGGTAACTTTTCACACAAAGAGTGGTGGGTATATTGGATGAGCTGCCAGACAAAGTTGTTGAGTCAGGCATAATGAAAACATTTAAAAGTTGTTTCGGCAAGTACATGGATAGGAAAGCTTAGATGGGGCAACTTGGTTGGCATGAACAAGTTGGGCAGTATGGCCTGTTTGGAGTATCTAAGCCTATGACTCTAAATGTAATGTTCTAAAGTGAAAAGAGTGACCAATTTAGATACTTCAAGGTCCCACAAACAACAATATACTATTGATGACATATGGAGAAGAATCAAACCAATAGCTTTTAAACCACACCCAAGCTGATGATGAATATTTTTGATTATATCTTGCATTCAGGTGCGCAGAAATATCACCGGAAAGCAAGTAATGTTTTGTTTTTGAAATACAAATAAATGTTCTTTTTTTTTCATTACTCTGACTTATTTTCACTGCCATTCAGTGTTATATTTTAAGACTGTTAAAATTGGTATCGTTAATGGTTTGTCATTGTCACGTGTACCAAGATAGAGTGAAATGCTTTGGTTTGCAGATTATCCATTAAAATAAAATAATACTAAACATAAGTACAATCGTCATGTACAACTACAACAGATCGAGAAAAAGAAGGGGAACAATACTAGAGTGCAGAATATATTTTTTAATGCAGTGTGGCATTACACTCACAAAAAGCCCAACTTCCTCATTGAGGTAGATTGGAACATTGTGTCTACACCTTGGCTAATGGGAGGACTATTTAATACAGTCTGCTCTCAATAATAAGGACCTCTTTATAACAGATTTCAGTTATAGTGAATAGAGCATTGCCACAGCAATTTTACTTCAGAGTCACGTGAGTGACTACGTGAATAAGCCCCGCCAGGCGCATGCGCGTCATTACATCCGACGCATGGCGCACCGACGGGCTGGAGCTCCATCAGCGGTAAGTAGTAAACCAGCAGGTAAGTCATTTTAAAATTTTTCCTGTGAGTATTTAAAGTCTGTGAGTCTGGCTCGGGAGCCAGCAGGAGTTGGTGGTAATGGAGCGTGTTGAAAATAAAACTGTCCGTAGTAGGAGTGTAGCGCGCAGGCCCACAGTTACTGCTCGCAGATCGGGTCGGGAGATACCGGCTGCAGTAACGTCAGTTCAGATACCGGCTGCTGTTCTACCGGCAGCTCAACTGCCTCCATCAGTTCCAGTGCTTCAGGCCACTGAGGCCACTCCACCAGGCAGGAAAGCCAAAAGAAAATCTCTCAGGTCCGTCTTATCTGACGGGTCTGATGAAGAGGAAGACTCCCCTCCTTCTAATAAAAAGGTATGGGGATGGCTCGACCAGATGGAGAAGAGGCTATAAACTTTAATGAGCCATGAAAATTGTAAATCGGGGTTGAATGCCCCAAGGATTCCCCAGACAGCCTCACGTAGAGGCCCATACAGCGAAGAAGACTACACCGCTTATGGATATCAGTGGGAATCACCCTCTCCAGCACCTTGTTTAGGGCTGGAAGAGACCTCCCTGGAGCAAGACTCTGGAGAGCCAGGGCAGGAGGAGTCTGACCCTGAAGTTGGTGTCACTGCTTTTGGGCACACACCAAAGCACATGAGCTATGCTCCAGGTGTCCAAGGATGTAGCAAGGAAGTTTGCTATTCCGGAAGGTACTGGTGAGGCCATGGAGGAAAACCTGGCGGCTAACATCAATTACGTGGCCTTTCACCAGCTGCAAGATACTATAATGGAACAAACCCGATACATAACACCTGTGAATTGTGCGTCGCTCAAAGTGCCCACTGTGAACTCTGCTATCTGGGCACAAATGAGTGCAATGCTGCGTGGACAAGAAATCAGTTTCCAGCGGGTCCTCAAATTGGTGGGAGCAGGCATCTCGGCTTTTGGCAAAATGGTCCGAGGGGCACCGATGTCCGGCACGCAGGACATATAACCATATAACATATAACCATATAACAATTACAGCACGGAAACAGGCCATCTCGGCCCTTCAAGTCCGTGCCGAACAACTTTTTTCCCTTAGTCCCACCTGCCTGCACTCATACCATAACCCTCCTTACCCTTCTCATCCATATGCCTATCCAATTTATTTTTAAATGATACCAACTAACCTGCCGCCACCACTTCCACTGGAAGCTCATTCCACACCGCTACCACTCTCTGAGTAAAGAAGTTCCCCCTCATGTTACCCCTAAACCTCTGTCCCTTAATTCTAAAGTCATGTCCTCTTGTTTGAATCGTCCCTATTCTCAAAGGGCAAAGCTTGTCCACATCAACAACGGTATTACTTACCTTTGTATCCCAGCTACAACCCCAATAAGGGCAGAAGGAGTAAAGGCCGACTATAGAGGTACAGGATAAGTTCTGGGACCTCCGGTTAGGGGTAGGTTGCAATTGGGTATGATGAAGGGTGCTGCATAACATCTCATCAGTTTATACTACACACTGTCTCAAGCTCGAATACAGTTTATGGCAGGAATTGATCCGCCTGTACACAATATGCCTAATAGAGTATTGGGGGTTTCTGCACAAACTCAGCAGGTAAAATAATAAATTGGGTTGTCCCAAAAAAGATGAATTGAGAGGATGATAAACCATCCCCAACAATTGTGTCCAATATTTTTCCCAGACAGAGAAAAGATGGGGGATGTAGAGGTACTCTGGACCTAAACCAGTTAAATTCCTATGTTCGGTATACGCATTTTTTAAATAGACACCTTCAATACTGCGAAATGGCTGTTGTCACAAGGCTGTTATATGGCAACTATAGGCCTGAAAGTTGCATACTATTCAGTGCCAATTCATCATCAGTATTGGAGATACTTGAAATTTAGTTGGATGGGACAGCTGTGGCAATTTAAAGCATTACCAATGAGTTAACCTCAGTTCTAGGCTATTCAAGAAATTGTGGGAACCAGTGCTGGCGCTACTTTGGGCCCAGAATTGGTAAAGGCTTATCTAGATGATATTTTAATCATAAGCAACACTCAAGAGACAGCTGAGGAATCAGTTTCATCAACCAAATACATATTAGAAAGTTAGGTTTCCTGGTCCATCCAAGTTAGAGCCACCCTAAAAAAATGTTTATTTGGGATTTGTCATTGATTCAGTTGATATGTCAGTGACTTTGCCTACAGCCAAGGCTGTGGAGATCAGAGAGGTCTGTACCAGTCTCGCTGGAAAACAATAACCCTGCATCCGGGAAGTACCTACTGTTATTAGTAAATTGGTGGCAGTTTTCCCTGTAGTGCAGTTGGGATGCAAGCTAGAGGTTATGGAAAGTGCTGGGAGAGAATCTGTTCGCAGGAAGCGTGGGGCGCGCAGGGATGCGGTTCCATCTCAACAATCGAGTTGGGAGCTAAGTGCGGTAACTCCGGCTCTGATACCAATGGCTGTTGCCCCGGTGATTGAACAGCCTCCAGCTGCTCCAGCGTCGCAGGGCACTGAGGCCATGGCAACAAGCAAAGAAGCAAAACGAAAGTCTGTCAGACCGGTTTTATCTGATGGGTCTGAGGAAGAAGAAGACTCTCCTCCAGACCGGAAAAGAATGTGGGGGAGACTGGAACAAATGGAGAAAATGCTCCAAACTTTAATCAGTCAAGGGTCCAAAGACCCAGAGATTTCCCAGGCAGCCTCCGAAGGAGTTCCATACACTGAGCATGGCACCTATCAAGAATGGGAATCTCGCTCTCCAGTGCCTTGTTTAGATCTGGCTGAGGTCTCCCTAGAGCAAGACTCGGGAGTACCACGGCAGGAGGAGACTGACCCTGAAGCAGGTGTCCCTACTTATGTGTATACACCAGACCACAAGAGCCACGCTCCGGGTGTTCCCGATGTAGCAAGAAGTTTTGCTATACCGGAAGGTGAGGCTATGGACGAGAACCTGGCTGCCAACATTAATTATTTGGTTTCTCACCAGCTCCAAGAAACTGTTATGACTGAAACAGTTGAACTATATATAAAACACCCGTTTTATATACCCACCAGTGCAGCCCTACAATATTGGGAGAAGGAGACTTTCCAGGTCAATTGTCGAGGGCAGTTTGAACATCCACAGCGAAGGCGCAGGACGTGCCGCTAGACCAAATCCTTGGGACTGCAGGATGGTCTAAGGAATCGACGTTTTCTAAGTTTTATGATAAACACGTTCTTATAGTGCCAAGGTTTGGGCATGCTGTGTTGGGTCCCGTACAGGGTTTAAAGCATACCCTGTTGACCAAAGGTTAAGCGCCTGAGTCAATATATCGAGGTAACTTAGAGTCTTAGAGGCTCTCAGACAGCAATGCCCATCAGTCACAAAAAAAAATAACTTCATAAAACGTGTCAGTATAAACTATTTCCAGTTTGTAAAACAGGTTTTGGATTCTTCTGGAGTAGACACTCATGTATTTAAATCTCACTCCACCAGGGCGGCATCAACATCTGCAGCAAGGCCGCAGGATGGTCTAAGGAATCGACTTTCTAAAATAATGATAAATCTGTCCTGACAGTGCCAGGGTTTGGGCATGCTGTTTTGAGTTCCGTTTGATTTGCTTTGTTTTGAAGTTTCATTTGTGATTTCCCCGCGATAGAGGGGTTATTACTGCATTGTTATTTAAAAACTTCAATTCATAATTCGAAGCAATGTTCAATACATTATTTATTCACTACTGTGTCAACTGAAGCAGTGTGCCGTATGAAATGCATCTACGGCATGAAATCACAGAGCTTTGAAATCTTCATGTAATCACTCACATGACACCGAAGTAAAATAGTAAGATTAAACGAGAACTTACCATTTGAAGTTTGATCCTTATTTTATGAGAAGTTATGATGAGGGATTATGTGCCCTCCGCTCCCAGCCCTCATAATTGAAAGGATCATCTGGTAGTTCTAGTCTTCTCAAAGCCTTACTATGTTACTTCAGCTATCGGTTTCTGTGTTCTCACGCCACTATAGACGTTGATGAGCTGTTGGAGACATGCCAAACGTACATAGTCTCCTAGGTGACGTTTCGGGATGAGACCCTTTTTCAGACTGATGAAGTTGTGATGTTGGGGTGCTTTTTTGGCCATAGTTTCAATGTGTTTGGTCCAGGACAAATTATTCGTAATATTTACACCTAGGAATTTGAAGCTCTCAACCATTTCCACTTCAGCACCATTGTTGCTGAATAGGCCTTGTACTCCACTCTGTTTCCTGAAGTAAATAACTAGCTCCTGCCTCTTGATGGCATCGTAGATATTGTAATCATATACAACTCCTATCAGTCAACTGTTTGAAATATTTGACCAGTGGCTTAAAACTGTGAGAATTTGGAGTGTTCACTGCAGTCATTAACTGGGCACAACAGGCACTTTGCCCTGTGGCATCTTTGCATCAAATAATAGCATGGAACAGCACAGTGAAATTATTCCAATTACCCTGCCTCTTCCGTATAGCAATGTAATTCCTTCCTTTTCAAATATTTATTAAATTCCTCAATGTAAGTGGTGGTGCATCTACTTTTATTCTTCTTGCAAGTGGAATAATCCAAATTATTTTTAAAAAGGTACTATGGAGAAAACAAAATCTACTGGATTTAATTCTACCTGGATTTTACATTTAATTTTCTCAGCATATTTGGAAAAACAAAGTTTTGGCAACATTTTCTTTGAGAAGATCGGGATGAATTGCTTTCTCGATCAACTGCAGTTCTTCCGGTGATAAAAAAATTCACAGTGCTGTTAAAGAGAGTGTTCCAGGATTTAGACTTTGTGGCAATAAAAGATTAGTGATATATTTCCAAATCAGAATGGAGTGTAATGTAGAGGGCAACCGGCATGTGATCGCTTGCCCCTGCATCTTCTGCTCCAATCCTTTTTGGCAGGAAGGCCAGTGGTTAAGCAGGTGTTGCCTGACTAGCAATGCCATGCATGTGTAGATAGTGAATACGTCAGTAACGGTGCCTTAATTGAATGTATAGGGAGATCGGTAGGGTGACAATCAAGTGGATTACATTGCACTGGATGGTGTTGTGCTTCTTGAGATATCTTGGAGCTGCATCCATCTGGGCAAGAAGAGAGAAGCAACTTGCAAGAGACACAACACATGGCCATTTATTTTAGATGATCTTCCTGAGCAGAGTTCCTCTAGTGCTCATGTTCTAACTGACCACCCTCTGCGTTCATTGGATCATCCTTCACAATTTCCATTGTGCAATAAAACAGTAAGATTAAATGAGAACTTACCAGTTTGAAGTTTGATCTGTATTTTATGAGGAGTTACAATGAGGAATTACGTGAAGACCCCGTCCAGCATGCATGCGCGACGTTCTTCAAAGCAGCGGTGTGGATTCACAGAAAAAACCACAACGGTTGAAATAAATATAGTAAAGAAAAAATAAGAACTTAATTACCAGTTGATCTGTAAAATAGAGGGTGGGAGCGGAGGGCACGTAATCCCTCAACGTAACTCCTCATAAAATACAGATCAAACTTCGAACTGGCAAGTTCCCATTTAATCTTACTATTTTATTTCGGAGTCACGTGAGTGACTACGTGAAGACTTCAAACCTCTGTGATTCTGAACCGTGTACCAGCTCATGCTTCACTCACTGTCTGAAGGTCTTTGAGGGAGGAAGTATGTTATCACAACCAACAATAACCTGTTTGTGCACAAAAAAGGTTTATTAATAACAACAAAAAACAGAGAGCTCCCCCGGGCTTAAATTAAACATTATCTGCAGACTCTAAAATTCTGTCTGCAAATGGAGCAGGTTCTGCCAGCGGCTTATTATAAAACCTTTGGAAAGTTCTTTCCGAGGACCATCCTGCTCTGGCCAGAATATGGTCCATAGGCACATCCATTCGCCTAGCCGCCGACGTGGTTGCTGCCCTGGTGGAATGAAATTTGTAAACATTAGTTTTGATTCCCGCGGACTTAAGCACCTGCTTGAGCCACCTTGAAATGGTTTGGCTCTTCACCTGACCATGGGGCTTCTTGTGGCTTATCCATAAGGCTTTTCCTCTCCCTCTTAAGTTGTATGTTGTGTCTATGTAAATGGCGGGATGGGTCTTGGCACTCAGCCGTGGGTCAGATGAATATGCCCGGAACTCCATAACTGGAGGTGTGGTTCCTGGTCTAGTTTGTTTGACCAGACCCTGAATATGGAATGTGATACAGTCCAATGACTCTGTCATGCTGTCCAGCCTCAGAAGGTGGAGGGACTGTACCCTTAGTGCTGACACTAGTGCCATGAGCATGACTGATTTCAGGGTAAGTTGTTCCAGCAACTAGAACCAAATAAGCTGACAACACACTCCTGGCTGTATTGATGGCGCTGTAGCTGAGTCCATCCCGATGTAACCCAACCAGGAACTCCTCAACACTGGTAGCTGTTGCTGGTGAGTAGGTAGTTCCTGTTTTGGAGCAATACCATTCCCATTTCCTTATGTTGGTCAGGTATTGTCTCCTGGTGGACTCCCGGTGGGATGCGGTCATCATGTTAATGGCGTCCTCAGACAGTCCCAGGCCCAGTAGAGGTCTTTTTAGAATCTGCAAGCCAGGAGATTGACTCTGTCAAGGGTGACTAATGCCTGACACTGGGTGGATTAATAATTCTGGACTGCTGGGGAATTCCAACGGTGTTTCGACAGCCATGTCAAGGGATACTGGGAACCATGGCTGTGTAGGCCAGTCGGGTATTATGAAGATTCCTGAAGCGGAATCCAATTGAATCTTGCGTAATACCTGACAGATGAGGCAGAAGGGAGGAAAAGCATAGAAGACAATTTTCCCCCAATGCAGCGTGAATGCATCAACTGCTGCTGCCTCAGGGTCTGGTTCCCAAGCGACATACGTTGGTACCTGGTGATTCAGCCTAGATGCAAATAGATCGATATCTGGTGTGCCATATTGCTTTGTAATTTCAGCAAATACCTTGGGATTTAACATCCATTCGATGTTATCGTTAAATTTGCGTGACCTGGTGTCTGCCACTGCATTTTGCTTACCTGGTAGGTAAGTTGTTGATAACCAAAAATGGCTTTCGACACACCATTGCCAGGTTAGGTTGACCAAATTGTCACATGATATTGACTTTATACCACCCATGTGGTTGATATAAGCCACCACCGTGGTATTATCTAATTGCAACCCGACATGTGCGTGATGCCTATTAGATGAATATGCTTTTAAACCATAAAACACACCAAACATTTCTAAATAGTTAATACCCTGTGCCTGTAGGCAAGATGATTCAAAATTAGTCCATCTGCCCCCTGTGCTGGATTGCATGTTAGTTGCTCCCCAGCCCAAAGCACTGGCATCCATTTGAAAGGTTAATACTGCGTTGGTGATTATTATGGGACTGGAGCTAAGCCTAATGTTCCTTGTCCACCATTGTAACTCTGGAATGGATTATGCAGTTAAATTCATAATTCAGTCAAAGTGACCTGAGTTTTTCTTTAGCGCGTGCACTTTTGCTTTTTGTAAATTTTGATAGTGCGGAGGCCCAAATTGTACAGCTGGAAAGGCTGCTACCATTTTCCCAATGACACTAGCTACCTGCCGTATGGTTGGGTGATGATTAACCATTAGTTTGTTGCATGATTGTGCCAACTCTGATGCTTTCCCCTTCGGCAGAGTTATAATCATGTGAATAGTGTCAATCGTAAATCCAAGATAGTCTAAGGTTGTGGACGGTGTCAAATTTGATTTAACTGGATGTTTGACAAACACCAAAGTTTCAAACAAACATTTGGTGGCTGCTACTGCCGAAATGGCTGTCTCCAAGGTTTTCCCTACTATTAAAATGTCATCTAAGTACACCATGACTATATGCTTTTGTTTCCTCAATAATGCCAAGGCAGGTTTTAAGATTTTTGCGAACAACCTTGGATCTGAGGTTAGCCCATTTGGTAAGGCTTTAAATTGCCATAGCTGTTTCATCCAGATAAACTTTAGGTATTTACCATGCTCCTTGTGTATGGGTGCTGAGTAGTAGGCATCTTTTAAATCAATGCTTACCAAAAAGTACCCTCTAGAAATCAATTGTCTGGCTGTTTCAAATGTTTCCATCTTGAAATGTATATACTTAACAGATTCGTTTAAAGAAGTTAAGTCAATGATGATGCGACATCCACCATCTTTTTTAGTTTTAGTGAAAATATTAGACACAAATTCCAAAGGTTCATGTTTTGTTCTTTCAATTACACCTTTTGCTAGTAGCCTCGTCAGTTCAGCTTGACCCTCTTGTTTCTCTTTGACTGAGAGGGGGAATACCCTTTGGGGTATATGCTGAACTGGCAGCATGTTTTCATGAACAAAGTCAATTTTATAGCCATGAATGCTGCTGAGTATATATTTGTCATTAGTGATAGACTCCCCTGCATCCAGAAAACAAGTGCAATCTCCCCCCTGTTAGTATAGAGCCCCTACTGCTCATATGCTGAGAGGAACCAGACCCACCTACCTCCATGGTTACTGGTGCTTCTTCTGGCTCTTCGCTGGACGATGAGGTGTCTGCTGGGCTGTAGAGGGCTGCTGTTGATGTTGATGTTGTTGTTGATGTTGATGTTGAGGATGGCACATTTTCCATGGGGTCCGCTCTGGGCCCTGGCCTAAAAAAGGGGAATGGTTGCGGACCCCGAGCTTTCACCAGTCCAATAAGGTAGTCAGCGACCGGTGGACGCCGTGGGGTACTGCCGGTCTGCTCGGCTCCAAATCTGCCCTCATGAGACCAAAGGTCTTGGACTCTTCCTCCAGGTCTTTCACCTTTTTTGGAAGGTCCTTTCCAAAGAACAGCATTGGAGGTTCTGAACCTGGTGTTTTGCAAAGTCCTGCAAACTTAGGGTTGAGGGCAGGCTTGATGATTTCCTTCCGTAAATTGTTTATCTCATATTGAGTGGTGCACAGCAGAGCTAATGTATCTTGCTGATTTGTGGTGATGTCCACATCATCTATGGACCGAGCATATGAATGTATTCCTGCTGTCAGTGGTTTTAGGGTTTTCTGGAGCTTCAACTCCAGGTTCCTGATATTCTGCCCCAAATGACCCCAAATTTGGCTGTTTACAGCTGGTACATGCAGTGATGTACAATTTTCTGGGGCTGAATATAATTCAAGAGCCTCATTGACCACCCATTCTTGTAGGGGTTTTGAGGACAGGTGGTCAATGCTGGCTGCAAGTATCGGCTTTAAAGGCCGACCCCCTCGTGGAGAGGCCAACGTAGCGGTTGACCACACCCAGCAGCTCTTCCTGATCCTGTACACCCAGCGTACTCCGGACATCTTCAGCCTCTTCTTGACCAGCCCAGACCTGGTTGCCAATGCTGCCTTCAATAGAAGGTGAAGCAATGGCCAGTGCCATAAAGGACACTGCGGGAGTGCCTGAGCTCCCTTGGCAAGCCTACTGCTGTTCTCTCAGCAGATCGCGCTGGAGCAATTGCTCCATAAGCCGTTTCATTCGGCTTAGGCGGCTGCCTTCACCACTCTAGATGCGAATCGTCAGATACTACCGCCCGGTTCTGGCTGCAGATACCTCCAAACCGCTGCTCAGGCTGCACTAGCGGTGCTGGGCTCGGCTCGGTAGTTAATCCTGCCGCCTCTTGCCCTCCCTCCAAAGAACACTCCTCAATGGGAGACGAACGGGGCGAGCTACAGATTTCTTTCCTCTGGTCTTGCTCATTCTTCTGGAACACAAAGCAGACCACAGAGATAATACACACGGCCACGGTAAAACACTTACCTGTCGGCCCGACTTTCAAATTGTAGCAGGAGCGCCTTGAACTCCCGTTCGTCGCGGGTGCACTGCATGAACGCTAATGTCGCGCATGAATGCTGGACGGGGTCCTCACGTAGTCACTCACGTGACTCCGAAATAAAATTCCATCATCAGATACAGATTCCCCTCCACTCCCTCTCAGCATTTGAAAGGGATCATTCACTTTGTGACTCACTGGTCCATTCTTTGTCCCCTTGGACCACTCCTTGTATTATGGCACCTTCCTAAGCAACTTGCAAGAGACACAACACATAGCTTTTCACCTCTTTTTTTTCTTCCTGCCATCCATTCAAAGCAGTAATTCACTTGCACTTCTTCCAATTAGTGTACTCAATTCAATGTTCACAATGTCATTATAATTGCCCTACTCTCTACTAAATCCATTGACCAACAGACACAATGCCAATTGCTGATAAAAATAACATGTGCATTTTTGTTTGCTTCCAATTTAACATGATATTGTAATGGAAATTTCCAATTAAATTTAGTGTTAACTTTTTAATGTAAAAGAAAATTGAGTTTTTTCTTTATTAGGATCTTTTAATTAATTGTTTAGGGAATTCCCATAGACAGGAATGGTGACTTGTAGGATATGCAGAGCCTCACCTGCATTTTGAACAAACCATTAACAGTAATGAGTCTCAAGCGACCATCCCATTTTAAAATTTCTTAACCCACGTAAGCAGATCAGTTTTGAAAACTTCCAATTGGATACTGAAGATTTAGAAGTTGGCTGAGGGTTAGTAGGAGCTCATTGAGTAGATTCACCATTGGCTCAAAAGAAATATGAGGAACTGACTGAATTTTATTGCCTTGTTTATGTTAAGTTCTATCGTCCTTTTTAATTGTGTTGTGTTGTTTTAATTGTATGACTGCATGGAAACTCAAATATCACTGTACCTTAATTGGTGCATGTGACAATAAATGTGAATGTGAATGTGAATCTGAGATGATCATGTGGACTATTTTATCAGTAACTTCGTCACACAGAGCCATTGAGTCTGCTGAGTCCGTTAGAACCACTGACTTCAAGCCAACACTTATTTTTTGAAGAAAGTTGCCAGATCATATAATTGAATAAGACTTCACCAGACTGTCTGCATTTTATTTCTATTTTTGATGTGATTTGGGACAATTTAGAAGGATGATTGTAAATTGAAATCATAAATATTGAATTGTTTAAAAGTAATTAATTTTTATTCAGAGCTAATTGCATTTCTAATTTCAGTCCTCTCTTACATTCACCACGAGTCAGAAAAATTGGCTCAGTTGAGATGATAATGTTTGTCAATGTATCATTTAATTTACAACACAGTAGAAGTCATTCAGCCCAAAACATCCACGTGACTGCAACTGCAATGAAATCATCCACTTTAATGCTGTTTTCTCCCTATTTTTCATACTTTTCCTTTTATTTTTGAAATTTAATTTTATACTGTGTTGCAATATTTGTCCCATTAAACATCTCCATTTATTTGCCTCATGGTTTGATGACCTTCTCTCTGAAACCATTTTTCTGCGTTTCATCTTCATTCTTCTGCCTATGTTTCTAATCTGTTTCCCTTTTGCCAATTTGCCATTCTTACCCAAATGTTATATGTTATTGTATTGTATTGCTTCAACCTCACTTATTTATGTATCTATCTTATATATCTATTTGTTTATTCATTTGAATGTATTCATTTACATATGCATGGGTTATAGGCACTGCAGAGTCCACTGCATTTAATAGTCACACAGCACAGAAACTTCTACTGTGCTGTAAATTCAATGATACAGGCAGCCATTGCCCCAATGTTCTCCTTTATCAATAAAATAATTCCTCCTCCTCTTTTACATTATGCCGCCATCCTGTCCTTTCCTTAGCCATGTTTCCATAACAGCTATAATGTCGCAGCTGCACATACCTTTCCATGCCCCAAGTTCAACTGCCTTACCTGTCAGGCCTCTGAAGAGCCATTGAAATGAATGCAAAGTAATCCATCTTTTCTCGCTCCCAGCTATGCTCATGTCAATCCTTTCTACGGAGCTGGCTGTTATTAACTTCTGTCTGACTTCCAGCCTCCCACTTGCCTCACCCTTGCATCGGATCCCGCTCCCACTGCCAATCAGGTTTAAACCCAACCGAGTAGCACTCACAAAGTTGCCTGCCTGTATAATAGTCCCCTTTCAGTTCAGGTGCAACCTTTCCCTCTTGTACAGGTGATTTCTGCCCTAGAAGCAATCCTAATGGTCCAAAAATCTGCTCCCTCAACCAACTCCTCAGCCATGCATTCATCTGTCCTATTTTTCTATTCACGCCCTTACCAGCACATGAAAGCAGGAGTAATCCAGTGATTTCTAACTTTATGGTCCTGCTTTGTAACCTTTTTGCCTAACTCCCAATGTTCACACTGCACTGTTTTCTTTTCTGCTATTCTGCACAATGACTGCTGGCTGGTTGCCCTCCCCCTTGAGAATTTATATGATGCCATAGAAACATAGAAATTAGGTGCAAGAGTAGGCCATTCGGCCCTTCGAGCCTGCACCGCCGTTCAATATGATCATGGCTGATGATCCAACTCAGTATCCCGTACCTGCCGTCTCTCCATACCCTCTGATCACTTTAGCCACAAGGGCCACATCTAACTCCCTCTTAAATATAGCCAATGAACTGGACTCAACTACCCTCTGTGGCAGAGAGTTCCAGAGACCCACCACTCTCTGTGAAAAATGTCCTTCTCATCTCGGTCCTAAAGGATTTCTCCCTTATCCTTAAGCTGTGACCCCTGGTCCTGGACCTCCTCAACATCGGGAACAATCTTCCTGCATCTAGACTGTCCAACCCCTTAAGAATTTTGTAAGTTTCTATAAGATCCCCTCTCAATCTCCTAAATTCTAGGGAGTATAAACCGAGTCTATCCAGTCTTTCTTCATAAGACAGTCCTGACATCCCAGAAATCAGTCTGGTGAACCTTCTCTGCACTCCCTCTATGGCAATAATGTCCTTCCTCAGATTTGGAGACCAGAACTGTACGCAATACTCCAGGTGTGGTCTCACCAAGACCCTATACAACTGAAGTAGAACCTCCCTGCTCCTATACTCAAATCCTTTTGCTATGAAAGCTAACATACCATTCGCTTTCTTCACTGCGTGCTGCACCTGCATGCCTACTTTCAATGACTGGTGTACCATGACACCCAGGTCGCGCTGCATCTCCCCTTTTCCTAATCGGCCACCATTTAGATAATAGTCTGCTTTCTGTTTTTGCCACCGAAGTGGATAACCTCACATTTATCCACATTATACTGCATCTGCCAAACATTTGCCCACTCACCCAGCCTATCCAAGTCACCTTGCAGTCTCCTAGCATCCTCCTCACAGCTAACACTACCCCCCAGCTTAGTGTCATCCGCAAACTTGGAGATATTGCCTTCAATTCCCTCATCCAGATCATTAATGTATATTGTAAATAGCTGGGGTCCCAGCACTGAGCCTTACGGTACCCCACTAGTCACTGCCTGCCATTGTGAAAAGGACCCGTTTACTCCTACTCTTTGCTTCCTGTTTGCCAGCCAGTTCTCTATCCACATCAATACTGAACCCCCAATACCGTGTGCATTAAGTTTGTATACTAATCTCTTATGTGGGACCTAGTCAAAAGCCTTCTGGAAGTCCAGATACACCACATCCACTGGTTCTCCCCTATCCACGCTACTGGTTACAACCTCGAAAAATTCCACAAGATTCGTCAGACATGATTTACCTTTCGTAAATCCATGCTGACTTTGTCCAATGATTTCACCACTTTCCAAATGTGCTGCTATCCCATCTTTAATAACTGACTAGCAGTTTCCCCACTACCGTGGGAGGCTATACACCATCATCGATTTCTGTTCCTGTTTCTGTCACAGATCTTCTGTCTGATCCCCTAACTAATGGGCCTCTTATCATTATAGCCCTGTCTGACTTCCATGCTGTGTCTCAGAGCCAGGCCTAGTTCCACAGACCTGACTGTAGGTATTACTCTCCTCTGGAGAGTCATCCCCCTGCCAATAGTTTCCAAAAGGGTGTACTTGTTTTCGAGGGAAATGGCCACTGGAGATTCCTGAATATGCTGCCTGCTCCCATCACCTATTTACCTTCTACCTGTACCTTAATTGGAATTATTGTTCAGGCCCTGTGCAGTGGGAAGGGAAGAGATAAAATGACACGTATTACATCACTTGTACATCACTTGTAGCTGGGCTCACAGAGTCATATATCACGGAAACAGGTCCTTCAGCCTAACTCGTCCATGCTGTCCAAAATACCCCAACCACAAAATGTTCTCACCTGCCCATGTTTGGCCATGACCCTCTAAACCTTTCATACTTGTCTACCTGCCCAAATGTCTTGAATGTTGAATGGGAAAGTGCTGTAAGAATGAGTGTGATTACTGGGATTGAAGATTGGACTCCAGTCACAAAGGGGGCAAATCAGTAAATTGCCAAAAGAGGAAATTATGTTTCAGTCAGAATCTTGTTGATGCTGGTGAAAATTGCAAATAATGACTTGTTCAATACTAAGGGTGCTGAGTTGAAGGTGAGGATCAGAAGAACTCTGCAGATGCTAGTTTAAACCGAATATAGAGACAAAAAGCTGGAATAACTCAGCGGGACAGGCAGCATCTCTGGAGAGCAGGAATGGGTGACGTCCCTCCAGAGATGCTGCCTGTCCTGCTGAATTACTCCAGCTTTTTGTGTCTATCTTTGCCCTGTTCAGGAGTTGTAGTCAAGCATTCTTCCTTTTGTTGATGTAGGATCATAGTTTGAAAGGCTTGGATATAGTGGATGTGGAAAGGATGCATCCACTAGTAGAAGGGTCTAGGACTAGAGTTCATAGCCTCAGAATTAAAGGATGTTCCTTTCAGAAGGAGATGATGAGTCATTTATTTCATCAGAGGGTGGTGAATCTGTGGAATTTGTTGCCACAGAAGGTTGTGGAGGCTGTCAATGGATATTTTTAAGGCAGAGATAAATAGATTATTGATTAGTATGGGTGTCATGGGTTATGGGAAGAAGGCAGGAGAATATGTTTAGGAGGGAGAAATAAATCAGCCATGATTGAATGGCAGAGTAGACTTGATGGGTCTAGTGGCCTAATTTTGCTCCTATCACTTAAGGCCTTCTGGTTCAGGGAAAAGGAGGGCATTTGAGAGGCTGCAATGTGGAGTATCATCTTTGGTGTAAATACAACTGATAAACTGGAAGAATTGGAATAGAGTCTTTCCAAGAATCAGTATAGTGGAAATTACTATGGGACGATAAGACTGTAATCCACCAAAGGACAAGTACAATGCTAGATGCTGGAATTTAGAGCAAAAATAGTGCGGGAGTAACTCAACAGGTCAGGTGGCATCTATGAAGGGAAAGGATAGAAAATGTTTCAAGTCAAAGTGTACCCATAGGTGCACATATGGGCCCCATCTATGCCTGTGTTTTTGTTGGATATGTTAAAAAGTCGTCATTCCAAACATAGCATTCCCCCCCTTTTGACCGCTATATTGACAACTGCATCAGGACTCTCTCCTGCACCAGTTTCATCAAGCATAATATTTTGTCTGAAGAATGATTCAGACCTGAAACATCGCCTATGCACTCCACAATGCCATCTCACCTGCTCAGTTACTCCAGCACTTTGTGTCTCGCTATACAACAAGTGTAACTTGGGCCCATGTGAGTTCCCATAGTTAACTCTTTGATCTGTAGAAAGTAAATGCAATAACGAGTTCAGCCAGGTACATGATTGTGATGGTGGAGTAATGGTTGTCCTTGTTTGAGGAAGAAGTAATGTACCCCTGGACCCTTCAACACGGGGTGTCATCCTGTTTGGGAGGGGAATGATTCATTTGTGGTTGCATTTCCTGTATGGCTGACTAAGCCTCTCCTTGACAGGCAGCCCCTCCGATAGCTTCCACAGGTGAAGTTATCCCTAGACATTGGATTGCGGAGTGCGTTGCTGTTGCCGTTTATCATTTTGTGGCATTGGTGCCTGGCCTCCCGGGTCTTAAACCACATTCCGTAGTGGTGCGTCATACCCACCTGGAGGTCCCTTCTCCACCTCGCCTGGCCCCCAGCAGCCGCTTTCCAGTGTCAGTGCCAATGTTAACATTTTTCATATCTCACATATCCATGTGGCAAAGCTTTGGTCTTCCTCTTGGACTCCGTGCATTAGCGACCTCCCTGTACAGCACATCTTTGGGGATGCATCTATTTGCCAAACTGCGACCGTGTCTAAGATGTACAGTGGAGACACTTCTGCTTGAGGGTCGCAAGGATGTTAGGCATGTTGGTCAGGGAGAAGAACGTCATTATCCATTTAAATATTGTGTTCTGCTTTGACAACATCAAAAACATTTTGAATGATTTGATGAAATAACATTGTGTGAAAAAAATTACGTTTCAAATTATAAAATGAGCATTGAAATAATACAGTGGAATTATTCAGCAGCAATACGCTGGTCTCTAGGTGGCCCAGCTGCATCCTGATAGATTTGTAACTAATGTGTTATATTGGGATAATAATTCTTTAAAATTCTAGATTATAGTAACACCAGGAAATGTTAATACAATGATGAATTTGGTTATCTCAGAGCAACATCACAAAGGAAAGCATAATGCAAATATTTTAACAACATTGAATCAGAGATTTGCTTTGGCCCTGATTATAATTTGTTGATGAATTGATTGTACAGTCAGCATTAGATTTTCTAAAATATGATTATTTAAGCTTGTGTCAATCCTTTGTTTTGTGTGCCTACTTACATATACAATAACTTACTACTGAGAGTGTGGCACATTGACTGTGATTGTGTCAGTAGTGCTGCCAGGTAATGAAGGCCATCCACATGGAGCGCTCCAGGGTCCTCTGACAGTTGGAACACTGCTAAAAATGTGTAGGAATAACATGATTTGTTTAAGTATAATTTATCAACATGGAAGTAATTTTTCTTCCAGTGAGAGTTGAGTAAAATAAAATGTTTTTATTAATAATGCAGAAACAATGTCCTTTATGATCAACTAAAATTAGCTGATTGGACGACTGTCGGCAGTACTGCCATGTTATATCTACTAGCCTGAGGCTTGGACTTGGGCCAAAGACAATTTGGAATGATGGGTCTCTGTGTTGGTTGTAGTTGAGGTGGATATTAACATATAAGGCAATGATGCCTTTATTTTGCACACTTCTCTGAGCTGCTTAACACAAATAATAAGAATTACAAAAGACAATTAAGGTAATTGGCAAAAGAACCCAAAGAAAGATGAGGAATTAACTGTTTTTTTGCTATTTAGTTTAGTTTAGAGAAACAGCACGGAAATATGCCCTTCAGCCCACCGTGTCCGCGCCGGCCAGCAATCCCCGCACACTAGCACTATCCTACACACTAGGGACAATTTACAATTATACCAAGCCAATTAGTCTACAAACCTGTACATCTTTGGAATGTGGGAAGAAGCCGGAGAAAACCCACGCACGTCATGGGGAGAACGTAAAAACTCCATACAAACAGCACCCGTAGTCAGGATCGAACCCGAGTGTCTGGCACTGCAAGGCAGCAACTCTACCGCTGCGTCACTGTGCCACCCTATTTATCGTGGAAGCAGATTCAGTAATAGCTTTCAAGATTAATTCAACATCAATTGTTTGATGATTGCAAGTATGTACTTAATAAGTGTTATAGATTAATATAAATTAAGATGAATTAGTAAAATTAATTTAGGACTGGATACATTTCTAACATTAGATAATCAGTGAATCAGATGAAGTAAATATATGATTCTAAATTGAGTTTGTAGAATTATGAGTCAACGAGTGGACGAATGACACAACTTTCTCTAAGAAAAGGAGGTCAACTTTCCAATATGTCAGAGGAATGCAATGCCATCTGCAGATTTGTTATCCATTCCTCCTGGATAAAGTCACCTTTACCTCCTGCACCCATTGTCCCATCTGGACCAGTTGGCTTAAATTCTTGATCTCAGGGAAACTTACAGGTATGCTCATATTTACATACATTTTGGTACAGAATCTACATAATAACTTGTAGCCTATATCCTACTGTAACCATCGCCACCAATACAATTAAAGGAAACAAATATTGAACAGATGTTATGCAAAATGAGTATTTGTGTACATCAACATTCTAGAGAAACTTTATATCTACAGAAAGCTGTGCTCAAGATACAGTTAGTGGCAAGACCCGCTACAGCACTGATGTAAAGAGGGTTCTTGAGGTCCAAGTCCATAACTCGCTGAAAGTGGTTACACAAGTAGATTGAATGGCAAAGAAGGTGTAGGAAGTAACTGTCAATGCTCGTTTACACTGAAGATAGACACAAAATGCTGTGTTACACACAATTAAAAGGCTTTTAGATAGACACATGGATGTGCAGAAAATGGAGGGATATGGATCGTGTGTAGCAGATGAAATCAGTTTACCTTGGCATCATGTTAATCACAGACATTGTGGGCTGAAGGGCCTGTTCTCCTTCTGTACTGTTTTATATTTCAGCTGTTGAGACAAAAGTTGGAATGAAATTAATTCTTCATAAATAAATCACCTCACAGATCCCTGTTAATATTTGTTGATGTAGAAATAAAAAAAACAAAGTACAAAGACATGGCAAGTTGCCCATTCTCTTTCCCTGCAGCCCTGCTGCCTCCATCCAAACACCATTCTCTTGCCATGCAGAGCAATATTTTAAGAAATGCAGAGATTTTTCTGGGAATCCTGCTCTGTGATTAGTTCCTTGATCAGCACCAGCAAATACAAATTTGGTTATTTAGCATCTTGCTGCATGCAAATTGGCAGCTACATTTATTTACATAACAGTGACTACGTGTCAAGAGTAATTCATTGGCTGGAAAATGATTTGGGAAACCCTGAGGGTGCGAAAGGCATTGTAAATGCAATTTTTTTTCTTTTTCTTTGCTTGTAGTGATTTAATTGTATCTTAGGACTAAACTTGATCATATAAATTGTGTTTTAACTTTTCCAAGAAGTACCTGCAGATTCTTTTGTCTATATCTGTTTTCTGCTTTTGTGCTTCTGCTTGCAATTTAGGGCAAATCACTGGCTGGATAATTTGATACATGAGCACCAGTATTATAAAAAAGTCTGCTTGATGGGCAGATACAGCACAGAAACAGGCTCTTAAGCCTACTGAGTCCACTCTGAACATCGATCATTCATACTAGCTCTAAGTTATCCCACTTTCACATCCACTCCTTACGTATCAGGGGCAATCTACAGAGGCCAATTAACCTACAAACACGTATGTCTTTGGGATGTGGGAAGAACCCACAGTGGGACTGCCGAACTGGTCCCCCACGGCCAAACGCAAGACCTGGTGGACTGCGGCATGCAGGGGGAAGCCACTGAGCTGGTCCCAGCTCATAGGTTTTTAAACTTCTGGTCTGAGTACTTGTAGAATACTCTGTCTTAATTTGCCATTTTACAATATTTTATTTGTTTACACCTTGATGACAACAACAATAGTTCTGCATGAAGGACTTGCATCATGTAGAATCTCTGGTGATGCTGAAGTTGTTCTCCGTGAAAGTTGTTCACCGGGGTTCAACGGAGACTCAGT
Source organism: Raja brachyura (assembly GCA_963514005.1). The sequence continues at coordinate 95,171,635 of OY740782.1, forward strand.
TGAGATGTTCAATGTCAGGAATGGGTAGAATAAATAAGAAGCAACTGTTTCCAGTTGAGTCCATGACAAAAGATTTAAGGCAATCCACAAAATAACCAGGAGATACATGAGGAAACAATTACTTAAGCAAATTTAAGTAACTTCGAATGTATGGTCAGAATTTAAAGGAAAATTAGATAAACACATCAAGGGAGAGAACATGTGTAAGGCTGTGATATAGGGTCAGTGCCCCGGAGCTACAGCAAGCATACCAGGCCAAATGGACTCTTCTTTGCTGTGTTAGTCTATATTGTTAGGATCTCTCCTATTGATCCATTGGATATTATTCAGTGAGTTTACAGTTTAAATTCATAGCCACGGTGCCTATAATCTTCATTGAATATTGGAAATTTCATGCTAATTTGTAAGCAGGCTGATAAATGGTAGATTTTTAGTTCAAATGCATTAGGATTTTGCAATTGTGGTTTGGGACAACAAAGTATCACCACTTTTAAAATGCAACAAAGAACATTCAACATTGCCACTTATTTAATTATGTGGTCCTTATTCTGCAAACACAACTAAACGTTATGTTCAACATATCGTTCAAATTTGCCAATTCATATAATAATTCAGTTTCTCCGTAAGAAACAAAGTAGCAGATGACAAATGTAATGAATGATAAAACATCTCCCATGCAATCTTTAAAACCATTATCAGACTATATTAGAAATGATAATGGTGGAATAGTCATTACCTATATTTGGGGAGAGTGTAGATTTCTAGATTGTGGTAGAAACTAACGTTTGTAAAAGACTGCACGGAGTATTATTTCCACTGTGCGATCTAACCACATTTTTCCTAGGGGTGGAATGGTCTGTGTACAAATTATATATCCGTACAGGAAAAATAAACCTCATTGATGAATCAACCACAAAGAAACAAAATGTAAACAGTGGGAATGTTCTTCTTGCGTATGACATGCACAGCCTAAAGTTGTGGTTAACTTGTTCTATTTGATCTTATTTGATTGTGCACGCTGGGTTGATTGCATTCAGGGCAGACCACGTGAAGGTTGCAATCTTCCACCCTAGTGGGAATGTTAATGTACATCCACCCTTGCACAAAACACATTCAGCTTGGCATTGGATATCATTTTATTTTAATCTAATTCTCAGTTATTTATCACCGGGAAAGTGGGGTATGGATTTTCATAGAGATTCTGTAATTACATGAGTGTAGTTTAAGGCTTTAAGAAGACTCTTAGGGGAATTAACCCTTTCCATTAAATATCCTAAGGGAGTGACCCACTTTTTGAATAGCCTCTAAAATACAATGCAAAATAGGTTACTTGCAACATTGTCCACTTGTCATTATCGCTGTACAATTTAAATGCAATATTAACATCCACGTGATTGTCGCAAGAATGTACATAATGATCAAATACATTTAAATTAGACCATGTTAATATATCTGCTTTAATATTCACCAAAATAAGAGCATCATTTTTTTTCTAATTTTGCAAAGCACAGTTTAAAAAGAAATATTTCAAAATGCATTGCCTTTAATGTTTTGAGAAATGCACTATATATTTTGACTTGTTAATTATGAGATACATTTGTTGTATTATTTGGCACAATGCTGTCTAATTGTAAGATTGTAGAGGCTATTCAAACAGCATGCCAATCTTATGAAAACTTAACGTACAGACTTCATAGTCTTTAACATTAAAATTCGCAATGTGTATATAACTGTGAAATGATTCAATGGTTAAAAACAAATAATTTGCAGTGATACACCATATACATGGATAAAATACATTTGGAGGTTTATGGGGCCAGGCACAGGCAAGTAAGATTGACTCAGTTAGGCAACTTGGTTAGCATGGACGAGTTGAGCTGTAGGGCCTGTTTCTGTGTGTAGCTTTATGACTCAATGTCTCTACATGTTGTAGTCACTCACTATTGAATACTATATGTTAAACTCCAATGCCCAGAATCCTAAAAGGGTAATGCTAATAACTAAATGCCTTTCACTTACCCAATGATAGTGTAGAATGACTAAGCTAACTTTGTATCTTAGTACAAAGGAGATTTATGGGGCTGTCCCACTGTACGAGCTAATTCAAGAGTCCTTCTGAGTTTCCCCTGATTCGAACTCGGAGTATTACGGTAATAGTCGCTCGTGGGTGCTCGGGGCTCATGTTGAAAAATCTTCACGAGTCTTCACGAGCTTACCGCGTTTCCCGAGTACCTGCCGTAAGCGTTACGAGCCGCTAAGAGACGTCCCGAGCTCCGACGTACCCGCAACGTACATTCTACGTGCTTATCACGAGTTTGATTTTTTTTTAAACTCGGGAGAGCTCTTGGGTAAACTCGTATAGTGGGACAGGCCCATTAGTATGGTTATTCAGAAGAACCAAAGGTGGCTGGTGGAAAATGGAGGCCACATTTTTTTCCTCCAATTATACAACCTAAGACTTTTGAAGAAGATTATTGAAAGGGAAAGAAAGCCCACTATTTAACCACTTTTCTTAAAGTTGATTTTTTTTTGCCAATGAACATGGTCTACTGGACTTTAAATCGGCATGCTGACGAAATGCTGGAAATCACCCAAAGTGTCTCCGCGAAAACATTTCGACATTCACACCAATTTCCCAAAGAGTTTGAATATTTAGATTCTGTGGCAAATCCTCCATTTGGCTCTTCTTAGGCAAGGCTGTCCCTCAGAATTGCCTGGACATGAGTTCAGTTTAGTTTATTGTGAAGTGTTTCGAGGTACAGTGAAAAACTTTTGTTGTGTGCTAACCAGTCAGCGGAAAGACAATACATGATTACAGTCAGGCTATTTACAGTTTATACATGATAGGGGAATAACGTTTAGTGCAAGGTAACGCCAGTAAAGTCCACTCAAAGATAGTCCGATGGTCACCAATGAGGTAGATAGTATTTCAGGACTGCTCTCCAGTTGTGGTGGGATGATTCGGTTGCCTGATAACTGCTGGATTTTCATACTTCTGTACCTTTTGCCGATGGGAAAGGGGAGAAGAGGAAGTGGCCTGGGTGAGGCTCATCCTTGATTATGCTGGTGGCCTTGCAGAGGCATCGTGAGGTATAAATGGAGTCAATGGAAGGGAGGTTGGTTTGTGTGATGGTCTGGGCTGCGTCCACAATTTGCTGCAATTTCTTGGTCTTAGATGGAGCTGTTCCCAAACCAAGCAAAAGCTTTTCACTGTATCTCAGTACACATGACAATAAACTGAACTGAATTGAATTGAACATTAATTATTTTCACAAGGATTAACTGCTATATACCATATATATTCCGTCTCTACAGACAAAATTAGGTTTTGATCCAATGGCAAGGATGATTGGAGAGAATATTCAGTGCTGTTTCCCAAACTACACTAAAAATAAATATGGAGCTGGATGAGTAATACAATCTCTCCTTTTGATGTGTAAATTAATGCCCTGGACCTGGCAGATTGAGCACGTTTTCAAATTCAACAGGTGACACAAAACTTGCATCAAATTGTGAGCTACTGCGTTTTTAAAGGAGAGGGAATGTAACCCAAAAGACTTCCACAATCCAACGTTGTGCAGATTGGTGGGTTAATTGACCATCTGAATTGCTCCAAGTATGTGGTAAAATCTGGGGAGAATTTACCCTTCGGAGAAACAGGCCCTTCGGTCCAACACCCATTCTCACCAAGCTGCCTCATCTCCACTAGTTCCACCTCCTCTAAACCTTTCCTTTTCATGTGTCTGTCCAAATGACTTTAAAATGTTGTTATATTGTCTACCTTAACTACCTCCTGTAGCAGCTCATTCCATATACCCACCACCCTCTGTGTGACAAAGTTGCCCCTTGGATTCCCATTAAATGTTTCGCCTCTCACCTTAAACCTATATCCTCTGGTTCTCAATTCCCTTACTTAGTGTAAAAGACTGTGCATGTACACTATCTACTCCCCTCATGATATTATACACCTCTATAAGATCACCCTTTTTCCTTCTACGCACTGAATAAAGTCCTAGCCTGCTCAACCTCTCCCTATACACAGACTTTCAAGTCCTGGCAACATCCCCATAAATCATCTCTGCTCTCTTTCCATCTTAACAACATATTTCCTATAGCAGGGTGGCCAAAACCGGACACAATGCTCCAAATACACTCTCACAAACTTTTGTACCATAACCTCCCAACTTCAATACTCAATACACTGACTGATGAAGGCCAAGGTGATGAAAGCTTTTTAACCACCGTATCTACTGTGACGTACTTTTAAGGAACTATGTACCTGCAGTCCTCGAACCCTCTACTTTTCAACATTCCCAAAAACGCTGCCATTTACTGTTAAAGTTTTGTGCAAAATCTCCCACGATACACTGCAAAGCCAAAATTAGATGGACCCGGCACACTCCGAGAACAAAGATGGAGAGAGAGAGGGGGAGGGGGAGAGAGAGAGGAGAAGGGGGGAGGGGGGAGAGAGAGATGGGTAGGGAGAGAAATGGGGAGGGAGAGAGAGGAGGAGGGGGAAGTGGGAAAGGGGGATTATCTTTAGTGAGATTGCAAAATTAAGGTAGGTTTTAGAGCAATTATATTTTCTCCTCCATATGAATAATGTCAAACAATTGGAACTGCTTTCTTTTCCTTGATAACAATACTGCAAAATATGAATTCCATTGTTTGCTACTTTCATTTTGCATCATATTTTAATGTGCACACACTAACGCAGTCGAACAGTAACAGGCAATCAAATCAACACACAAAACATTTTCTAAAAAAAGGTTTCATTTACTGCAAAAACACAGTAATTTATTTGCAGTGTTTGCATGCTCCTTTATAACTTTTTACATAACATTTTACAGTACAACTTAATTATTAAAACAAGGACAGCTTCAATTCTTGATTTTAACAAATATCTACAACAAAGAATCCAATTATCCCATTCCAACCACTCATTTCCCTTGACTCAACCAAAACCATTTCTGAAATCTTGGTCATAAATTTGGTACAGAAATGCTCCAAGATAAGGCTCAGAATGCACCAGAGAGCATCTAAAACCCAAGAGCTTCCAGGGCCCGCTTAAGGGTCTTTGAGCTTCGCGCTTGTGATATGCACTGCGCGCACTTATTTCACATAAAATGTTTGTAATCCTGCCATGCCACCCCCCTTTTTGAAAAGCATCGTACGGGCCTGGTGTATAATATTTTTGACATTGTCATAGGCCTTTCTTACATATGCTGTCACAACGCATTGTAGTCTCTAAACAACACTTCAGTAATTTTCCTTGACCTCCATTTCAGAATAATAGTGTTAGAAGCCGCTAACTCGACACTAGCACTGGCAATAAATAAAAAGCGCAGCTTTCCAGCCCTTATCTCATTGGCTACGCTGGGCTGCACATGTGGTGTCAATCTGGTGGACTCTTCATCTCCCTCTCGTCGTGGGGGTAGGGTATTGGAAGGGGCCTCACAAGTGGAATAGCCTAGTGCTTCTCTTCATTTAAATCTGGCCCTGGGAGGGAGCCCCTAGCAACAACAAATGTGAGGAGTGGGCCAGTAGGATAGGGTTCGGGGTATCACCTACAGCACCTTCAAGGTTGGCTGTGGGAGGCTCCCACAGAACGCAAATGTGGTTGGGTGAAGAGAGGGATGTCAGTTCACTGGGCAAGCCAGTCGAGGGTTTTGTAGGATGCTCTGCAGCAGCCTGGGGGCTTACGTGGATCGGGGGTGCTATTCTATTGACGATGACCAGGCTATAATGCAAAGACATAACATCCATGTACATGTACACTGTGTCCCAGTGGTTAATGTTGTTATCTTACAGCTCCAGTGACTCAACTTAAATCCTGACCTTGAATGCTGCCTGGATAGAGTTTGCTTGATCTCTCTGTAGCTATATAGGTTTCTCCTGTATGCCCTGCTTTCCTCTCATGTGCTAAAAGGCGTGTTGATTGAGAAGTTAATTTGCTTCTGTGAATTGTCCTTGGTGTGATCAGATGGTAGGATTGGAGACAGGGAAGTTCCAATGGCGTTGGATTGCAGAAGATTACATTTTGTCAATAGATGCTTGGTGGTCAGTATGTAAGGCCGAGGGGCTTAATTCCATGCTGTAAGACACTATACAAACACATGTAAGGACCTAGACACAATCACACACTTCTCCTCAACAACCGCTCCTCACAATCCTCAACCTAATCCAGTCCCTCTTTCAGAACCACCCCTTCAGACTTCTAAACCTTGTTCCCCTTCCCCTCATAGCTTTCCCCAGTCCCCACCACTCCTTTGGTAACTTTCCCATTTACTTCCTATCCTATCAATCACATCATCCCTGTGCCTCTTCCTTCTCCTCATGACCACTGTTATCCCCCTCCACTTGTCAGCTGCTCTTAAATGGGGAGACTACTTACCAACTGCTGCTGTTGCTCGCACCTCTTTGGGGCGTCTCCCAATCTGTCTATTAACTCCGCAGTCACAGCAGCAATACCACCCGAAGCCTGCGATCCCCGGGATCTCACTTTGCATTCTCCATCACTCCTGCAATTCCAAGCCCAAAATATTAAAGAGCATAAGTTGTGGCCCAATGGGTCAGCTGGGAGAGCTGCTGTCTCACAGTGCCAGAGACCGGAGTTCGATCCTGACCTCAAGGGCTGTGTGTGTGTAAGTTCTCCCTTTAACTGCACAATTTTTCTCCGGGTGCTCTGGTTTCTTCCACATACCAAAGACTTTCAGGTTAGTAGCTAATTGGCTTCTGTAAATTGCCAAGAGTATGTGGGGAGGGGATGAGTAAGTGAAATAACATAGAACTAGTGTGAATGGGTGATGCATGGACACTGTGGGCGGAAGGGCCTGTTTCCATGCTGTATCTTTCAATCAAACACTCAATAAACAGGATCTAACATGAAATTACTCGAGGCAACAACAATCTGAAGCTGACAAGACAGAATTTAGGAACCTAAATAGAACCAAAAGCTTTACTCCAATTAAATACACTCTGCCTCGTCCTCACTCCCATTAAAATTTGCCCTTTTGAAGCAACAATTCCTTTCCAAAAAGTAAACCTCTGGCCTTCTTTTCCACTGGCTAGTTGTTGGGGAGACTACATTCAATTCACGACGTGTAAAAATCATTTTTTTCCTTCCGTGTAATTTTCTAAGTTATTATCTTCAAAATGTGTCCTAATGTAACTATCTCTACAAACAATGGAAACAACATATCACAGCTCCTTTATCAGTGTCTTGCTATCTCTATCAGATCACCCCATTCTTCAAGTACCAGTAGAAAAAGTCCTAATGCCTCAGGACTTCCTCAGGGTTTCTTGATTAGTACAGGTGTCAAAGGTTATGGGGAGAAGGCAGGAGAATGGGGTTAGGAGGGAGAGATAGATCAGCCAAGATTAAATGGCGGAGTAGACTTGATGGGCTGAATTGCCTAATGCTGCTCCTATCACTTATGATCTTCCATTATCCTGATGTTTTTTTTAAAGCTATTTTATATATTTCCTAAGATATAAAATAATCCATAATATTCCAGCAGTGGCCTAATTTAGACATGCCAGTACATTGTCATTATGTTCTGCGCGATCACGCTTTTGTTGAAAGGGTGAGGGGGAGAAAGGGAATGGAAACCTTGCTGCAACTAACAAGAAGAATAAGTATAAAGTATAAGTATAAAGTATCCTTTATTGTCATTCAAACTTTGGATTGAACGAAATTACGTGCCTTGCAGTCATGACAGAGAATAAAATAACAGAACACACAATGAACACAGTTTAACATCCACCACAGTGAGTTTACCAGGCACGTCCTCACTGTGATGGAAGGCAAAAGTCTTAAAGTCCTTGTCTCTTCCTTCCTCGTTCTCCCTCTGCGTTGAGGAGATCCAGGCTTTCGATGTCGGGCCCCCCCGCGGGGTGAGGGTAAGTCCCGCGGCCGAATCCGTGCTCCGCGAATGGGCCAGTTCAAACTCCGCGGCCCGGGGCGGACGAAGCTGCCACCCTCTAGTCCAGCTGTTGTTGTGGGAGCTCCGCAGAAACGGTCACCAACCTGGGACCTGCGTGCTCCCGATGTTGTCGTCTTCTGGGCCCACGGCTGAAGTCTCTGAGGCTCCGGTCAGGCCACCGCCGCTGCGCCGCCGCAGCACCACCACAGCCCCGAAGTCGGCCAGCTTCACGATGGTAAGTCCTGGCTCTGCCTCCAGAGCCTCAAGGTCGGTCCCAGTGGAGGCCGCCAGGTCCACGATTAGGCCTCAGCGCAGACGGAGACGAAAATGAACAGAATTACACTCAGGGTAGCTCTACCAATCAGTTCCTTCAACCTCAGTACCAAGCAATTATAGGTGTCTGGATTTTGGAAAATATGAGGCAATCATTGTAAGTCATGTAATATTATTATGAACTGGGTAAGCATTTATTGGATGTTTTCTTGTTGGAACAATCTAGATCTGGGGGAGGGCAGGCACGGTTTCAAGATAAGGTGTTCCCATAAAAGATTGATTAGGAGGAATTTCTACTTTCAGAGAGGCCCAGTCTTTAGAATTTCCTATCCGAGGGAGCTATGGATGCGCAGCCACAAAGTAGTTTCAAGGTTGAGATATATTTTATTGCTTGAATGAGAATCAGTTGTGGGAATCAGGTACTTCTTTCTCTCTTACCCCTACACCTCTTCCCATGTATCATTCACTACAGAACAAGACTCTGGCCATCTATTGACCTTACCATGGTTGCTTTAATTGCCGTGACAGAAATCTAACTGATGGATGATGACACTTTCCCCCTAGGTGAAGTGTTGATCCTGCACCACTTGTCTCACTCAGATTGTGGGTTTGTGGTCCTTTTTGGTTTATATTACAACATGGTCCAGTCTACTTCCCACAATGAGGCTTCTCTGGCATATATTCTCCATTGAGCATCTCATTTTATCCTTTCTCTGTTGAAATTAGATAATCTCTCTGATTTAAAATCCAAGTTTCGTACTGCTCACTCGTGTACTTTTCACATGGATAGCTCTATCAATCACTTTCTTCAATCTCAATACCAAGCAATCTCATCCTTTTAGTTTAGAGATCAGCACTGAAACAGGTCTTTCGGCCCACTGAGCCCATGTCAACCATCAGTTCCCCTGTTCACACTAGTTTTATGTTATTCCACTTTCTCATCCACTCCCTACACACTAGGGGCAATTTACTGAAGCCATAAACTACAAACCCATATGTCTTTGAGATTTGGGAGGAAACCGGAGCACCTGCAGGAAACCCACATGGTCACATGGTGAATGTGCAAATTCCACACAGACAACACCCAAGACCTGCAGTCACGGTGGCGCAGCGATAGAGTTGCTGCCTTACAGCGAATGAAACACCGGAGACCCAGGTTCGATCCTGACTACGGGTGATGTCTGTATGGAGTTTGTATGTTCTCCCCATGATCTGCTTGGGCTTTCTCCGATATTTTCGGTATCTTCTCACACTCCAAAGACGTACAGGTTTGTAGGTTAATTGGCTTGGCCCTAGTGGGTGTAGGATAGTGTTTATGTGCAGGGATCGCTAGTTGGCATAGACCCAGTGGGCCAAAGGGCCTGTTTCTGCGCTGTATCTCTAAATACACCCAGGTTTGAACCCAGGTCTCTGGTGCTATGAGGCAGCAGCTCTACCAGCTGTGCTACTTCCCCTTGCTAACATTTCCCAGCGTAATGAACAGAAAGTACCATATTCTTTGAGTGTTGACTACAGAATGCAGCTCAATATCTTAGTCATGTATCACTTTTGTGTGAATTTGCTGTTCATTATATGTGGGGAATTTCTTGTTATCATTTGAAAATAAAGTTGTTTAGCCAAATAAAATCTGCCTTTAAACTCCTTCATGACCAAAGTTATTCCAAATGATACATTTTCATCTCCAATCATAAACATTGATTTACCAACCTGGTTGCTCAACACCTAGCTTGAGATCTAACTATTCCTTTGGTTTATGTTTCATTCGCAAGAAGAAGAGAAAAACATTGACAATGTATTGTAGTAACATTGTCACTGGTTTCCTTCTACTTCCTGGTTTACTTTTATTTGCTTCCTTACAACGGTTGCTTTTGTGACCTTTGATAAGAGTTTGGGGAATTTATGGACAAAGTCTTAATTAAGAATCATTGTGATTTGGTTGATAACTCTATTTTAATTATAACATCTACCACCCAACCCATCCTGTACTACAATTTCAATGGCCACTGTTCTGTGAAAAATGAGACAAATTAATTACTTGATATTTCAACTTTTTTACACCATCACTAATTTGACTCCTTAATGGATTAGTTACCTTGTGTGATACAATTTTCATTTCATTTCTGTCAAAATTATTTTATAGTATTTTATTAAACATTTCATGAAGAAAGTGACATTTTTTGATAACGTGTATTCATACAGTTAATTTTTACAAATTTTCCCCCAAAAAACTTTGCCATGTACACACTTTGGCCCTAGAAATCAGAAGCATGGATTGTACTAAGGCAAAACTGCAACCAAATACTACAGTCAGTTTATTTAATATTGCAGCTGGAAACAAAAGTGTAAATGTAAGTTGCTGCAGCGGGCCTTGGGGGCACAGAGAGAGGCAAGAGATTCTGAGTTTTGAGTTTGAAGAAGGGTCTCGACCCAAAACGTAACTCATTCCTTCTCTCCAGAGATGCTGCCTGTCCCGCTGAGATAGTCCAGCATTCTATATTCTGAGTTTTAGCTGGTTGAACCACTTTTAAGACTGGAACCAGACACAGAAACCTATGAATTTCTGTAATTAACAGAGATTTTAGAATGTGATAGAAGTATTCTTAATGATAAAATTAGATTTGAGGGTTAGAATAAATCCAATTAATTGGTTAAATGGTTGGATAATCTGCAGCCATGACTATCAAAGTAAAGGGCAACTGAATGTGGTAATTCCTAAATCACCAAAACATCACCTATATTAAATAAAAAGTGAAACTACCGTACAATATTAACTCAAACAGCTCAGTGACATGCTCCAGAACACAAAATATCAACTTAATGTACGGATTTCCACACATGTGAGAAATAAATTATATGACTGAAGAACCAAGCTATTCACATGTCATTTTCCCCGTGGATTCTCCATAAAGCAAAAATAAAAGATCCCCAGCAGCTGTCACATAACTCAATCAGTGCCAGAAAGGAACAAGTATTCTACAGCAGGAGACGATTCACATAATTCGTATGAAGGGCAAGCTGCAGCCGGCAGATCAGCAGAAACTTCTTGACAGATCCAGTGGAGTGATGTAGGTTTAGGACTATTGTGACACCATTGAGGAAGGAGGCTTGGTGCTCCCTGGAGGAGTGCTGGAAGTAGTTAGTAGTAATTACATAGAATTTTACTGAATCAACTCGGCAGAAAGAGGCCTTTCAGCCCAATTGCATATGCATTTGTGTCGAAATGAGTCTTCTCCCCAACTATTTTGTTTTTACTCAATCTGCCAATCCTTCCACTACTTTCTCATTCAGGTGTTTGTCAAGCTTCCTTTTCAGTGTAAGTTAGTTCAAATGTAAATTAGATGGATTTAGTTCAGGAAATTATATTTTTAGATGCAGTATTTGAGTAATATGCGGCATGACATAAGACATCAAGGAAAATTAGGCCATTCAGCCCACTGAGTTTGCTACACCATTCGATCACGGCTGATCTATTTTTCCCTCTTAACCTCATTCTCCTGCCTTCTCCCCGTAGCCTTTGGGTTACATGAGGTAAACTTAGTAGAGAAGAGTGTATCTCGTGCCCTCTTCATTCCATGTCTGTCTGGGTTTGTTGTTGTCTGGGTTTGTAGTAGCCTAATTTTGTGTTTTCTTCATCTCTCTGACTCTCTTACTTTTTAGTGTATGTGTCTTTCTCTGCTGAAGTATTAGATAATTCTGTGTGACTTGCTCAACAAACACAAGTGACTCTATTTGGAAAGTTAGAAGATGCCATTTATTGTCAGTATAACTGAGATGCAGAAGAAATGAAAAATCGCACGAGGACTCCACAGTGGTGAACTTAATCACCTTTCAGTTTTTTAATTTACAAGATATTTTTTGTTGCCAGGAATAACATAAGCAGGAGGGGTTTTCCCTGCAGCCAACGGTGTTATGTAAAAATATCAATGCTGATCCTTTACATTAGTTTCCCTCACCATCCCCCTACATAACCTGTAACATTTCATTCTCAGATTCCAGAAGCTTATCAATCTTGCCATTTTGGCCTATTCCATGAAAATCTTTCTCACTGTACTGCCTTCTCAACCCAGGAAACAACCTTGTACATATTCATGGCATTAACAATTTTCCAAGCTTAATATTGTGCTGAATTTTGTATTTATTTAAATGGTGAATGAGGTGTTCTGGTGGATTGTGGATCTAATTTACGTGAGGTAATCTGGTTATTACAGATGTCGTTTGAGATGTGATCATATCTGACATTATACAAGTTTTTAATCAGTTTGCCTTTCAACTTTTGTGTCTCAGTGGCCGTCTGCAACCCTGCTGGGCTTCATGTCCAAATTCCTCGGCCTGAGGAGGTTCGGGTTCATCTTGTTTCATTATTTTTTTACCTGCTCTGTTATTCAGTAAGAACATGACTATACTTTCACCTCAGCGTCAATTTCCTTAGTTCTTTTTGGAGTATTTGCCCTGTTAGGTTGCTATTTGTGTAATTGTCTGTATCTTGTCCAGTAGAAATATATTGCATTAATGCTCTGTGGTATCATGCCTTCTTCCAACACACGGACACATGCACAAACTCACACATGCACATAACCACACATGCACACACACACACACACACACATATATATATATTTCACCAATGGGAAACAAATTAAATAGCCATATATGATCATTATAAAATATTCCCCGCATAAAGGAAGCTGAAGTTCGAAGACTCAAAATTTGAATGCAAAATAAAATGACAGGTCAACAAGACAAGACAAGAGAGTTTATTGTCATGTGTCCCTGACAGGACAATTACATTCTTGCTTTGCTTCAGCCCAACAGAATATAGTAGGCATTGACTACACAACAGATCAGTGTGTCCATATACAATTATATACGTAAATACACACATGAATAAATAAACTAATGAAGTGCAAATAACAGATAATGGGCTATTAATGTGCAGAATTTTGTCCGAGCCAAGTTTAATAGCCTGATGGCTGTGGGGAAGTAGCTATTCCAGAACCTGGTTGTTGCAGTCTTCAGGCTCCTGTACCTTCTACCTGAAGGTAGCAGGGAGATGAGTGTGTGGCCAGGATGGTGTGGGTCCTTGATGATGCTGCCAGCCTTTTTGAGGCAGCGACTGCGATAGATCCCCAATTAGGAGAGAAACCTTCATTGGTGTGTTCCCACGTGCCCCTTGCCTTTGTTCTTCTGGGTGAGAGGTCAGAAGTACTGTTGGAGTGGCTTGGATAGATGACCGCAGTGCTTTTATGCAGTGCCGTGTTTGTCACTCGAAGGAATGAGTATACAGGATAGGGTGCCAATCAAGCGGGCTGTTTTGCCCTTGATGATGTTAGGCTTTCTGAGAATTGTTCAAGCAGCACTCTTACCTGTAAATAGAGACTGTTCTTTCGAGAGCCAAGACTCATATTGTCATATGTAGTGGCAACAGAACCATGAAATTGTAACTTGCTACAGCTTGCATAAATGCAATAAGACACAGATAAATATATATATAATAATCAATAATACAATAAATTAATAACCATAATACCAGGTAACCATAATAGTGTGAACTGGAAGTCCGTAATGCATACAAAAACACAGTCATAGAAGTTAATTGTTGCTGATGTTAGTGTTATGTGGTGTTCAAGAATATAATGGTTGCTGGACCAGAAACTATACTCAAACCTGGTGCTCATTGTTTTGACGCTCCTTTACCTTTTTCCCGATAATAGTAACGATATGTGGGCGTGGTGTGGTCTTTCATTGATATTGGCTTCCTTTTTGAAGCAGCGCCTTCTATAGATTCCTTTGTTGGTGGGATGTTAAGTAAGAGTGATGGACCTGGCAATGTTTACCACTCTCTATATTCTACATCAATCCTGGGCATTTGAATTGCTGGACCAAGTCAGGATGCAACCATTAAGTATGCTTGTTACTGGCCACCTGTAGAGATTTGACAGAATATTTGTTGACATATCAAATCTCCTCAATTTTCTAAGGAAGTAGAGATATTGATAAACTTTCTTTGTAATTGCATCAAAGAGCTTTGCTCAGGACAGATTTCCACTGCCATCCCTTCAGTGAAGATAGCTTTGTGTATTCCTGGTCCTGCTCACAGTGAGAGCAAGCTTGTTGCTCTGGTACCATTCAGTCAGATTTTCATTCTCCCTCCTGAACGCTGACTCGTTGTTACCTGATATTCGTCCATCAGTAGGGGTGTCGTCGGCAAATTTAAAGGTGGCAGTGGAGCTGCGTCAGGCTCCATGAGTGAAGAGGGAATAGAGCAGAGAACTCAGCACACAGCTTTGTGACATTCATTTTGATGGTTTTTGAGGAGGTTGTTGCCAATAAATATTGATTGTGAACTGCCGATGAGGAAGTCAAGGATTCAATTATCTAGGGATGAGCTGAGACCCAATCTTCTTGAGTTTAATGCTAAGTTTGGAGGGGATAATGGTGTTGAACGCTGAACAGTAGTCAAGGAACAATAGCCATCATATTGTTATTAGTGTTCTTATTGGCCAAGTGGGTCATTGCAGTGTAGCCAGCAAGATCACATCCCATTAATCTGTTTGTGGCTCAAAGCCAATTGCAGCAGGTCCAGTTCCTTAATAAAGCAGGAATAGATATGTGTCATAACCAAACTCTCATGCTCCTGACTGGCATCTGGTAGATGGTGGAAAGATGAATGACTCACATCAGAGAGCCTTGTTTCTGACATACACTTGTAGCCAAAATTACAGGATAGGGTGCCTATCAAGCAGGCTGTTTTGCCCTAGATGATGTTAGGCTTTCTGAGAATTGTTCAAGCAGCACTCTTACCTGTAAATAGAGACAGTTCTTTCGAGAGTCAAGACTCATATTGTCATATGTAGTGGCAACAGAACCATGAAATTCTAACTTGCTACAGCTTGCATAAATGCAATAAGACACAGATAACACAGGGGGGGGGGGATTGAAAGCTGGAGAGGAATCTTTGTGTTTAGAATCCTAAAATTAGAGAATTCACATTGAATAAATTAATATTGAATACATCAACCACTTTTATCATAGCATCATGGTGCCACACTTGGTCATATGTACCTACCCTCTGGAATTTACATCTTTGGTTCATGTCTGTACTAAGACTCTGATGAGGTCTGAAGCTTTATGCTTCTAGATAAAATGCCAACTGAGTGTCTGAACAATTCAGTGCCATTTGCTTAAATACCACTTTCCCCTCCACCTTTAAGTTAAGATAGATTAATTGGTCAGTAATGAGCTGGATTACATCACTCCTGCCTTTTGTGGCCAGTATATTTCTGGGTACCTTTCCACATTGTTGTCAAGATCCCAGTGTTATTACTGTACGGGAAGAGCTGGGCTTGGGCCATAGCTTGATATGTCATCTACTGTGCAGGCAGGGCGTGGTTCAGAAAACCAGCCAGACAAAACAAATGAGAAATCAAAGAAATAAATAGAAACGCTTGCAATTCATCTTCAGCTGCTGAAGTACGTTGCTTTTGTTGTATTATATTTGTACTAAGAAAATGAAGTATAGAATAGAAGACTGCTTTATGTTATTCACCTTAAGTTCATGATTTCTAAAGGTATACTTTTGCTTACTTGTGCATAAGTACAATTGAATTTATTCTCCATAAATCTGATGGGGTATCCAAGCATTCAGAAAAATAAGCAGCGTTATATCTATCTGTGCTTCTATTCTCATTAATTTCCAATTAGTAGTACCTTTTCAAATTTTATCCATTCATCTTATTGCTCCATCAAACTATAATATTTGATACATTTCCTAGATTTCATGTTAGAATTATAATTGTTTAATAACCTTTTTTATCATCTGGATTTTTCCTTTGATATTATTTGTTTTACACTTAATCTAAATAGTGCTATTTATTATGCTGCTATGATTTTAATTTGTCCAGTTTTAAAGTGTATTTTTCTATTCTTACACAACCCTAATGATCTTACCCATCACATTGTTATTCCTCATATTTAAGATTTCCTCTTGGCGTGGTTCATTGACTTGAGGAGATAGTACAGACAATACTGTTGCTTTCACTTCACAACTCTTCAATACAAGGCAATCGAGGATGACAAGATGAGGGTGAACTAATCCAGGACTGCAGATTAAATATATGAAATTATGTGTGAGCACTTGCGGACAAAGATAAACTACCTGTATTTAGGCATGGAAAAGTCCTAATAATATATGTGAGATAATGGAGCAATAATTCAGTTCACTGCCAGCAATTGTGCAGCTGAGAATAATATAACAGTTATGTAGGGTTTACCTGAAATGTTACCATAATGTTAGCAGCTTGGTTGCCAAAATAAGTGAATGATTGGCTCAAATGTGAAAGCTGAGTCCTGTGCCAATTTGAGAGAATTAATAACAAATTCAAAGGGCATGTTAGATCTCCCATACGAGCAGCACACTCAGTGGTCATTGCAGAATGCTCAAAATAAACCCATCATAAGCGTTTTATTTTTGTCAAAATCATTTTTTTGTTTTTGTTTGTTCTTTCTCAATGAAATACAATCCATCATAAATCCCTTATAATAGTTAAAAATACATTTGCAAAGACATTTCAGTAGAAAACTTTGATATTTCAGTGACTGTGAACATTAGGACTAATGTGGGTACCTTGATCCTTCAACGAAAACAAAAATAGCGATTTAATTTAGTGATGTCTCTCGATATATAGTCCAGTAATGGTCAAAAGCTGAAGGAATACAGAGAGGAAAGAAAAACAAATTGCTGGAAGAATGCAGCAGGCTCAGTAGCAGCGATGGAGAGAAAAAGAATTATCAATGTTTCGGTCGAGTCAGGACGGAGTAGAGAGGGGAGAGAGCTAGTTTAAAAGGAGAGGGGAAAGGCGAGACAGGGGCCAGTTAGTGATAAGTGGACCGTTTAGAGGTGAAGGATGACGGGCAGATGGAGCCAGATGAGCGACTGTGAAGGATCGAATTGGAAGGCAGAGGCAGGTGGAAGACAAGAAAAAAAGGCAGCTGTTTTGAGCCATAAGCATAATAATTTCATAACATTCAGCTGTTAATACTTTGTAATTTCTTGTATGCCCAAATATGAAACTAAACATAACAAGATATGTAGATAACAGTGATATTATTTTTTTACATGGTAGAATAGAGGCTCATTTTCTATTGCAGAAAACTATAACTTTGAACTTGAATGTGTAAGCTAAAGTCCCCCAAATTGTTTTAAAAGTTACATCTGAGGCAAGCTGCTCGGCCTATCAATTAAACCCCTGTTGTCAGTAATTAGTGTTGTTATTGGGAGGATCTAATGTGACACACAGGCAGATAGTCGGAAGATGCATAGAACTAACTTTGGGGACCATCTTTAAGAAACTGCGATTGTTTTCAAAAGTCACTAACATTAAAGACATTTTAATTAAGGATAATTGACTTTCAGGCAAAAAGTTGGATATTACCAACTTAGATGCATATTTTAATGGTAGTTGGTTAATTTTGTATTCATGCATTGATCTAAAATTCTTGGGTTACTTCATGTTTATCAGTTCAGACCTATATCTCCAGCTAGCTAATAAATCCTAAAGATGATTGTGACCATTTGAAGGAGGAAAATTTGCAGTGGAAGGCAAAAAAGAGAACACAAACCCAAGCAGAATCTTGGTGTCTTTTTTTCCCATCCTCAAATCCTTGAAAGCTCAGCCAAATATAACTGGAACCTTATTTAAGTGACATATGTGGCCTTATATCAAGCAACTAACTTACTGAGCATTGTCCGACATTTGCTTCAAATTTTGAATTAGTTGTAAATGACCACCCGTTTAAATAAACTACTTTTTAACACAGTGATCACATAAAGGAATTTTACATTTTAATGAGAACCGTAAAAGGAGAGGAAAATAGTTCTAACGTTAATTCTCTTAATAGTTGTTTACAAAATTATTGACATGTAATTTACACTGTATGCTTTAACATTCTGGACAAATAAGTGCTCTTCAAAATAAAAGAAATAACTATGACAAAATTCCAATTAATTTGTAACATTTAAATTAGTGATAAAAGATAAAAAATCAGTAACTAGTAATTAAATTTAAAATATTCAGAAGTGTCGTGTTGCAGTGTCTGAAGAATATTTAATTTCCATTTTTGTTCAGCACTCCATCTATAACAACCTGAAGCTTGACAGGTCTATTAATTTCAAGGCTCAGGGATACCTATTAGTACAAAACATGGAAAAATACCATTAATCATTTATTTTAATTTTGCATTTCTGTCATTTTCATAGCAGGTTATAGAATTGCAATGACACAATAATGTCCCTGGTCTAATAGTGTGAAAGAATACTTTAATTGCTATGTTCCAAGTAGAGTTGATGTTCATTACTTCTGATTGCAGTGATATAATATGATTAGATTTAGCACATTTTGATGCAACTGTCCTTGAAAACAAATTAAAGTTATTATCGAAGATTTTTTTTTCTCTAATGCACCATCTGCATTAATTGGTACAAAAATGAAAATGAGTAGCAGATCCTTGGTAATGTTACCAATTTTAAAAAGGTATGGATAGGGATTCCACTATTTGAATTTTAGTTTCTTTCCTTCGGTTCATTTACTGGGCTTGCAGAAGTTATTAAAGGTGATTATCATAGTAAACAAAAAGTAATTGTAACCAGAACCAACATATTGAAGAGAAATATACAAACATTAGGGCTATATAGTTATGAATACTAATATTTTGTGGTCAAATAAAACACATTTGTACTGATCATTTTCTCCCCCATGAACAAAATCTATAACATTTTTGGATCAGCTACCTCTTTATTGAAGGTTTCATTACAATTATTTAATAATAAAGTTGCAATGAGGATGGGAAAAGAACAAAGTGAAATAGGCATCAAAAAAACATATTTTGGTAAACAGGAGAACCATCTGAAAGATGGCCAGCTAAACATCTGGGAGAAGGGCGGTACGGTGGTGCAAGATTCGATCTTGACTACGGGTGCTGTTTATACAGAGTTTGTACGTTCTCCCCGTGACCTGCTTGGGTTTTCTCCGATATCTTCGGTTTCCTCTCACATTCCAAAGACATCCAGGTTTGTGGGTTAATTGGCTTGGTATAAGTGTAAATTGTCCCTAGTGTGTGTTGGAACGTGTTTACGTACGAGGATCGCTGGTCGGTGTGGACTTGGTGGACTGTAGAGCCTCTTTCCATGCTGTTTCGAAGAAGGCGCTCGACATCGATGTGGAGTCCTGGGAGAGCCTTGCAGCTAGCTGCATGAGGTGGAGAGGTAACCTGAACCAACATCTCAATGCGAGGGAAGAGAAATTGATGAACGCAGCGGCAGACAAGTGGGCATGCAGAAATGAGCACAGCAACTTCAACAAACCAGAGACCACACACAAATGTGACCTTTGCGACAGACTGTAACTCTCGCATTGGTCTCTTTAACCACAAGCGATGCTGCTCCAGCCGAGGTTTGGAGCAAGCAGCCAACAACTAGGATGCATCACCCATGGTCAGTCATGACCGAGGGGGGCCTATTACTACTCACAACTATAATAATTAGAAATGAACTCCCTTCTCATTAAAAAAAAAAGAATTTAGCTCTTTTTGATTCATCACTATTGACTGAAAAAGACATTCCTTTCACATTTCAAATAATGGGCAGAATTACTGAAGTGAATGATTTTATTCCAGAATAACTTACAACCAGTAGTATTATAACAAAAATTACAAATGGCATACAATACAATAATTCCTCTAATATATTGTCAAAAGTCTAATGCATCATAGAATAATTAAAAAAAATGCCAACTGTAGTTGATAGCCCTCATTTATTAATGTGACCCATATAAAAAGGGAATACGTGTAAGAAGGAATTGCAGATGCTGGTTTAAACCGAAGATAGACACAAAAAGCTGGAGTAACTCAGCGGAACAGGCAGCATCTCTGGAGAGAAGGAATGGATGACATTTCAGGTTGAGGTCTGAAGAAGGGTCTCGATCCGAAACATCACCCATTCCTTCTCGCCGGAGATGCTGTCTGGCCCGCTGAGTTACTTCAGCTTTTTGTGTCTAAAAAGGGATTAGCTGGCTTAACCAAAATACAGCAATTAAGAACCCTGATTTTTCAGATTGGTAAATCATTTGAGTAATATGACATATACATTATTCAATCTATTATTGTAATTTTCTATAACAGTTCCAATATTAATGTTATCCTCATCGAATCTCCTTCCTCCCTCTATTTCTGTTTCTTACAGATTACAATAAATCACAAGAACCAAGCCCCAATGCTGAAGGCACCACCTCCCAAGACTGGCTTTGTTTCTTCAATCATCAAGAGGACTCGGAGTTAAGACACAAGGAAGAAAGAGAGAACTTGGTGCATTTTTCTCTTTGAATGAGAACAAGGAATTACGAATATGTTGCCCTCTGAAAGAGTCGCTCTTAGCTGGAAACTTTAAAGCACACACTGGAAATCTAGTTTTACCCAGTTCATGTTGTTCCTGTCCACCTACAATGATAATCAGAAAATCAGGTAAAACACAACTAAAATCACATTACTCCCGATCAGCTGGAGAGGTTTTCCCTAATTGCAAAAACAGTAAACAACCTCTCCATCCCCAAACTAAATTACTGTACACCATTGATTTGCACAGTTGTCATTTCTATGATTGAATACAAGAATTAAATCATGAAAGTTATTGTTGGTACATGTGGTTTGCAGTTTACATGTAACAAGCATTTACTGAGAGCAGATTTACCCTCCCAGCTTTATCCTTCCAATTTTTGCTTCCGAGCTATTGACTTTGCTACAAAGCTTTCTTGTCATTAGGACAGGGGGATAAAGTGACAGCATTAAAAACACTTTAAGATGCAGTAAACCCATACCGAATCTAATATCACATTGGAAACATTTATAAGGAATTCCTTGTCCTCTATTGAAACTAAAATGTTAACAAAGTCTTTAGTAACACGAGCATCTCATGCAGAATATATCAGTGAATTTATTTCTGGTATCATGCAACAAGATTTCAATCCTATTAGATGTGCAAATTATGATGGAAAGTTGCTTCTGAAGTAGTTTGTCAAATCTCAGTTGATCCTGTTACATAACAGTGAGGGCTGGAGACTTGGCTCTTGAATCTCTAGCCCAATCTACCCAAATACTATTGCACATGACTAAAATTCCACACGCAATGTAATTGCTGGCACTGATGCGAAGCTCTCTGCCATTAATTCTGTACTTCTGACTTACCCCACACACAATATAGTGTTATAATTCTCGTGGCTTGCACTCCACAGCACTTGGGCAAACACATAAAATTGCTCAGAACTTTAAGCGGCCAAGTTTACAAGGAATCTGTTTCTTGCTCGACATCAGTTAAGTAGTCATAGCTGGGCCAAACGATTAATTGGGACTTAACAGGAGATATCCACTTCACTAGCCTAAATGGTACAAATTAGAAAACAAAATTGGTCAGATTACAGACACAAACCTTGCTTTGGAAATCTTTGTTGCTCTGAAAAGTACATTGAGCATGTATTGCATGCAGGCCAGTCTGTTTTGAGAGGGCCCACAGTTACAAAGTTCTGTTTTGGTATTGTGTGCAGTAGTGTGGATTTGCATGCCTGATGCTCTCAAAGGCCTTTCCACCATGGTGGAGCTAGTGTAAAAAAATGACTAGTCGGGCCAAAGGGACCTGAGGAATAAGGTGTGGCATTTAAGGGCAGGAGTTGTGATCAGTTGCCAAAGGTTGGTTTAAGTCAGTTGGGGTGGATAATCAAGAATGATATGCGGTGGGAGAATGGTGTCAGGGTCATAATCTGGTGGCTGGGGTTGAACGATTACGGCCCAAGTCAAATAAGTTTGATTTTATGCTACAAGACCCATCTACAGAAGGTTATCCTATTTGATAGTTCAAGTGCCAAATTCCAGGAGCAACAATTTAAAGCAGGTCATCCACACCCTTGAGGAGGCTCACTTCTGCATGGGTGATTCGTGGTCACCAATGCCGCATGGGTACTGCATACATAACTCCTGCAGCCTCAAACGTGAGAGGACTTCTGCATGGGTAATTCATGGTCACCCATCCCGCGGTGTCCAGCTGCACGTGGTGCATTTTTGGTTGCAACTTCTGCAAATTATTTTTTTGCTTGTGCGGCCTATGGACTCACATAGTTCATAATTTATAGGAGTAGAATAAGGCCATTCACTCCATCGAGTCTACTCTGTCATTCAATCATGACTGATCTCTGCATCCTAATCCCATTTTTCATGCCATCGCCCCATAATCCTTGACACCCATTCTAATCAAGAATTTGTCTATCTCTGCCTTAAAAATATCCACTGACTTGGCCTACACAGCCCTCAGTGGCAATGAGTTCCACAGATTAATTAACCTCTGACTAAAGAAGTTCATCCTCACCTCCTTTCTAAAAGAGCGTCCTTTAATTCTGAGGCTATGACCTCTGGTCCTTGACTCTCCCACCAGTGGAAACATCCTTTCCACATCCACTATATCTATGCCTTTCATTATTCTGTAAGTTTCAATGAGATTCCCCCTCAACCTTCTAAACTCCAGCGAGTACAGGCCCAATGCTGTCAAACGCTCATCATATGCAGAAGCAGTCTTCCACAATCTACCATTGGCTGACTGTAGAGACAAACTCTTGACTGTTCTATGGTTAATTTAGGCTGACTTAATAACAGAATAAATGCCACATATTCAGATCTGTTCTATGTGCTAATTTCTGGCAGCAGTATGCGATGGTGTAGCTTCCATGTTTTAAATAAAAGGATTTCCATATAAAAGCAGCACTGGCAGAGAATGATCTGAGTACACAAAGTACTATTTGTGTAATCAGGACCTGAACAACAAATCAATTTTTCAACTAAAATTATAATTATAATATTCAACTCGGGTTACCATATTTGTTGTTTGTAAATATACACACAGCAAGCATCTGAATGGATGATGAAGCAGATTCAATGGTGGCTTTCAAAAGGAAATTTGGTAGCATACATGCTTGCAAAGATATAATTTACAGAACTTTGGGAGCAGAACCCGGGATGGAGACTAATTCAAAAATTCATTACGATAAATTGAAGCGTTTCATTCCATCCTGTAGTTCCCTGTGATTCACTACATTGTCAATGATCACAGCTGCAAGGAGTGATCTTAACCCAAGATAGCAGAAGAGTTTAAAATGACTTCTCCTGAGATTTTGTACATAATTTTTGCATGTTACTATATGCAAATTGTCATTCTGATAGGGTGACATTATGATATTTTTTCATACTATACAGTGGTGGTAAAATGCTTTATTTTAATTGCAGCACGTGTTTGTTTGCTGAATGCCCATTTTTGCAGGGCGCAACTCCTGGTTTAATATCCTTCCCATGGCCAATTTTCAGAATTATTTTTCTTCTCTGCGACTGGTATTAACCAGACAAAACACTGTTTCACACCTCAGCATATTTTTATCAGAATGTTCCACCATTCATTTCAGCTGCAACATGCTGATGGGTCAGAGTTTCCAGCAGCACAATGAAGGGCTTATTCAACTATCCTCAAAGCACCTCGAGCAGCAGGTCTGGTGAAAGTCTCTTTATGGTATCTGGTCCTTCAGCCTCCTGCAGGAGCAGCCCTGTAGCTTTCCCTTTGATCTGTCACAAACAGACAATATCGACATCCACATTTTCCAATTTGCTTCAGAGCGAAATCCACAATTACCTTAGATCTGCATAGACATGCCTGTGCAAAGAAAATGTTTTTTAAATTATAGAGAAAAAAAAGGCCAATATTCAATCCCCCTAAGACTGGTCAAGTAATTTGGTGCTTCCACTGTTATGAGTTTCAAAGTGTTCAAGCATTTAAGTACTTAATAAAACAGTGTACTGGCTGCAGATAGGCCAAAAGATAAATTTTGCACTGTAAAGAGATCCTTTCTTCAAATTGTGAAGGCACCTCCTTAAAAGTGTTGGTGAAGCTGGAAATCTTATCTAATGTACAGGCACTTGTGGATGCTCTTTGATGAGCAGAACTCTTAAATGACAATAGACCATTACTAGTCATGAGTATTCCATGCCAAGTACCAAGTAGTCACGCCGATGTAAGTACTTGATTACGGAGTGTGTATGTCTGGTACAAATCAACACAGCAAGCACACATTATTACTCATCTAATTGTAAAGAAAAATGTGTTCAGGTGGTTAAATTCACCCCTTAACAATTTCTAATGCAGATCAAGACTGAATACAAAACTGTTCAAATGTCAGTTGAGGTGACAGTGGAAATTGACCTTAACACATATTAGCACTGGGGAGAGCAACAGTCACTCTTGATTGCTATCCACTGATGACAACCTGAAGACACATGGATGACAAGATTGAGCCCGTGGTGGGGAAGTCAACATTATCTATCCACCAAGTAATCTGCCAACACTGTCTAGCTTCACACATTAAGGGTGGATGCTTAGATGAAATAAAGGGGATAATAACACCTGTAGAATCCATACTCGACATGATTCACAGCATTCAGCAAAGAAGCAGAGAGGAAAAAATATCACAGGAGCCAGCCCATGGCCTACCCAAGCCGATTGCAATTTTGTTAGCACATTTGAGAGAAACAATTAAAGGTTTTGAATGTAATTGATTTTATTGAAATATCCAGCATGAAAACAGGCCCTTCGGCCCACCGTCCAGACTGTCTGTGCTCTCATTATTTCCAATTTCACATCTACGCTGGGCTTGGGTCAATTTACAATGGCTAATTAACCTACAAACCCACACATCTTTGAGATGGCTGGCAAATGACTACAATCGCTATTTACAAAATCATCTCTTGAGTATACACCTTACTTGGGGATAGAGCAAGCACTATTCCACATTCATTATTCATTTTATAATTATTCAGTTTCCTTTTATTCAGTGTTTTATTTTATTCAGTTGCAAAATGGAAATACATGAATGTTTGTTAATACACAGTATCCAGAACAGTGTGAGATTTGGAAATAAAGTCATCCTTGGCACACTGTTGGATTTAACAAAGTAATGGTCCTTAATCCTACTTTATTGGTCCAGATTGTCCACTAAATGGTGAAAATCGTGAACTAGCCTATTGCATGTCCTGAGAACTCACTGCTATGTCAGTGTGAACCCAGGCAGAGTCTTCTGTAGTTTACAGTTAGGTGATTAGGAAGGACCAGAAGGATTAGCAAGGATTAATAGGGTAATTCACTCCCCTCCAATAACTTTAAATTAGGGCCCTGACTCCTGGGCAGTCATTAAGATTGGAAACGTTGGAAGACATTCATAAACATTCAAAAGTACGTGCACTATTTAAAAGTTACAAATCTTATATAATTATTAAAACTAGAAAATTGAAATACAATTTAATTCAGTTAATTTAAATGTATGGTCTACTTGCTGATCTGTGGATAGCCATTTTTGACCATGAATATCAAGGGGCCAGGGTGCTTCCTGGTGCACATTTACCAGGAAAGCTTCTCAATTTATGAATGTGGAAATCTGAGGGAGTGTGCATTACCCTTTTAGATCCACGAGGACACTGCAGATGTCCTCAGGGTTACAATTATCCACAATGGAAGGCAGCACTTCAGTCTGTCCTTCAGAGACTCTAGTTCTGCTTATAAAAGGACAGATCCTTGAACATCAGCCAACTAGTCAGCATATCTTTATTACATTCATATTATTCATTTTATAATGCAAATGATTCATAACTAAATTATGGTAAATATTTGGAAACTGAAACCCAGTAAAATCCTAGTTCAATTGTTTCAATTTTAACGACCTAAATAGATACAGTACTTAAAATGTCATAACTTTTATTTAAATAGAACGTGAGGCTCCTTGCTAGAGTCCCCTGACCAGTGAATCAGCTATTTTATTCTAACTGCTTGAACTCGATTTAAACACAGGTTCCAGAGGTGAAATGATTATACTAATTAATCCACACAGTTTAACTTACCTTCTGCTACAGGTTTATTTATAAAAAGATCTATTTATTGCTAAAAGTTCAATAAGGCATGCATCTGGGTTGTGTACATTTGTAAGTGATACTTGGTTCTTGTCACTGCCAGGATTTTTTTTAAAAGCAAAGATTTACTGAGCATGCAATAAAATTTCTTATGTGCATCTTAACCATTGTTATTATATCTCTATAATGCAATGTTGGTGTCTGTCCACCTTTATCTGCAGGGCATGAGCAGTTATTTCTCACAACAATGTGATAATGATAGCCAACTTTAGTAAATCTGACAAATTTATGAATAACCCCCCTACATCCAGTGTCACCAGTGCAGGAGAACAAAAGCACAAAGCCCATATAATAAACCTTTTTATCAATATTTAATTTTAAAATATGAGAATAAAATAGTGGTGAATAAAATATTCTTCTTATTCTGAAGGATATTATTGAACTGTATTTGAGAGACGAACCATGTCACCGTGTTTGAATATAGCATTACAAACTCCATTGCTGTGCACTTTGGATCTATGCCTTGTCATACAAAACTATTTATCGTAAAGCTCCATCCAGAATTGCGGTTCCTACATCTAACACGGTAACCAGTGAAGATAAACAATACCTGGAAGTGTCACTCAACTGAGAGAAAGGCAAATATTTGAACTTTGGAAGTGATACCTCAGATCATAAAGATTTATTATTTAATATGACTACTCTTATCAGAAACTAGGTATATAATTGGAATTGTTCTTCAAGGTATCTGTAGAACAAATAGATTGTAGATACATTTTGAGCAGTCATAAAATATTTAAAAAATAATATTTTTTATTAAAGTATTTTGTTGATGCTCTGTATTTCGGTTTCATCATGTATTCCCTGCACACTTTTATTGATAATGAGTGTGGAGGTGGTAAGGATGAAATGAACAATTTTGGGATGTTTGTGACCGTTTCCTATCTTTGAACTATGATAGTTTCCATGCATTAAAACAACCTTACACTTATAGATAGAACACCAGAAGAGTACCGCACAGGAACAGGTCCTACAGCCCACAATGTCTGTTCCATGTATAAAGCTTAGATAAATGAATCCATCTGCCTACACATGAATCATACCCATCCATTCCCCGTATATCCATGTTTGTATCAAAAAGCCCTTTAAACCTCTTGTATCTGCCTCCACCGTCACCGCCCATGGAAGCTTGATCCAGGCACCCACTACCTTCTGTGTAAAAAAAAACAAGCCCCACACATCTGCTTTAAACTTTGCCACTCAGCTTAACACCGCGCCCTCTACCTTTTGCAATTTCCATCCTGGAAAAAATGTTCTGACTGTCTAGCCTAACTATGCCACTCATAATTTTATATACTTCTACCAGCCTCCCCTCATTTTCCAACATTTCAATTGTTCTTGATTATCAGATTTAATAATCACATACCTCTCATCTCATCCCCATAATTTTCACCTTAGTCCAAATTTAGGACAAATGTAAATCAACATATTTACAAAATTACAACTTTCCAGTTCAGTATGTGGGTGTTTTTTTTTTTACAAATTTTGAACTTTTTAGATTCATTTCTTGTAAATAAGTGACACTTAAAACATGCAATTTACATTTGGTTCATTTTGTACGGGTAAAAATTAGAATATGTCTCAGATCATCAACAGATTAGCAAAATTACATTTCAGTAACAAATTAATGTTTTCTGATGATATATCACTCCTTCAGCATAACATTCGCACTGCTTTGTGGGCCTTTGATATTTATATCTAATTGCCACAGATCCTTTATCAATTACTCACATCTTATCCCAATTATAATTATGATTGTGAAGTAACAGAAAAATAATATTATGAGCTGCACAGAAAGACAAAATTTCATCTTGAGCAAGGCATTGGCAAGAAGACCACATAAACAGCCAGGGATTGACCTTGACATCATTGTCATAAATTCAAAGATGACTAGCTTTCCCACCTCCCAGATTGATGAAATGATGTGATACTGGATATATTGTCCATGCTGAGTTGCTCTGAAAATGGCAGTCCATTGTTTAGCTGACCCTCTACAGTCTGTGTGGCAACGAGTTCTCTCTCAATAGTGATGAAATGCACAGCGGGCATCGGAATCATGTACAAAATGCACATACATCCCATGCAATCTCATAGTCATTGGTGCATTAAATTTAACACTGCTTGGTCTCCTGCAGGAAAAAAGTGTGGACAGTGGGAATCATAGGCGTAACAATGGTTTTTGTTCTGTGCGTCTAAGAACCACGTAATGTCAGCATGCAGTCTATTACTGATGACAACTGTCTTTTCAAGTAAAGGAGCTGTGTATGCTCTAATTTGTAAATTGTAAAATGCAATAGCTCTGCTTTGTAGCACTTTGGTGTACTGTCATTTTGAAGAAAAGTAAATGCTGAACAAATAATTAAAAACAAATCCTTTTAGGTTCATCTTTCAAATTTATGCAAAAATATAGAAGTTTTATTTTGATTCTTTTCAAGACAACTGATCTCCTTTGAGTATAGAGAGATAATGATATGTGTTACGTTTGAAAAATAAACCTCGAGGCTGTACTTGGAAGGGGTGTAAATCCTGCAGAGTTCACATACACAATTCAAAATAAACCTGGCAGAACTGTACATGCAAGGATATCAAAGGAGGGCAAGGCTGGTCTCAGCTATAAACAACCTACCACCAATGCCAACAGTCAGTACATGAATAATTACCAATTTCAGAGTGTGCAGAAAACAATAAACTTGGATAGAAATGTTTTTTGAAAATAAGTATTTATACTCTCAGAATTCAAGGAAAAACAGTAAAAATGGCAAAGAAAATAAAATAGGTAAATGTCTCACATTTAAAAACAGTAAAGCAAATCTTAATACCCATAATTCTGTGCCATTTGAAATAGCGAATTAATCATGAAGTAGCATTTGTTTATTTTTCCACCATAATTTCAGCACAGCAGCATGATATAAATGGCGCCTGCTGCTCAAACACCTTCAATATTCATTCACACGGTCAACACTTACTATCAGCTCCAAATGCCCTTAAGGTGGTGGGAGCCATTGCAGTCCTTCCAGTGAACATGTTCTCACAGTGCTGTTGTATAGGGGGGTTCCGATCCAAAGGAGAAGGAATGATGTTGATGAGGAATTGGAAGTGTCTTGAAACGAAACCTATGGATAATGACTTCATGTTCCTCCTCTTATGATGACTGAATGTCAAACTCAATAATTATTTGAAAGGTGTGATCCACTTCTAATTTTGTTGCTGATATCAGGACTAGGGCCAGCTAAGCCTCAACACCTGGCTTTCTTTTTACTCACTCGTAATGTGCAGGAAGTGACTGAAACTAGATATAACGAACAGCAGTTTCTCTTGGCTTTTTAGACAAATCTTGTTAAAGTTTTGTTTTGCATTTTGCCTGAGCACTTGGAATAGATTTCCACATTCATACATTGAAAATTCAGTGAAGGAAACAAAAACCACCTGCAAAATGGATTTTATTCAAGATTTTCTATCACATATAGTTAGTCTGTTGTATCCCTCAGAACTTCACCAGGGATTTGTGATGAAACTCTGATTCTATTGGAACTACACATGCACAAAAATTCAAGAACAGGTCCAAGTATTGCTGAATAACTCTTGCAAATGGCATCAAAACACAGATTGGGGGTGGCACAGTGATAGAGTTTCTCTTTTACTGCGCCAGAAACCCGCATTCGATCTCGACCGTGGGTGCAGTCTGTATGGTATTTGTACATTTTCCCAGTGACCGCAAGGGTTTTTCCGGATGTTCCGGTTTCCTCCCACACTCCAAAGATGTGCAGGATTGTAGGTTAATTGGCTTCAGTAAAATTGTAAATTGTCCCTAGTGCGTAGGATAGTGCTAGTGAACACAGGTCGGCAAGGACTCGGTGGACCGATGGGCATGTTTCCATGCTGTCTCTCTAGAATATTCTTTGCCAATGACACCATTCCCTTCTGTCTCACCACTGACTTTCAATCACAGTGTAGTACATCCACAACAAAATAACGTGGAAGACATCTTCACCTCTGCATCAAAGTGCTAATCCTCATTTTCCTCCTTAGGCAATATTTTTGGGTCAAGGGTGACTTACTTCCATTCCAATTCTATGGGTGTCAATTAAATCAATATGAACGTGAATGACTGTGTCACTGGTGGGGATACGAGGGTTATTCTTTCTGCTGGGCTTTAATGTGCTCCTGATACGAGATCCAAAATTCCCAATCAGCCCAGATAATCCCCCATTTTGATCAGTAACAGTTCAAAGATAGCACAAATGAATGAGTCAAGGAGTCAGAGCACAGAAACGGGTTGCATCGCCCAACACATTCATGCCCACCAACAAGTACCGATCTATACTAATCCTTTTTATCAGCATGCCTTGGCAATTCAAGGTGCTCATCTAGATGCTGTTTTAAATGTTGCGAGAGTACCTGCCTCCACGACCTTCTCAGACAGAGAGTATCAGACTGCAACCATCTTCTTTGGATTCTTCCTCCAATTCCTCACGAAACTTATTATTCGTCATGTAAAACCCATCCTCTGATCGGTGACATCCTGCCGTGGGGCAATGTTTCTTACCATCTCCCCTACCAATGCCTCATAGTTTTGCATACCTAAACTAAGCTCCAATCTGACACTCCTCTGCTTCAAAAGAAAGCAAGCTCCAATGAAAATAAACCCAGACTATCCAGTCTTTCCTCATAATTGAAAAATGTAATCACAAGCAACGCCCTGATGAATCTCCTCTGCACTCTGAACACTGCTGTTACATTCTTCTACAAAGTGGCGAACAGAACAGCACACAATATTTAAGCTGTGGCCAAACAAATGTTTCATAACATTGTACCAAGGTCTCCTTGATCTTGTACTCTCTGCTGGGTTAATGAAGGCAAGCATCCAGGAAACTTACTTCACCACCCTACCTACTTTTACTGCCACTTCCATGAATTGTACACCAAGATCCCTTTGTTTCTCAATATTCTCCTGGATCCTTACATTCATGGTACACGCCCAAACTTTGTAGACTTTTGTCAGGCCCCCCGCAACCTCCAAAAGTCCAGAGATGTCAGTCCAAGTCTGACCAATCTCCCCTTGTAGTTAGTACTCTCTGATCCACGCAGCATTCTGGTAAACCTCTCTTGTCCTCTCTCCAAAGGCTCCATATCCTTCCTGTAATGGGGCGACCAGAATTGTACACAATACTGCAAATGTGGCCTAACCAAAGTCTTATAGAGCTGCATCACGAGTTCCTGACTCTTAGACTCAAAACTCAGACCAATGAAGGCAAGCGCACCACATGCCTTTGTTCTGCCGTTTTCTCGCCTACGCTCTCAAAGTCCTTCTGTACATCAATGTCATTACCCTTTTGTTCTTAATAGACATAAAATGTTGTTTTTTCTTAATAGTATCCACATGTTTTAATTTAGAACCCCTTTTTGCCCTCCTGTTTTCTTTCTAAGCACTTCACTACACTACCGATACTCCTAACGGACCTCCACTGTTTTCAGTGTTCTATAACTATTATATCTGTTTTTGTTTTTAATTTAAGAAGCCCTTAATATACCTTTATATCTATAGTTCCCTGGACCCACCATCCACACCCTGATTGGTACGCGTTGGCCCACAACTCATTATTTCACTTTCAGAAGACTTCTACTTTGCCAATAGATTTACTTATTAGTAGCCAATTCCTGGCTGTCTTTACAGGTCATGTCGAAAGATATTCAAATCAGCCTTCTTGCAGTACCTATTTAATTTCTCGATTATCCCTTTCCAGAACTACTTTGAAACCAGCTGAATTTTGATCCTTGTCCTCAAAGCACTGACAATTCATCCACTTGCATAGCTTCATTTCATTGGATTGGGTCTCACACTGCTTAATCTGCAATAGGGTCAACCACACACTGATCCAAAAAAAAAAATAGCTCTCCTAGCCTTAAAAAAAATCCCACCATGCAAAATCCTTTCACACCATGGTTGGTATTGAGAATGTTGAAATGCTCTACCACGCTATTTTCCAACAGCTCTCTGCATACACGAGGGCTATACAATTTTCTGAGGAGGCATTGACAACCTCCTTCAGTAATTTTGCAGTCTTCCAAATATTATTTTGCAAAAGACAAAACACAGTTTAGAGTGCCTATTTTAGGTCCCTATAATTGGTGGTATAAAGATGTTTATCTGAGATTACAACAGGATCTTGATCAATTGGGGTTT
The DNA here is from genome assembly GCA_963514005.1 of Raja brachyura. Next base: position 95,204,053 of record OY740782.1, read on the forward strand.
AATGGAGTTTAATTCAGATAAATGTGAAGTGTTGCATTTTGGTAAGACAAACCAGGGCATGACTTAGACAGTAAATGGAAGGGTCTTGTAAAGTGTTACAGAACATTGTAACCTAGGAATGCAGGTACATAGTTCCACAAAAGTGGTGGAACAAATAGACTGGAAGGTAAAGACACTTTCATTAGTCAGGGTATGAATGATAGGAGTTAGAATGCCATGCGCAAGATGTTTGAATACTGTATGCAATGTTGGTCACCCTACTCTAGGAAGGATGAAGCACAAAAGGTTGCTATTGAGAGAATAGGTCCCCTTAAAGATCAGCATGGGTGTCTATGCGAGTAGCTACAGGAGATAGGTGGGAATTTTAATGAAAATTTCTCATCATGTTTTATGGTGGAGAAGACCATAGAAGTTAAGTTGTGATGTCATGCCAATATACAAATGACCAAAGAGGAGGTATTGGCAGTCATAAAGCACATTAAGGTGATAAATCCCTGGTGCCTGACCAGATGTATCCTTAGACTTTGTGGGAAGCTAGAGGAGAATTTGCAGTGGCCCTTGCAGAGATATTTGCCTCACTTTAGTCACAGGTGAAGATCTGGAAGACTGGATGGTGGTTAACATTGCACCGTTATTTAAAGGCAGCAAGGACAAACCAGGGAACTATAGGTCAGTGAGCCTGACATTGTTGGTGAGCAAGTGATTGGAGAGGATTATGTTTACAACAATTGGATAGACTCCATTGATTAGAGATAGACAGTATGGTTTCATCTGTTAGAAATCTTTTAAGAGGTAACCGTGAGGATTTATGAAGGCAGGGTTGTGGACATCATATGGATTTCAGCAAAGCTTTTGTCAGGATTCCACATGATAGGCTAGTCTGGAGGATTAGATAGCACGGGATCCAGGGCGAGTCAATTCATTGGATATGTATTTGGCTTGGTTAAGAAGCTGAGGGAGATTGTGGAAGATTACTTAATCAGATTGAATGAATGAATATGTTTATTCATATACAAGGAATTTGCCTTGGTGCTCCGCCCGCAAGTGACAACATTGGAGACCTGTGACTATTGGAGTGCCACAGGGATTGGTGCTGGGCCCATTTCTGTTTGCTATCTATATTAACAATATGGATGAGAATGTACAAGTATGGATAGTAAGTTTGCAGATAGTATCACAGAATAGGCTCTTTGGACCAACTCATCCATGCCAACAAGATGTCCCACCTAAGTAATTTCCCCAAGTTTGGCCCATATCCCTCCAAACCTTTCCTATTCATGTAGCTGTCACAATTGCCTTTGAAATACTGTTATAGTTCCTGACTCAACTACCTCTTCTGGCAGCTCATCCTGTATACCCCCCACCCTCTGCCTAGAAAAAGACTTAAAAGTGAAAGTTGCCCCTCAGGTTCCTATTAAATGTTGCCCTCTCACTTTAAATCTAGGTATTGTATTTTGCTCTGGATTTTGATTCAACTACCCTGGGTTAAAGCATTTGCCGTATTTATTTCCCTCATGATTTTAAACACCTCTATTATATTGTCGCTTAGCCTTCTGCACTCCAAGGAAAAAACATCCTAGCCTGCTTAACCTTTCCCTATAGCCCAACCACTCAGGTCTTGGCAACATCCTCATAAATTTTCTCTGCGCTCTTTCCAGCTTAATTACATCTATCCTATAGCAGGGTGACCAAAACTAACCACAGTATTCCAAATGTGACCTCACCAACCCCTTGTAATATAACGTCACAATTTCTAGGCTCAATACTCTGATGATGAAGCAGGGCTCGAAATTAACGGTTGCCCGGACACCTGCCGTTCAACTCTGAGTTGGCCCCCCTCTCTATCTCTCTCTCTCTGTCACTCTCCGTCTCCGCCCGCTATCCGTGTTCGGGTCTCCGCTCTCCACCGCTCCTCATCCACTGGCACGGTCGGCCGCCTTGCACATGCGCACTGCCACAGCCAGCACATCCTCCCCCTGCACATGCACACAACCACAGCCAGCACATCATCGACTGCCCTGCACATGCCACGACAACTGGTTGGCACCAGGCATTTTCTCCCTCCCTTTGCATTGTGGGAGATCTGGCTGCCATTGCTGTCCAGTCGCCACCTCGCCGCGACCGCTAGAAGCCAATGCAGAATCACTCCCTGGAGCTGGAGTAAATTTCTGGAGTAACTCTTGCTTCTTGGTTTCCTGGTCCTGCAAAAATATTCTAAGTGGAATTTAAACTGGAGGTGGTGGAGGGTCCATCACCAAACTCCAAACTCTGAACAATAACAGCCTATTGCACCTTATCTGTTTATTTATTGTATATATATATGGTTTATAGTATATAGACTCACTGAATTCCTGTTCTGTATTATGTTTACATATTCTGTTGTGCTGCAGCAAGCAAGAATTTAATTGTCCTATCTGGGACACATGACATTATAACTCTCTTGACTCTTGACTTGGACTTAAGCAAAAAAGGGTTCTTGGGGGGGAAAAAAGAGCTACCTTAAATTTAGTTACGTCTGGTTGGGTAACTATGGTAGGATGAAGACTATTCCATGCTTTAATTGGGCGGGGAAACTCCATGAGCAGCCAGCATCTCTGGATAGAAGAAAATGGGTGATGTTTCAGGTAGACCTTTCTTTAGACTCCCTCTGGTTTTAGTTTAATTTAAAGATAGTGTGGAAACAGGCCCTTCGGCCCACTGAGTCCACGCCAACCACCGTTTACCTGGACACTAGTTCTATCGCGCACATTAGTGAGGTAAGTCAAGAGACAAGAGTGTTTTATTCTCTCATGTCCCAGTTAGAACAATGAAATCCTTACTTGCAGCAGCACAACAGAATATGTAAACATAGTACTCTGTAAACAATGTTATAAATGAGAAAACAAAACATTGTATATTTATATATGAATATATAACCATATATATATATATAAAACATGTGTGTGTATAATATATATACCCACACACACAATTTCCCTCCTGGGATTAATAAAGTTCTATCATATAGTATAGTGTGTGTAGGAACGAACTGCAGATGCTGGTTTAAACTGAAGATAGACACAAAAAGCTGGAGTAACTCAACAGGCCAGGCAGAATGTCTGGTCAAAAGGAAAATATTACGTTTTGGGTTGGGTCTGAAAAAGGATCCTGTGCGCCTTTGGAATGTGGAAGGAAACAAGACCACCCGGAGAAAACCCATGTGATCAAAGGGAAAAGGAGCAAACTCCACATGGACAGCACCCATATTCAGGATCAATTCCGGGTCTCTGGCACTTTTAAGCAGCAACTTTATGGCCAATGTACTGCCCCAGAGTCTTGAACTGAATTAAAACATACAGTAGCTGTAAAGGGGGACATAGCGTCATTTAGAGATTTAAGGCTGAAAATGGATAGTTTCTTTTTTTTAGTAACCAAAGTTAGCAACGTACAATTATTTGTGCGTTGGAAAACAAAATATAGTGGCACAGCTGGTAGACTTGCTGCCTCACACGCCAGAGATCTGTATTTGATCCTGTCCTCGGGCACTGTCTGTGTTGAATTTGCACATTCTCCCTGCAAGCGTGTGGATTTCCTCCCACATTCCAAAGATGCATTGGCTTTGTAGCTTAACGTGTCTCTGTAAAATTGCCCCTAATGTGTAGGGAGTGGGTGAGTATAGTGGGATAACAGAACTTGTGTGAATGGGTAGACAAAAATGCTGGAGAAACTAAGCGGGTGAGGCAGCATCTATGGAGCGAAGGAAATAGGCAACGTTTCGGGTCGAGACCCTTCTTCAGACTTATGTGAGGGTGGGGGGGAAATGGAAAGAAGAAAGGAAGACACGGAGACAGTGGGCTGAGGGAGAGCTGGGAAGGGGAGGGGAAAGCAGGGACTACCTGAAATTGGAGAAGTCAATGTTCATACCGCTATGGTTAAACTGCCCAAGAGAAATATGAGGTGCTGCTCCTCCAATTCGTGATGGGCCTCACTCTGGCCATGGAGGAGGCCCAGGACGGAAAGGTCGGATTTGGAATGGGAGGGGGAATTGAAGTGCTGAGCCACCGGGAGATCAGGTTGGTTATTGCGAAACGAGCGGAGGTGTTGGGTGAATTGACCACCAAGCCTACGCTTGGTCTCACCGATGTAGAGCAGCTGACTCCTAGAGCAGCAGATGCAATAGATGAGGTTGGAGGAGGCACAGGTGAACCTCTGCTGCACCTGGAAAGGCTGCTTGGATCCTTGAATGGAGTCACGGGGGGAGGTAAAGCGACAAGTGTAGCATTTCCTGCGGTTTCAAGGGAAAGTGCCATGAGAGGGGGTGGTTTGGGTGGGAAGGGACAAATTGACCAGGGAGTTACGGAGAGAATGGTCTCTGCTGAAACCCGGGGAGGACATGGGAAGATGTGGCCAGTGGTGGAATCCCATTGGAAGGCAAAAAAGCTGGAGAAAATCAGCGGGTGAGGCAGCATCTATGGAGCGAAGGAATAGGTGATGTTTCGGGTCAAGACTGATGTTGGAGGGGAGCGACGGTGGGGAGATGGGAAAAAGAAAGGAAGAGGTGGAGACAGTAGGCTGTGGGAGAGCTGGGAATGGGAGGGGAAGGAGGGAGAAAGCAAGGACTACCTGAAATTGGAGAAGCCAATGTTCATACCGCTGGGGTGCAAACTACCCAAGTGAAATATGTGGTGCTGTTCCTCCAAATTGCGTTGGGCCTCACTCTGGCCATGGAGGAGGCCCAGGACAGAAAGGTCGGATTCGGAATGGGAGGGGGAGTTGAAGTGTTGAGCCACCGGGAGATCAGGTTAGTTATAGCGAACTGAGTGGAGGTGTTGTGCGAAATGATCACCAAGCCTGCGCTTGGTCTCACTGAGGTTGATCATATGCTGAATAATCCAACCACATTTTTGTTTGGAAGTGTAAAGAAATAATAGAAATTGCATTCATAGCAACATGTAAAAGTAGTTGAGATACTGTATTATAATTTTGCTGCATTGTGGTATATATCTTGTCTTGATTGGTGAATATGTTTGTGACTTTATTTGAAGCAAAAATAATATGTGAATGCTTCATTGAGCATAATTCAGACTGGTAACTACGCACTTCGTCCGAGCACATTATCGCACGTGTCATGCAAGCCGTCTTAAATGACCACCTAAACTGTCATTTGGTAATCTAAAAAGCTGCCTAGGTTGCCCAGTTGACAACAGAGAAAAAAAGTTAAGTGAGAGCCCTGTGAAGGCCAATGTACCAAAAGCCCTCTTTAAGACCCAACCCATGACACCACTATCAGGGAACCAAATGGCTGAACACATAGATCCCTCTGCCCTAGAACATTCCCCAGAGCCTACCATTCACTGTGAAGGTCCTGTCCTGGTTTGACTTCCCAAAATGATAGTAAGGAAGGCATATTCAATGCTAGCATTTATATCAAGAGGGCTAGAATACCAAAGCAGAGATGTAATGCTGAGGCTCTATAAGGCGCTGGTCAGGCCGCATTTGGAGTACTGAAAGCAAACTTGGGCCCCATATCTGAGGAAGGATCTGCTGGCTCTGGTGAGGGTCCAGAGGAGGTTTACAAGAATGATTCCAGAAATGAGCGGGTTAGCATATGATGAGCGCTTGACAGCACTAGTCTTCGTAACTCTCCTTCATGCTCGAGAGTGGTCTCCGCATTCTCGAGGCCTCAGCTAGGTCATGGCGTTTTTTTTCAATATGTTAAAAAATGCCCGCGAGTAAAAAAAAGGTCGCCATGGAAAAAATGTATACTTTTTTTACTCGTAGGTTTAGTCATAGTAGGTCGGCATGTTAGTCGTAGGTAATCGAGGGTAGTCCAAGGTAGTTGTAGATAGTCTTCATCAGTCAAAGGGAGGCTGAAGGGAAGCTGAAGGGAGTTCGAAGGAGATCGAAGGAGGTCGTCTTCACTCTCCATTATTCGGTGTCAAGTTTCCCCGACGTTAATCGTAGCTAGTCGTAGCTAGTCGAAGCTAGTCTTCAACATAGTCGAAGGAGGTGGAAGGAGGTCTTCTACATAGTCGAAGGAGGTCTTCAACATGTCATTTTTCCAAACTCGCCAATTAGGTCGCCCAAGTGGGACAGCCCCTTTACTAATCAAGAATCTGTTAATCTCCGCCTTAAAAATTCACAATGACTTAGCCTCCACAGCCATCTCTGGCCATGAATTCCACAAATTCACCACCCTTTGACTAAAGAAATTCCTCCTTATCTCCTTTCTAAAGATACATCATTTTATTCTGAATTTGTGCCATCTGATCCTAGATTCTCCCACTGGTGGAAACACAGAACTCCAGTGAGAGGTACGGACAGGGGTTTTTGCGGCAACAGACGGGATTCGAGGATGGTGTGCTGCCTTCCTGGTGCCAGGATCCAGGATGTCACGGACAGAGTGCAGACAATCCTCAAGGGCGAAGGTGAACAGCCAGAAGTGGTCGTGCATGTTGGTACAAATGATGTTGGAAAGAAGGGGATGAATAATTTCCAGCGGGGCTTTAGAGAGCTCGGAAAAATGCTGAAAAGCAGGACTTCCAGGGTTGTTATCTCCGGTTTGCTTCCAGTTCCTCATGCTGGCGAGAGCAGGAACAGGGAGATACGGGACCTGAATGTGTGGCTGAGGAACTGGTGCAGGGGGCAGGGATTTAGATTCTTAGATCACTGGGATCTGTCTTGGAGTAAGGGGGAGCTGTACAAAAGGGACGGATTGCATCTTAACAGGTGGGGGACCAGCATTCTGGCCGGCAGGTTTGCCACTGCTACACGGATGGTTTTAAACTGAATAAGGGGGGTGGGGTGTCAAATGGGATAGTCGAGGACGGAGTTAAAGGGAAAGAGAGTAAAGGGATGGTTAATGACCCCAGAATTAACGGGAAAGAAAGCTCACAAAGGGATAGGAGAGTATGGCCAAGTGTAATAGGGATCGAGTGAAAGGGGCCACTTGTCAACATAATTGTATAAGGAGTAAGAGTGTTGTAAAAACAAGCCTGAAGGCTTTGTGAATCAATGCGAGGAGCGTTCGTAATAAGGTGGATGAGTTGAAGGTGCAGATAGCGATTAATGACTATGCTATAGTTGGGATCACGGAGACATGGCTCCAGGGTGACCAAGGCTGGGAGCTGAACATCCAGGGATATTCAATATTCAGGAGGGATACACGAAAAGGAAAAGGAGGTGGGGTAGCGTTGCTGGTAAGAGAGGAGATTAACGCAATAGAAAGGAAGGACATTAGCTTGGAGGATGTGGAATCGATATGGGTAGAGCTGCGAAACTCTAAGGGGCAGAAATCGTTAGTGGGAGCTGTGTACAGGCCACCTAACAGTAGTATTGGAGTTGGGGATGGCATCAAACAGGAAATTAGAAATGCGTGCAACAAGGGTAACACGGTTATAATGGGTGACTTCAATCTGCATGTAGATTGGGTGAATCAAATTGGCAGGGGTGCTGAGGAAGAGGATTTCTTGGAATGTATGCGGGATAGTTTTCTCAACCAACATGTGGAGGAACCAACGAGAAAGCAGGCTATTCTAGACTGGGTATTGAGTAATGAGGAAGGGTTAGTTAGCAGTCTTGTTGTGCGTGGCCCCTTGGGCAAGAGTGACCATAATATGGTTGAGTTCTTCATTAGGATGGAGAGTGACAAAATTAAGTCAGAAACAAGGGTTCTGAACTTGAACAAAGGTAACTTTGAAGGTATGAGATGTGAATTGGCCAAGATAGACTGGCACATGATTCTTAAAGGGTTGACAGTGGATGTGCAATGGAAGGTATTTAAAGACTGCATGGATGAAGTACAAAAATTGTTCATACCAGTTTGGCAAAAGAATAAATCGGGGAAGGTGGTGCATCCATGGATAACAAGGGAAATCAGGGATAGTATAAAAACAAAAGATGAGGCATACAAATTTGCCAGAAAAAGCAGCCTACCGGAGGACTGGGAGAAATTCAGAATCCAGCAGAGGAGGACAAAGGGCTTATTTAGGAAAGGGAAAATAGATTATGAAAGGAAACTGGCAGGGAAGATAAAAACTGACTGCAAAAGTTTTTATAGATATGTGAAGAGAAAGAGACTAGTTAAAACAAATGTTGGTCCCTTGCAGTCAGAAACAGGTGAATTGATCATGGGGAACAAGGACATGGCAGACCAATTGAAGAACTACTTTGGTTCTGTCTTCAATAAGGAAGACATAAATAATCTGCTGGAAATAGCAGTGGAATGGGGGTCAAATAAGATGGAGGAACTGAGTGAAATCCAGGTTAGCCGGGAGGTGGTGTTGGGTAAATTGAACGGATTGAAGGCCGATAAATCCCCAGGGCCTGCATCCCTGATAGTCTGCATCCCAGAGTACTCAAGGAGGTTGCCACAGAAATAGTGGATGCATTAGTGATAATTTTTCAAAATTCCTTAGATTCTGGAGTAGTTCCTGAGGATTGGAGGGTAGCTAATGTAATCCCACTTTTTAAAAAAGGAGGGAGAGAGAAAGCGGGGAATTACAGACCAGTTAGTCTAACATCGGTAGTGGGGAAACTGCTAGAGTCAGTTATTAAAGATGGGATAGCGGCACATTTGGAAAGTGGTGAAATCATTGGACAAAGTCAGCATGGATTTACGAAAGGTAAATCATGTCTGACAAATCTGATAGAATTTTTCGAGGATGTAACTAGTAGAGCGGATAAGGGAGAACCAGTGGATGTGTTATATCTAGACTTTCAGAAGGCTTTCGACAAGGTCCCGCATAAGAGATTAGCATACAAACTTAAAGCACATGGTATTGGGGGTTCAGTATTGATGTGGATAGAGAACTGGCTAGCAGACAGGAGGCAAAGGGTAGGAGTAAACGGGTCCTTTTCAGAATGGCAGGCAGTGACTAGTGGGGTACCGCAAGGCTCAGTGCTGGGACCCCAGTTATTTACAATATATATTAATGATTTGGACGAGGAAATTCAATGCAACATCTCCAAATTTGCAGATGACACCAAGCTGGGGGGTATAGTTAGGTGTGAGGAGGATGCTTGGAGGCTGCAGGGTGATTTGGATAGGCTGAGTGAATGGGCAGATGCATGGCAGATGCAGTAAAATGTGGATAAATGTGAGGTTATCCACTTTGGTGGCAAAAACATGAGGGTAAACTATTATCTGAATGGTGGCAGATTAGGAAAAGGGGAGATGCAACGAGACCTGGGTGTCATGGTACACCAGTCATTGAAAGTAGGCATGAAGGTACAGCAGGCAGTGAAGAAAGCAAATGGTATGTTAGCATTCATAGCGAAAGAATTTGAGTATAGGAGCAGGGAGGTTCTACTGCAGTTGTACAGGGTTTTGGTGAGAGCACACCTGGAGCATTGCGTACAGTTTTGGTCTTCAAATCTGAGGAAAGACATCCTTGCCATAGAGGGGGTACAGAGAAGATTCACCAGACTGATTCCTGGGATGTCAGGACTTTCATATGAGGAAAGATTGGATAGACTCGGCTTGTACTCGCTGGAATTTAAAAGATTGAGGGGGGATCTTATAGAAACTTACAAAATTCTTAAGGGGTTGGACAAGCTAGATGCTGGAAGATTGTTCCCAATGTTGGGGGAGTCCAGAACAAGGGGTCACAGTCTAAGGATAAGGGGGAATTCCTTTAGGACCGAGATGAGGAAAACATTCTTTACACAGAGTGGGGAGTCTCTGGAATTCTCTGCCACAGAAGGTAGTTGAGGCCAGTTCATTGGCTATATTTAAGAGGGCGTTAGATGTGGCACTTGTGGCTAAAGGGATCAGGGGGTATGGAGAGAAGGCAGGTATGGGATACTGAGTTGGATGATCAGCCATGATCACATTGAATGGCGGTGCAGGCTCGAAGGGCCAAATAGCCTACTCCTGCACCTATTTTTCTATGTTTCTATGTTTCTAACTCAACTAGATTTATCAAGTATGATTTTCCTTTTCCTTAATTCAATTTTATTTTGACATTAGTCACACAGCACAGAAACAGGTGCTTTGGCCTACCCAAATCCACACCATCCATTTACACTAAACCTAATTAACATTCCCATCACCTCCACACAGATTTTACCACCCACCTTCAGTGGAGGCAATTTACATCAAGCCGACCTGTGAGAGGAAACTGGAGCACTTATTCAATTTCTGCATATTTACACCTATTGGTTAGTATTACGCACTTTAAATTACAAATCTTTTGTCCTTTTGTCCTTTTGAGTCTAGTTGCCTTCCCTTTTCATTTGAATTGCAAATGCCATGTTCCTATCAGCATGACATTACCAGCTCGCACTTTTAGCAATGCAAAATATCATCAAGATTATACAGGCAAGGGGTAAGTAATGGTGGACTTCATTAGTCTGGCAGATTATCGGCCATTATTTATTGATATCATTTACTGATGTTATGTACAATTCTCCGATAATCACATTAACATAACATGCAATACATTCTTTATGCTTCTATTAACATACTTAAGCATTATGTTCATATAATCTCTGTCTTAACATGTTATAACATCAAGCCCAAAAGTGCTTGTGGGGAAATAGCTTCTAAATATCGACTGGTGCTAGAAGATAAGTACTCCTGCTTGAGTACTGTTCGGGGGGACAGCCTGCTGGGGGTAGCAACAGCGACCGGGCCTCTGGTACAGAGACCGGCCCTGTTGCTCAGAAGGTTAAAGAAAGGAAGAGGAGAGCAATAGTAATAGGGGACTCTATAGTTAGGGGGTCAGATGGGCGATTCTGTGGACGCAGTCCGGAGACCCGGATGGTAGTTTGCCTCCCTGGTGCCAGGGTCTGGGATGTGTCTGAACGTGTCCAAGATATCCTGAAAAGGGAGGGAGAGGAGCCTGAGGTCGTGGTGCATATTGGTAGCAATGACATTGGTAGAAAAATGAAGAGGTCCTGAAAGGAGAATTTAGGGAGTTAGGAAGAGAGTTAAGGAAAAGGACCGCAAAGGTAACAATCTCAGGAATACTGCCTGTGCCACGCAACAGTGAGAGGAGGAATGGAGCGAGGTGGAGGATAAATGCGTGTCTGAAGGACTGGTGCAGAGGGCAGGGATTCCAGTTTCTGGATCATTGGAACCTCTTTTGGGGAAGGAGTGACCTGCATAAAAAGGATGGGTTGCAATTGAACCCGAGGGGGACCAATATCCTGGCGGGGAAATTTGAAAAGGCTACTGGGGAGACTTTAAACTAGAACGGTTGGGGGGAGGGACTCAAATTGAGAGCTAGTCGACAGTGTCTGAGGCAGGAGGCAGAGAAGGGAAGCGCTCGGACCCAACATGTAGGGGGGAAAAAAGAAAGAAATAAATAAACAGAGAATTAGAGGTGGTGGGTTTCTCAAATGTGTGAGCAGAGAGACAGAGGGTTATAAAATGAGGGTAGAGAAATTGGTAGAAAGGTGAAAAGTAAAAGTAGCAGGCAGACAAATCCAGGGCAAAAATCAAAAAGGGCCACTTTTCAACATAATTGTGTAAGGGGTAAGAGCGTTGTAAAAACAAGCCTGAAGGCTTTATGTCTCAATGCAAGCAGCATTCGTAATAAGGTGGATGAGTTGAATGTGCAGATAGTTATTAATGAATATGATATAGTTGGGATCACGGAGACATGGCTCCAGGGTGACCAAGGCTGGGAGCTGAACATCCAGGGATATTCAATATTCAGGAGGGATAGACAGAAAGGAAAAGGAGGTGGGGTAGCTTTGCTGGTTTGAGAGGAGATTAACGCAATAGAAAGGAAGGACATTAGCTTGGAGGATGTGGAATCGATATGGGTAGAGCTACGAAATACTAAGGGGCAGAAAACACTAGCGGGAATTGTGTAGAGGCCACCTAACAGTAGTATTGGAGTTGGGGATGGCATCAAACAGGAAATTAGAAATGCGTGCAACAAAGGTAAAACAGTTATAATGGGTGACTTCAATCTACATATAGATTAGGTGAACCAAATTGGCAGGGGTGCTGAGGAAGAGGATTTCTTGGAATGTATGCGGGATAGTTTTCTAAACCAACTTGTAGAGGAACCAATGAGAGAGCAGGCTATTCAAGACTGGGTATTGAGTAACGAGGAAGGGTTAGTTAACAGTCTAGTTGTGCGTGGCCCCTTGGGCAAGAGTGAGCATAATATGGTTGAGTTCTTCATTAGGATGGAGAGTGACATAACTAATTCAGAAACAAGTGTTCTTAACTTAAAGAAAGGTAACTTTGAAGGTATGAGACATGAATTGGCCAAGATAGACTGGCAATTGATTCTTGAAAGGTTGACAGTGGATGTGCAATGGAAGGCATTTAAAGACTGCATGGATGATCTACAACAATTGTTCATCCCAGTTTGGCAAAAGAATAAATCAGGGAAGGTAGTGCATCCGTGGATAAGGGAAATCAGGGATAGTATCAAAACAAAAGATGAAGCATACAAATTAGCCAGAAAAAGAAACCTACCAGAGGACTGGGAGAAATTCAGAGACCAGCAGATGAGGACAAAGGGCTTAATTAGGAAAGGGAAAATAGATTATGAAAGAAAACTGGCAGGGAACATAAAAACTGACTGCAAAAGTTTTTATAAATATGTGAAGAGAAAAAGATTAGTTAAAACAAATATAGGTCCCTTGCAGTCAGAAACATGTGAATTGTTCATGGGGAACAAGGACATGGCAGACCAATTGAATAATTACTTTTGTTCTGTCTTCACTAAGGAAGACATAAATAATCTGCCGGAAATAGCAGGGGACCGGGGGTCAAATAAGATTGAGGAACTGAGTGAAATCCAGATTAGCCGGGAAGTGGTGTTCGGTAAATTGAATGGATTAAAGGCCGGTAAATCCCCAGGGCCAGAAAAGCTGCATCCCAGAGTACTCAAGGAAGTAGCCACAGAAATAGTGGATGTATTAGTGATAATTTTTCAAAACTCTTTAGATTTTGGAGTAGTTCCTGAGGATTGGAGGGTAGCTAATGTAACCCCACTTTTTAAAAAAGGAAGGAGAGAGAAAACGGGGAATTACAGATCAGTTAGTGTAACATCGGTAGTGGGGAAACTGCTAGAGTCAGTTATTAAAGATGGGATAGCAGCACATTTGGAAAGTGGTGAAATCATTGGACAAAGTCAGCATGGATTTACGAAAGGTAAATCATGTCTGACGATTCTTATAGAATTTTTCGAGGATGGAACAAGTAGAGTGGTTAAGGGAGAACCAGTGGTTGTGTTATATCTGTACTTTCAGAAGGCTTTTGACAAGGTCGCACGTAAGAGCTTAGTATACAAACTTAAAGCACACGGTATTGGGGGTTCAGTATTGATGTGGATAGAGAACTGGCTAGCAGACAGGAGGCAAAGGCAGTGACTAGTGGGGTACCGCAAGGCTCAGTGCTGGGACCCCAGCTATTTACAATATATATTAATGATTTGGTCAGGGAATTGAATGCAACATCTCCAAGTTTGCGGATGACACAAAGCTGGGGAGCAGTGTTAGCTGTGAGGAGGGTGCTAGGAGGCTGCAAGGTGACTTGCATAGGTTGGGTGAGTGGGAACTGCATGGCAGATGCAGTATAATGTGGATAAATGTGAGGTTATCCACTTTAATGGCAAAAACAGGAGGGTCAACTATTATCTGAATGGTGGCAGATTAGGAAAAGGGGAGATGCAACGAGACCTGGGTGTCATGGTACACCAGTCATTGAAAGTAGGCATGCAGGTGCAGCAGGCAGTGAAGAAAGCGAATGGAATGTTAGCAATCATAGCAAAAGGATTTGAGTATAGGAGCCGGGAGGTTCTACTGCAGTTGTACAGGGTTTTGGTGAGACCACACCTGGAGTATTGCATACAGTTTTGGTCTCCAAATCTGAGGAAAGACATTCTTGCCATAGAGGGGGTACGGAGAAGGTTCACCAGACTGATTCTTGGGATGTCAGGACTTTCATATGAGGAAAGACTGGATAGACTCAGCTTGTACTCGCTAGAATTTAGAAGATTGAGGGGGGATCTTATGGAAACTTGCAAAATTCTTAAGGAGTTGGACAGGCTAGATGCAGGAAGATTGTTCCCGTTTTGGGAGGCCCAAAACAAGGGGTCACAGTTTAAGGATAAGGGAGAATTCCTTTAGGACCGAGATGAGGGAAACATTCTTCACATACAGAGTGGTGAATCGCTGGAATTTCATTTCGGAGTCACGTGAGTGACTTCGTGAAGAGCCCGCCGGCGCGCATGCTCGACATATCGTCGTACCGCGTTGCTGCGACGGCTGGCGGTGGAGCGCGCTCCTCGCCAGCCCTTCAGAAGGGGCCACGAAGATGAGTATTCTACCTTTAGTTGGTGGTCCTTGTTGTTGGTTTTGTCTTGCAGCAAGGACATGGATGGGAGTTCCAAGGGCCGGAGGACGTCAGGACGAGTTCGCCGGTCAACAGTTCCGGGGCCTTTACCATCGGCAGTACCTGCAACGCAGGCCGGGACTTAGGCGGAGATGTGGGTAAGCCCTGTGTTTACAGGTCCAGATCCGCCAGCACACCACAGCTCGGAGCAGTTCGACGAGGAGGAGTGTGGTGTGCCGCCAGAGCAGGAGGACCCTGCCATGGCAGTCAGGTCGTCAGCGGGCTCGCTGGCGACCTCGAGCTGGGTGCGTGCGCTGCACGGCCCGTTCCACTCAACCCTCCGAGTAGGGGAAGGGCAGGAGCCCAGAAGCCTAACCCTACCAGGGCTAAGGCATTGCCTGACACGGAGGAGCGGTCAGGTTCCAGGGCGAGACCCGGGGCGGCTGTGAGGTCCAGCCGGCACACCCCGACTCTCGACACCGGGACGGGTCGGTTGAGTCGGGTCTCGTCACGGTCGCCGAGCCCCCCATGGATGGGTGGGCGAGACCATGCGTCGGCAAAGTCCACATTGTGGGCAGCCGGCAAGCCTGCGAGGGCTTCAGGTAGCCATGCTTCGGCTGGTGCCGACACCACGCCGCAAGTGCCCTTAGTGGCAGCGGCGTCAGCTCCCGCTAAACGGAGGCGGTTGAACACGCCCGCGTGGGAATCGCGCAGTTTCGCCTCGGCGGCTGTTAGCGAAACTACCGGCACCGGCAGGGCCTCGATGAGGTGCGGGCCGATGATAGGAGCCCGGTTTTCTTTTCAGAGTCGGAGGACTCCGACCACCTGAGTGTTCAGGGTGAAGGGCGTATTGACCGTATGGAGTGGCTGCTGGAGCTCCTGCTTCAAAGTCAACAACAGCAGGGCAGCCACAGGCACAGGGCGTCGTCACCAGCCTCTACCATCAGCCTGGAGCAGCAGGAGGAGGAGGTTTTGGTGGATTCCATACCACCTCCGGTGGAGGTACCAGCGGAGGATCTTCTGGATGTGGCGACCAAATTTGCGGCCCCACATTCATCTGGACTTCCTTTAAACACGAAGCTGGCAGCCACTGTGGACTTTCTTAACAACCAGCAACTACAGGAAGAAGTCCTCATTCAGGCAATGAGCCGTCACAAGGCTCCATCCAATTGCAACTCCCTCAACGTGCCTGTGGTCAATACGCCGATATGGGGCAACATCAGTGCGGCTATCCGTCAACAGGAGGTAAAACTGCAGCGGATCCTGAAGCTCCTCACGGCCGGTATTAGGGTCGGCAGAGACCCTGGTGGAAAACGAAGACGCCGCGCCCTCAAGCCAACCCAGCACCTCCACGTCCGCACACGCGTGTCAAGGACCGCCGGTAACCACGGAGGTGAAGGGGTCTGGTTCTCTCTTTTCTCTCTGTTTAACTTCACATGTTGGTGGTCGCCTTCGATGGTTTTTGGGTGCATGGGGTAATTTTACTGGTGACGAGTATGTGTTGCAGAATATTCAGGGGCATAAAATTGAGTTTATTAATGGCGACATTCCTCCATCCCAGCACATGCCCGCTCGAACGTTTAAATTATCTGCTGCAGAACAGGCAGCCGGCTATAAGGAACTGTTAAGTCTTGAGCACAAAGGAGTGATTGAGAGAGTGGTGCATGAGCCAGTTGAATTTGTTTCGAACATATTCACCAGACCTAAGAAGGATGGAGGTTGTCGTGTCATTATTGATCTAACCCGTTTGAATACTTTTGTAACATATACTCATTTTAAAATGGATACGTTTGAAACAGCCAAATCATTGATTTCTCATGGTTGCTTTATGGCATGCATCGATTTAAAAGACGCATATTATTCCGTATCCATCCAGAAATGTGACAGAAGGTTTTTGAAATTCATCTGGATGGGGCAACTCTGGCAGTACAAGGCTTTGCCTAATGGGCTCACCACAGCCCCTAGATTGTTCACTAAATTAGTGAAGCCAATTATGGCTTATTTGAGACGACGACACCATATAGTTATGGCCTATTTAGATGATATCTTAATTGTGGGCCACACCCTGGAATTGGCTGAACAGGGTGTTGCAGCTGCTGTCAATATATTTCAACAATTGGGGTTTATTGTCCATCCAGAGAAATCAAAGTTCTACCCTGCCCAGGTGATTAATTACCTAGGGTTCACGGTGAACTCTATAAGCATGAGGGTTACCATTCCAATTAACAAGATTGAGGAGGTTACCCAGGTGTGTCAAGATTTAATCCGCACCAATATACCATCGATTCGGCACTTAGCTACAATAATTGGGAAGCTGGTAGCTTTGTTTCCGGCAGCGCGATATGGACTTTTGCATTATCAGAATTTGCAAAGAGCTAAAATTGCTGCGTTAAAACAGAACGCTGGTCATTATGATCG
Organism: Raja brachyura; assembly: GCA_963514005.1. The sequence continues at coordinate 95,220,752 of OY740782.1, forward strand.
GTCCATGCAGCTGCCGCCCGAAGCGATAAATGAGTTGCAATGGTGGGTGTGTCACATTAGCAGCTCATTCAAGCCTATTAGGGAGGCTAATCCGGTGGTATATTTGCAAACTGATGCAAGCTCCAATGGTTGGGGAGCCACGAATAATTGCTCTAGTTGTGGTGGCAGATGGGACACCCTTGAATCAACGATGTTGTTAACTCAAGGGATTAACTATTTGGAGTTGCTGGCAGCATTCCACGGACTTTGTGCGTATTGTTCCAAGCTTGTTGGAGCACATGTCCGTCTCCAAATAGACAACACCACAGCAGTAGCATATTTAAACCATATGGGTGGTACCAGGTCAGTTTCGTGTGACAAATTGGCAAACTCAATTTGGCTCTGGTGTGTTCAAAGAGACATTTGGATTTCAGCTACCTATTTGCCAGGTGAGCTTAATACTGTGGCGGACACCAGGTCACGCAAATTTAATGACAATATTGAATGGATGTTGCATCCTGAGATCTTTTCTAAAGTCACAGCCAAATTTGGTAAACCGGACATTGACCTCTTTGCGTCACGGTTGAACCATCAGGTACCAACCTACGTTTCATGGGAACCAGATCCTGGGGCAATAGCGCTAGATGCATTCTCGCTGGACTGGGGGAAGTGGTTTTTCTATGCCTTCCCCCCGTTTTGCCTCATCAGTCGGGTATTGCAAAAGATTCAGGCAGATGCTGCCAAGAGCATCCTTATTATACCCGACTGGCCCACACAGCCTTGGTATCCGGTGGTCTTTGACATGCTCAACGAACCTTGGGTCCTTTTGAAGGGTTGCCCACAATTGGTTACTCACCCTGTCTCAGGGGAGCCGCATCCCTGCCATGGCTATTTAAATTTGTTGGCTTGCAGGTTCTGAACAGGCCGTTAGTCCAATACGGCCTCTCGGCTCGGACCATGGATACCATCGGGGCGTCGTGTCGAGAGTCTACAAGGCGAAGATACCGCTCGCATATTAAGAAGTGGGAAGCCTACTGCAGCCACTCTCGCATCACATACGATGACGTGACAATAACCGACGTCCTGGAATTCCTCGCGGGGTTGCACCATGATGAACACTTAAGTTACAGTGCCATCAACAGCGCCAGAAGTGCGCTATCATTCTACCTCAGTTTGGAGGTAGGATCCAACAGGCTAGTGTCCAGACTCATGCGGGGTATATTCAATATGAATCCGCCTACACCACGCTATAATATCACCTGGGATGTCAGGGACGTATTAACCCTGCTCAGTACGTGGTCACCCATGGAAGGGCTCCAACTGGACCAACTCACCATGAAGCTGGTGATGTTACTAGCGCTGACTTCAGCTCAGAGGATACAGACACTACACAAACTTCGTGTCGACAGAATGACGTCTACCCCCACAGAAGTAGTCTTTTTCATTGACGAGCTACTAAAGCAGCATAGACCTGGGTGCACAGGGCTGCTGCTGAAGTTCCCGGCATACCCCGCAGATGCTAGGCTATGTTTAGCCTCACATATCCGCCACTATGTCAAGGTGACGGCACGCATCAGAGGAATGGAGAGATACCTGCTTGTCACTCATAAGAGACCTCATCATCGAGTGACAGTCCAGACGATATCCAGGTGGCTTCGAGTCGTCTTGGGTAAGTCAGGTATCGACACTAATGTGTTCAAGTCTCATTCCACCAGGGCTGCATCGACGTCAGCGGCGAGGGTCATGGAGGTGCCCATGGACCAAATTCTCGCCACCGCAGGATGGGCTAATGAAGCTGTGTTCCAGCGTTTTTATAACAAGCCTGTTGCTGCTCCTCTACAGTTCGCAGAAGCCGTGCTGAATGCAGGTCAAGAACGTGGAGATGTCCCCGTATGAGGGGTTTTGATTTGTTATTAATAAATATGCTCTTGTTTTGCAGTATGGACTGTTGAGCAAGTTTGTTCCTCCCATCCATCCCTGGTAGTGGTGTGTCAGCATGGACTTGGTCCAGGGCGTGTAATCACAGAAGCTTTGAAGTCTTCACGAAGTCACTCACGTGACTCCGAAATGAAATAGTAAGATTGAACGAGAACTTACCAGTTCGAAGGTTGATCTTTATTTTATGAGGAGTCGAAGTGAGGGATTTCGTGCCCTCCTCGCCCAACCCTCAGTCACCTTCATCTGGTAATCTTAGTCACTTCAATCTTACTATGCAAAGTCATTTTCTTTGTTGGTTTCTGTGATTCCACGCCGCTACTTTGAAGTATGTCGAGCATGCACGCCGGCAGGCTCTTCACGAAATCCCTCACTTCGACTCCTCATAAAATAAAGATCAACCTTCGAACTGGTAAGTTCTCGTTCAATCTTACTATTCTCTGCCACAGAAGGTAGTTGAGGCCAGTTCATTGGCTATATGTAGGAGGGAGTTAGATGTGGCCCTTGTGGCTAAAGGGATCGGGGGTATGGAGAGAAGGCAGGTACAGGATACTGAGTTAAATGATCAGCCATGATCATATTGAATGGCGGTGCAGGCTCGAAGGGCCGAATAGCCTACTCCTGCACCTATTTTCTATGTTTCTGTGTTTCTAAGATCATTATCACATGGTTGTTTCTCCAAGTTGAAAACAAATCAAGAATTACACAGATAAAATCTGAAGAAAATAAACTCCTCCTTGTAAACATCAAAATATTCTGAACTGATTTTATTTGAATTTCTACAGTATTTTTGTACGAAGATGTTACCAGGAAGGATAGGGTGAACTTTTGGGATGTTGTTAATTTAACTGAGGATTTCCAGTGATCAAGCTAAATGAATTATGTTACAAGTCTTTCTCAAACTCTGATGCAAAATGTCACCACCTTGACGGACTACTTGAAGTTAGACTCAGTGTTGAAAGGTATTTGTGAATGAGCATCAGAAAATTTACCTCACTGTTTACAGCACAGACCACAGACTCCACCCTGTCTCAGTCGCTTCCAAGTTGTACTTTGTGGTGAAGTTTTGTGAATGGAACTGCAACACTGGGGAAAAAATGAGTCATAATTGTGAACTCTGAACAAACACATCAATTATCTTTTTTATTTGATTGACAAGCAGCATGGGATGTTTTGAAATGGCAGGATTTGTTGATAAGGACAATTGTGCAGCTGGATGATAATCTTCACTGGCTCTCTGCCAATATAAGATTCCCAGTCTGCCATTAACCGGTGGGGATATGTCTATACCAATTGGTAAAGTAAGATTTGAATTACCATACAGCCATACAAATAAAAAGATCACAATACACGATATAATTTAACATGAACATCCCCACATCCCCATCAACGTTTCCCACTGTGAGGGAAGGCTATACAGTTCAGTCCTCTTCCTCTTTGTTTAGGGTAATAGAATTAAGTTCATGAGATCAAAAGAAAAAGAAAGAATATGAGAGGAGTGAGGTAGAAAGGAAAGAGGGGTCAAGAACTCATGAAAGGTACAATAGATAAGTACAACATATCTACATTGATCACTAGCAGGGGCGATTTCTTTCTTTCGTATCTCATGGAGGCTGACGCCAACTATAACATCCACATCTAGCTTGAAATCAGGAATCATATCCAGGCTGGTGAGATCTACAACAGTGGTAAGGTAGATGAGTGGCTGGAGGGTGATACAAGAGTACATTAGCAAGTTCAGTGGAAATGAAAGGCGGGAGTGCAGCAGAGCGCAAGGAAAAACAGTTAGGATTAAATTGCATTTACTTCAATGCTAGAGGTTTGAAAAGCAAGGAGGGTGAACTCCTTGGATAGGTATGAGATTATAGCCATTATAGTAACATTTACAAGGGAGGGACAAATCCAGGGTAAACATCCTACACGTGAGATTGAGGTGGAGGAATTAGCAGAGGGAAAATTATGGAAGTTGCCTTTGATGAAAGTATGGAGGTATGATCCATTGAGGTTTTATGGGTGAAGTTGAGAAATAAGAAGGGCATGACCACCTTGTTGGGATTGAACTATAGGTCTCCAAGGAGTCAACAAGCATTAGATTAACAAAAATGCCATGAAATTAGGTAAAGTTGCAAGAATAATAGTAGAGTCATAGTCGGGATTTTTAATTTTCCTAATATTGACAAGGACTGCCATGGTGTGATGGGGCGGAATTGAATACATTTTGAATACATTTTATTAGTCAAGTATGTGTACATACAAGAAATTTGCCTTGGTACTTTGCTCTCAAGTAACAAAACGATATACAGTAAACAATTGAGAATAAAACAATTTAAACATGTGAAGAATAAAATGAAATACCAGATTCATTGTATTCTGGGAAGTTTCCTCAGGCAATATGTAGAGGGAGGGGGCAAAACTTGACCTACTGTTGGGAAACAGAGCAGGGCAAGTGGGGGAGAGCTTAGCTGTAAATAGTTATAGGAAAGGACATAACAGACTAAATTGGGGCAAGGCTAATTATGACAGTATTAGACAAGAGCTTGGAAAAGGTGGTTGGACTAAGTTGCTTGCAGGCAAAGGTACATCCAGCAAGGAGGAAACTTTTAAAAGTAAGATAGCAAGAGGTTAAGGTCCTATTTTATAACAGTCACATGAGTGACTACGTGACGAGCCCGCCAGTCTATACGTTGACGCATGGCGCGGGAATCGGAGCAGCTCGGACAGGTAGGACAATTTTGTTTCAGGAACGGGCCACTACTGCAAAAATAGGTGCAGCGGGCCCGGAGAAACTGACGGGCACAGCCTGCACAGCTACCGCCGTTGGAGCTCTGAACGGGAGCAGGCGGCCGGACTTGGTAAAGTCGCCGATGATGCTCCGAATGGGAGCAGGCGGCCGGACCTGATGAAGTCGTCGGCGAGGCTCCGGATGGGAGCAGGCGGCCGATCTCAGTAAAATTGTCGGGCGCGGCCCACACAGCTGCCGCCTTGGGGCTCCGAACGGGAGCAGGCAGCCTGAATTAGGAAAGCTAACGGACATGACCCGTGCAGCTGCCACCAGTAAGGCTCCGGATGGGAGCAGGCGGCTCATCGCAGAGAAGTTGACAGGTGCAACCATTCAGACACTTCCTTGGAGGCTCCAGAAGGGAGCAGACAGCGGTACGCGGAGAAGCTGTACCCGTACAGCTTCCTCCGTTGAAGCTCCAGAAAGGAGCAGTCAGGAGTCACTAGCTGGCCCCGCATTAGCAGCCTGTTGATCCAGGTTTACAGTACTGGCAGGCATGACCTGTCCAGTGAGCCCCGCTGAGGCTCTGAAAGAGCAGCTGGCCAAAGGAGCAGCCTGTCGACCCAGGCTGGGAGAAACTGGCAGCGCGATCTGCACAGTCAGCTCCAGCAAGGCTCCAAAAGAGGCAGGGGCAGCCTGTCGAATTAAGGCCGCAGGGGCAGCCTGTCGAATTAAGCACAGAGTACTAAGCTCCGAAGGAACAGAAGGGGCCAAAGGAGCGGCCTGGCAAACCAGGCTGGGAGTAAAACTGGTAGCGTGCACTGCACAATAAGCTCCAGCAAGGCTCCAAAGAGGCTGTAGGCCGAAAGAGCAGTCTGTCCTATTGGGCCCAGAATGCACAGCAATGTCGCTTTTGAGCTCCGGAAGGGAGCTGCTTGGCAAGCGTGGGGCTGAAGATGTGGTCAGACATGGTCTGCAATGGAACTTCGCTGAAGCTCCAACAAGGAGGTCGACCTGGGCTCAGAGACGCTGGCAGGTAAGAGATTCTATTTCAGGAACGGACCATTGCTCCGAAAATAGGTGCAGCAGGCCCGGAGAAGCTGGCACAGCCTGTGCAGCTATTGCCTGGAGGTTCCGAAAAGGAGCAGGCAGCTGGAATCAATAGGCTGATGGCTCGGCCGGTGCAGCTACCATCGTGGAGGCTCTGTAAAGGAGCAGGCGGCCGCATTCAATAACCTGACGGCTCAGCAGGTGCAGCTACCGCTGTTAGGCTCTAAGTTAGGGCAGGTGGCCGGATTCAGTAGGCTGACGGCACGGCCGGTGCAGCTACCACCATTGAGGCTCACCTCCGTTTTAGGGCTCCAAGGGAGCAGGCGACTGGTCGCGGAGAGCTGATGGGTGTGGCCGTTGAGACACCTCCTGGCAGGCTCAAAAGGAGCCAGCCAGATGCCTGTAGGAAGCAACACCTGGCTCAGGATTGTGTTATATTCCTCCCCTCGAGACCCTGTTGAGGCTCCAGAAGGGAGCAAGCCCAGACTCAGAGTCATTAGCAGGCGTGACCTGTCCCGTCAGTATATAATAGAATTGTGCTCCTGGCTCAGGAGACACTTACAGGCTGCTCCAGTCAGATGTCTGGGGAAGCAATACCTGGCTCAGGGTTGCGTTATATCTCCCGCTCAGAAGAGGGGAAGCAACACCTGGTTCAGGGTTGCATTATTTTAGCTCCCACTCAGTAGAGGGGAGTACTGGAGATTATTACTTAAGTAACTCCGACTGTGGGGATATCAACAAGGAATTTGAATCCCCTGAACTTATGGGGAATATGCTGCAGTTAAATTGCAGCCAAGTTCATGGCAGCATGGGTGGCTCTGCAGCACATGATGGGGGAAAAAAGAGGGGAAGGGTAATAGTAATAGGGGATTCAATTGTCAGGGGAATAGATAGGCGTTTCTGCGGCCGCAAACGAAACTTCAGGATGGTATGTTGCCTCCCTGGGTCAAGGGTCAGGGATGTCACTGAACGGCTGCAGAACACTCTGGAGGGGGAGGGTGAACAGCCAGTTGTTGTGGTGCATATTGGCACCAACGATATAGGTAAAAAAAGGGATGATGTCCTACGAGGTGAATTTAGGGAGCTAGGAGACCTCAAAGGTAATAATCTCTGGATTATTACCAGTACCACAGGCCAGTCAGAGTAGAAATAGGAGGATATTGCAGATGAATACGTGGCTTGAAAAATGGTGCAAGGGGGAGGGATTCAATTTTTTCGGGCACTGGAACCATTTCTGGGGGAGGTAGGACCAGTACAAACAGGACAGTCTGCACCTGGGCTGGAATGGAACCAATGTCCTTGGGGGAGTGTTTGCTAGTGCTGTCGAGGTGGATTTAAACTAATGTGGCAGGGGGATGGGTACAAGAGCAGAGAGGCAGGTGGGTGTAAAACGAGGGTAGAAGCAATAGGGAGCAAGGTGAAAAGTAAAAGTGGCAGGCAGACAAAACCAGGGCAAAAATCAAAAAGGGCCACTTCTCAACATAATTGTATACGGGGTAAGAGCGTTGTAAAAACAAGCCTGAAGGCTTTATGTCTCAATGCAAGGAGTATTCGTAATAAGGTGGATGAGTTGAACGTGCAGATAGTTATTAATGATTATGATATAGTTGGGATCACGGAGACATGGCTCCAGGGTGACCAAGGCTGGGAGCTGAACATCCATGGATATTCAATATTCAGGGGGGATAGGGAGAAAGGAAAAGGAGGTGGGGTAGTGTTGCTGGTTAGAGAGGAGATTAGCGCAATGGAAAGGAAGGACATTAGCTTGGAGCATGTGGAATCGGTATGGGTAGAGCTGCGAAACACTAAGGAGCAGGAAACTCTGGTGGGTGTTGTGTACAGGCCACCTAACAGTAGTAGTGAAGTTGGGGATGGTATCAAACAGGAAATTAGAAATGCGTGCGACAAAGGCAAAACAGTTATAATGGGTGACTTGAATCTACATATAACTTGCATGAATCAAATTGGCAGGGGCGCTGAGGAAGAGGATTTTTTGGAATGTATGCGGGATAGTTATCTAAATCAACATGTAGAGGAACCAACGAGAGAGCAGGCTATTTTAGATTGGGTATTGAGTAATGAGGAATGGTTAGTTAGCAGTCTTGTTGTGCGTGCCCCCTTGGGCAAGAGTGACCATGATATGGTCGAGTTCTTCATTAGGATGGAGAGTGATAATGTTAATTCAAAAACAATGGTTCCGAACTTAAAGAAAGATAACTTTGAGGGTATGAGACGTGAATTGGCCAAGATTGACTGGCAATCAATTCTAAAAGGGTTGACGGTGGATACGCAATGGAAAATTGTTCATCCCAGTTTGGCAAATGAATAATTTAGGGAAGGTTGTGCATCCGTGGATAACAAGGGAAATCAGGGATAGTATCAAAGCAAAGGATGATGCGTACAAAGTAGCCAGAAAAAGCAGCATACCAGAGGACGGAGAAATTCAGAGACCAGCAGAGGAGGACAAAGGGCTTGATTAGGAAAGGAAAAATAGATTATGAAAGAAAACTGGCAGGGAACATAAAAACTGACTGCAAAAGTTTTTATACATATGTGAAGAGATTAGTTAAAACAAATGTAGGTCCCTTGCAGTCAGAAACAGGTGAGTTGATCATGGGGAACAAGGATATGGTGGACCAATTGAATAACTACTTCGGTTCCGTCTTCACTAAGGAAGACATAAATAATCTGCCGGAAATAGCAGGGGACCGCGAGTCAAAGGAGGAATTGAGTGAAATCCAGGTTAGTCGGGAAGTGGTGTTGGGTAATTTGAATGGATTAAAGGCCGATAAATCCCCAGGGCCAAATAGGCTGCATCCCAGAGTACTTATGGAAGTAGCTCCGGAAATAGTGGATGCATTAGTGATAATCTTTCAAAACTCTTTAGATTCTGGATTAGTTCCTGAGGATTGGCGGGTAGCAAACATAACCCCTCTTTTTAATAAGGGAGGGAGAGAGAAAACGGGGAATTACAGACCAGTTAGTCTAACATCGGTAGTGGGGAAACTGCTAGAGTCAGTTATTAAAGATGGGATAGCAGCACATTTGGAAAGTGGTGAAATCATTGGACAAAGTCAGCATGGATTTACGAAAGGTAAATCATGTCTGACGAATCTTGTGGAATTTTTCGAGGATGTAACGAGTAGCGTGAATAGGGGAGAACCAGTGGATGTGGTGTATCTGGACTTCCAGAAGGCTTTCGACAAGGTCCCACATAAGAGATCAGTATACAAACTTAAAGCATACGGCATTGGGGGTTCAGTATTGATGTGGATAGAGAACTGGCTGGCAAACAGGAAGCAAAGAGTAGGAGTAAAGGGGTCCTTTTCAAAATGGCAGGCAGTGACTAGTGGGGTACCGCAAGGCTCAGTGCTGGGACCCCAGCTATTTACAATATACATTAATGATCTGGATGAGGGAATTGAAGGCAATATCTCCAAGTTTGCGGATGACTCTAAGCTGGGGGGCAGTGTTAGCTGTGAGGAGGATGCTAGGAGACTGCAAGGTGACTTGGATAGGCTGGGTGAGTGGGCAAATGTTTGGCAGATGCAGTATAATGTGGATAAATGTGAGGTTATCCACATTGGTGGCAAAAATAGGAAAGCAGACTATTATCTAAATGGTGGCCGATTAGGAAAAGGGGAGATGCAGCGCGACCTGGGTGTCATGGTACACCAGTCATTGAAAGTAGGCATGCAGGTGCAGCACGCAGTGAAGAAAGCGAATGGTATGTTAGCTTTCATAGCAAAAGGATTTGAGTATAGGAGCAGGAAGGTTCTACTTCAGTTGTATAGGGTCTTGGTGAGATCACACCTTGAGTATTGCGTACAGTTCTGGTCTCCAAATCTGAGGAAGGACATTAGTGCCATAGAGGGAATGCAGAGAAGGTTCACCAGACTGATTCCTGGGATGTCAGGACTGTCTTATGAAGAAAGACTGGATAGACTCGGTTTATACTCTCTAGAATTTAGGAGATTGAGAGGGGATCTTATAGAAACTTACAAAATTCTTAAGGGGTTGGGCAGTCTAGATGCAGGAAGATTGTTCCCGATGTTGGGGAGGTCCAGGACAAGGGGTCCCAGCTAAAGGATAAGGGGGAAATCCTTTAGGACGAAGATGAGAAGGACTTTTTTCACACAGAGAGTGGTGGGTCTCTGGAACTCTCGGCCACAGAGGGTAGTTGAGGCCAGTTCATTGGCGATATTTAAGAGGAAGTTAGATGTGGCCCTTGTGGCTAAGGGGATCAGAGCGTATGGAGAGAAGGCAGGTACGGGATACTGAGTTGGATGATCAGCCATGATCATATTGAATGGCAGTGCAGGCTCGAAGGGCCGAATGGCCTACTCCTGCACCTAATTTCTATGTTTCTATGTTTCTATATGAAGGAGTTCCGTCTCTTGTCACATAATTTGTCATCCCTTCGGGGATCCACTGGAGAAGATCTGGCTAAGAGCATCAGTGATTTAGCTTCTCATCAGCTAAGGAGGGGTATATGCTGGATACGACTGGGAAATTATGCCAGTCGAGATGAACTGCCTGACTTTGGATGTTCCAAATGTCAATCTCACCATTTGGGATATTTCAGTGGTGATATGTGGGAGATAATTAAAATGTCAGCGTATCCAAAGACTGGTCACTGATGTCATTTCAGCCTTTGCGAGGGCAGTAGATGGGTTCAGCTTTCGGTAGTGCAGAAGATGCATTAGCACTTCTATGTAATACGCAGTTGGAGCTAAATTGCCTTCGCAAAATGCTATAACGCCTGAGATAATTCCAACAAATTTGCTAATTTATGCAAGGCCATTAACATGCAGCCTGCAAAGTCTCTCTTCGGAGAGGACTTACGTTAGCATGTTTAAGACTTGCAGGGAGTATTTAAGGCGGCTGTGGGGTGGTAGAACCATCCTACATGGATAGGGCTTCAGTATTCCGGTGGGCATACCACCTCTATATATAACTAACGGCAGGAATCGTTACACTGAGGCTGGTTGGAACACCAGGCCTACTCAATTCAGATCTAGCCTGAGGCCTTTTTTAGGCCCAGGGCCATCGCGCTCACCTTTGTGAAGAGAATGTGTTGCACACACTGGCGATTGTGATAGGTCGTTCCAGGCAAAGGACTGCAGCAGCAACTCCTGGGTCAGGGTTGCATTATGATATTTTCCACTCTGAGAGTGACTCTGCCTGCGAGGAGTTGACAGGGAGCTTATATTCCCACACCAAGTGGATGCTACACTTCAATTCTAGTCGCATAAGGATCTGATGTATGTTCTGATTCTGTCAGACACTGGAGGTTTGTAAGTTAATGCCATCAGTTGAGGCAAAATCAAAGCCGAAAGGCTTTAACCCCAGAAAGTTTTGAGAATTCTCAGGGGAAGAAAAATGTAGCATGCCAAAATCAGGTTAGGATTTGGCTAGTCTGATCATGTGTTTGATTAACCAGTTTAAGATGGATAATGGTAATTCAGCAATTTAGCTAATTCAGAGGATTTAGGGCCTCAATCGATCTTGAAGATGCATACTTTTCCATATCTATACACGAGAGGCACAGATATATCTGGTGCGTGAGATGCCAAAGCCAGTGGTGGAAATTTTAGGCTCTACCTAGGTGTTCTCGCCGAGCCCATTTACAAAGATTTTAAAGTTAATGCTGCCCTACTCAGATCAAAAGGGCATTGTGTCATGGAGTTTATAGACAACATGCTTTTTTAGCTGATAAGACTCACGGGTTTTATCAGTAGATGTCTCTTATGATATTAAAGATGAGGCGACATGAATTTTAATAGTACTAATTTTGCCTTTTCATTCAGGGCGTCCATTGTAAAAGGCGGCTGAAAGAAGCTCCTACTTACTCAAAGTCATGAGTGGTGGCTAGTTCAGCCTATTTCTCGTGCAGCTAGCTCTGCACGGTTGTATGGGAAGTTTGTGAAGGGACACATGTGAGCTACCTTTAAACATAATGTGTTTGATTAACCAGTTTAAGATGGATAATGGTAATTCAGCAATTTAGCTAATTCAGAGGATTTAGGGCCTCAATCGATCTTGAAGATGCATACTTTTCCATATCTATACACGAGAGGCACAGATATATCTGGTGCGTGAGATGCCAAAGCCAGTGGTGGCTTTGTTCCCGATGTTGGGGGAGTCCAGAACAAGGGGTCACAGTCTAAGGATAAGGGGGAATTCCTTTAGGACCGAAATGAGGAAAACATTCTTTACACAGAGAGTCGTGAGTCTCTGGAATTCTCTGCCACAGAAGGTAGTTGAGGCCAGTTCATTGGCTATATTTAAGAGGGCGTTAGATGTGGCACTTGTGGCTAAAGGGATCAGGGGGTATGGAGAGAAGGCAGGTACGGGATACTGAGTTGGATGATCAGCCATGATCACATTGAATGGCGGTGCAGGCTCGAAGGGCCGAATGGCCTACTCCTGCACCTATTTTCTATGTTTCTATGTTTCTATAAGTAACAGAGGTTTGTGGTTCTTTCAGTTTGGGCTTAGAGAAGCGATTATGTTAACGCACAATTGACACTGCTCGTGTTGCTTTGTCATTCTCTCTAGTACTATAAGTGGGACAATAAATGATTGGGTATTCACCTACTGTTGCTAACGTTATGCAAGGTGTATCTAATATGAACACGTTTATATGAATATTTGCACCAAGGCAAATTCCTTGTACGTGAATACTTGGCCAATAAACTTACTCACTTACTCTAAAGCCTAAACTCATAATAGTGTGAAATGTGTATCAGTAAAAATTAGTATGCAGATATTAATCTACTGTATTCCTAAAGTGGAGCAGTATCTTTTAAGTTAATTATGCTGTTAGCAACTGATTTCAGCACAAAGAACACAGACTTTACTCAATCTCCGACTGCATCTCTGGGTCATATATGACATGGCGGTAGGTTGTTATGGGAATGATCTCATAAAGCTAAACGGGCACAGCTGGGTACAATTTGGAGTTGACAGCATACCTACCAGATCGGAGATTGGGGGTATTTATTATGTATACAGGTACACTGACCTTACTAGTACCTATGAGATGAAGGATAGTTTTCTTCATTGCTATTCAATAGTTTCACAAGAAATTGCTGGTGCAGACTATCTCAACATGAATAGTGTGTAAGCGGCAAATAGCGGGTAAACGTCTATGTTTGAAGCCACAGGAGCTGGATGATGTCCCAATGAATATTGCTCCACTGTTTTAGCTATGGAGAAACAAGAAGACAAAAGGAACTTGAGAAAGTAAATGGGGAGATGTAGGGGATTGTCCATACTACTGTAGAAAAGATCGTAGATGTCTTAAATGTATGAAGGTAGATAAATCACCAGTGCGTGATCAGTTTTTCAGTTTAGTTTAGAGATACAGCATTCGGCCTAGTGAGTCTGCCCCAATCAGCGAGCACCCCGTACACTAACGCTACCAAACATACTAGGGACAATTTACAATTCTTACCAAAGCCAATTAACATACAAACCCATACGTCTTTGGAGTGTGGGGGGAAACGAGAGCGCCAGGAGAAACCCCATGAGGTCACAAGGAGAACGTACAAGCTCCGTACAGACAGCACCTGATCAAAACCGGGTAAGGCAGCAACTTTACCGCTGCGCCACCGTGCCATCCCGGATTAGTTATATCCATGAACACTATGGAAAGCTAGAGAGCCCTGACTGGGATATATGCATCATCGTTAAGCAAGGTTAAGGTAGGGACTAGCATGTGACTAATCCTGTGCATTTTTTTTAACAAAGATACAAAGAAAAACCTTGGAACTTTAGTCCAGTAATCCTGACATCTGAGATAGGCAAATTACTGGAGGAGATAAGACACATGTGTTTTTAGAATTACATGGGTTGATTAGTGATAGTCAGCAGGCTTTTGCCATCTGAGATTGTGCTTTATGAATTAGAATGATTTATTGAGCAAGTGACCAAGAAGATCGATGAGAGCAGGTTGGTCATGCAGTCTATATGCACTTCAGCAAGGCCTTTGACAGGTTCCAAATATGGGTTGCTCTGGAAGGCTAGCCCGCGTGGGAACCAGGGAGATATAAAATTGGATATAAAATTGGCTTGATAGTAGAAAGCAGGTGGAAGGTTGTTTTTCTGATTGGAGGCCTATGACTAGTAGTGTGACTCAGGAATTGGTACTGAGCCCATTGTGGTTTATCTTGTACACCAACGATTTGGATGAGAATGTGCAAGCCATGGTTAGTAAGTTTGCAGACGCCACTAAAATAGTAAGATTAAACAAGAACTTACCAGTTTGAAGTTTGATCTTTATTTTATGAGGAGTTGCGATGAGGGATTTCGTGAAGACCCCGCCAACACGCATGCGCGGCATTCTTCAAAGCAGTGGTGTGGAATCACAGATCACAAACCGAAGATAGTAAGATTAAAACTTGACCATACCAGTTGAATTTATAATAAAGGGTAGGGAGCGGAGGGCACAAAATCCCTCGTCGCAACTCCTCATAAAATAAAGATCAAACTTCAAACTGGTAAGTTCTTGTTTAATCTTACTATTTTACTTCGGAGTCACGTAAGTGACTTCGTGAAGATTTCAAAGCACTGTGATTACATGCCCTGGACCACGTCCATGTTGCCACACTGCCGTAATTCTGATGGAGGAAGTTTATTAATACATTCCAGACTGGACAGGCTGAAAAATAAATGAATGTTTAATAACACAAATAATAAGACCTCTAACTCGGGGACAAACAAATTTACGGAGCAGCTCCCAGCACAGCTTCCGCAAACATCGCGGGTTTGGCCACCGGTTTGTTGTAGAATCTGTGGAATGTGGATTCACTGGCCCATCCCGCGGTAGCGAGGACATGATCCATGGGCACCTCTATGGTCCTCGCCGCTGAAGTGGATGCAGCCCTGGTAGAATGAGATTTAAACACATTAGTATCTATCCCAGCTGCATCCAATACTTCCCTGAGCCACCTTTCGATTGTTGAACCAGTCACCCAGTGATGAGGCTTCTTATGGCTGATAAAGAGCCCTTGTTCCATCTTCCTAATGTTACTGGTACGTTGAATATAGTGGTGAAGATGGGTGACTACGCAGAGGGTGGCGTCTGTTGGATACGCCCAGAATTCTAATTACAACCCTAGCGCGCCTGGCCTGTGCTGCTTAAGAAACCCATCGACGATGAAGGTTACTGTATGCGGAGTTGAGACCATTCTATCAAGTCACAGTTTCTGCAGGGTCTGCACCCGCTGAGCCGTTGTCAGTGCCATCAGCATTACCACTTTGAGGGTGAGCTTGTTAAGTGGTAACTCTTTCATGGGAGACCAGTTTCTCAATAGGGTCAACACCACCCCTACATCCCATGTGATGTTATATCTGGGTCGTGGGGGATTGGTATTGAACACTCCCCGCATGAATTTTGACACCAGTTGATTAGACCCCACACCTATGTTGAGGCATGAGGATAGCGCACTCCTGGCGCTATTGATGGCACTGTAGCTGAGACCCTCATCATAATGAAGGCCCGCCAGGAATTCCAGAACGTCAGGGATTGTAGCAGAGTTATAGGTTGTAGAAGTTCTAGCGCAGTATGCCTCCCATTTCCTGATTTGTGTGAGATACTGCCTTCTTGTTGAAACTCTGCATGACGCAACGATGAGGTCCATGGCCCTAGAGGAGAACCCAGCCTCCAGAAGTGGTCTTCTTAGAACCTGCAAGCCAACAGGTTTAAGTGGCGATGGCACGGGTGAATTTCCCCAGTAACAGGGTTCGTAATCAAATTTGTGCGTTTAGCAATTTGCACCCATGGACTTTTGACCATCTGGAAGACCACTGGGTACCATGGTATACCTGAAGCAGAATCTAATTTGATTTTCTGCAATACCCGGCTGATGAGGCAGAATGGGCGTAGCAGAACCACTTCCCCCAATGGAGAGAAAATGCATCCATTGCTACTGCCCCAGGGTCAGGTTCCCAAGACACATATGTTGGTATCTGATGGTTCAACCTAGACGCAAAAAGGTCAATATCTGGTGTACCAAATTTAGCTATTATTTCAGCAAATATCTTCGGATTCAACATCCACTCAATGTTATCATTAAATACTCGTGACCTGGTGTCTGCCACTGTATTGAGCTTCCCTGGAAGATAGGTTACTGAGATCCAAATATTTCTTTCAATACACCAGTGCCAAATTGTTTTGACTAATTCATCACAAGATACTGACCTGATACCACCCATATGATTTATGTATGCTACCACCGTGGTATTATCTATTTGAAGACGGACATGTACATGACTTAATTTTGTGCAATATGCCCGTAGCCCATGGAAAACACCTAGCATCTCCAAATAGTTTATCCCTTGTGACTGTAAAAGCGTGAATTCATGAGCGTCCCATCTGCCCCCACAACTGGATACAGTATCAGTCGCTCCCCATCCTTGGGCACTTGCATCTGTTTGTACCACAACTGATGGGTTCGAGACAATGATGGGTCTATAACAGTCACCAATTTTGTTAGCCCACCATTGTAACTCAATTTTTGCCTTTATCGGCAGCTGCATGGGTCTGTCAAAATGTCCAGCATTTGCTTTCAACGCTGAAATTTTTGCTCTTTGTAAATTTTGATAATGTAGTGGTCCAAACTGTGTAGCAGGAAATGTAGCTACAAGCTTCCCAATTACCTTAGCAGCTTGTCGAATAGTGAGTACCGCAGCACAAGCAAAGTTGTTACAAGTTTCTTGAATATCTGCAACTTTCCCAGCTGAGACAGTCACCATCATCTGATTCGTGTTAATAGTGAATCCCAAATAATCCATAACCTGTGAGGGATTAAACTTTGATTTGTCTGGATGGATGACAAATCCCAATTCTTCAAATATAGCTATAGTAGCTGCAACTGCTAGCTGCGCCAATTCTAAGGTTTCCCCTATGATCAATATATCGTCCAAATATGCCATGACGATATGATTTTGTCTCCTGAGATATGCTAAACTAGGTTTAACAATTTTCGTAAACAGCCGAGGTGCTGTCGTAATCCCATTGGGTAACGCTTTATATTGCCATAACTGATCCTTCCAGACAAATTTCAAAAACTTCCTATGAGACGTTGTGATAGGAACTGTATAGTATGCATCTTTCAAATCAATGCAGGCCATAAAGCACCCTTTGCTAACTAACTGTTTAGCTGTTTCAAACGTCTCCATTTTAAAATGGGTGTATTGCACAAAAGTATTCAACTGGGTTAGGTCAATGATAATACGACAACCACCATCTTTTTTAGGTCTTGTAAAGATGTTGGACACAAACTCAACTGGCTCATGTGTCGTTCTTTCTATCACCCCTTCTGTCTCTAATCGTAAAATTTCTGCATGTCCTACCTCCATCTCTTTTTGAGAAAGCGCAAACTTGCGATGAGGCACATCCTGCGTAGGGGGAAGTTTGTCGTTAATACATTCTATCACATAACCCTGAATACTTTGGAGAATAAAGACGTCGGAAGTGACTTTTCCCCAACCACCTGCAAAGTACCGCAACCGTCCGCCAACCTGTGAGGGTACCTCTGCTACTTTTTGACGAGAATCAAACCCCCTTACCTCCATGGTTACCTCCGGGGTCTGGAGAATGGGGGCTTTTGCGGCCTTTGGGCTGACGCTGGTTTGTGGCCGCATTTTCCACGCGGGCTTCGGAGGGCCCTGCCCTAAAAAAGACGGTTGTTGTTGTTGTTGATGTTGGAACTGCTGTTGGGGAACCGGTGGTTGGTAAGTTCTTGTCGGGTATGTTCTTGGGTTCCTATCCGACTGCCACCTGGGTTTGGATGAAGGATAGGGGTGCTGCCTTCGATAGGGCAGGCTTCTACCCAACACAGGTTGCTTCATAAGCCCCACCGTTTTGGCCTCTTCATCCAACTCTTTTACCTGTTTAGACAGGTCCTCCCCAAACAGCTGTGTTGTTGGTGGTGTGGTGGAGGTGCGGCACAACCCAGCAAATTTTGGGTTTAGGTTGGGCCGAATGGAGCTTTTCCTGAAACAGTTTATCTCAAACTGTGTGTTGCACAGGAGAGCTAATGCGTCCTGCTGTTCTTCCGACACATCTGCTGCATCCAATGTCCTCGCAAAGGCCGTGATTCCAGACGTCAGTAATTTGAGAATTTTCTGGAGCTTGCCCTCCTGTGCCCTGGTGTTGCTATTTATGTTCCCCCAAATTGGCAGGTTGACCTTCGCACACTGAGGGACACACAACTTGCTGGGGCCTTATATTTTTCCAATGTCTCCCCAATTACATTATCCTGGAGCTGGTGAGATGTTAAATAATTGATAGAAGCCGCTATTTTCGGATGTAGTGGCTCTCCAACGGCAGGTGGTTTCCCAAACTTTGCAACAGCCTCCAGCATTTCTTCAGCGTCTGGCCCTGCGGGTTGGTCTTCTATGTCTGTGTCCTCGAAATCACCCATCCGCTCACTGCGCCTGCTGGCGATAGACGAGGGTGAAATCAACAGATCTCCCAGACCGCAAGGACTCCCGCTCTTGTCGTTCCAGGTCCCGCTGATAGAGCACATCCACCATTTGCTCCATTCGTGCCATGCGACCGCCGCCGCTACATGCGGACGACAGGTCGACTTCCCCAGGCCCTGCTGAGTCGCTGGGGCTTCTGCCAGTTGGTCGCACCTGCACGAGGTGCGCTGACAGGTATTCATCCACACGCGCTCCTGCGGGGCTGAACGACCTCCGCACGGACAACCCGCTAGCCCAGTGCCTCTCGGACCTTAGCGGCCTCTCTACCTGATGAGCAGGCAAAGGAAATGAGTCGGAACCGGTCTCCAACACCAGTTCCGTGGTCCGTGCAGGCACACCGTCACCCTCACCCCCAGGGGTCTGCGCTCCGGCAGCCTGTTCCGGTGCAGTGCTGGTACCTCCTGCACCTGCAGGGTATGCTGCTCCAGCAGTACGGTTGCCAGCCTGGAACCTCGCAGTTTTCCCCTCCGGTATATCAATGCCCACTGCAGCAGCTGGGCTTGATTTCTGCACGGCTTTCCCTCGAGTCTGCTCCCTAGGGACCTGTAAAACAGAAGCGGTACTTGCCGTGCGAGGCACCCGTGGTGCCTTTTTCCCACCAGCCCTGACTTTGGGCGACGGTGGAACGAAGTCAGGGTCTCCTTCCCCCTGCTCCCGTGCGGACCTTTCTCCAGGTAATAACGGAGGCGAGTCGGCCCCTACCGACTCCATAGTGTCCGACTTCCGCTCCTGCTTCCCCGGTCTAACAGGTGTTGATCCTGCAGTCAGCGCCGAGGAAGTTTGCCGCGACCCGCGGCTCTTAGAGAATTTCCTCTTCTCCTCCATCACTTCTGTAAGAGAAAACCTACAGAAGAACCAGTTCAAGGTTAGTTTCTACTTACCTGGAGCCGTCTTTTGAAGGAGCTGGTGGGGAAGCGCACTCCCCCCCCCCCCAGCTTGCCGGTAGCATATGCGCGCGATGATATGCCGTGCATGCGTGTTGGCGGGGTCTTCATGAAGTCACTCACGTGACTCCGAAGTAAAATAGATTGCATCATTGACAGTGTAGATGGTTATCAAGAATTGTAGTGAGATCTTGATCAGCTAGCAAGTGGGCTAAGTAATGGTAATGGAAAATGTAGGTAAGTGCAAGATGCTGCATTTAGGGACACCAAACCAGAGTAGAGTGAACGCAGAGTATTGTAGAACAGAGGGATGTAGGAGTACAAGGACATAATTCCATGGAAGGCTGCCACATACTGATTCTCAGGTTTGTACCACTCCTCTAATTAAAGTGCTGATCCCATCCATAAACTACAATCATGTCCATTATTATTTTCTCTTATTACATCCTTCATTATATATTTTTGTATTTTCCCTACCATTGGCAATATGCTAACAGGTCATGCTTCCCTTTTTTCTCTTACAAAGCACATACACATTTATTATATTTATGTAATGCAAATATTAAACAGGTTTTTTCAGCTAAAATTTAGTTATTGGAATAGCCTCTATGCTTAGGAAATCAATTAATTGCTTAGAAAAATAATTTTGCTCACTTGGAAGAACTAGACCTCATATCATGCAACTGCAAGGACTTATAGTAATAACAAAAGGCAACATTTTCTTCCTGGAGTCATCCCAGATAAGCTCAACTTCTGATATAATAAATAACTTGTTTTCAATAGTATTCAAGATAGCAAGTTTTAGGACATTAAAGGAGATGTGTAGAACAAGTTTTATTTTACACAGAGGGTGGAACACACTGCAGGGTTGGAGGCAGATATGATAGTGACATTACGCTTTTGGGGAGTTCAGATCCAGAGTACCTTCTGTGAGACTGGAGAGTCCGTGCCATGCATCTATTTAGTTGAGCAAGGCTTAAAATTCAATTATTCTCTCGTTCAACACTTGCATAACCAAGGGATGTTTTACTGGTTAAATTCATTCATTTGGTACATAATTATTAATTAAATCTTTATTTTTTTCAAGTAGCAGGCAACAGCTCTTCCCCTTCACTAAATCCCATGCCACCCAATTTCTAATCTTTGCACAATCTTGAGAAGCTGCACCCAGTCCAAGGGCAAACACTCTTGGTGCACATTCTCAGAGTCTCCTTCCTGCTGACCAAAACTGAACAATGCTCAGCCCACTAATTTTACTTCACAAAGACTGAAGGAGTCTCTACTCAGAAGAAGGAACAGCACTGTGCTAATGTGCCCACCTGGAATTCCATGTTTGTGGGGATCCAGAGTTGCCTTAGTTAATGCACAAATAATGTTATTGCAAATAAGTGCATTAAAGAAACATTTGTCAGTCATCAGAATCGGGATCCTGAGTGAGATCTTACTTATTCCTTCAATGTGTTACCTACAGTGCACAGGCCTGGTTAGAAATAGAGTTTATGCTGTTAAATTAAACTGCTATTGCATGAGGTGAAGTGCTGGGACTAGAGATTAAATACACAAAGTAAAATATTTTTTCTCTTTTCAGATAAGGAATGTGCTGCAGTTTTTGTGAGCACTTTCCATTTACTGCATCTTACAGTGAAAAGCAGAGCGTGGAAAAAGCAATCATACTGAGTGGTTTAGGCACATGCCAATGAAAGTAGATGACACTTAATACATAGAGAGGCAAGCAACAACAGATAAAAGAAGCAAGTTTAAAAAATAGAACAAACATCAAATCAGACTATCCAGACTGAGAAGGACTTAATGCAGCTGCTTTGAAAAGTTCAGTGTAGACCAGTGACAGAAAGTGGCGAGTCATGTGGGTCACAGAATGACATGCCCCTTTAAGCTGTCAACGATGTACAAACCAAGCAAAATGTTTTAATCATCTTGCTCACAATGTATGAGAATTTTGTAGTGCCATACTACAGATGAAAACATTTTTAAAAATTGCACATTTACATAATGTTGGAAGTACGGAAACAAAAGTGACTTCCATTTCTATAACGTGGTTAACATAGCAAAACAACCCTAGATAGTTCACTGGAGAGTGATCAACACTTATTTTGACAATGACCCACAGGGTTGGTGACCAAAATCATGGGCAGAGGGGTGAATTTTGAGGAGGAACGAAGAGAATACGAGTTTTTAGTGGGAATTCCATAACTCCAGGCCCTCAAGGCATGGTTGTATTGGGTGCCGCAATAATACTTAGAATTGCACAAACACGTCAGAATCAGAAGAGGACAGAAACATGCAGAAGACTACAGAAGTGGGGTACAACATCAAATGGAATTTTATAAATTGCAACATTGTGTTGGAGCTTTGTATCATGAAGCCACCTGAGGATCGTGAACAGTAATCCTTTCAATAAGCCAGTTCGGTATTCCGACAGCGCATGCACAGGTCGTTCGAGCTAAACACTTGCTGCGGCCATGCTACTGCACGGGTGCAGACCTGCATCTCGTCTCTATTTAGCTGCCACTGGGCCATCCCCATCTTAGTCCCCTCCCGAGTGTCCTGTCTGGGGGCAGCCGGCGGGAGATAGACGGGAGTGGCGGAGCACGGAGGAGGGGAGGAGAAGGGGTGGGGGGAGGGGTGCGCTGGCTCAAGCTCGGCTCTGCCTGTCCCGGTGGGACGTTGGCCAGTTGCAGTGGCGGCCCAGGCCCACAGGCGGCGCGGAAAAGTAGCACCAACTCCAGCTCAACCCCACCCTGTCCCGCCGGCAGGACAGGCAGAGTCGAGCTGGTGCCAGCACCTTCCCTCCTCGCTGGCTACGGCCTGGGCCAACACTCCCATCCGCGGACCTCTGGATAGAAGACCCTCCTTCAGACTTCCGACGCATTAGGCTTTTGCGCCATGGTTGGGATGGATGGGATTTCCACGGGCACAAGGAACAAATTACATGGAAACACAGAAAATAGGTACAGGAGGAGGCAATTTCGCCCTTCGAGCCAGCACCGCCATTCATTGTGATCATGGCTGATCGTCCCCAATCAATAACCTGTGCCTGCCTTCTCCCCGTATCCCTTGACTCCATTAGCCCCTAGAGCTCTATCTAACTCTCTCTTAAATCCATCCAGTGATTTGGCCCCCACTGCCCTCTGTGGCAGGGAATTCCATAAATTCACAACTCTCTGGGTGAAAAAGTATTTTCTCACCTCAGTCTTAAATGGCCTCCCCTTTATTCTAAGGCTGTGGCCCCTGTTTCTGGACTCGCCCAACATTGGGAACATTTTTCCAGCATCTATCTTGTCCAGTCCTATTATAATTTTATATGTTTCTATAAGACCCCCCCTCATCCTTCTAAACTCCAGTGAATACAAGCCCAGTCTTTTCAATCTTTCCTCATATGACAGTCCCGCCAGCCCAGGGATCAATCTTGTGCACCTACGCTACACTGTCTCAATCACAAGGATGTCCTTCCTCAAATTAGGAGACCAAAACTGTACGCAATACTCCAGATGTGGTCTTACCAGAGTCCTATACAACTGCAGAAGAACCTCTTTACTGCTATACTGAAATCCTCTTGTTGTGAAGGCCAAAATTCCATTAGCTTTCTTCACTGCCTGCTGTACCTGCACACCAACTTTCAGTGACTGTCGAGTCGAGATGAGGGGCTTCTGAAGTTGCATTCTCTCGATTGACATTTTCTCGACTTTCTTAAAAGCAACGAGCCATGGTTTTACCACTGGTTGTAGTCTAACTGAAACCTCTCTTCCCCCACCTCTCACCGTCTCTCTTTGTCTCCCACTTGTATCTACCCCACCTCTCTCTCTCACTGTTACACCCCGCTCTCCCCCGTTACCAGGCATCCCGTTCGCTTTTTTTATTCGCGAATGACCTTTGAAAAATCCAATGATTGGTTGCTTTTTTCGGAATACCGAACTGGCATATTTGCTTAAACATACTAAAAAGGAACATTTGCAAGATAGGTTTAGACAGAAAAGCCTTTTTACCTACTCAAGGTTTGGTCAGTTTTATAGGTAACAGGAATTTCATTCATTGAGAGCGCCAATAGGAAACGGGCATTGTGTTATAATAATCAAGTCGTTAATTTCAGTTGATAAAATACATCACAAAAACAATCAACAATTTCCCACCTAGTACTATGGTTCCAGGTGGAATATGATTTTGAAAATTAACCCTTTGATCTAATTGTTCCTGAATTTCAAACATGTCGCCTATACTTGACAATATTTAATGGATCAGAATTCTGGTCTTAATTACTATTAGTTTAGTTTCAAAATACAGCACGGAAACAGTCCAACCAGCGATCACCGCACACTAGCACTATCCTACACATGCTGGCGACAATTTACAATTTTACCAAGCTACAGCCTACGAACCTTTATGTCTTTGGAGTGTGGAGGGAAACCAGAGCTCCCAGAGAAAACTCACACAGGTCACAGGGGGAACATACAAACTCTGTACAGACGGCACCTGTAGTCAGGATTGAACCCAGGTTTCTGGCACTGTAGGGCAGCAATTCTATCGCTATGCCACCGTGCCATTCGCAATATCTTGATAATTTCTTGTCGGCTATTGAACTCTCACTGGCGACAAGTGCTTCTAACATCCGTCCTAAAGTTGGCATACTTGGCCTTGAACCCATGCATTCTGTAATCGTTACTGGGACCACACTTCACCACGATGTGCCGCTGATCTCAACTTCAAAAGCATTAATACAATGCCAATCTTTGAACAATTTGGACCGAAGTGCCTGTTTCCATGGTGTATTTTGATTTAATTGGGGGGGGGAGGGGAGAGAGGGAGAGAGGGAGATGGGGAGAGGGGGAGGGGGGGGAGAGAGGGAGAGGGAGAGTTTGTCTTAAAGATGTCTGTTTTTTTAGCTCAGAATGGATGAATGGCCATTTCAACAATATTTGAGCCTATACTTATGTCCATCAGTTAAGAGCTAGGTGCAAGGTACAACGAGAACATAACTAATTTGCTTTATTACAGAGTGTACATAAATGTAAAACAACAAACTAAATTGTATATTTTGTTCTAAGATTAGCTCAGTGACTTCCCACTTTTATGCAAATGACTCTCAACATCAAGCACCGCTAGCATGTGCTGGATCACATGCATGTCATGAAATCAAATGCAC
This sequence comes from Raja brachyura, assembly GCA_963514005.1. The sequence goes on from OY740782.1 coordinate 95,244,972, forward strand.
ATTTTTCCAATGCTATTCTATTTATTCTTTGATTTTGTTTGAGGCAGAAGACCCGAGACACAAAATAAAGTAGTGTCCGAAATCTATTCCAACATTTTAACCTAGATGATCCCATTGTTAAGAGTCAAAGAGTTATACATTACAACAGGTCCAACGTGCCTGCAAACCATGATGCCTACCAGAACTAGCCCTATTTGCTTGCATCTGGTCCATATCTCTCTAAACCTTCCTGTTCACATGCTCATCCAAATGCTTTTTAAACATTGTAACTGTACCATCGCTATCCCTTCATTCCACGTACAAATCACTTTTTCTATGTGGTAAAAGTTCCCCATCAGGTACAAATTAAATCTGTGTCCTGTAGTTTAAGAATCGCCTATCTTGGAAAAAGACAGGCCATTCACCTGAGAGAAGCTCTTTCGTTTTATATACCTCTTGACAGTCATCACACAGCCTCACACATATCAGGGGAAAAAGCCCCAGCCTTTCCAGTCTCTCCTTATTCATCTCGCCATCCAGTCCACACGTTTACTGTATCTTTAATGCTCTCTTGCCAGCTTAATAGGAATCTGAGGGGTATATTTTTCACACAAATGGTGGTGGGTGAATGGAACAAGCTGCTAGAGGAGGTAGTTGAGGCAGGAACGATTCCAGTGTTTAAGAAAAAGTTAGACATGTACGTGGATAGGATATGTTGGCCGGTGTGGGCAAGTTGGGCCGAAGGGCCCGTTTCCACGTTGTATCACTCTATGATGCTAATATCAACCCGACTATAATAAGCTGACAACAAATGCACACATTACTCCAAGTGCAGCCTTACAACTGTCTTGTACAATTGTAACATGACGTCCAAACTCCTGCACTTAATGACCTGACTAACACAAGTCAAGCCCTCTCTACATGTGTTGCCACTTTCAGGGAACTATGTAAATGGACACTTAGATCTCCAACATGCAAGTGTGATTTTTATTTTCTACAGTTAAAAAAAAATCATAGAACAAAGCTGGTGCTTATTCCTAAACCATGCGTGCCACCTTACACTGCTTACAATCTAACTGGGACTCAGAAAGTCAAGGGGATTGAAGTCCACTGGTAGGCCATTCTGGTTTTTGTTTGGCGTATGGGTGCTGCAAACTTCATCCCATCCCAAAACACCTGGAAAATTTACCAGATGTTGGTCAACTGGCTTGAAGTGATGAAATGCCCCATATCATCCCAAGAGTCATCTCTTGAATCTGCACCTGGATCGTCACTGTCACCCGTCTGGACATCTGGTGGAGCTGTTGGTAGCTGCCTCCCCCTTCAGTAATAAGGCGGGTTTTTTTGTTTTTTGTTTTTTTGTTATGTTTGAAGAGCATTTTTTGTGGGGTTTTTTAATGTCTTTATGTGGGGAAGAGGGTACGGTAGGGAGGATACTGTCCTTCAGTCGCTTCCTGGAGAGGATGTGACTATTATTCAAGTCACGTCTTTCCCCCCCCCCCCCCCCGCGGCCTACTTACTGGATTGGCCCGGCCTTTCCTGCGGGGACCGACCAGAGCTCCAGCAGCAGCGGCGCAGCGTTGGAAACATCGCGGGGCGGGCAATCTCTTACCAGGGATCGCCGTTTGGAGCTCTGGAGTGCTGGGCCTGCTGCACCAACATCGCGGAGTTGTGGTTCGTGGAGCTCCCAACACGGGCGGTGCTGACCAACATCGCGGAGTCCTGCAACTCCACTCGGCTTGGCCTGTGGACTTCGAGAGCCGTGGACTCCGGTGGGAGGTGGCTGATCTGGAGGTCCGGGCCGCTGAGGATGTCCTCCGTCGGGGTTCGGCGTCGGCGAACCATCGTTCCCGGCGAGAGGGCCTGAGCATAGGGCCGCCCGTGGCGGCGCTGTGGGTGCTCGGGAGGACCCGACCATGGGTGAACAGCTGGGAAGATCGGCGGGGCGGCTGGCTGGACTATGGTACCTTCCTTAACTTTGGTGCCGCTGTGGCGTTATGTTGTGTGTGGACTTCTGTGTTTGTGCTTTTTAAAAAAAAATATGTTTATTTATTTATTATTTATTTTTATGTTACTGACCATAAGGAAAATCCATTTAGTTGTCTCTAAAATAAGATAATGACAATAAATTGAATACAATACAATAACCGCAAGCTATGGAAGGCTGCTACCAAAAAGTTACAAATGTAAATTATAGACTCCTTCAACTGTTCCACAAAAAGGAAGTTGATGAGAATGTGGGGATAAATTAGAAAATGAGCACAAGAACAGGCCCTTCGGTCCACAATGTTTGTTGTTGAACACTATGCCAAGATAATCACTTATCTACCTGCACATAGCCCATATCCCTCAATTCTCTGCATATCAATTTGCCTATACAAAAATCTCCTAAATGCCACTAACGTGTCTGGTTCTTCCACCACCTCCGGCAGCACGTTCCAGGCACTCACCACCTTCTGTGCAAAAGAAAAACTTGCCCCACACATCTCCTTTAAACTTTGCCCCTCTCACCTTAAAGCGATGCCCTCGAGTATTTGATCTTTCCACCCTGGGAGAAAGATTCTGGTTGTCTGCTTTATCTACGCCTTTCATAATGTTGTATACTTCTACCAGGTCTCCCCGCAACTCCGATGTTCAAGAGAAAATAATTCAAGTTTGTCTAACCGCTCACTGTAGCCAATACCCGCTATTCAAGAGATCGTTTTGGTCAACTTCCTTTGCACCCTTTCCAAAGTCTCCACAACTGTCCACAAATGGGACGACCAGAACTGCATGCAATACTCCAAATGCAGCAATAACCAAGGCCCTATAAAGCTGCTTCATAACTTCCTGACACTTATACTTAATACTCCAATCTATAAACGCAAGCATACCATATGCCTTCTTTACCACTATCTACTTGTGTTACCAATTTCAGGCAGAGATGGACTTAGCCTTAAGATCCTTCTGCACAACAATGCTGTTAAGGGTCATGCTGTCAATTGTATATTTATCACTTAAATTTGACCTTCCAAAGTGCAACACTCCATGCTTGCATGGATTAAAATCCATCTGCCAATTCTCTGCTTATTTACATGCTGCTGTATACTTTGACAGCCTTCCTCACAGTCCGTGACCCCAGCAATGTTGGCATAATCTGCAAACTCACTAACCAATTAGACTACGTGTGTGTGTTTACGTGTGTGTGTGTGTGTGTGTGTGTGTGTGTGTGTGTGTGTGTGTGTGTGTGTGTGTGTGTGTGTGTGTGTGTGTGTGTGTGTGTGTGTGTTATGTGTGTGCGTTTACATGTGTGTATTATTAGAGCCAGGATGTTTAGACACTAAAAAACTCTGAAATAGGCAGGCAAAAAGACATAATAAAATTACAAAACATATATACACACACACACACACACACACACACAGTATTCATGGATAGAGAAAGCTACTTGAAGTTAGAGAAGTCAATGTTCATAACACTGGGGTGCAAGCTACCCAAGCAAAATATGAGGTGCTGTTCCTCCAATGTGCGCTGGACCTCACTCTGACAATGAATGAGGCCCAGGACAGAAAGGGCAGTGTGGGAATGGGAGGAGGAGTTAAAGTATTTAGCAACCAGGAGATCAGGTAGGTTATGTAAGACTGAGCAGAGGTGCAGCGATCGTTTCGCTGAACACGTCCACTCAGTCCGCCTTAACCAACCTGATCTCTCGGTTGCTCAGCACTTTAATTCTCCCTCCCATTTCCAATCTAACTTTTCTGTCCTGGGCCTCCTCCATTAACAGAGTGTGGCCCAGCACAAATTGGAGGAACAGCACCTCATATTTTGCTTGGGCAGCTTACACCCCAAGGGTATGAACATTGACTTCTCTAACATCAAATTGTCCTTGCTTTCCCTGTCTCTCCATCCCGCCCCCCTTCCCAGTTCTCCCACCAGTCTTACTGTCTCCGACTACATTCTATCTCTGCCCCACCCACTCCCCTGACATCAGTCTGAAGGGTCTCGACCCAAAACGTCACCCATTCCTTCTCTCCAGAGATGCTGCCATTCCACAAAGAAGAAAATGGTTGATTCCAATTCATAATTGACATTTAATTCTTGCCATCAGGAAAACGCATATACTTGTGCATAATACAATAAATTCAACTCAAATTAGCAAACCTATAACAACAGCAGCTTCTATAGTTGAACAACATAATATAAATAAATCACCTGGCTTACTTCCAAGATAATGACATTAATACCAGCTTTCAGCATAGTTAAATGCTGAAGTCAAGTTCAGAGATACAGGCGGAAACAGGCCTTTCAGCCCAAGAGTATGCGCTGACCAGCGATCACCCTGCACACTAGCACTATCACTATCCTACAGACTAGGGTCAACTTACAATTTAACCAAAGCCAATTATCCTAGCAACCTGTACATCTTTGGAATGCGAGAGAAATCCGCAGCACCGGGAGAAAACCCACGCATGTCACAGGGAGAACGTACAAACTCCGTTAGGACAGCACCCATCGTCAAGATCAAACCCAGGTCTCTGGCACTGTAAGGCAGCTAATCTACTGCTACGCCACTGTGTGGCCCACTTCACAAATCTTAGATTGCTGGAACAGTACAGCAGAGGAACATCCTCATGTTGTTCCTCAAAAGTGAGATTTGTCTAACTTGAGAAACAAATATCCAATAATTGGGGGGAAAATTAAGCATTAAGGAACCTTAAACATTTTCAGCATTCACTCCCCATATCCAGCTCAAAATCCACGTCAATAAAGGCTATCTCCTTCAATAACACTGCAACTCATTGTCTCTCCTTTCGATGTTAGCTCCCCTTTCACTATTCCCTTTGAACCTTTCCTACATCCAAATGTATGCAGCCAGTATTTGATTGAAAGATAAAGTATGGAAACAGTACTTTGGCTCACCAAGTCCGCACTGAATAACACCTAAATGAGATGTAGAATAACAGAAGCAGCATGAGGATATTGCATGCAAACAAAGTGAAGTAGTGGATCTACCCAGAACATTGGCAACATGCCGACAAAGCACCACACTTCCCCACCAAAAAAACTGTGTAAAAAATGAAATGGTGGCTTGTATAAGTATCTCACTGGCCACACACTTGCAAGTGGGAATACAAGTCAATCCTCCATTTTACTTCGAAGTCACGTGAGTGACTACGTGAAGAAGCCTGCCAGCCTGCATGCATGTCAATACGCCTGCGCATGGCACCACAACTGGCTGGCAGGCACGTCGCTCCTCCAGCGGCAAGTTCAAAACCTGCAGGTAAGTTTTCAAACTTATTTTTCAGGTTGTTCTTGTTGCAGGAATCTCTTTTGCAGAGTTCCTGCTGAATATTTAATTATGGGGCGAAACCTGGATGGGCCGCGGATAAACTGGTTAAGGACTGCGGGCATACCGGCTACGGACCGCAGAGTGCGGGTAGCCGGCGGCCGTCAGGTTCGCTACCTAAGTCGCTGACTTCCGAGTTGGAAATTCAGAGCGCCAGTTTTTACAGAGCGACATCCGGACGGGCTACGGGGAAACTTCTGACCGCGTGGAAACGGCTACAGACCGCGGAAGTGCCGGTAGCCGTCGGGTTCGCTACCTGAGTCGCTGACAGTGCGGTCCGACTTCCACAGCCCCAAAGAGGTTGGGAGCTAAACGGAGTCGGTGAGGCCTGGGCTGGGAGAGCCAGACCAGGAGGGTTCCCGTCCAACATACATGGGTACGTCCTCGGACGTTTAACCCATCCTGATATGGGCCATGAAACAAGGCCATATCAGCGCAGGTCCTCGAGGACCTACGGCAGCGCCAGTTTCAGGGCTGCTTATTAATCTCCTTCTCTGTGGAGAGAAGTACGAAGGGTCAGTGTGTGACTGACTCCTAACCCGGAAATATGTCCGTGGCACATACTGGTATTCATGAGTACGGTCTAGGATATCCATGGTCAAGATTTAGCCCAGGTCCCTGGCATCAGCTCTACCAGCTGCATTATCATGCCAATAGAGAGAAATTAAAAGGAATATTATTATCACTTACACCAATAAAAGGTGTAGTGGAATCGGACCGGCCATGGCAGTATAGAGCCCCTGGCTTGAGAAGCCTTATTTGAGCTGTGCCTATCAGTCATCTGTGGGAGCTACACATGGTGATGTCATGATATTTGGCTCAATAGAGGGGACTATGGAAGATTCTTCCCACTGACGTCATCTTTATACATGTCAATAAAGTGATCAAACATAGAAACATAGAAAAATAGGTGCAGGAGTAGGCCATTCGGCCCTTCGAGCCTGCACCGCCATTCAATGTGATCATGGCTGATCATCCAACTCAGTATCCCGTACCTGCCTTCTCTCCATACCCCCTGATCCCTTTAGCCACAAGTGCCACATCTAACACCCTCTTAAATATAGCCAATGAACTGGCCTCAACTACCTTCTGTGGCAGAGAATTCCAGAGACTCACCACTCTCTGTGTAAAGAATGTTTTCCTCATCTCGGTCCTAAAGGAATTCCCCCTTATCCTTAGACTGTGACCCCTTGTTCTGGACTCCCCCAACATCGGGAACAATCTTCCAGCATCTAGCTTGTCCAACCCCTTAAGAATTTTGTAAGTTTCTATAAGATCCCCCCTCAATCTTCTAAATTCCAGCGAGTACAAGCCGAGTCTATCCAATCTTTCCTCATATGAAAGTCCTGACATCCCAGGAATCAGTCTGGTTTAATTGTGATGGGGGTTTTCATTCATGTAAACGTCATTGCCCGTGACTAATACCTGGCAGGTTTTTCCACTCTGTCTAGCGTATGGGGTCCAGAGGCGCTCCAGTCCTTCCCTGTATACTGCATTGGCATCAGAAAGGAGCAGGACTCGGAGTCACTAGCACGTGCAGCCTGTTTGGTAAATAAGGATGCCAACAGAGCATGGATTTGCACAGCTAGTCCTGGCGGCTGCTGAAGGGATCAACCGGATGACCCCAACCCAAGGCAAAGTGCCAAGGGACACCTATGTCAGACAAGATTGGGACTTGTCTCAGTTACGAACACAAAGAATGCTCCGTTTTGAGGCATGTCAGGCAGCAGCTCCTGGTTCAGGGTTGCAAATTCCTTCTTACTCAAATAAGCGGTGCGGCGAAGATGGTGCTAGATGGTATGCACATATGCCTGAAGCAACGCCTGTTTCAGTGTTGCAATCCTCCCACTTGGTTGACTGTAGTGATGGAGATGGTGCTAACACATATGCACACATGCCTGAGGCAGCTCCTGGTACAGGTTTCATAAGCCCTCCTATTTGGATGTATGAAGGATGAAGATGGAGCCATATATATTATGCCCCGTGTCACGGAAGCATACACAGGCATTTCAAGTCAAATGCCTGCAGCGGCCTTGGTTCAAGGTTCGCATTGCCACCCCCAAAAATTTGTGGCAGATGATGTTGCAAGACGTGCCCAGTACAGGAGCATGCACAGACAATTCGAGGAATACGGAGGGTACCACCTGGTTCAGGTGTAATTTACTCCCATTCTAAAAGAATGTCAAAGGTTAGTATGGATTAACTCTAAACAGGAACCCGAATATGACTGTGTGCCGGGATCCCATGCTTTGATGCATAATGTACGACAATCGCATGTGGGAAAGCGGTGTGCTTTGCCCCTAAAATTGCTGCTCCATCGGAGATGGATTAGCCACTACAATAGAAGTTGGCCAGCAGCATCAGCTGTCCATAGAAATGATAAACATGATGGACAGAGTCTGCGAATGAAACTTTGTTGAAGCTCCAGCAAAGGTAAGCGACCTGGAGTTAGAGACGCTGGTAAGTAGGTCTCATTATTTACTTCCATTCATTCTGAAAAGTTATGGAACACCGGATATCGATTTGTTCGCATCTCGACTTAATCACCAGTTAAGAAAGTATGAGAATGAGAATCAGATCCAGGGGCAGTAGCGGTAGATGCATTCTCGCAGCACTGGGGAGGAATGTTCTTTATACATTCCCTCTATTTTGCCTCATCAGGCGGTGCTTGCTAGAGATCCAGCAAGACTCCGCCTGAGGCATTTTGGTAGTGCCTGACAGGCCTACACAGCCATGTTTCCCACTCATATTGGGAATGATAACAGAGCCTTTTAGGGCTGTTCCCAAAGGCAGATATCTGCAGGTACACCCCGTGACTGGAGAGGACCATCCACTGCATGATCGAATCAAATCGTTCATTGCAGAGTCTGAGAAGACCTTGTCCAGGGCTCAGACTGTCTGGTCGTACGTTGGTCATGATCACTGCTGCCTGCGGAGATAGTATCAAGAAGTAGTACATCTCTTATATCAATAACTGGGAAGTGTTCTGTCTACAGTCCAACATACGTATGACACGGCACGTATACAGATATTTGGAATCCTCGCTAACTAATGTTGACGAGGGATAGAATTATAGTGCCATAATTTGTGTCAGAAGTGCCTTGTCGTCATACTTGTTGCTGGGATCGGGACATCACTTTGTCGGATCTCACCCACTGATAGCCAGATTTATGAAGTGTTTCTTCGGCTCAAAACCTCCCAGGGCCAGGTACTCAGAGATATGGGATGTTGACATTGTGCTGACGCTGCTTTGCCGGTGGGCTCCAGCTACATCCCTGTCCTTGGTCAAACTCACTTACAAGTGGTTAGGCTCATGGCGCTGGTTTCAGCGTAATAGATCCGTTGCATGAACAGCAATTGGACAGGATGGTTACATCTGCAGGCAAAATAACATTTTACGTTTATGACTTTGTCAAGCAGATCAGACCAAGGGCATCAGGTCTCTAACTAGATTTTTGGCATACCCCATGGACCTTCGGTTGTGTGTGGTCACACATCTACAACAGTATGTTAAGGTCACCTAGAGCCTTAAAGGCTCTGAACTAGCTATGTTGTTAGTTACATGAAATATCATAAAAAGGTATCAGTACAGACCATCTCCAGGTGGTTAAATCGGATTCTGGCTTGTGCATGATTACATATACTTACTTTTGAAGTCCCAAGACCCTGAATTGTGCAATTAGGCTGTAAATCATGCCAAACAGAATTGAATCCAAATTAGAGATGCAACCAGGTTTTGGGCAATAAGTAACTGCATAGAGTAGATATTAGACATGCAATGACAAGCCAAGCATGCCAACCTCATGTTTTGGTGCTGAGGCTGGAAGTCAGCTGAACTATGGCTCAATGCAGTCACCCCATCTGCCAACATTACTCCCACTCTATACATGTGCACACCCAGACATGCGCATGAGCGGGAGTCGCAAACTGCAGAAGATACAAGGAAGGTGTCAAGAGTTAGGACCCAGCAACATCGTGAACGCCCACTCTGAAATACAGAGAAACTTCTCATGTTTTGTGAGAATTGGCGAGGGCGGGGAGAGATTAATAGAAATATCTGGGTTGGACGATAGATAGTGCAACATTACATGTGATTTTAATGACAGTGTACTGTGTTTAGATGATTGCGTAGACAAAATCAAGTTTGGATACGTTATTAGTTTAGTTAATTTGCAAAGTGTTTTCTTACCGTGTTTATTTCCAAAGTCAAACTCCGAATCGCATATTTTAAATAGTTGGATTTCTCCCCTGTTACTTTTACTTTGTGATGTTTTGCGATAACATTTGTTTGGTGCACGCTTTTGGTTTGTCTTGCGGGATCTGACTTTTTTTCGTGAATGAACTGTCTCTCTCTCTCCGCCCCCCATGAAAGTTTCAGATTATTTTTCTGAATGAACTCCTTCCTCTTGGTCTCTCGCGGCTCGCTGCATTTGACCTTTTTTTGTGAATGAACTTTTCCCTCCCCCCACGTCCCCACTCGGTTGCTGGCTGTACCTGTTATTTTTTTGTGAATGAACGTCCCTCCCCCACAACCTCTTGCTGTCTGGTTTTGTTGACTTTTCATCCTCCTCTCTCTTGTGAAATAAATTCGCCTCTCACTTTGAAAGGGCTCCTTTCTCTCTCTCTCTCTCTCGTTCTCCCATTCTTTCGCCTGGAGGGAAACTGTTGCTCTATGAATAAACATATCAATCAGCTGAAAAGCAGCCCGCACCATTGGTTCACTCACCAAAGCCATGCAAATCTGTCTGGTCATGCACAAAGTGCCACCCCCCGTTGCTGCGGGAACCATTCTTCCTGCCTGATTAGACAGCTTGAAAACTGTTGCTCAGATTATATTAAAGAAACAGTGGGAAAGAGACGAGGGTATTTTTTTTATGAAGTCGAAAACGCTCAACCGCAGAACTTTTAACTCACTTTGTATTTCTCGAACCAAAGTTCCTCTTTTTTTCCCAAAAAGCAACGCTTCAACATGCAAGCTTTACAGTTGCCAAGAGCAAAACAGCATATACGTTATAAAATAATAATTTAAAAAACACATCTGCAGACTTGTAGGAAACGTCATTGTTGCTCGGGGTTTTGTGAGTCCTGCAATCATTAAGTACGACCAGGGAAGGTCAGAAATGTTGCAATTGTTGCTGTACTTTCCGATTTTAGTTTCCTTTTAACGCTTAATTTCCAAATATTATGTAGAGAACAGTGTTCTTTGGTTCATAACAGATGTGACGAAACGCGTCGGGCAACACGGAGAAGCTTTCAGGCAGGCTCGGATAACTTGAATAAATGATCGATGTGAGGCAGAAATGATGCAGCCAGTTTTGTGTACGCTCCGGACCCAGAAAAGAAGTACTGCTTCGCTCGCACTGATTTGAAACCTGGACTTTGCATTGAGGTGAAGCTGTGCTCGGTTACAATCTAAGACTCTGCAACCTGATTTAAACCACGAATGTCTCCGTCTTCTCTTTCAAGGACAGTGATGTTTAGAATTATATATGATTAACACCATATTATTTAAAACTCTCCCTTCCACATCTCCCATTTATCGAGGCGTTGGAAACTAGGTTAGTCTTCGCGGAAGAAAGCCTGTATCTTTAATCAAGTAGAGGAGTGAGTGATTGACGGATGGAAATTGGAGCCGATGAAATAGACAGGCGACCAATGGGAGAGATCCGTGAGAAAACACTGGAGGCCCCTGGAGGAGAAGCAAAGGAAAAACGAGTGAATTGAGCACAATCATAGGTCTGGGCTGTCTTGAAAGGACTTACATCAACTAATTCATGCTATTTACCAAATCTGACGGGGATATTTATAGGCGATCGCACTACACCCATTCAGGTGAGACCCTGTTCAACTTTTGCAAGCCTCTAGAGCATTGCGTGATACAGCTTTGCAGAAATAATAATGGAAATAAAACGCTCTCCATCTCGCCCCGTTATCTGCATATAGGGACAACATTTGGGAATCCCACGCTGATCGCCATTACCAGTTTACTATGTACTACACGGGTCTGCAAATCCCTTTATATCGATGCGAACGCACACTCACAGATAATTCTGAAGTGCAGGGATAGAATCAGTTTATCTGCTTGTGCGTGTATCGGTGTCGTCTTGCCAACCTCCCCCGTACGCCGCTAATTCCGTGCAGTTTGTCCGTGTTTTCAGGCCGATCGCTATCTCACTGGAACTGGGGCGGTAGTCTGAGATTTTTTTTTGTGAATGGTGCGCTGCAGGCTAATTACTTATGCAAGTTCAGGCGGTCCATTCAAGAATTTTCTTTGGCCATCTTGTCTGTCATTGTAGGCTGATCGAGTCCGTCAAGGCACAGTCTCTATCTAAATGCTGAAGAATAAAGCGAGCTAAGAGTTTGCGATGAGCTGCGGAATGGACGGATACTACGACCAGCAAGTGCCTTACATGGTGACTCCTGTAAGTGAACTGACAAGTGGATTAGTATAAGAACTTGACGGACGGACGTGATTTTTAAAATTAATATTACAGTTTTACGAACAGTCATCACTATAAGGGGGTTACACAAAAGGCTGGAGAAACTCAGCGGGTGCAGCAGCATCTAAGGAGCGAAGGAGATGACGTTTCGGGTCGAGACCCTTCTTCAGACCTAACACAGTCATCACTATAACTTCAGCTGCACACCATTGTGTTACTGCTTATAACAAAAAAAAAGGCACCTGTGGAGATTAACACAACACATTTTAAAATGAGTGAATATCTGAGGCTTTAGGATTGGAACCCATCTCCCCACCCCACTCTCCCTCACCCTTTCAGCCTTTCACCAGAGCTGGGTAAAGCATATCCCAAGTTGTCGTACCTCAACTCGACCAGACTTTAAATTGTCATCATTATGAGGAATTATGCAACGCCACAGAAGTAGGCAGAAGCTTCAACAGAGTCAGCAGGACATTAAACAGCTGTTCATTATTTGTAAACCAGGACCGTCCTGCTGTAAATACCAGAAGAGGAAAGGCAGCTTTTTACTGTGTTTGATAAATGTTGAACTACGTTTTCCTTTATGTATCACTGTGGCTGTGGTCACTACATTACCGCACATACACCAAACAGGTCCTTTATGGTTTCATATTTAAAAATCATCTTCAGTTATTTTGACATCCTATACAACATCGCGTGACTGCTAAATACACATTGATGAAATGGTTTGCCACAAATAGTTGAAAAAGAAAACACATTCACGTGGTGGTCAGAGATCAAGTTTTCACTTGTTTTATCAACATTAAGCTCCCAAAGTACATATACTTGCCAAAGCCAGGCGTACTGATTTTGAGGGGTTTTTTTGTCCTCTCAACCCGGAGTGAGTCCCAGCGACATGCGTTGTATACTTTCCGTGCAGTAGACGTGTTTAGCTCCACGTTTTAACAAACATGTCGTCTTCTGTAGAAACCGCATGGAGCGAAATGTAGTGAAAGGACAAGTGAAAGGAAAAGGAAACTCGTTGACACAGATTTAGCTCAAGATTCAGAAGGTAACTTTTTTTTTCAAAATTAAATATCTTCCGTCTACTTTATTGCGTCCCTAATCATTATTTGCATTAAAATATTTCATAATATATATTGACCTTTCCTCTGTCACTAGCATTTGTAAGAAAAAGTTTACAAATCTACGTCTGTCATCTACTATGAAATAAATGCATTCGTAGTTTATATAATCAGTCTCTGTGGGACAGGTTGTACATATTTTTCTGCTTGGTATCGAGTTTTAGTCTTTGCACAATATGTTCCGTAACTTCATAATATACGTGGTGATTGAGAATATATATATATATATATATATTTAAAACCAAGGAGATGGTGCATAGTTTGTAAATTGAATAAATCGTGCAAATGTCTGTCTGCTTAATCTCTTATTATTGCAGTTAAATCATAATATTTTTGACTGATTTCAACTAAAAAGATAAGGACAATTGTTTTTTTTTATATCTGGGGAGCGTTCAAGGTGGTGGTGGAGGGAATCGTTTAACATCCGATGCATGAGACGTAGGATCTGATCAATATTGCTATTTAAAATATTCGTTCAAGTTTAGAGCATTATAAAGAGATACTGTTTCATCATATTGAATGTTAGCACAAGGTTATTAGAAATCCATTTCACGTGTTTTCTGCTGACTTGATTTCAGATTGCGTTGAAAAAATAAGATCCCTATTGCATCTTTAAACAATGGTCTGACTTTTTGTTTTCATTCTCTCTGTATCTTGCAGAACTGTTTCAGGATTTGAGTCAGCTGCAGGAAACGTGGCTCGCAGAAGGTAAGAAAACTGTCTCATCCCTAGGAGATAGAATTGAAAAAAAAAATTGTAGAAAATAAATACAATTGCGACGCCTAAAAGTTGCGTTCCTAACGTGAAGCCCAATTAATTGAGCTCAAAAAGAGCCACCTCATATGTCATGCATACATTATAGACTGTGATTAGTCTGCCTTGGGGAACTCAGGGCTGATCTTCCCAGTGTCATCACAGATTACCAGGAGAAATTGCTTCCAGTATACAATCACATCTGCTTTTGGGGGGAAGATCTGCAGCCGCCCATACAGCTAGGCTTAAGTTTGAAAGCACTATTTAGTTTTGACTGGCGATGATTTCACTTGATCAATCTTCATTGCTGCTGGAGAATTTTTTGAGCGTGAATTATTAAGCTGCATCTGAACTCCGATGGTGCCAAAAAACGAGCTTTGATGTTCTTTAGGTGTTGTTTTCTGATGGCAAAAAGTGTTTATATTCCTCGATTCATCGCGACGGGATGCTTCAGGATCTGAGTGCAAGTGTCTTTTATCCAGCTTGCTCACAGCACAGAAGTTTAGGTTTGTAGTTAGTATATTTTAAATCTCTTAAATTTATTTGTAAAACGGGGGGGGGGGGGGGGACCGAAACTCGGACGATTTTGAGCCCTATAACTTTAGATTGCATATGGGTTTTTTTTTAAAGCATATTGTTGGTAATATAAATTAGCCTTAATTTCGCGCCAACATTAATTTCAAATCATTCTCGTTGGTTTTAAATTATATCAATTTGCTTCATGTATCATTTCCAGTGTCATTCGGAACTTGTACTAAGTTATTTCTAATGTTAAATAGTTTTATTATCGATACATAGTCTAAACTTGACATACAATGCTGTGTATGAACTTTGGACGTAAAATATAGTTCGATTTAATCACTATGTCATTTTGAGTTTAAGTCAACATTTGATACACAAATTATAGAGGAAAAGTTTACATAAACGTTCTGTTTGTGCCTCAGTGATGTTTGCATTTTTTAATAGATATAAGTTAAAGTAACTAAATATGATAATTGATTTTCATTGAAATACATAGCTTAACCCATTGACTACTCTCTTGAAATCCCACTTTACAATCCTGAGTATTCTTTTCGTGCTGGGACGTTTAGGCTTCTGCCTGTACATATCTATTCGGGAATTACTGCTGGCAAGTTTTAAACAAGAATAATCTAAAATAGAACTAGTTCCTTTTTCTCCGCGTTTGTTCATACATCTTTTGAGACTTTCAATAGCATTTGAATAGTCTGATTGAAATGATTGGGCGCCAAAAGGATAGGAGGAATAGACGTTTCCTGCCTTTTCATTGGGCTGTGTGGGATGGCCAGGTGTTCATAAGTCTCCGAGATACTTAAAATAGCAATTTCACTGAAAATAAATTGATTTCTGAATAGAACGCTCCCTAAATTTGCTTTGTTGGTATTTAAAGTAGTAAGTAATTTCCTGTGACGATCGTGCAAAACACATGATGTTTGTAAGTCAATTATTAAGATATATTAATAATTGTATGTGGTTATGGTAAGGACGTGCCTTTGAGTGAGTCATCAATTCAGGTATAAACATATTAAGTAGATAATACCGATGAACAGTCGGTACTCGGTTGTTAATGTACAAGGGGCAATATATTTTTCCTAATGTAATTTTATGTTCTAGATTTATGCGCAATCTCGGTGAACTCTAGTGATACTGACATATATATATATATATATATATATATGTATATATGTATATGTATATATATATGTATATGAAAGTTGATAAACTATCATATATAAGATATCAATGGTAAAGAACGCAGGAGGGATGGTCCATATTATCAATAATAGTTGGTGTGTAGAGAGTATTAAGCGCAAGGATCTTTGATTCAGCGATGCCTTGTATCAAAACTTCGTCAAACGCTCATGTCCCTTTCGCAACTTTTTGTTTGCTTGTTACGATCGCTATTTTAAAAAATGACATTGGACAAAACAATCTGCCGTTATCCCTTCAACGCATTTGCAAAATAACTATGCAGCTAGATTATGCCATTCCCGTCTGCAAACACAGCGCCTTTTGCCGATGCGTTGTTTGTGCTGCAGTTGGAAGTTGGGAAACACTAATGGGAAGAATGCTTGGGGACAGGATGTTCTGGAAGCAGATAGAAAGTAACCAAAGTGTTCTCGAGTGTCTCAGGATCCAGCAAGAATTTTGAGTAAGCAACAGAATGGAATTGATCAAAAAATGAATGCTGTTTTCTTTCTACTTTTGGTAGAAATATATCCGAGTTGTTTCCGTTCTGTTGTGCACTGATTAATGGCTTGTAATTTAAAGAGACAGCTTTGAGCACGTTAGGAAAACATATATATATTTTTGATGTATTCGGTACATACGGAGCAACTTCAGTCTGCCCCGCTCAGCCAGTGCGTTTTGACCTTGTGCGTTGGCATTGTGTGGTTACTGACCGCTAACGGAGCGTAAATGAAGAACGGTTCCCTTACATCAAAGCAATATATCTGCATTGTGTTTATTTTGTTTTGTAATTCAATATTTCTCTCCGCTTCCATCGTTGGACGCCGTTTCTACATATTATGCACGTCTTCTTATAGTTTTTCTTTGGCCAGTGGTGTCAATAATCTTGGTGCCATGCCACCAATCCTATTTTTTGGTCAGCTGCCCAATAATATCTTAATGGCTACTCGCAAGTTTCATTTTATTGATTCATTTTCAAGATATGCTTTTGTATTAGCATTCTTAGTTTAGAAATTGACTTGCAACTTCTAAAACTAAACTAATCGCAGTCAGGGTAATGCAATGGCAGTCTTAAAATAAAACACCATAGCTGCTAGAAATCTGAATTGAAACAGAAAATGGTTAAAATACTCAGTGGGTCATGCAGCATTTGTGGTGAGAGAACCTAAGTTAATGGTGGGTCTAGGAGTTGAATCTGGCATTGATTTTTGTGTGGAACTAATACCCTCAGAGGGGTAAAAATGTTTATCATGTTGCACAAACTGTTGTGAAAGAAAATATGCATTATGTAGAAGGTTCCATCAGGGTGGCTCATTAAGAAAGGAAAATATGATGCTTTTGGAATTGAAGCAGTCTTCAGGCACGTTTTGAGACCATTTAAAAAGAATAGGGCTATCTTCTGAAATTTTCTATTGCTGTAGACATAGAATACCAAAAGAAAACTTCCACTCTTACATAAATTTACTCATAAAGTTGTATTTTTCTGTTTTGGGGCCAAGAGATGACAAAAACCATCTGTGGAGTGTAGATAAAGTTTAAAAAAAAACTGCTTGGACATGTGTTTAAATGCAGAGCAGTCTACCACTAACAACACTCACTTCTGTGGAATATACTGTTACACAGGTTAACAAAAGCTTTTGAAGGGCAGCACCGCACCATTTTCTTTTCGTATAGATTTACCTGACACTGTTCTATTACCAGGTAGCACTTAAATAATAGTTCTGCTGAATATCATCTCCAAACAAATAAAGTACTGCGTATACCATTGAATTTCATCGTTTTGGTTTTGAATGTAAAGTGCAGATGCTTTGCAGTGTTTACAGGGAAAGTGCAAGTTTATGTCTGCCATTGTTTCCTGCAACCCCACCCTAATACCCAGGCTAAAAGGCGTGACATTGTTTTAGTGATCTGACCACACATTCCAGAGCCTGATCAAGATGGAGTTCAGTATATTTTTCCACACTGCTGTACTGTGACTGTTATAATCAGTTATCTTATTCATTGTGAACTAGATTGGTTCATGGAGCTTATTTTTATAATATATTTGACTGTCAATTACTATCTACTTAAAAACTGTGAAGAAGCCAAATGGATGGGGATTACAATTAAACCTGACCTACTAAATAGATAGAAAATAAATTGATCAATTGAGCAAAATGTTTTTTTTTAAATTCAATTGTATAGGCTGTCATTTGTAGTTTGTTGATTTATTTAGTTCGTTGAATGTTTCTGAAAGCTTTTTTGCAATAAGAGAGGACTGAGAATCCCATCCTTATGGTGGCCATTCAGACATGTGAGACCTGGAATTACCTTCAAACTGAATGCCAAATGACTTAAATATGTACAGGAGATACAAGGACCCGCAGTTGCTGGAATCTCACGGAGAACCCAAAGAGCTGGAGTAACTCAGTGGGTCAGGCAATGTCTCTGGAGTGCTTGGATAGGCAACGTTTTCGGCATCTTTGATGTAATGAAGGGTCCAAAGGGTTACTTCAGAACTTTGTGTTCAATACTAAATTTGTACAGGATATCATATTTATTGTTTTAAAATATAAGCGAATGCTAAATGTGACTTTTTTTTAAGGTTCTTAAGGTATCAATTTAATTACAAAACAATCCATTTTATTTCTGAGAGAGATGGATACAAACTGGAGATTCCTCGTTGTGGTTTCTTCAATCACGGTTGTGTAGCATAAAACAAAGTCCCTTCAGCCCACTAATTCTGTGCTGGCCATCAAATACCTGTCAATACTAATCCTATTTTTCAGAACTGGAACATTCTATGCCGTCTTTAGTTTAAATATGCTGGCTAAATAGAAGTGAGCTTGACATTAACTCGATAGCGTAAGTTGCGACTCTTTTCTGGCCTTTAGCCTATTTAGGCCGAATGTTTAAAGAACCATTATGTTTGTGCTTGTTTCGGACTCCTGTTTAAGGAGAACTGTGCCCAGGCAGGTGTTTTGTTGCTGTTGGGTTATGTTGTGTCATGAGTATAATCAGGGGACTGGATGTCCCTGTTTGGTGACAGAAACCAAGGCTTTCAGAGTGACATAATATTTTTACTCCTACTTTTAATGCCTGTGTAAATCTGGCAGTTGCAAAAAACTTGGCTCCCTTATTATGGAGAGTAATTGATGGGGGGATGAAATGCGTGCCTGTATTCACCACAAAGTCCACATTATTTTAGGCTTTTGCGCAAGTCAAGAGTGTGTATCATATGCACCGATATAAATCAGAACAATGAAATTATTACTTGCTGCAGTTTTATAGGCACATTAAATGGAACAATAATAATAAATGCACAACAAATTATCATTTATTCTAAGTAAATTAGACACGATAGTACCAAAACCTAAGTACATAGAGCAATAACAACAGTAAAAACAGTAAAAAGTCAGTCATATCAGGGATAATCAAAATTCAATTTAAACCTAAAATTAATTTAAATTTAATTTTTAAATTAATTGTAAATATGTTGCTTTTGTCGTGGAAATCCCACTGAAATCGCAAAGGTGGAAAGGTCTTTAGATCTATAGTGACTGCTGGCAGTGATGGTTGGAGGAGATCACTAATCCACTAAAATGAGCAGGGTCATGCACTTTGAAGGTTCACTGGCAATCACTAAGCATTTATGGTTTTATCATGTTGTGGTCAATCTTGAGAACTATGCAAAAAATGATATTTTACAAAAGTTTACTTTTAATAATAGGCATACAACAATTTAGAACAAAGGTCCACACAGGCAGTAAAATGTAAGAATAAAAAAATCAGTGCCACACTACAAGCCTTGGTTTCTGTGATTAAACGGGCTTCCAGTCCCCCATTTATACTCATTGCACAACAAAACCCAACAGCAACAAAAGTCCCGGTTGGACACCGTACTCCCTAAACATAAGGCTAATGTCTTCTTCTTCTTCTTTCGTGTGCCTTGCACAGCCTAAAGTTGTTGGACAACTTGTTCTATTTGATCTTCCATTTGTGCACGTCGAGTTCATTGCATTAGTCGAAACAGGGCGGACCACGTGAAGGTTGCAATCTTCCACTCCTAGGCTAATGTCCAGTCAGTCAGACAAGACCAGTTTTCAGAGTTGGGGATACTCATTTATTTGAAGGGTCAAAAAAGTCTGTGCAGGTCCCACACGGTTTTGTGATATGACCCAACAACTAACCAGATTCTCCTCTTGCAGAGTAACTGTAGAACCTGTTATGACTCTATGTAGAGTCATAGTCATAGTCATACTAGAGACAGGCCCGGCGCCCACCAGGTCCATGCCAACCATTGCACTTACCAATATGCATATCATACAGGATTTACTGTTTTTATGTCAGATTTCCAGTATCTGCAGTTTGTTTTTATTTTTCATTTATAAAAAGTAAATTGTCTGGTTGATCAAAGTTTTATTCTCATTTATAGTCTTCATGTATTTTTCTTTTCTGGTCAGTACTTTCTTTGCATACCTCTAGACCAAAGCTATAAACTCTTTCCTCGGATATGGATCCAAGTACTGTAATCATTCTGTGATAAACCAATTGGTAAAGGCTGCTTGTGAGTGCGTACGTATAGGCAACTTTTAATGTTTCATTCATGGCATTGAGCTAATTATGGATCCCAGCGATTTTACCAATTGATTTCAACTAAGCCTGCAAAAACAATAAATTGATCTTGAGGTTTCTCCGATCTGAATGGTGGAGGTGAACTCACAAGATTGATTATTTACACTTGTAAAGGAGTGCTTAATTATTTTCATACAAAAAACGCACTTTAAATCTATTAAAACATTTCAATTTAACTCATCCCTTCCCACACAAACCTTCCCCTGCAACTGCAGAAGATACAACACCTGTTGCTATACCTCCTCCCTCAACTCTGTCCAGAGACCCCAACAGTCCTTTCAGGTTAGGCAGAGGTTCACTTGCAACTCCTCCAACCTTATTGACTGTATCTGTTGTCAAGATGTGGACTATTATACATCAGCAAGACCAAATAGTTTCGCAGAACACCTTCGCTCAGCCCGCATGAACCAACCTGATCTCCCGGTTGCTGGACACTTTAATTCTCCTTCCCACTCCTCCACAGACCTTTCTGTCCTCCTGTCAGAGTCAGGCTAAATGCAAATTGGAGGAACAGCATCTCATATTTTGCTTGGACAGCGTACAGCCCAGTGGTATGAATATTGATTTCTCTTGCTTCATGTAGCCCCGGCATTCCCCCTCTCTCTCTCTATCCTTCCCCCACCCAAGTTGCAGTAGCTTCTCATTTTTACCCTACAAATAGCTTACAATAGCCCGTTCCCTTTATCATCGTTACTTTTTTGCATATCATTAATTCATTGTTCCTTAACTCTCCACATCACCGTCTATATCTCTTGTTTCCCTTATCCCTGACCAGTTATAAGAAGGGTCTCGACCTAAACGTCACCCATTCCTTCTCTCCAGAGATGCTGCCTGTCCCGCTGAGTTACTCGAACTTTTTGTGTCTATCTTTAGTACTTTAAATCAACTTCATTAATTTAAAAAATCTTTTTAAATGCACCCAAATTGAATTTTGTGAATGTGTACACGTGTATAGATATGAGTGTGTTCATGTGCATGCATGTGTTCATAAATGAGTGCCTTTTTCAAATTATGAATTATTGTTTTCAAAATTTGTTTGGCATGATTTTAGTTTTCATGCATCCCCAATATACTATTTAAAAATCAGCAGAGTGAAGCACAACATTTCTGAAATAAAATTGATGTTTAAACAGCAGGAATAGAGTTTCAATTATGAAGGGTTTTTATTTCCCACACAACGTTTCTTGATATTGGACAAAATAACAAAAGGTGTGGAATTAAAGTGGGAGTGAGGTTTTGGGGAAATCTACGTATTGGTATTGGTTTACATTGTAACGTACAGAAATACCAAGCGTTGGTATGTATTGTCATGTATACTGAGAATTTTGTTTTACATGTTATCCAGGCAAGTGTTCCATGTATGAATGCTTCAGTATGTACAAAAAGTGCAGAATATAGTGTTACAGCCATAGAGAAAGTGCCGGATAAAATTTCAAGGGCTGCAATGAGGTAGATTGGAAGATTGGGAATTTCTTTCCTAGCATATACTGCATACGTTCAAGAGTCCGATAACAGTGGGGAGAAAGGTTTGAATGTGGTGGTTTGTTGCATCTTTTGTGAGTGCTCCTGCTCTCGTGTGGCTGCTTGAGATGGAAGTGGAGCTGATGGAGGGTAGGCTGGTCTGTGTGATAGACTGGGCTGTATTCACACAACTCTCTGTAATTTCTCACAATCTTGAGTAGACCAGTTGCCATTCCATGCCGTGATACATCCCGATTTCTTTCGGGCATCGGTAAAAAAAAACTAATTGAAGTCATGCTGAATTTCCTTAGCGTTCTGAGAAAGTAGAGGCATTCTTAGCTGTGGTGTCAGTGTGGTTGTACCAGGACAAATTGCTGATGGTATTTACACCTTGAAACATGAAGCTCTTGGCCATCTCCTCTGCAGAACCAGTGTACTTTACTCCACTTCCTGCAGCTGATGATCAGCTCCTTTGTTTTGCTGACTGAGCAAAAGGGTCTAGACACTAAGCTAATATTCATATTTCAATACAATCTCAATGTTAACATTCAAAGCCCTTATGTGAATTACAATTTTGGGAATCATTCACTGCTATTATTTCAACTTCATGAACTTTGTACATGTGCCCAAATATTTTAAAATTGCAACTGCCATTCATCAACTTTTTTCTTAATGGAAGTCCAGCAAAGAAACAACATTTTTTTAGTTTACTTTATAGAGACAGCACGGATACAGACCCTTCAGCTTACTGAATCCACTCCGACCAGAGATCTCCGTACACTAACACTATCCTACATACTAGGGTCAATTTACAATTTTTACCAAACCCATTTACCTACAAACCTGTATGTCTTTGGAATGTGCGAGGAAAGCGGAGCACCCAGAGGAAACCTAGGAGGTCACAGGGCAATGTATAAATTCCGTCCATTGGCTCCCGTAGTCAGGATCGAAACTGGGTCTCCGGTGCTGTAAGGTAGCAACTCTACCGCTGCGCCACGTGCAAAATTATTCACTGACAATCCCAATTGGACAACTGTTTTGTGGAAGTCTTTCCTATTGTAGGTTGCTGTATTTCAGAAATTGAATTGTGAAATCGTATCTTGCCAACTCTTCACCTCAGTGGGGTAAAGATCATTGAATATGCAGAGAATAGTTTCCATCCAATGTAATGGTGCAGAGTAAAGATTCTATTATCTTCAAGATTAATATGTTATCAATTGCATTTATTTACTAATTGGTTTTAGTTTATTTGCAGATTTATAGTTATAGGGTTGCTAATTTTTTAGTTTAGCTTAGAGATACAGCGCCGAAACAGACCATTCAACCCACCGAGTCCACGCCGACCAGCTATCCCCGTGCATTAACACTATCCTACATACACTAGGGACAATTTACACATACACCAAGCCAATTAACCTACACAGCTGTACGTCTTTGGAATATGGGGGGAAATCGAAGATCTGGGAGAAAACCCATACAGGTCATGTGGAGAACGTACGAACTCCGTATAGACAGCACCCCTCGCTATGAGTGCTGTAAGGCAGCAACTCTACTGCTGTGCCACCGTGCTGCCCTAATTTTTTTGCAACCATTTTTTTCATCATGTTGGAATATGTTGCCTTTAATTGCAAAGCCAAAATTGTTTTAAGATTGTTTTATTTAAATCAAATATTCTTAAATTGTTTCACATTCAATATTTTCACAGATTTTCTTTTTTCCCCCCCAACAGCTCAGGTCCCTGACAATGATGAACAGTTTGTGCCAGATTTCCAGTCTGAAAATTGTAAGTAAAATATGACTGATTTTTTTTTAATGATTCTTTTTAATTTGAACAGTAACCTGCTTTGTGGTCAGGTGCTGGTGTGGGGGTGGTGGTGATGCGGAGGGGGAGGGGGTGCAGTGGAGTCTTCTTTCCCGGTCTGTGTGACATCAGCAAAGCTAGCACTTGGAATCCATGTTATGAATGAGGCTGTTGTGGCTGCAGGCAGCTTTAGGAAATACCAACTGGTTCAAGGTGTTAGACACAGAGGGATCTGTCATTCATATGTTCTCTGGACTGAAGACAGATGGGAAGCCAATTGCATGCAGCTTTGGCTGCCTGAGCCAACTCTTGTTACAGTAACATGAATTCATTGCATGCTCTGTTGAAAACGTTGGGCATTCACTGTGATACACAGGCATCACTGTTGATTAATACACTTAAAATCCACATATTATCACTTTCAGTGTGCGCTTTCAAACCGGCATCCCACCCCATCAGATTTCACCATTTTCCTGCAATGATTGATGGTTTCCTTCGACGAGCTGACACGATCGTTCAGAAGTCATGATAGAGAATGTGCAAAATGTGCCTGGAATTGGAGGGGCTGAGGGGAAGGTCCCCCAAACACACAGGGTAATTTGAAAGTTACTACTCAAGCATACATGGGATATTTTACTGGTGTGTGTTCATTGCACATTGCCGTGCACACTGTGCGTGTACATCAGGTACCTGGAGGTAAGAGTGGGAACCATAACAAGCAGGAAAGTGCAAGCCCATACCCCTTGAGGCCTATTGCCATGGCATCAATGTTAACAGCTATTTGTGTGAATATATGTTAATTTGATTAGGTGTGTAGAATTCTGATTTGCTGTTATGAATCAGTTGCCATTTAAAACCTCTTGCATTCATGCAATGGTATTGACAAGAAAGATTGTTTAAAAATAGATGTTTCTATTGGCACACTTAAACCAAAGTGAGGAAAGAGTACGCAAATTGTGAGTTGTCGTCTTCGCCCATCAACAGCATTGCTGCATTATTTAATCATGTTTTCTCCTTTGTCAAACTCAACTGCAATGGATTTAAAGCTTTGAGCTTACTGAGTTGTGGCCCAATATTAATGGCCTTCTGTTAACAAGCAAAACCCGACATCGTTGCCTTGGTAGCCAATAGGCTGCATCTGAGATGGTGTATTGGCTTTTAGCATTGACGACACAGTAAACCAAATCAGAGTTGCTGTGGGAGTTGGCTGAGTTTTTATGTCCCGGGAGGACTGAATGACATTAGACACATAGAGGTATAACCATGCTGATCATTTTCCCCATCGACATTGATTTCATTTTGTTTGCAGTAGGACCGTATCCTTCTATACCTTTCCTATTTGCAGCTGTCTAAATGGTTATGACTGTAGTAATTGAATCTCATTCCAACACCTTCTCTGGCAGCGAGATCCAGATATTAACCATCCTGTAAAAATATATATATTCTTAAGGTCCCATTTCCCCTTTAACCTCCTCTTTTTCCCTCAAACCCATGTCCTCTTGTTCTTGGGAACATCATGGGAAAAATATTTTGACTATCTCTGCTCATGCATTTATACCTATCTATGCCTTGTAATACTTCTATCAGATCATCCCTCAGCCTCTTTCACTGCAGGGTTAACAAACCAAGCCTATCCAATCCCTCCCCAGAACTAAAATCCTTCAATCAAGGAAACATTTGTGGTGAATCTCCTCTGCACCCTATCCAGTGCATTGGCATCCTTTCTATTGGAGAACTACGCATAATGCTCCAAATGCAGCCTAAGCAGCGTTTTGTAATGTTTGGGGGTAGCACAGTAGCATGGCAGTAGAGTTGCTACCATATAGCACCAGAGACCCGGGTTTGATCCTGACTTTGAGTGCTGTCTATATGATGTTTGCATGTTCTCCACTTGACTGCATGGGTTTTCTCCATGTGTTCTGGTTTCTTTCCACATTCCAAAGACTTGCGGATTTGGTAGGTTAATTGGCTTCTGTAAATTGTCCCTAGCGTTTAGGAAAGAACTAGTGTACGGGTGGTCGCTGGTCGGCACGATGGGCCGAAGGGTACTTTTCCATGCAGTATCTATAAACTAAACTAATATAACGCCCCAACTCTGATTTTTTTATGCCTCGACCTATGAAGTCAAGCATGCATTATGCCATATTCATCACTCACTTTCAGGGCAACAATGGAGTTTGAATCTTAGGTCTGTATTTGTCAATATTCCTTAGTGGTAGGGTATACAGTAAATGGTAGAGCACTAAGGAATTTTACTAGCCATAATAAGTCTATTGTTGCCCCAAAAGTTGACAGTAAATAGTAGAACACTAATTGGAATTACATTCCATCTGTCAATATTCTACACAATTTTCCATCTGATATATGTAAGTTGCTGTGGCCTCACTATGCACAACACCACCAATTTCCTGTCATCCGTAAACTTACTAATCATACCTATATTCTCACTTAGGTCGTTAATAATATCAAAAACAACAAAGATATCAGCACCACGTCACAGACTTACAATAGAAAATAAACCCTACCATCACACCCTCTGCCTCCTGCCATCAAGTTAATTTTGTATCCAGTCAGCCACTCACATTGGATCCCATGTGCCTTACTTTCTGGACCAGCAATCCTTGCAGTACCTTGTCAACTAGTTTATGAGGGTCAATACTGACAACGTCTACAGCCCTGCATTCATCATTCCCCTCTGTACCTCCTCAAACATCTCAATCGAATTAGACAGGATATCCGCTGAAAAAAGCTATACTGATCAACCCTTGTCCCTGCGTTTACAATGAACATAAATCTCCTCCTTTAGCCTTTTCTCCAATAATGTCCAAAGCACTGACGTATGTACCATTCGTCTGTAGTTACCTGCCTTTTCCCTCCATGGTTTACTGACAATGTCTGTTGAACTTGTGAGACATTCAAATTAAGTCCTGTGTTGATCTTCATTAACCGCCGAGGAGCAGCTTGTTAATGCAGCGTTTTATATAAATGCACCATGAAGGTTTTTTTCCTTGTTGTTGATGAAGCTCTCACTAGCACATTACTTGAAGACACAATCATCAAGTAACCTCAGTGAGGTATGTAAGATGAAAAGACAAAAGGCGTGAGATGAGAATAGAAGATGTTTGAATCGTGAAGCCAGAGGAAGAAATTAATATAGGTGGAAGGGGAGGGAGAGATGGATACGTCCAGGTTTGGCCCTCAGAAGAGAGGGTGAAAAAAGTGGGGGGGTGGAGAATTAAATGATCATACCGCCATTCATTATGATCATGGCTGATCATCCACAATCAGTGCCCCGTTCCTACCTTCTCCCCATAGCCTTTGAATCCACTATCTTTAAGAGCTCTGTCTAGCTCTGTCTTGAAAGCATCCAGAGAACCAGCTTCCACCGCCCTCTGAGGCAGAGAATTCGACAAACTCACAACTCTCTGTGTGAAAAAGTGTTTCCTCATTTCTGATCTAAATGGCTTGCCCCTTTTAGATCACTGTGGCCCCTGGTTCTGGACACCCCCAACATTGGGAATATGTTTCCTGCCTCTAACGTGTCCAAACCCATAATAATCTTGTATGTTTCAATAAGATTCCCTCTCATCCTTCTAAATTCCATAGTATACAAGCCCAGCCACTCCATTCTATTAACATATGACATATAACATATAACATACGCCATCCTGGGAATTAACCTGGTGAACCTATGCTGCACTCCCTCAATAGCAAGAATGTCCTTCCTCAAATTGGGAGACCAAAACTGCACACAATACTCCTGGTGTTGTCTCACTAGGGCCCTGTACAACTGCACAAGGAATTATTTGCTCCTGTACTCAACTCCTCTTGTTATGAAGGCCGATATGCCATTTGCTTTCCTGCTGTACCTGCATGCCTGCTGTACCTGCATGCCTGCTGTACCTGCATGCTTACTTTCAGTGACTGATGAACAAGGACCCCCAGATACCGTTGTACTTCCCCTTTTCCCAACTTGACTCCATTTAGATAAAAACCTGCCTTCCTATTTTTGCCACCAAAGTGGAAACCTCACATTTATCCACTTTAAACTGCATCTGCCATGCATCTGCCCACTCACCCAACCTGTCCAAGTCACCCATGTGGCAGGATTTGTCCTGCCCCTTCTCTCTTCCAGCTTTCTTCTCTTAACCCCCCCCAGAACAATCAGTCTGAAGAAGGGTCCAGACCCAAAATGTCACCTATCCATGTTCTCCAGAGATGCTACCTGACCCGCTGAGTCACTCCAGCACTTTGTGTATTTTGTTGTAAACCAGCATCTGCAGTTCCTTGTTTCTCCAAACTACGTCTGGTGGTGCTGAATGAGTGCCTGCCACGGCCTCATACACAGTTGTTATCTATCTACTATTAAAAGTCACGTCTTGTTTGTCTGTATGTCCGTCTGTGATATCAAGAAACTACGCCAAAACGGTGCACAATAGTGCAAACATTTTTGCAGAATCTTTCTCAGCCTTTTTCCGTGGTCGTTAGTATCAGGTTTCTTCACATTTGATGTTATATTTCACGTTATTAATATTTAAAGATTTAAAAAAGCCAACTTTGAAAATAATAACTGCCTGTGAGTGGAAGACTTTTCTAGCATCTTCCATGATGATGCCACAGTGGCATCTCACAGTCGTCCAATCACAATGCGTTCTCATTTACAAACGTTGCAGTGAACATTCCAAAATCCGAAAATAGAAACATAGACATAGAAACATAGAAATGAGGTGCAGGAATAGGCCATTCGGCCCTTCGAGCCTGCACCACCATTCAATATGATCATGGCTGATCACCCAACTCAGTATCCCGTACCTGCCTTCTCTCCATACCCTCTGATTCCCTTAGCCACAAGGGCCACATCTAACTCCCTCTTAAATATAGCCAATGAACTGGCCTCAACTACCCTCTGTGACAGAGAGTTGCAGAGACCCACCACTCTCTGTGTGAAATGACATCACAATGTGATCTTTGCTGCCAATGCAGAAGCTATGAGAGTTGACGGAGTGGGGGATGGGAGGAGAAGAAATGTTATTTTAACATTTTCTTTAGTGGGGGAGTGCGATAGGGGAGAGGTGAGCAAGGGGGTGACTGAGGCTAGGGAAAAGGAGAGGGAAGAAGAGGTGAAGGAGGGAGTGGAAGAGGGGAGGGGAGAGAAGAGGGAGGCTGAAGAGTAGGGGGAGGGAATGTTGGGGGATGAGGGAAAATGAGTTGCACCTGCGCCGATGGGGGCTATGGGTGAATGGTAGAATATTGCGTGGGCGAACTGGTTACGTTGGGGGAACGGGTGATGGGGGTGATTGGTTCTAGGGGGCGCCTGTCACCGGGGTGAACGCCGACTCAGCGTTCGGAGATCAGCCTTCCCATGTAATGCCACACCACCCCCCCCCCCCCCCCCCCCCCCGCATTGGGGGACGGGGCCCAACGGGTCCCACTTGGTCAAGTTATAAATAAAAACTTTACTGGACTACACCTAGCTTCAATGTGGCTGTATTGATGTGAATTCCTTCTATATACTGCATGTTTGTGTCTCATGGTGCTGTTGCTAATCTTAAATGAATATTTCCCCAAAATGTGTATGCAGAAGATTTGCACAAGTATTGCGCTTTGATACCATCTTTCCAATTTTCTTTCAAGCAATGGGCACCCAGGCAGCTCTGGTCCATATGCTCTATACCTTAATATTGTCTAATCCATCCATCCACCCTGTATTGTAAATTGTGCAATTTAGCACTGGCAAGAAATGCAAAATCCACCACTGGTAGTACAAGGCATTTTAAGATGTAAAGCTTGTCCTCTCGAACTTGTAACGTTTTATTTGCAAGACTGATTCCAGTGTCGATGTGCACACTGGTTTGCGTTGCTGTACAGCAATCTTTTGTTTAAATCAAGCTGACCTTTTGCACCGAATTGTGATCAAGAGAGTTGTAAGTTGAAGTAGGGATGGCTAGTTCATGAATGAACTGCAAATTTTGACATGAACTGCCATGTCTACTGATATCTTTGTAATTGTTCATAAAAATGCAGGACCAACCTGATCTTGTCATCGTTTTGTTTAAAGAGAGTCTGCTTTTCTCACAACAGCCTTTCCTTCAGTATTGAGATGTGGATTTGTTATGCAGTAACAGATGTCGAGAAACTAGTTTGGCAAACTGCTCTGACAGTAAACCTGTTAACAGTTCAGTACTGTTGTAGCTTTTTAAAGAATGCTGTGGTTGTTTAAGGAAGGGATCCAGTTTACTCGTACCATTTGTTAAGTCTCTGAGCTTCTTAGTTCCCAATTCTGTTTGTTAATTGTACTTGTGTGACCTCAGGCAGTGAATGACAGAGGTATATTCCTCTGTTTAAATATGGGGAGGCATCAAGCCCATATCTGACTGAGATTTTGCTACACACCTCACATAGCAGGTCCCTGAAAACTGATCAAGAAAGGTAATTTCAACGGATGGTTATCTTTCTTTCTGAGACTATTTGCAGTATCCTATTTCAACTTGGATGAGTTCAGTTAAATCACCCAGGTCTGTCAATTTGTTTCACAAAAGTACATGAGGCGTGAGATTACATCCATTGGGAAAGACATCAGATCACATATGACTAGTGAATATTTCCCGGAGGCATAAGAGACTGCAAATGCTAGAATCCTGAGCAAAACACAAACTGTTAGGGAAACCCAGTAGGTCAGGCAGCATCTGTGGAGGGAAATGGGCAGACAACGTTTTGGATCGAGACCCTTGAGAATAAAGGAAGATCCTGATCCGAAGCATCGCCTATCCATTTCCCTCCACAGATGCTGCCTGACCTGCTGAGTTTCCCCAGCAATTTAAAAATGTTTACTGGATTCTGACTTACAAATAAGGAATTGTGCTAAAATGAATTTGCAGATTTTTTTTTGTGTGTCAAGAATGTTGCATTTATTATAGATACAATACGGAAAATGATTCATAAAATGTAGATAAGCGGCCTGATAGCATCTTATTCTTGGTATTAACCATTTTCATTTATTCCCTTTAAATATTGCTCGGCACTTTCACTTGTCATTTGATATCAAAACATGACTGTGAAAACATGAGGCAATAGTGGAGTGGGCCAACCCCATTGTTTCTCCAGATGGTCACCAGTCTGCTCGAAGGGGCTGTGGTTCCCGTGGTGTGACTGGTAGCTCTTATTGAAATATCTTAATTCTCTTTTGTTTACTTAGCGTTGTACACAGTACATACATAGTACAGCACAGGAGCAGGCCCTTCAGCCCAAAATGTCTGCTGAACATGATCCTTGAAGAGGCTGTTCTGCATCTCCAGTGAAGAACGTATTGTGAAAGAGACAACTTTGTTTAAAAGATAACATGGTCATATTACATTTTTAGCACCTTTTAGTTGGCAAACAGTGCAGCATAGAAACAGGCCCTTTGACACTCTTCATTAGCTGTTAGGAAATCAATAGAGCTTCATGTAAGAAGGTAGTTATAGCGTGGTGAAAGATATGAGGAGTGGTGACGCAAATTGATATTGAGAGCAAAATGCATTATACAGCGGATAGTTACGATCTTGATGTTTCTGCATTTAGGTGTGACAGAAAAAAGTCAAATCTTTAAAAGGGTATCAAGCACACTGGGGGGATTCAGAGGGTTATACGGCATCTGTGGAGGCAGAGGGATGGATGATGTTTACGATCGAGATGCTGCATCAGGATCTGCCGAATGCAGGGTCACGTCCCGAAACTTTGCTATCCCCCTGCCTCCACAGATGCTATCAGAGGTTGGGTGTCAGGGATTATGAGGAGAAGGCAGGAGGATGGGGTTTGGAGACATAGATCAGCCATGATTGAATGGCAGAGGAGACTTGATGGGCCAAACGGCCTAATTATACTCCAAACACTTATGACCTTATGCTGTTTAATCTGCTGAGTTCTTCCAGCGGTTTGTTTTAATTTCTCTTCAGATTCCAGCATCCGCAGCCTCTCCATTCCAAAAGGAAACAGCAAGGCAGTTGAGATGGCGTCATTTGCTGAGCTATGGGGAATAAGCGGAGGAGCGGATCTGCTGGGTTTGCTTTAATAGATGCTGTGGACTTGATGGGCTGAATGGTTTCCTTCTTTGTTAGAACAGTTCTTTGTTTCTACGAAGATTCATTACATGGAGTTGCCTTACCATTTCACAGAACCAAAGTAACAAAATGGTCTTAACTTCTGCTTTACACTGTTTTTTTTTAAGAAAAGGAATTTATCTGTATCTGCACAGTCATATATTTATAAAACAGAACTTGGGGAGCAGATATGAATTCCAAGTTTTCATATAAGAAAATTGCACATTGTTGAAGGATGACTTCTAGCCTTACAAACATAATCTGATGCAGATATAAGGCTATTATACCCATCAGATCCATAGAAACCCCCATTAGAGCCTTATTTGCCCTTGTTGTTTTCCCACAGACCTGCAATTTATTCTGTCTCAGGTGCCCAATATATTCCCTTTAATTTTTTTAAATATTGATCAACACTAAGAGTTAATTTAATTTGATCATTCCATCACCAACCCCCCCCCAGTACATTTGTGGAATGTGGGAGGAACTCCGAGCCACGAGAGAACATGTAAACTCCACACAGAGAGCGTCGAAGATCAGGATTGAACCCAGGTGTCTGGCCCTTTGAGCCTATACGTGTCCGTTACTTGGAAGATTCAGTAGAACTGTGCATGTCACGAAAAAAGGAAGAAGAAAGTCATAAAATAGGATTTTTTTCCTGAGTAGTAAAGCTTTTAACTCTATTTCAGTTGGCTGGTCCGTGATCATTAGTTTCTAAAAGGAGCAAAGCTGTAGAAAATCAATCCAATTCCAGGCATTAATGGTGGGGGGGTGGGGGGGGGGGACATATAATTTAATAACACATGGCTTACCGCATGGCAAAATTAAGCCTATTTGTTAAAGTAACAGTAATATGCGCAGTCTTTCCGATTAACTTTGTCAGGGTGAGTTCCCCGTCTCCCGTGTGACTGTTGCTGCCGTGTTCATGCGAGTTTTGATTTGGAACTAATGAAGAATTAAAATATCAGAAATATCTTTAGAATCTAAACAGACAACTTGGAATGGTGCCTAGTTTCCTTTTGGACTCTCAATGTTGACACAGCAGTTTCAGTTGTTAAGACCTGTCTTTGGCTATGCCATGAACCGGTTACATGAAACTGAACCACCCCAGGAACCTCAACTGAAGCCAGTCCATTAAGCTCTGATAAATCCCCAATATAATAGAGATGGAGACAGTTGCTGGAGCTTCACACAGACGCTAATCATCCCGTTTACAACCTGCCTTCTCTGCGTGCCTTGTAAATATAATTGATTAACCCTCCTACATAATCCTACTAAAGGGCTCACAACCTTTCAAATTAGGAATGATGTTTATGTTTTGTGAATATTTATGAAAAAACATTTTCATTGAATATTTTAAACAATGATTCAATGGACAGAAACTACAGAGCAGAGCATTTAAAAAAAAATCCTTAATCTTGGGAAAACATTATTTCTAAACTTCTTTTGTTGCTGGCATAAATAAAGAGACAAAATTAAATTGATGATAAATTTAAATACAAATAAATGCCCAAATTCATGTTTTAGTTAACAGTGTGAATAAAACAGAGCCGCAACTCCACTTTTTTTTTGTTTTAAAAGGTTCTGATGAATAAATTATGTTAATTTATACTATTTTATACCTCAGATTTCTTTCACCATCCTTGTGCTGAGCATATTTTTATTATTTCAGGCTTAAAACTGACCGGTGTTTGTAGATCAGCCCTTTTAAAATAAATGACAATAACACAAGAATTTATTTTGTGGCAATAGCAAAAAGGTTTTCTTTCTATAGAAACAAGGAACTGCAGATGTTGGTTAATACACAAAAGGACACAAATTGGTGGAGTAACTCAGCAGATCAGGCAGCAACTCTGGAGAACATGGATAGGTGATGTTTCAGATCGAGATCTGAAGAAGACCTGACCTTCTTGAGTTACTCCACTGTGTGCATTTCTTTCTAATCGGTGAACATTGACTATGTAGATTAATGCTAATGTCATTTAAACTTCTAGCTGCCCCTTTTTCTGTTTCAAAGTTTTCAAAGTTCACGTGGGTGGCAGTTTCTTTATGGCTCGCTGATGTTGGCATAGAAGCTGACTTAGAGCACATGCTGCATGCGATTGATTATTTTGTTGATTGTCTTTCCGTATTACTGTTTCTTTTTGATGGTCTCATCATCCTGGATTCCTTCCATTCATTTGTCCTTTTTGAAAGTACCAATCACAAGCAGCTTTCACCCGAATGTAGGTAAAGTTGAGCTGCTGTCTTGTAGCCAACACGGTTAATATTGCACTGGAGAATGAAGCAGCTAATCAATACATCCACCCTTCCTCCAGCGAAAAGCAAATAATCATGGATTAAATCTCTGTGTATTGCCCTTTGAAACATTTACGTTTTTCATTTTGTGGATTTTTATTTTTATGTTTCTTAAAGCTACATGCAAGATTGAGGTTGAATATTAATATTCTGGGAAACCGCTTTATGAGCAATTAAGTCCTATAAAAATCTTCTTTCCCCCATTGCATAACCTTGTCTCAAACAAGGTTCAATTTCACTTAAATAATTGATAAGAGACTTTCTTTTGCTGAATGAAAAAGGTCTCTAAACAATGACACCTGATCTAGTTTTGCTTTTTTTTAAAAGCCTAATTTTTGTTAACTCATTCTACCATGTTTAAAGCCTGGAACATACTTGAAAGGCTCTTACAAAACAAAAATTACATCACAGTATTCAGTCTACAGTATTACTAATCTCTTAGCAGAGATGGCTCCTGCTGTTGTAGCAGCTGGCTTACTGCCGAGTTGCTTCTCGTGATTAAAGCCACGTGTAACTTGTACACTTTGGTTATATTACCACAAACAAATTTACAAGTGAAACAGTCAGATCTCAAAGCAAAAAAATCTCACTTTACCCTTTGATGATCAAATTCTAAAAGCAGTTTGAATATTCAGTGATGGCATAACATGCTGAACTGATTCACTACTTTTCAATAGACACAAAAGAAAATTAGGGTGGCTAATGTGAGCTCCCACCGTGTGTGCCACATATTCCAATATCTGTAACCTCACGTTTGTTGAGTTCTTCAGAAATTAAAATATACTAAAGAGTTGTAAAATATGAATACCGAAAACTGTTTATTGCAGCATAGGCACAATTGCTGTGCTCTAGCATGGCATAAAGCACTGAGTCCACACTGCAGCAAGAGCTTTTTGCAGTTCTTGGATTAACTAAAGCTTTATCTAATTTGTAAACATTTAAATTTTGCAACATTGCCAGATGGAGTAATGCTGGTCGTCAAGCAGTTTAAAAGAACACAATTATAAAGTTTGAAATGTCAGCAAATAAAATGTGTGTTCCTTCTCCCCAACTTCCTTCCCCTCCCAACCCTCCTGAAACCACTGGCTCTACATTGGAGCACCAACATTTCATGAGAAATAAGTGAGCTGCATTGTTACCTGGCCATGATAGTAATCGCAGCTTGGTTCTGTCCAATATTTACAAACGTGAACATCTAGCACAACAGGTAACTGGACATAGTCGGGCACAAGGTGCAGAAATAACTCAGCGGGTCAGGCAGCATTTCGTCCTCTCTCTGACAAAGATCCTGCCTGATCTGCTGTGTTACTCCAGTATTTTGTGTCCTCTTTTGCAAACCAGCATCTGCAGTTCCTTGTTTCTCCATTGGACATCGTTGGAAATGGCAATCCCAGCAGACATTACCATCTTTAACCAAAGATGGTAAGGTTAATTACAATATTCTTTTGCTGCACTGTGGGCCAATGACAAACGGCTCGAATTAGTGAGATGACTCCATAAATCACCAGATCATTTTAGATTTAAAACATTGACAGTAGGAGTTTTGATTATATAATTTTCATGTCAGCAGAGTTATTTTGTGCATATGCTCACTAATAACTGAAAAGACTAAAACTGCACATGCTGAAAATCCAAACTAAATCAGAAAATATCAGTATCATCTGTGATGTGAAGAACAGAATAAATATTTAGGTTGACGACCTTTCATCAAATCCATCCTCGGGCAATTGATGAATAATTATTGACTTGAAATAATATGTACAATTCTCTCTCTACAAATGTTGCCTGACAATTCTCAGCACTTTCTGTTTTTATCATTTATGTTTATCAGTTTGAACATTGAGGAGACTTTGTTCTTTGGATATCTTTCTTTATATTTTTTTTTTTTATTGAACGAGACTACTCACCAACTATAAATACCCATCAAAAGTCTGCTCATGAGTCTTTGTTTTCAGTTAGATCTGCTTGATTGCAAAACTAACGTTAAGTAGTGCATGAACAAATAACTCCATGCAACCTGGCAGCAGTGATGGAGAAGCTAGCCCTTCACCCTCCAAAAGAGTCTGAGGTCTTGATTTTAAAGCAACACATTGAATCTAACATCCTGTAACCTAGATATTCTGGATGACGAAAGATGAGCTTCATATTCCATTACCTATGTCACTTAAGATGACTTTCTTAACTTATGAGGCACTGATTTTTCTTTCCCCTATTCATCCGCTACTTAAACCTTCTTGCATCGTTGATGGTGGAAAGTCATGGGGGCTAATCCAATTAGTGTGTTCACAAGATAACAGGATGAAACAATTTGTTGGACTATGGGAGAGAGTGTTGGAGTGGGACGAGCTGGCATATTCACAATGAGCTGCTAGCGACTTAATGGGCTGAATGGTCTCCAATGCTGTAACAATGGAGGAGATACCATCAAAGAAGATCAAGGTAGAATAAACCTTTCAGAAGTGGTAGGTCGGAGCCCCATCCAATATTTTGTGATAACGTTTAATTATTCTGCAGATATACTGTCAAAGGCTCTGACAAGAATGATATCCAAGCACAGTGATAAATAATGTACAAGATGCTAAGCGATTGGTCTTTATGCTGAAGTATAATTTCAACCTTTGTACATGGCTATTCACACTGGGTCAACCATGTGCCCGTAAAGTTGCAGTATGATAGAATTTCATTGTTTCAGTTCATGTGTTCATATGTCATTCATATCACACATAAGCAATCTTGAACTCTTGAAGCATCAATTTACACAAATCACATTATATTCTTGATTCCACGACTCACCTCCGCAAACAAAAATAAAGTGCTGGAGTAACTCTGTGGGTCAGGCAGTGTCTGTTTTCAAGAGATGCTGCCTGGCTCGCTGAATTACTCCGGCACTTTTTAGGCAATTTACAGTGGTGATTTTACCTACCAACCTGGTCTTTATTAGGATGTGGGAGGAAAATGGAAAAACAGATAGACCGTTACAGTCACAGGGACAATGTGTAAACTCGACAGACAGGAACAGAGGCCAGGACTGAGCCCAGAGAGCTGAAGCTGTAAATCAGCAGTTAAACTTGCAGTGCCTCTTCATTGATTTTGTAATGTGTTATTTAACATCATTCATAATTTGTTGTGCATATTTTAAGGAAACTTAGAAGAATTTAGAATTGCAAGACTACTCAGTAGTGGATAAAAACAATGGTCCTTGATTTATTTTAAAGTGCACTCTGCAATGTTCAGGTGTTTGCAAAATGAATGGATCAATCCTTCCTCAATGGTGTGCTGATAATGGTGATCTTATCCATTGATAGGATTCCTAGAGTAACCTCAGAGGGATGCTGAAATGCAGCAATTTAAACTACTAGTCACTTTGCAAATGTTGATGAATTGTCAATCTTCTTCATTCAATTTAGATATTCTGTTAATCCCTTTGTTACTCAAGTGAAACACAAAGTACTGGAGTAACTAAGTGGGTC
The DNA here is from genome assembly GCA_963514005.1 of Raja brachyura. The sequence goes on from OY740782.1 coordinate 95,282,020, forward strand.
AGGAGCATCTCTGAAAAGAATGGACAAGGAATGTTTTAGATCGGGACACTTTTCCAGATGGGTCTTGTCCTGACTGAGTAACTACTGCACTTTATGTTTCACTCAAGATTTCAGCATCTGCAGTTTCTTGTGTCTCCGAACTTTGATGTAACTGAGGATGTGCATGTGAATTGAACAGGAAGCCAAGCTGGAATGCTGACCCTCTTCAAACTTGTTACATTTGATCAGGTTTGATCTGTGTTTGTCAAAAAAAATGGCACCTCTCTGGTGGAATTTCTTTAGCCAGAGCGTGGTGAATTTGTGGAATTCATTGCCACAGACGGCTGAGGAGGCCGTCATGGGGTATTTTTAAAGCTGAGATTGATAGGTTCTTGATTAGTAAGGGCGTCAAAGATTACAGGGAGACGGCAGTAAAATGGTGTTGAGAGGTAAAAACGGATCAGCCATGATCAAATGGTGGAGCAGACTTAATGGGATGAATTGCCTAATTTTCGTCCTATGTGTTATGGTCTAGTGGGAATTGAAAGTGGTGTCAAAGAAGGATTTAGTGAGTTGTCATACTGACAACTCATGCAGTCTGGAGCCACTGAAGTGAAGAGATTGAATGGTTGCACCAGAGAACGCTGACCTACACCAGCTACTCTCCATTTTTTGTTTGTTGCAGTTCGAATGGTGGAGTGGGTTAAGCAGACTTCATTGCTTTGAATGATAGCAATTTTTGTTTAGTGTTTTTGGAGCTGCGCTCATCAATCGCACTCCTGACACATGAATGAAAATGTTTGAGAAAGTCACTTGCTGCATGATATCAAGGCTCTGGCCTGGGCTTTCGGTTACTGCGTTTGGTCAAGTGTCAAAGACTAGAGAGCATAGGTGTAAGGTGAGGGGGGCAACGTTTAAAGGAGAAGCACGGTGGAAGTTTCTTTACGCAGAGTATGGGGTGGTCCTAGAATGTGTTGCCAGGGGTGGTGGTGGAGGCACATGCAATAATGGCATTTAAGAACATTTTAGATAGGCACATGCAATAATGGCATTTAAGAACATTTTAGATAGGCACATGGATATGAAGGGAATGGAGGGGTATGGATCATGTGGAGACAAATTAGATAGATTATTTTGGCATCATGTTTGGCAGGAACATTGGGGGCCAACGAGTCTGTTCTTGTGCTGTCCTTGTTTGATGTTTTAAATGGTCTACTCAAGTTTTTGGTTAATGGATAACACCCAGAATGTTGACCGTTAATGCTGTTAAATGTCAAGGATAGATGATTGGAGCTTCTCATGTTAGAGATGCGTATTGCATGCTGGACAATTAGTATTTGCAAATGTTTGACTTGATCTAAATGTTGCCCAGGTCTTGCCATAGATGACAACTTTATCTTCACGTTGGTATGTGGAGTTTAACATTGTGAATTCCCCATCCCCATTTCTGATCACATGATGGAGGAAACCTGATAGCTTGCTTTGAAACCTGATAGCTTGACCCAGGCCACTGACCAGTGGACCGCCTGCAGCAATGTCTTGGAACCAATAGAACGTGCCTACAACAACCACAACTATGAGAATATTAAGTACGAGTGTATGAATTAAGAGGGGGGATAAACCATCTGGCTTTTTCACATCTGCCCACAATGTATCAAGTCTGAATGCATAATGCATCAAGAAGATGGGTCCCGACCCAAAATGTCACCCATCATTCTTCTCCAGAGATACTGCCTGACTCGCTGACTTACTCCAGCACTTCGTGTCTATCTTAAGTATTAATCAGCATCTGCACATTCATCAAGGTATGGCTGATCGTCTATGTCAACTTCATCTTGCATTATCCTCATATTTGATTCCTTCCAAATCCAGAGTTGCTAAATATTCCTTCATAATTACATTTTCTTGATTTTCACCAAAAGTATGCAATTTGCATATGGGAAAATTCACTACATTGGCATTTATTTTGCTTAAAGGATAAAATGTAGCACATTCTGCCACTATTGCCCCTATTCTGATGGGAGCAATATTACGATGGCCCTTTAATGACACTTAGTGAGTTAATGCCTCATCGCGAATTCTGTTTTCCTGCCATGGTGGAACTCAAATTGTCCACTGGCAGTCAGGGTGTTGGTTAGTTCCACGATCACATTATCACCAAAAAGCTCCTGATAACTTGTTGACTGAAAGTGAATGTATGAGCAAATCGGCAGATAGGATTTGCCATGCCTTCCATCGATATAGTATGCAGGGACTTTCTCATTTGTTGAGTGAATACCAGGTGTTGGGGCAGCTTGACTAAAGGCGTAGCTACAACATGAAAGTCAAATACTCCAGCCAGTTGTTGTCTATTTCCACAGCCTTTGCCATGTTCAATTTTCCCAGTTATTTCTTGAAATCTACTGGAACAAATTGAATTGGTAAGGGGTTGACTTCCATGATGGTGGGGACATCTGCAGCAGGCTAAAATGATTAGCTATTTGACATTTCTTGCTGAAGTTAGATGCAAATGTTTTAGCCCTTGTGATTTTTAAGATTGGGGATGTTCTCCGATTTGTTGTTTAACTACACAAGGGTTCAAATCGGCATGTGGCTAGACTGCAAAGCTTGGATTCGTAGAGATTCATAGATGGAATTATACAGCACAGAAACTGGACCTTCGGCCCAACTCACCCTTGTCCAATTACCCTCAAAACCTTTCCTATCTGTCAAGAGTCAAGAGCGTTTTATTGTTATATGTCCCGGATGGGACAATTAAATTCTTACTTGCTGAATATCTGTGCCCCTGATCAAATGTCTTCTAAATATTATGATTGTAACTATCCCCACCAACTCCTCTGGCAGCTTGTTCCATATACCCACCACTATTGGTATGAAACACATTCCTTTGAGATCGCCTTTAAATCTTTCCCCTCTGCTCTTAAACTTTCTTTGATCCATACTATTGGTTATGGACCGCCAAGTCCATTGTCTAATTCTGGAAGTTGGTGAATTCATAGTCACCTTTATGATATTAACGTATTACTCTAGATTGTTTAATTAATGCATTTTAAACTCCTAGGCTATCGTGGTGGCTACAGTGTTTGGTCAAGTGTCAATGAGTAGAGGGCATAGCATTCGAGTGAGTGGGGCAAATATTAAAGATGTGTGGGGTAAACTTGTGTGTCTGGAACATTGGTCCAGGTAATTTATGTTCCAATAAATTCATGGCACTGCCAAAGTTGCCAACAGTTACAATCATTCATATTTGGATTTACACTCTCAGAGGCCAGGCCAATGAGCAGAAAATCCAGTGCAGATCACATTTGTGGGAATAAGGATGGAGACTTCTTGTTGCCATCTCTTAAGGGTTGTTGCTGTGTGCGCTTTGCAAGATTCAAGTAGATAAGGATAAGGGAGATTTAATATGTTTTCAATCATGGTTTGTAACAGAATATTAAAATCACAAATATCATACAAGATGACTAATTAAATAAAGGCATAGTCCTTGAATTTATCTCAGTTCTAATTGCAGTTAAGTGATCCTGCCATATTATTGTTATTTCAGTCTTTTACCGAGTCATTAAAGAGACTCACAGTGAGAACCAAGTGAGTCTCTTTATTGGCTCTGTAAAAGACTGCTGAGCTCATAGCTGAGATTAAGCCGATTAGTAATGGGTTTTGGGGAGCACTTAGCTGGGGTAAATGTACTGTAAAAGAGCTATTGAAAGCCTATGATATATCTCAAATGCTTACTGCATGAATCTGGGAAAATAGATATAAAAGGCAGTCATACACTTTTTTCTCTCTTGGAACAGGCCTGGCTTCTGCTTCTGGCATTAATGCAGAATACTACTTAATACAGAAGTAAGATAGATTTTTGATTTACAAGTGTCCATTAAACAGGAGAAAGAATCTTGCAGGTACAAGCTTAACGACTAGTCCTATACATTACCTTGGTTCTCAGAATAACCCTTAATTTGCACTGCTTTGCACTGAATTACGAAGGTGACAGTTGAGCTTTAGATATTGAAAACACAGTGGTACAAGTTAACTCCAATATCCAGTCAGTCATATGGTTCATCCATTGTTCTTTGCAAGGTAAGTAGTTGTACCAGTGTGCATGGGATGAGGGAAAAGGACCAGGTACAGTGAGTTCTTTGAAAATCATTTCAGGAGTAAGTAAACTCCTTATTTTCCACAAATTATGGAATATACGGCTTCTTGGGACAATATAAAGGCTAATTTGATTTTCAAATGTGGCATATTTTGCAAATTTGTAAATAGATGCATTACTGTTTTAAAAAAAAAAGACTATTAGAGGAAAAACAGATTTGTACAAATCCAATATTTTTCTAGAATATTTTCAATAATTTAACCATTGATTTGCAGCAATGGATGTAATTATGGTACACCTTGAATAATGAGGCCATGAATCGGTCAATCGTGAGGATTTGTGACTGGCATATTGCTGTAAATTGTCAAACATCAAGCATTTGTGCAATCGTGTTTTTGCGTATTTACCACAGAAAATGTGACTATATTTATAAGATTATTGAAATACTGAAATGAGTTGTTATATTCTTCACACTTTAGTGTGCAGAATGAAATAGTGTTTGCAATTGTACTAAGTTCTTAAACCCTACTTTGGCTTCCTTCTTGCAGCTGTTGGAAAGGACCGGAATGTAATATTTCTAGTTTTGTTCTCTTCATTACTTTTCTCCAGAGCATTTTACCTTTATGTCAAGTGCAGTTTATATGTTTTCAGTCAGACTCTGATGTTTTGATTCGTTGATCTAAATTAATATTTTTGGAAAGTGCAAGTTAAAGGTGTTATTCCAGATGAATTATTTCTGCTGACTTCTTCACAGAATGTTTGAGATAGAGAGTCCTATGATTAAATGTTTAGCAAGGTAAAAGTATAGACCATTTTAGGAAGGTGAATATAGAATCTGTGCCATGGAGTATCTATTTTTATTCCATCTTCCCTTCTCAATATTTCTAAATCAGTCCTTCAATGACACCTTATCGTGATATCTTAGAATTTCAAATTACAAAGGCAGACATGCCAACCAACATATAAGAAAATACTTTTGTTAAACTTGTGTTTTTGTTCTCTTCATTACTTTTCTGCTGATAAATCAGCAAATTCTTTATTGGAAACCCAAATAACAGTTGTTCGGGGTGGCATAGTAGTGCGGTAGTAGAGTTGCTGCCATTAGATTAGCAATGTTAAAAAATTTTGAGATTTAAAAAATCAAGTCTGCAATTTATCCCATCAGATAAAGCATAAAAAGAAGTTTAATTTGACACCTAATTCACTTTCATATCTTCAGTTTAAGAAAGTTATGACCATTTTCATACTCGGAAATTAGCATCTTGTTCCCCATTGCCTTTCAATTGACTTAACTCAAAAGCTGTGATCTAGAACCGTTAAAAGCCCATAACTTTCTTAAAAATTAAGAGAACTCAATGACATTTTCAGTTATTATAGATTGAAGCGTTCTGAAACAAATATGAAACAATCTTACTTGGATGACCTGAAATTAAAGCATATAATTAGTTAGTTATCTAATTGTAGCTAATTACAAAATTCAATGAGTAGATCTAAACATCTATCCATTTCTTAAGAAAAGATAAACTTTTTTTTAAATTGCCTAAGTGTCCAAATAACATTCACACAATAATCCACAATATAACATAATTTTTAAATCTCATTTTCATGAATTTCTGGGCCAAATGGAAGGAATTTAGTGTTTAATGCCTGTAAATTAATGGCCATTTAAATCAACTAGCGAGTGGGTTTTAGTGGAATGCGGTAGATTGGAACGTTGTGGTTTGCTGTGAAGTCGGTATGAAAAATACAGCCGGTTCATACATTTTTTTTGGACCCCATTTCGCAACATGAAAATATTATTAAAGCCTCCCTAAAAACCAACTTTTAATATAAAAATAAACTGTGTGCCTTTTTTTCTCCCCTACGCAAAATCCTTCCCGTTGTCGGCTCTCACGGCTTTTGAAGGTGATTTTTAAATTACTCTATATAATAAATAATCTAGCGTAATTTAAAAATACCTTCATTCATGAAATGTCGGAACGATTTTTCTTCCGCAACGAAATCGCCCGACATGGATCGATTTGCCCTGCCTGTGGAAAAACGGCACTTTAAGCCCGCCCCCCTCTGAAAGGCGCCAAAGTCATGCACACGGGGAGCGGCAGAACTGCAGCGCTGCTCAAGGTAAGTTTTGTAACATACCTAATTAGAGACCTTGGTTCGATCCTGACTATGGTTGCTGTCAGTTCACAATTTGTATATTCTCCCTGTGACTACGTGCGTTTTCTCTGGGTCCTCCCACGTTCCCAAGATGTGCAAGTTTGTAGGTTAACTGGCTTCTGCAAATTGTCCCTAGTGTCTAGGGTAGAACTAGTGTATGGGTGATCGCTGGTCTGCGCAAACATGTTGGGCTTAAACTAAAGACAACTCACATGCCTCAATTCCTTAGCTTCCATGATCTGCTCCTCGGTCAAGTAAGGTGAGTTTATGGCAGAACTAGTCACAGGGGTATAATCTAATATCTATTCCAGGTTACTCAAATTACAAGTGAATAGGCAAAAAGGGTACTTACTCAGGATAGCTTTGTTAACTAACGGTAGCTTTGGAAACAGCATGTGGCTGTAAATTGATATAAATACAGTGATGAGGTGTTTTTTCTGGTATAAATAATGAATAGCTGGGGAAATAAGACACAGGTGGCACTGGTGAGTAGGTCCTCAAGATATTGTTTCTTGGAGAGCCAGAGAGACATACAGCGCAGAATCCGGTCCTTCGGTCCAATGTCCATATTGCCTCTACGTTTACTCTGAACATATGTTGAACCTTTTTAAAATTATTCTCAGCTCCCAGCTGATTCTATCACTAACCGATAGACTGGGGCAATGTACAGTAGGCAACTTTCTTTCCCAATCTGCACATTTTCAAGGAAACAAAATGCAGAGATAGTGGAGCCATTGGTTGATGTTTCTCACAACTCAATGCGTTCTAAGAAGTTACCTGTGCATTGGAAGTCTGCAAATGTGACTCCGATGTTCACTAAGGGAGGAAGACAAAGGTGAGTAATTATAGGCCTCTTAGTTTAACATCTGTTTCGTGGTAAGTTCAGTGGAATGTATAATCAAGGATGAAAAAGCTAGTCAGTTACAGAAGCTTAATATAATCAAACCAAGCCAACGTGGTTTTATGTAAGGTAAATCAAATTTGACAAACTTACCAGAGTTCTTTGAGGATGTAACAACGAGAGTCGATAGTGGGGAATCTGCAGATGTAGTAATTTGGATTTTCAGTAGGTATTTAGCAAGATGCCAAATAAAAAATAGAAATTCATGATATTATGGGTAGAATGTTAGTATGGATTGAAGATGGATTATTGCATAGAAGACACAGAGCCTGAATTTATTTTTTTCAGGCTCAAGGATGAGCTTTCGGCCCTTAATTATTTTGTAATTTATATTAATAGCTAGGGGAAATTACACAAAAAATACTTGGGAGGGCATCGTGCAGTGAGAATATTAGAAATCTGCAACTGGACATATCAAGGTTAACTAAGTGAGTGAAAACGTAACAAATGGAGTTTAATGTAAGAAAGTTTAACATCATCAGCAAGAGGAATCTCAAGGCAGGTTGTTATTTCAGTGGGGAAAGATTGCAGATGACCAAAATACAGATGGATCTAGGTCTTCCTGTGCACGCAAAAGCTTAGCAGTTGGTATGTATTTAGGAAGATAAATTAACATTGGTCCTTATGACGTGGGTCTTCCCCTTTCTCCCTCTCCCCCTCCCCCACTCCCTCTCCCCCTTCCTCCCTCTCCGTCTCTCTCTCTCTTCCCTCCCCACTCTATCCCCTCTCCCTCCCTCCCCCCTCTCCCTCACCTCCTCTCTCCCCTCCCTCTCTCTGTCTCTCCCCTTTTTCCATTTCTTTCACTTTCCCCCAGCTGTCATCTGTCTCTCCTTTTCTTTCCCTTTTAAGAGCGAATACTAAAAATCTATAAAACTGATGTTGCATTAACGCAGCCAATCCCTATCCTGTACTTGTCCACATGCATACACTTCTCTGGAGGTCATTCAATAGCAAATATTAATTTAAGCTATTTTTGCCACTCCATAACCAAGGCCATTTAATGGATCTCACCTCTGGGTTGGCAATCTTCCAATGTGCACAGATCAATTCCACATAGTGAAATTCATTGACTGACTGAGTAACTAGAATTTTGTTTTCTTCTCCAATGATGAAACTTTTTATTTGTACAAACACTTAGCAAGGAAAGGATTTGTTCATCTCTGGGATAAATAGTCCTTTAGCTTTTCCTCTTCGTTCTCTGCGTAATTTATTCTAATAAATCTATATACTTTGAAAAATTTGTGTGCATGTGTGTGTGTGATTTTGCATGTGAAACGTATTTCCTCGAAATCCAGACACAAAAACGCAGAGATTTTTACAAGTTCGGTAGGGATTTAACTTATGAGTTCAGAAATACACTCCTCTCTAGATTTTGTCAATTATTTCCCCAGATTTTGAATAAAATTGTGCACAAAACATTAAAAAAAATGAAGGTTAGAGGGAGGGGGGGGGATGGTTAGAGGGGGGGTGGTTAGTGTGTGTGTGCTCCCCTGAATTCCATAGAGCTGCCGACAGCTTTCGTGCATGAGACGCGCACGCATCATTTCCAGAACATTCTGAACGCGTGACGCACGGTTGCATTTCGCTCTCTCTCTCTCTCTCTCTCTCTCTCTCTCTCTCTCTCTCTCTCTTTCTCTCTCTCTCTCTCTCTCTCTCTCTCTCTCTCTCTCTCTCTCTCTCTCTCTCCCCCTCTTTCTCTTCACTTTCCTCTCCCCCCATCCCCCTGCCCGCCCCCACCCTCCCTCCACTAACCCCCCTTCCCTCCACCCCTCCCCACCCCCTTCCCTCCACCCTATCCCTCCATCCCCCCTCCACCTCCCTTCCCCCTCACCTCTCCCCCTCCCTCTCCCCCCCTCTCAACCCCCCTCTCTCTCCTCCCCTATCTCTGTCCTCTCATTTCTCTCACCCCTCCTCCCCCGCCCTCCCCTCTCACCCACCCTCCCACACCTCCTCCCCTCCTCCCCCTTCTCTCTCTGTCTCTGCCCCTTTCTCTCTGTCTCTCCCCATTCGTCAGTGGATAGGGCGGTTATGGGGTAAAAGGAGCAAATTAATAATATTAATATAATATCAAGGGGGGTAGTTAGCATGTGTGCAGGGGGGTAGTTAGTGTGTGTGACGCCACATGCCGCCCCCCCATCTCCCGCAACCACACTTTGGGGGAACAGACCCAACGGGTCTACACTTCGTCAAGTTCTATTTAAAGATTGAATCCTAAGTCTCAGCCCACGTTTTTCTTTTTCTATTTATTGACCAATCTGAGTCAATGCAGTGAATTTTATAATTATTTGAAAAGCTTAAAGCACGTTCACACCCACAGGTGAATTCTGATCAGTAGATAGGCACAATTGAACACTTTCACATTCGGACTTAAGTCCATTCAAGTTTCATCCTGTTTCAAGTTTCACAGACTCCAGACCTAAAGATCTTCTCAATGAGATCAAAACAAATATATTACACAGGAGGCCAATAATTGTTTAACATGACGAAAAATACACTATTCGGGTATGGGAGTGGGTTAAATGGGGACATCACATTGGCTACTGTAATCTTCCACCATTGTTGAGGAATGGAAATTATGAAGAGAGGCCGTTGGAATGCAGCACTGGACAGTGATAACTATTTGAGCATGAGTGGGAAGACTAAAGTAAGGTTAGGATGAGTGCGAAGTAATCACTGAGGATGATGGTGGAGGAAAAGGGATTTGAGAAGTCGATTACTAGTAGGAGGGCAGCAGAACTAAACTGGTGATGTGTGAGGAGATGGCGTAGGTGGGAATGTCTGGCTCAAAGCAACGTCCTGAGATATCTCAGTGAGATAAGAGGCCAGTGGAAGGAAGCACAGTGAGATTTACCACTACAGGTGAAAGGTTCAAGAAGGAAACGACCTTAATGGGGTGAACTTTCATCGTCAAATTTTGCAATGAAATGAGCAAAATAATGTTGAAATGTTATTTATTTTTGGCCCATGGCTTCTAAATAGGTCTAGCTTCCTAATGGACTTGGCACAGTGGCGCAGCAGTAGAGTTGCTGCCTTACAGTGCCAGAGACCAGGGTTCGATCCTGACTAATGCCCCTGTCCCACTTAGGAAACCTGAACGGAAACCTCTGGAGACTTTGCACCCCACCCAACGTTTCTGTGTGGTTCCCGGAGGTAATAATAATAATATATTTTATTGTTATTACACATAAGTGCAACGAAATCTGGTTTGCAACTTTGAGATTTCGGTTTGCAACCCCGAGAACAAGGTTTGTAAAAATGAACATTTGACCAGTAACATCAACACAGACTAAAGTGCGAGGCCGGGGGAGATAATCCATGGGGGTGGGGGGGTATTCAGCAGGGCCGGTTCAGAGCCGCTATAGCTCTGGGAATGAAGCTGTTCCTGAGTCTGGTAGTGCAGGCGTAGAAGGCCTTGTAACGTCTGCCGGAAGGGAGTAGTTCGAACAGTCCATTACAAGGGTGAGAGGAGTCTTTATGTATGCTGACGGCCTTCCTGAGGCACCATGTGTGGTAGATGCCCTCCAAGGCTGGTAGCTGTGTCCCAATAATCTGTTGCGCTCTGTGGACAATGCGCTGAAGAGCTCTCCTCTCCGCCTCCGTGCAGCTGAGATACCACACAGAGATGCCATACGTTAGTATGCTCTCTGTGGTGCAGCGGTAGAAGGTCGTCTGCAGGTGTTGGGGCAGATCAGTCCGTTTCAATGTTCTTAGGAAGAACAGTCGTTGCTGTGCCTTTTTGACCAGCACAGCGGTGTTGGTGGACCATGTGAGGTCCTCTGAGATGTGAGTGCCCAGAAGCCTCAAGCTGGACACTCTCTCCACACTGTCTCCGTAGATGGAGATTGGGGCGTATTCCCGATTCTGTGACACCCTGAAGTCGATAATCAGCTCCTTGGTCTTGGAGGTGTTTAGCGACAAGTTGTTCCATGAGCACCAGTCCACCAGGTTCTGCACCTCCGCTCTATAGTTTGTTTCATCACCGTTGGTGATCAGCCCGATCACTGTTGTGTCGTCTGCAAACTTGACAATGGTGTTGTTGTCAAATGCAGGGACACAGTCGTGGGTGAAGAGGGAGTAGAGCATGGGGCTCAGTACACAGCCCTGTGGTGTGCCGGTGCTCAGGGTGATGGTGGAGGACAGGTGCGGCCACAGTCTCACTGCCTGCGGTCGCTCCGTCAGACAATTCAGGATCCAATCGCATATCAGTGAGCTGAGGCCTAGCTGGTGGAGTTTGGTGGTGAGCTTGGTGGGGATGACTGTATTGAAGGCAGAGCTATAGTCAATGAAGAGCATCCTCATGTAGGTGCCCTGTTTTTCCAGGTGGGTCAGGACAGTGTGAAGAGCCACAGAGATGGCATCCTCTGTGGATCTATTTGCCCTGTATGCAAATTGATGAGAGTCCAATGATGCAGGGATGCTGGATTTAATGTGGGAGAGGACCAGCCTTTCAAAGCACTTCATTGGTATTAGAGTTAGGGCAACCAGGCGGTAGTCATTCAGGTTGGTGACTTTAGACTTTTTCGGCACCGGAACTATGGTAGCTGTCTTCAGGCACTTGGGGCCCGTTGCCAGAGATAGAGACAGGTTGAAGATCCTCGTAAATACCTCCACCAGCTGTACAGCACAGTCCTTTAGTACCCTACTCTGGACTCCATCCGGGCCTGCAGCCTTGCGTGGATTGATCCTACGCAGAGCGCACTGTACCTCGTGGGTGCTCAGTGTTAAGGCCTGCCCCTCCGCCCTAGCCGGGGTTGTTCCTCTCCTGGTGGTGTTGCCAGTTTCAAAGCGGGCAAAGAAGGTGTTTAATTCATTGGCCAGTGTGATATCACCGTGGGGGCAGATGGGGCTGCTGTTGTAGTCAGTGATGTCCCTGACACCCTGCCACATGCTTCTGGTGTCCACGGTGTTGAAGCGGTCTTTCGCCTGTGGATGTCTTTGGCCTTTTTTATGCCTTTGTTCAGGTTTGACCTGGCAGCACTGTAGGCAGAAGTGTCCCTGGATTTAAAGACAATGTTGCGTGCCCTTAGCAGATTCTGAACCTCCTTGTTCATCCATGGTTTGCGGTTTGGGAACATCTTTATTTCCTTGTCCACTGTGACAAACTCCATACAGCAGTTGATGTAGGAGAGCACAGTGGATGTGTAGTCCTCCAAGTCTACCTCTGTACCACTGGTAGCCTGTTGTGCAAACAGGTCCCAGTCGGTGCGATCAAAGCAGTCCTGGAGTTGTAGGGTGGCGGCCTCGGGCCATATTTTGACCGTCTTTATTGCAGGTTTGGTCTTGCAGATGAGGGGTTTGTATGCAGGCAGTAGAAACAGTGAGAGGTGAACAAATTTTCCCAGGGATGGGCAGGGGAGGGCTCTGTATGTGTGTCAGTCTCCCTAATGGTCAAAAGTGGTTTCTGCTTCATCTATGTTCTTTCGACCATTAGGGAGACTGACAAAAATCTCTGGGAACAGCACGGAAACCTTGGGTGGGGCGCAAAGTTTCCAGAGGTTTCCGTTCAGGTTTCCTAAGTGGGACAGGGGCATAAGGATGCAAAATGCATGATGCATAAGGACTTTATCCCACAATTTGGTGATCTTATCGCTTGCTTGTTGCCCAAATTTGACCGGGTCCTGATCCTTGGTGACTTTAACATTCATGTCTGCTGTACTACAAAGCCTCCTGTGAGTGAATTATGAACCTGGTTGAGTCCTTCAATCTGACTCTACTCACCACTGGACCCACGCACAAGCTTGGCCCACACTAGACCTTTTGTCTTGTCTCCCAATTTGTAATACAGAAATTATTGATTTGTCTGCCTGATCATAGTGCAATTATATTCGATGCATCTCTGCCTTTCTCTCCCTCAAAATCCCATCTCCCTGCTCGCTACTCCCGCTACATAAACTCTTCGACTGCCAGTAAGTTCTCTGAGGCTTTCATAGCCGCCCCCGACATCTGCACTATTGAGGCGTCTCCCCTCCATCTCAGCACCGACGACCTAATTTCTTTATTCAATACTACCTGACCTTCCATCCTGGATTCTGTTGCTCCTCTTAAAATGAAAAGGCCTAAGCCTAAAGGCTGGCCGTGGCTCAATGACACCACCAGAGCCCTAAGAAGAGAATGCAGAAAATCAGAACGGTACAAATTTCCTTTGAACGTCTGAGAAACAATCTTCACAAATACCAGGAAGCAGTAAAATCTGCAGGAACAAAATACTTTCCGCCCTTATTTCCAAAAACGCCATTAACTCCAAGGTCCTTTTTAATACCATCACCTCTATCATATGCCTGCCCCCAGCACCAGCTTAAGGGTCCCCTGCTAAGTGTGAGGAATTTGCTACATTTTTCACCAGCAAAGTTAACATCAGATCGAATATTTGCCCTCAAATCTGTGACATGGCTGTCTCATTGATCTGTCCTTCAAAATTAGTCTGTTTACAACCCGTTACTCTACCCTCCCTTGTAAAGCTGGTCACCACCATGAAACCTACCACCTGCCCCCTCGACGTTGTCCCCTCTGCCCTTCATTAAAATAGCCGGTAGCAGCATCCTCGCCATCTTAAACAGTTCTCTGGCCACTGGCACTGTTCCTACCTGCTTCAAACACGCGGTGGTCCAGCCCCTCCTGAAAAAACCTAACCTCGACCCCACCTTGCCTAGCAACTACAGACCTATTTCAAAACTGCCTTTCCTTTCAAAAGTCCTTGAAAAGGTAATTTTAAGTCAACATTTGCCTTACCTTCACCAAAATACTATATTGGTAACTTTCCAATCAGGCTTCAGGGTCCACCACAGCACAGAGTCTGCCTTGTTGAAGGTACATAATGACCTACTGCTCACCGTTGACTCCTGCTCCTTCTCGACCTCAGCGCAGCATTTGATACTGTCGACCATACCATCCTAATTGAACGTCTCCAGTACGGGTTTGGTATTGATGGCACTGCCCTGAGCTGGTTCGTCTCCTACCTCAAAGGTAGGAGTTTCTCTACTAACATAGCCAACTCTTTCTCCTCCCCAGCTAGTGGCGGGGTTCCACAAGATTACATCCTTGGCCCCATTCTCTTCTCCCTGTATATGCTCCCCTTAGGCCAAGTCATTCAAAGGCACGGCATTTCCTTCCATTGCTATGCAGATGATACACAACTCTATCTCCCCCTGAAGCCCAACAACCGATCAAATCTACTTAACTCCAACTAAACGAGAGTAAGTCTGAGGTTATCCTTCTATGCCCCTCGGACTCAATCAAAATGAGAGCGGGCAGCCTTGGAAGCCTTACCCCATTACTCAAACCTCACGTCAAAAACCTTGGCGTGATATTTGACTCAGCATTGAAATTTGACAAACAAGTCAATGTCGCGGTAAAAGCTAGCTTCTTCCACTTTCGGACGATAATAATAATAATAATACATTTTATTTATAGGGCGCCTTTCAGGACTCTCAAGGACACCCTACAATTAAACCAAAAATGACACCTTACAATTAAACAAGCATGAAACAAAAACAACATATACAGCAACAATACACAATTTGGAGAGAGAGCAGCGGCAGCCAATCGCGCCAGCGTTCACTCTTACCTCCAGCAACCAAGATAAGACACAACACTAAAGAATTAACAATGAACATAAAAACATCTCCCCACAATGGTTTCTACTGTGGGGGAAGGCATAAAGTCCAGTCCCATCCTCATGTCCACCCATAGTCAGGCCTATTGACGCCTCTGCAGTCGGCGCTACGAGGGCCCGATGTTTTAGTCCTTCTCACCGGGTGATGGTGCTCCGGCGTCGGGAGAGACCTCACAGCGGCTTGGGACACCTGGAACGGCCGTTTCCTTACCGGCGTCCGTGGTTTCCGAAGCCGACAAGGCCGCACTGAATGGAGCTCCACAACTGGTGATCTCGCCCAAAGATCCCAGGCTCCCGATGTTAGAGTTCAGCGCTGCCGCCTGCAGCTAGCCGCTCCACAGACCCGCAGCTCCGCGATGCTCACCTGCAGTCTCAGCAAACCGGAGTTCCAGCATGGCGACCCAGGCAAAGCATCGCCCTCTCCGCTCCACGATGGTGCTCAAGCGCCGAAGCCGAGGTTCTGGGCGGTCCCATCAGGAAACGCCGCACCAGGCCCGCTAGTAGACCGCGAGGACGAGTCGAAGTTGCATCCCGGAGAAAAGCTGCCTCTCCGACCAGGTAGGGACCCTGAAAAGTAGTTTCCCCCTCCCCCCCCCCACCCCCCACATAAAAAAGACTAGAACTCCAAAACAAAACACTACAACTCACTAAAAATAAAAGAAAGGAAGTTAAAAAACAGGCAGCTGCAGGCTGGGCAGCCATACCAACGGGACAGCGCCCCCTTGGCTAAATATAACAATTCCTCCAGTTTGACAACCTCGGAAAGATCATCCACACATTTATCTCCTCCCGCCTCGATTACTGCAACTCCCTTTACACTGGCATCAGCCAATCTTCCCTGTCCCGCCTGCAACTGGTCCAAAACGCCACAGCGAGACTCCTGATGGGCACCCGTAAAAGGGACCACATCACCCCGATTCTGGCCTCTCTCCACTGGCTCCTTGTGCGGTTCCGAATAAATTTCAAGATCCTTCTTTATGTTTACAAAGCCCTTAACGGGCTTGCCCCCGCCTACATCAAAAGTCTGCTTACCCACCACTCCACCTCCAGCTCCCTCAGATCGGCCGACTTGGGGTTACTGAACATCCCGTGGTCTAGGCATAAGCTCAGGGGCGACCGTGCCTTTGCGGTTGCTGCTCCTAGACTGTGGAACAGCATCCCTCTTCCCATCAGAACTGCCCTCTCCATCGATTCTTTTAAGTCGAGACTTAAAACTCATCTCTACTCTCAAGCCTTTCTTGACGTCCTCTGAGGGAGGGCTATATGTATGTATTTATGTATGTACTTAATCTATGAACCACTGTTGTATAACGTTAGTACCTCCACCAATGTAAAGCACTTTGATCAACAAGAGTTGTTTTTAAAATGTGCAACAGAAATAAAAGTGACTTGACTTGACTTGACTATGGGTACTGTGTACTGAGTTGGTACACTCCCTCTGTGACTGCATGGGTTTTCTCTGGGTGTTCCAGTTTCCTCCCAGGCTCCAAAGACGTACAGATTTGTAGGTTAACTGGCTTTGTTAAAAAATTGTAAATTGTCCCTAACGTGTAGGGTAGAGTTACCGTACAGGATGATCGCTGGTCGGCGCTGACATGGTGGTGGGCCGAAGGTCTTGTTTCCGCGCTGTATCTCTAAAGTAAAGCCTAAAGTCTCAAGAATTGGTTCTTGTTGGTGAGATGTATTGTGTTTTTTCAACTTTAGACTGTGGCTCCTAAGAATGTCATTATTCACAGCTTAGGTCTCTGCGGAGCCATCATTTAAGTTTGCCTTCTCCATGTCAATTAACCATGGGAGATTACCTTAAAATACAATAATCCTGTGCTGCTTCCTTGGAAGCAAGCATTAGACTGTTGCAGGGTCGATTTTGCTAATGCATGAACACAGGTTGAGTGGGAGTTCATGAAGACACAAGACACCAAAATCTGCTGCAGGAACTCGGGGGGTCAGGCAGCATCGGTAGTAGTCCAGATGATCGGAAACATTGACTATTCATTTCTTTGCACAGATATTGCCTGTCCTGCTGAGTTTCCCCTGCAGCTCTTGTTTTTTCTTGGGAGTTCTTGAAGTTTGTGAACGCTGCTATATTGTGTCATGCAGCTCAGATGACTTTACAGTTTCATTATTAGATTTGAATAACAAAAAATGTGGACCAACTGCATCATATTTTTTAATCCTCTTTCTTTCATATTGAGAAAATGTTAGGGTGCTTGCCGTGGTGAAAATCAGGGTGGTGATTCAAGATGGTACCTCTTAACCTGTAATGGAGTTTGCTTATAGACCATTTCAAACATGATAACATTCCTAATTATGCCACAATATCCATTGATGACTGCAGTCATAATAGGTGAGAACCAGCATCACAGGTCCCCATTATGACCAAAATACATACTAATTTGTCCAGCAATAATTTGTTTTGAAAGGTAATAGCATTATTCACAGAAGAAAACAACCACTATATGGATTTGATGACACACTCTAAAGAAAATTAATCAATATGATTTTAAATAGTTTGTAAAGCTATAAAGAAAAAAAGGGTCTTATGGGGTAGAAATGGGTTTAAGCAGGTGATTTTTTAACTCTGAAGATGGCACTGTATAGAGAGCAAAAGATTGAATGCATGAGTTTAAGCATATACAATCAGCTGGATAAGACTGCAAAAGGAAATTGGCATTGTAGGCATTTGGAGATGAGGATACAGAGTTTATGTTCAACACAGGCGGCATGGTGGCGTAGCTGTCGAGTTGCTGCCCTGACGTGTCAGAGACCCGGGTTTGATCCTGACTAAGGATGTTGTCTGTACGGAGTTTGTACGTTCTCCCTGTGACCACATGGGTTTTCTCCAGCTCACCGGTTTCATCCCACACCCCAAAGATGTGCAGGTTTGTATGTTAATTAGCTTTGGTAAAGATTATAAATTGTCCCTAGTGTGTAGGATAGTGCTATTGTGCGGGGATTGCTGGTCAGTGTGGACTCAGTGGGCCTGTTTTTGTGCTGTATCTCTAAATTAAGTAGACTGAACTAAACTGTCCACGAAGCAGAAGTAGGACTTTTTGCAGGACTTCCTATAGTTTTACTTCCTTAAAACAAAAATGAAATGGAGAACGGCGCGTGTTTCTTCTAATGCTTTATCCATCAAAATGCTTCACTTCTCTACTTTCTGGAATACAAGAACATATTTGAACTGTTCCACTTACAATATTGGGACATTGCAGAATTCCATGGCAAACAACAATGTTTTTGCCCTGACCTTTTTTATATGTGGTAGTTCCTATTAAAATAATGTTCTTATGCATTCCATTGTATTGTTGGCTGATAGAAGCACAACCGTAACTTTGAATTTTGATTGATAATCAAAACAACCCTGAACCAATTTTCTGACATTCTTAACATAAATTTCCCTCCACTGTTTACAAAATCACCCAATTTCTAATAAGATGGCAACATTGTTCCAGGTGATTCCAATGAATTTTCTAAAACGTGAACTCAAAATAACTAAGAAGAAACTTCTCATTGAGCAGTTCTCTTGTGCTCGGCACCACTATAAATTGAAATTATGGCGAGTTTTAGGGAAATGTATGAATTAACTAATTTGTGCCAGTGTGCAATTAAATGTAACAGACTGATGGTTCAAATATAATGGAAATTCTTAGTTAATACTCCTCTAATATTATGAAGAGAGCCATAACAATTCGAAGAAATCTGAAGTGGCTCATTAGAATCTATTTAATGGTCTTGTGAAGGAAATACAAATTCTAAATTGCGATTGAATGGCCATTGTATAAAATACATGTCTGGCTTTTGTTTACTAGGCTGACAATGTTACAAATAGTGAACGTCATAGATTATTTATTCCCATGGGAGTGAAAAGAATGACTGAATTGTGACATTTCTTTTCCTGAATTAGCTTGATCCTGATTTTCATATTGCCCGTCCAGAAGTCCATCTTTCATTGGTTACATTATTATTTTAGGCCTGTATATCCTTTCTAAGACCTTTAGGTAAACACAAGCATTACTCCTTTCTGTTTACATTCATATTTCATGTTTGTCCATGGCTTTGCTTCAGACATAGATTATTTTCATTCTTGTGAAGCCACAAAGAGAAAAAAGACATTTACAATTATTTAAGGTATTGCAAGGTTTGATTGGAGTTTGTCTCCATGCAAAGCAGTCTATAATTTTCTCTGTGCATTCAGACTAGTCTGGCTATTACATGTCACCACAGCAGCAGCACAGCTTGAGGTCCCAACTGTCCTATCTTGAAAAAATAGGAGTGTGGAAAAAATCATAAAAATGCCTGCTTCTTCTACCATGTTGATCATTATTAATATTTGTAAAAATACAAAATAAAGAATTGGGAGATATTAATAGCTATCAAATTTCTTGCATGCACAGAAATGTTGTAAATTATTCATTATTAGATATAAAACAAATGTATCACTATTTCTGGATATTCCCGATCATAAATAACTTTACAAGCCTTATGGGCCTGTCCAATTTAGGCAATTTTTCAATGGACTGCCAGCAAATGTCAAGTAGTTGGCAGTCGCCTGAAAAACCAGGAACTGGAACGGCGACTGTCAGAGTGGAACACACACACACACACACACAAACTCATCGCTTCCTTCATCAGCCCGTGTGAATTTTTTAGACTACGCTCCCTTGATTAAATTAAGTTTAAGTTTACATTTATTGTCACATGCACCAATTTGAGTTATCATACAGCTATACGAATAAAAAGAACACAATACATGATAGAATGTAACATGAACATCCCCACACAGCGGAATTAACGTTTCCCACTGTGAGGGAAGGCAATAAAGTTCAGTCATCTTTCTCTTTGTTCACCCGTGGTCGGGGCCTCTTGAGCCCTCTGCAGTCGCCGCGACGACGGCCCAATGTTCAGGCCCTCTCGCCGGGATGATCAGAACTCCGACGTCAGAACGGAAGAACATTCTCAGCGGCTTGGAGTTTCCAAATCGGCCACTTCTTACCAAGGCCACGGCTCCCGAAGTCTACTGGCCGAGCTGGGCGGAGATTCAACACTGGTGTCCCTTGGCAAAGGGGTCCCAGGACTCCGCGATGTTAAATTCAGCGCCGACCGCGGCTAGAAGCTCCGCAACCACAGCTCAACAATGTTAAAGCAGCAGGCGCAACACTCCGGAGCTTCAACACGGCAATCCCCGGTAAGGCATCGCCCGCTCCGCGATGGTAAATCAGTGCTGCGCTGCTGTTGAAGCTCTGGTCAGTCTCTGGCAGGAATGGCCGCGCCAATCCAGATGGTAGGCCACGAGGGGGGAAGCCAAGACGCGACCTGGAGAATAGTCGAATCCTCGACCAGGAAGTGACTGAAAAACGGTTGCTCCCTTACCCTCCCCACCTCCCCCACATAAAAAGACTAAGAAACCTCAAAAAACATACTTTTAAACAGACTAAAAATAACAAAAAGACGAAAAAAGACAGACAGACTGTTGGCAGAGGCTGCCAATCGTATGGCGCCCCTGGTGGTAATGAATGGTCTAAAAAATTCACATGGTGCAAAGCCAAGGTGATACAGACACACACGATGAACAGCAAGGTTGGCATGTAATTACGAAGGCTAAAGCACAGTGTACCGTAAGTCCTTTAAAAGAGGAAGGGAGAGGAAGGAGAAGGGAGAGAAGGAGTGGGGACAACTTTTAAGATGCCAGGGAAACACGGTTGCGAAGCTCGGCAGACATTTAACGTATCCTTGGCTCTGAATACTACTGCTTACCTTTTTTTTCCCAATGAGCCAATGAAATTCACCGGTCAGCACCGGCTACAACCTACGAGAACCTCCAAGAAGCTGTGACCTCTTGACAACCCATTAGGACTTCCTGGCAACCCACCTACGGTTCGAGAATTGCCGCTACTCTCCATGGCAGCTTCATTCTAGTCGCCGCTAATTTTTCAACATGTTGAAAAATTCACGGCGACTTGTTCTCAGAATGCGGGAACTCCTCACGACCATGATGGCAACGCCCCGGCAACCACCCACAAACATGTGGCGACCACCTGGCGACTATAGTCGCCTAAAAAGTCTCCTAGGTGGGACAGGCCCATTAACTTTACATGACACAGCCATAATTAATACAACCATCACCATCCTGTGGCTAATGGTTTCTATCCATGAAATTTCGCCTATCCATGTTCTCCAGAGATGCTGAGTTACTCTAGTACATTGTGTCTTTTTCTGTAAGCCAGCATCTGCAGTTCCTTGTTTCTGAAGAATGGTCTCGACCCGAAACGTCACCCATTCTTTCTCTCCAGAGATGCTGCCAATCACACTGAGTTACTCCAGCTTTTTGTGCCTATCTTCAGTTCCTTGTTTCTGCGATCTCTATTAAAACATTGGTTGCTAAAGGTCTTGCGTTTTACATTACTAAACATGATATGTTTTAATGTATTTATTGATTAATGCGGGAAATGGACAAAATGATAACAGACGGAATGCTGTTCAGATATTTGGCTTGCGTTGTTTACACAAGTGACGGTTGACTTATGGAAAAATTGCATTTGGTTCAGTTTAAAGAGGTACTGATTATTGACCTAAATTTATTTTACTTTGTACATTTTCTATTTGCTATTCCCAACTTTCCTTTCTTATTGTTCCTATTTAATCTCTGCTAGTTTCAAAATAATATTCCAGACTTAACCACACTCATATGAAAAGAAATCCATGGCATGCATGCAGATGAATAGGTACCTGAGTGGTAGATGTACTAGAATGTATTTTTG
Source organism: Raja brachyura (assembly GCA_963514005.1). Next base: position 95,303,526 of record OY740782.1, read on the forward strand.
TGACCTCTGCTCCTATGGACAAATAATCATCATATTTTAAACAAACGAGAGGGCAATTAAAAGCAAATTTAGAGTATAAATTATATGATTCCATCTAGTTCAAGGAACAAAGATTCATCATAACACTTTGTTGGCTATGAATTAACCATCTCTGCATCCATGCTATCAATGTCCCGAATTATATAGGCTGCTTCGACTTTGCTGATAAGCCTGATACATGGCACCTTATCAAAAATCTCCTGGAATTCTGCGCACAGCACATCAACATTATCTGCTAGCTCATCCAAAATCCTTATCAAACTTGTTAATCACTATTTGCCCATAATAAATCTGTTCTAGTTTGTCTTAATTAATCCATCTTCTTCCAGGTCACTATTAAACCTGTAACAGGACATTGTTTCTGTACATTTTCCTATAACTGAGGTTCAACTAACTGGTTTGCTTTGCTAGGTTTATCTTTACCCATCTTTTTGACTAAGAGGTCATCTTCCCCATCCTCAGGCATCAGCCCCATTTCCAAAGTGCATTGAAAGAGTATTGCCAGTGTGCCCAGGGTTTTCTCACCTCATTCGTCAAAATCCAATTCTTGCTTAAAAAAAAAGAGAATTCGATAGTTGGCTAGCTAAAGATAAATTTTAGTGGTGTCAGGAGCAAGCATAAGAGCGGCTTGTGGGTTAAAGCATTCTGATAATGTGGGCTTGTGTTTTTATTATGATACTGGAAGTTTACTACATGTGATCATGTGAAGTATGTTACAGGAATGACGAGCTATAGGGGCGAATCATAACTTCCACCATATTAGTATTACATGTCCTCATCCGACTTAAGGACAGCCCGTACATATCAACAACCATTTGGGAGACAGGCAGGATGAATTTGCTGGCTGCGGCAGGGCTGCAGGCATCTTCTGCCACATGGAACACATTTTGTGGGCACAGGTCTGACTTGTGAACTGTTTGGGTTACGAACAGTTCGCAGATACAGAACCCAGCTGTAACCTGGGGAGGGCCTGTGCAAATTCCATAGTTGGATTAAATTGCTTTTGTTTAAATTGGCTATACCCCTGAACGACCAATAACAACTGCTGACAAGAGCATTGTTATGGAGTGATGTTCCATTGTTTCTTCCATTGAAGTGGTGTTTCACAAAAATTACTCTTGGTGCTATTTCACTCTCCAAGCAGTTTGATGACAGAGGATACAATCTAAAGGTATTCTTTCATAGACCAGGAGAGTTTGTCTTGACAAACAAAGGGGGTGGGGGTGGGGGTGTGTGGTTGAAGTTGGTGTAGATACAGCTGTCATTTCAGGTCCTTCCCGGGTTAGGGCAAGGTTCGGTTCCTACAAACCATTCGTAACCCAAACTGTTCTCAAGTCGGAAATGTGGCCGTGAGCCGAGATCCCACATTCCCATAAAAGCCTGCCGGACCCCTGCAAATCTATCCCTCGGCCATGCATTTGTTTGTACATATGGGCTGTCCATAAGTCAGGCATTCATAGACTGGGACCATGAACCGAACAAAAGATGCAAAAAAACCTGCAGCTCTGCAGGAGCTGGCAAATCCATCCCGCCGGTCTCCCAAACGCTCGCTGATTTGCACATTTGTATCCATAAGTCAAGTGCTCCTAAGCTGAGAATCTGTAGTCTTATTATAAACAGTGGTTCTGAGAGCTTTAGTATATTCTCCAATATGGATATATCTTACTTGGTTGGGCATAATTCATGCACAAAATAATGCAGTTGCTGGAAAACTGAAATAAATAAAAAGTACCCTGCAGGTCAGCCACAAAGAAGACCAAATAAGTATTCCTTCAAAAGGAAGCTTTATTTATACTTTTGAATGTCTCTTTTTCCTTTATTTTTCTCACAGTATAGGCATTTCTTCCTGCATTGGGGATCAGAACACAGTGTCTCATACAGGTGGAATGTGCATCATAGGTTTAAGGGCCTGTCCCCCTTGGGCGACCTAATCCACGCGTTTTGGCGAGTTTGCCCTCGACTCATATTCGCAGCATGGTCGACACAAGGTCGTAGGAGATCTTTGTAACTCTCCTTCCTGCTCGAGAGTGGTCTCCGCGTACTCTAGTCCTCAGCTAGGTCGCGGCGTTTTTTTCAATATGTTAAAAAATGCCCACGATTAAAAAAAGGATGCCATGGAAAAATGTGATACATTTTTACTTGGAGGTTTGGTCGTAGTAGGTCGGCATGTTAGTCGTAGGTAATCGAGGGTAGTCGAAGGTAGTAATAGATCGTCTTCATCATAGTCGAAGGGAGATCGAAGGAGGTCATCTTCACTCTCCACTATTCGGTGTCCAATTTTCCAGAAGTTAGTCATAGCTAGTCGTAGCTAGTTGAAGCTGGTCTTCAACATAGTCGAAGGAGGTCTTTTACATAGTCGAAGAAGGTCTTCAACATGTCATTTTTTCAAACTCTTCTAAACTCGCCAATTAGGTCGCCCAAGTGAGACAGACCCTTAAGATGTGGACTGCTTGTAATACATCCATATATTGATTTAGGTGCTTAGAAACAAAAATTGTGACCAACACATGGATACGTATCTGACATTTTGTCCTGTTGCCCACTTAAAGGAAAGAGAGAAGAAATTAATATCTGTCTGATAAGTTTGATACTAAATAGGAGCATAAATTTATTTCTTGTGTAGTGAATTGTTAAAATCTGGAAGTGGATTTCATTATAATTTTCAAAAGCAAATGCACAGAACTGATGACAAGAAATCTTCTAGAACAAGTGAGAAAAACCACGGCAGTGGAATTAATTAGCAAAAATATCAAAGTTGATATGAATGTGTGCTGCATAAATCTGCGAAAGTCAGTTGGTTTCAAAACTTATTACAATCAGCTTAATGACAAACTCCTTTCTTCTCATCCTCTCATGCTTGGAAACCCGCAAATTAACTTCTTTTACTATTGCTTTCTGATTTCAGTACTCATTCCATCGTTTTTTTACAATAATTTCCCTTTCACTTCTTATTCCCAATTTCTCATCCATAGGAGCTCTCAAGGAACACAAGTGATGCCTCTTATCAGTGCAGTCAGAGGGTTGGTAGATCCCTTTCCCGATGTGAACAGGTATTACACGGGAGTGGAAGTTGGACTTGTTCAGCTTTGCAATACCGAAAGAAATTAAGCAACAGAAATTAATACCTACAGCATTGCATTTAGTGGTGTGAACTTTGCTGGTGAATAATCCTGTACCTAACGTAATAAGCAGAGACAGACTTGTCGATCGGAATCATTGGTTTGCTTATTGTCAAGGACCTAAAGCTATATTGTCAAGTTGGATTTTAAACTTATGGGTTTACAAAAGTCTAACAAGGCGTTGTAATGACCAGGAATCTGAAACTAAATTGGAAATTTGGTATGAATATGTGCTGTATAGATTTGCGAAAGTCGGTCGGTTTCAAAACTTATTTCCTCTCATCCTGTATGGTATGGCTGCCCAGCCTGCAGCTGTTTGTTTTTCACTCTTTTTTTTATTTTTAGTGAGTTTTAGTGTTTTGTTTTTGGAGTTCTAGTCTTTTGTATGTGGGGGGTGGGGAAAGGGGGAAACTACTTTTCAGGGTCCTTACCTGGTCAGAGAGGCAGCTTTTCTCTGGGCTGCACTTTCGACCCGTCCTCGCGGCCTACCAGCGGGCCTGGAGCGGCGTTTTCAGAGGGGACCGCCCAGAATCTCGGCTTCGGCGGCAGCACAGCGCTGGAGCGCTATCGCGGAGCGGGCGTTGCCTTTCCTGGGTCGCCGCATTGGAACTCCGGTGAGCTGAGACCACCGAGAAGAACATTGTGAAGCTGCGGTACTGTGGAGCGGCCAGCTGCGGGCGGCGGAGCTGACTTTAATATCGGGAGCTAGTGGTGGAGCTCCATCCAGCACGGCCTTGTTGGCTTCGGAAGCTGCGGACTCCGGTAAGGAAGTGGCCTTTCCAGGTGTCCCAAGCCGCTGAGAGGATTCTCCTGACACTGGAGCTCCATCACTCGGCGAGAATGGCCTGGAACATCGGGCCTCCGTGAATGCGACTGCGGAGGCCTAAACCGTCCTGACTATGGGTGGACATGGGATGGGGACTGGACATTGTGCCTTCCCTCATAATGAGAACCATTGTGGGGGGATGTTTTTTATGTTTAAATCGCTTTATTATTGTTATGTTTCTATTCTTTTTCTTATGTGCTGCATTGGCAAGAATCATTTCACTACACCAATTGGTGTATGTGACCAATAAATAACCTTTTGAACCTTTTGAACCTTTTTGAATTGGAGCAGCTTATTGCAGAAACTATGACCAGCACTAAAAATGCGTAAATAAGTTTAAAGCTTAAATGAATTTTAGTCTTTGGTCTTCTTCCCATCTCTGGCCTTTGTCCATACTTCTGGCAATCAACCTTATGTTTACAAATGCGTTTAAATCTTTCTATCCAGTGTATAAATTCATAATTTAACCGGCCTGACTTTTTCTGTATTAATCCACTTTGAGATAGGAATATTAGGTACTCTTACTTTTATTAATTTCTTTACTAAAATTATTTTTTGGGGGCCATGTACATTGTCAGCATATCTGACTTGAATTGTGACCGGCAAATTGTGCTTCATTGCTTTGGACCTGCCTCTTCTGTTTTGTTTCCTCATTAAGTGGAGCACCAAGGATGAGAAGATCTGTGGTAGTGAATAGAAAGGGTAAACCAAATATCTACCTTAACATAAAGGCAGAAAAAGAAGGAATTGCAGTTGCTGGTTAATATACAAAAGGATACAAAGTGCTGCAGTGACTCAGCAGGTCAGGCAGCATCTCTGCAGATCATGTACAGGTGACATTTCGGATTGGGAGCCTGAAGAGTGTTGACCTGAAACATCACCTATCCACTTTTTTTTTTTTGACATAAAGGCAAACAGCTTTGCACTTAATACCCAAGAAAAAGTGGCTGATAATTTACCAAATGTTTCTGTTCTTGAATGAATGAAGGAATGAATGAATAAGTTTATTGGCCAAGTTTTCACATACAAGGAATTTGGTAATCATCTTGATTAAACTAACCATATAATTAATAATAATTTTACATTTGGAGACAATCTGTCTATAATTATTAGTTAGAACTTAAAGTTTCAAGCTGTGGCGAGCTCTGCAATTCAGCCAAATGTTTGGCTATGGATGCTGTTGGATTTGTAGAGCAGCATCAGCTCCGCCTTGCTTGTTAGCCGCAGTGATGGGACACAAACTGAGGGAAAATCTGGTCCTAAAGGAACCTTGGGATGTTTCTCCGTGTTAAAAGCAAATGTAATTTAATTAGCGTTGATTGTGACTCCAGATGATTTTGATTTGATCAGGAATAATTTAGTCCTTAACAGCTTCTTACACGCACTGAATATATGTTGGAACTAAAGTAAATTACGTAAATTAATCTGCTGCATTCATGTGTGTTTGCATTAGAGATCCCTGCGTGTACTACATAATGCAATCTTTATGCAGCCATTTAGTTTAACCCTGAAGGATGGTGCCACAAGCATGTTTGTTTTCATACTGTTATGTTCTGTAACCTGCAGCGCTGCCATCATTAGGGATGACTACACTTGTGAGTCAACTATTTATCCACCTGTCATACCTCTGTTTTCACTGCTAAACAGCTTTATTAAAATATGCCTGAGTTTTCCTCTGGGGAATGTTGTCTTTGCTCAGAGATGTCTGAGGAGAGACAACAACGTTATGAGCTCTTAAAGCACCTCCTGTCCTGGGATGTTTCACTGCTCCAAGAGGGAACAAGAATGTACGAGCTGAACATTATAACATTATAAAATGTTACCAAGCTCAATTAAAGACGAATTTTGATGCCAATGTTAAATGGCAGCGGAATAATTTAGGAAAGGATTCTATAGTACAAAACTTAAACACACTGATGACATGGTTAAAGGGGTGAGGGGCAGCTCAAAGTACTGAAGGAATAGAGTGGGAATTAGGATAGGGGAACAGGGCTTGTCGTGTGGCCGGAAGACGTGACAAGGATTGAAAGGGATGAAGCATGAGAAAATTTACATTGCGGATGCGTAATTCAGATATGGTAAAAGAACAAAGGGCCATTACAAAGCCATGATGTGGAGTTTGTTGGAGGGCAGCAGAGTTTGAAAAAGGCAATTATAGAGGATGGGGAGTGAGAGAGCCAACTGGAGTACCTTGCAGTAAGCAAAAATAACATAGCATCATTTTAATGGTAGATGCTAATAGGGTTGCCAACTTTCGCACTCCCAAATAAGGGACAAAAGGTCAAAATAAAGGACAAATTCCCGACTGTAATTCGTTGACTGATTCGGCCGTGGCTGGGTGAATGATGAGTTGGCCCGGGTGCTGAACTGCACACAATGCCCAGCCGGCAGGCCAGCTGAGGAGTTTTGGCCCGGGCGCGCGACATAGCATGCAAAGTCTGGCAGCCCATCCAACTCATGAACCGATGTTCGGCCATGAGAAGGAACGGTGGTGGTGTCGGCGGTAATTGAAGATCCAATGGTCGGACAGCTGCCTGGGCTGCCGACTGGCGGGCCCACGGGCGAGGCGCTGCTGCTGCACTCCATGGTACATCGGGACGGGTGAGGCGGGGCCGGAAGCGGCACTCCAACCCAACAGTCCCCTCGACTCGAGTAGTAAAAGCCAAATACGGGACAAGGGTGGTCCCGTATGGGACAAACCAATTTAGCCCAATATACGTAATGTCCCGGCTAATACAGGATAGCTGCCAGCCTTAGATGCTACTAAGTTTCTAAGATGCTACTACACTCCAAAGACACACAGGTTTGTAGGTTAATTAGCTTGGTAAAATGGTGTGTTGGATAGTGTTAGTGTGCGGAGTTCTGCATGTATTTGGTGGGCCGAAGGGCCTAGTGTAGGAGTCAGGAAGTCATGTTGCAGTGTATAAAGTTTTGGTTAGCCTACATTTGGAGTATTGTGTGCAGTTCTAGTTGCCCCATTACAGGAAAGATGTGGAGATTGAAGCAGGTTCCCACCTGCTTCAAAAGTGCATCAATAATACCGGTGCCCAAGAAGAGCAAGGTGACGAGCCTCAATGACTATCGACCAGTGGCACTAACGCCTGTGGTGATGAAGTGCTTTCAGAGGTTGATCATGGCGCAAATCAACTCCTACCTCGACAAAAACCTGGACCCTCTGCAGTTCGCTTACTGCCACAACAGATCAACGGTGGATGCGATCTCGCTAGCTCTCCACTCTGCTCTGGACCACTTGGACTACTAAAACTCATATGTCAGGCTGTTATTCATTGATTACAGCTCGGCATTTAACACAATCATCCCCTCCAAGCTGGTTACCAAACTCGTAGAACTGGGTCTCTGTGCATTCCTCTGCAATTGGATCCTAGACTTCCTCATTCACAGACCACAGCCTGTTCGTATTGGTGGAAATGTGTCAGACGCGATAACAATCAGCACGGGAGCACCTCAAGGCTGCGTGCTCAGCCTCCTGCTGTACTCACTCTATACGCATGACTGCGTAGCCGGTCATAGTGTGAACTCCATCATCAAGTTCGCTGACGACACCACTGTTGTGGGACGTATCACTGATGGGGATGAGTCAGAGTATAGAAGAGAGATCGAGCGACTGTCCATATTAAAAGTAAAGTGGATAGGTATATGGGCGGGAAGGGAATTGAGGGGTATGGTCTGAGTGCAGGTAGATGGGACTAGGGGAAAATAAATGGTCGGCACGGACTGAAAGGGCGTAGTGATAGCAATATAGAAAAATAAATACAGAAAACAGACAATGTGGACGAAGAGACTGGAGAAATCTATCGGCGGGACTCCGAGTTCAGCAGTGTGATGGCGTTGTTGTAGAAGCTGTTCCTCATCCTACTAGTACGGGACCTGAGGCTCCTGTACCGCCTCCCTGATGGTAGGAGGGCAAACAGTCCATGATTAGGGTGTGAGGGGTGCTTGATGATCTTCCCGGCCCATTTCAGACACCGTTTTCGGTGGAGGGCATCCATGGCAGGGAGCGGGGCACCGATGATGTACTGGGCGGTTTTCACCACCCGTTGTAGTGCCTTCCTATCTGCCACGGTGCAACTGCTGTACCATACCGTAAAGCAGGTGGTCAGGATGCTTTCTATGGTGAAGTTGGTCAAAATCTGGGGGGACAGGTGGGCTTTTTTGAGCTTCCTCAGAAAATAAAGGCGCTGCTGTGCCTTTTTAATCAACTTTGAGGTGTTGAGGGACCAGGACAGATCCTCCGAGATGTGTACCCGAGGAATTTGTAGTTGGAGACCCGCTCCACCTCAGTCCCGTTTATATGGATGGGGGTGTGTCTGTCCCTTCTGTTCTTCCTAAAGTCAACAATGATTTCCTTCGTCTTCTGGGAGTTGAGGAGGAGGTTATTGTTGGCACACCAGGTAGTCAGGTGCTGGGCCTCCTCCCTGTTGGCTGACTCGTCGTTGTCGCTGATCAGTCCTACCACCGTGGTGTCGTCGGCAAATTTTATGATGGCGTTGGAGCCATACTTAGGGATGCAGTCATGGGTGAAGAGGGAGTAGAGGAGAGGGCTGAGCACACAGCCCTGTGGCATGCCGGTGTTCAGTGTTATAGTGGAGGAGGTGAGGTTGTTGACCCTAACAGACTGTGGTCTGTTAGTGAGGAAATCCAGTGTCCAATTGCAGAGGGAGGTGGAGATGCCAAGACCGCTGAGTTTGGTGATCAAGCTAGCGTGTATGACAGTGTTAAAGGCGGAGTTGAAGTCAATAAACAGCAACCTGATGTAGGTAAACACTGCCCAATCCATCATCGGCTCTGACCTCCCTTCCATCGAGGGGATCTATCGCAGTCGCTGCCTCAAAAAGGCTGGCAGCATCATCAAGGACCCACACCATCCTGGCCACACACTCATCTCCCCGCTACCTTCAGGTAGAAGGTACAGGAGCCTGAGGACTGCAACGACCAGTTTCACGAATAGCTACTTCCCACAGCCATGAGGCTATTAAATTTGGCTCGGACAAAACTCTGAACATTAATAGGGACACATGACAATAAACTCTTTTGACTTTGACTTTGACTTTTACTTTGAGATTGGAGAGGGTGCAAAAGAAGTTTATCAGGATGCTGCCTGGATTAGAGAGTAAGGGCTATGGAACGGTTGGATAAATTTGGACGGTGTTTTCCCAGGATTGTCAGAGGTTGAAGTGTCAACTTGATGGAAATGTTTCGAATAAGATAGATAATCAGAACCTTTTTCCCAGCGCCAGAGACCCGGGTTCAATCCTGACTATGGATGTTTGTCTGTAGAGAGTTTGTACATTCTCCCTGTGACCTGTGTGAGTTTTCTACTGGATCCCGGATTTCCTTCCACACTCCAAAGACGTACAGGTTTGTAGGTTAATTGGCTTAGTATAATTATACATTGTTCCTAGTATGTGTAGGGTAGTGTTAGTATGTGGGGATCGCTGGTCGGTGTGGACTCGTGGGCTGAAAGTCCAGTTTCTACGGTCAACCTTCAACCCTCTCCTCCCTTCTGCCACTGTAGGGTAGGGTGAAACTGTGTTCGAATGTCTCCATTTTAAGTTCAAGTTCAAGTGCAAGATACAAGTTCAAGTTACATTTATTGTCACATGCACCAATTGGTACAGTGAGATCTGAGTTACCATACAGCCATATAAATAAAAAGAACACTACACAATAGAGTTTAACATTAACATCCCCCCACAGCGGAATCAATGTTCCCACTGTGAGGAAAGACAATAAAAGTTCAGTCCACTTCCTCATTGTTCTCCCATGGTCGGGGCCTTTGAGCCCTCCACAGTCGCCGCTACGGACGGCCCGATGTTTCAGGCCCTCTCGCCGGGATGAGGGAACTCCGGCGACGGAACAGAAGAACACTCTCATCGGCTTGGAGTTTCCTAATCGGCCGCTTCTTACCGGAGACCGCGGCTCCCGAAGTCCACAGGCCGAGCTGGATGAAACTCCAACACTGGTGACCCTCGGCAAAGGATCCCAGGACTCCGCAATGGTAAAGTCAGCGCCTCCCGCGGCTGGAAGCTCTGCAAACCACAACTCCACGATGTTCAAATCAGCTAGCCCAGCACTCCAAGGCTCCACACGGCGATCACTGGTAAGGCATTACCCGCTCCGTGATGAAATTCAGTGCTGCGCCACCGCTGAAGCTCTGGTCGGTTTCCGGCAGGAAAGGTCGCACCGATCCAGATGGTAGACCGCGAGGGAGGGGAAGGGAATGAAGATGCGACTCGGAGAAAAGACGCGTCCTCGACCAGGTAGTGACCGGGAAACGGTTTCTCCTTTCCCCTCTCCACCTCCCCCACATAAAAAAGACTAAGAAACCTAAAAACATACTTTTAAACAGACTAAAAATAACAAGAAGGGTGAAAGGACAGACAGACTGCTGGCGAGGCTGCCGTACGTGGCGCCACCCGATAATTGCTTTAAACTCTATAGTTGCGGCCTGGGAATCAACAGCAGTGACACTTTTCTGTGTACTAGTGATGATTTTTCTGGAGCTCCCATCCTTCATTTCACCACCTGTCTTCCATTCTCGCGTGACCTTTAAACATCTTTGATCAAGTCTATGGCTATTTGCCAATTGAGGCGTGCTTCAATGTATATTTGTTTGAAATGCTGTGTTTGATGTCTTAAGATCATGTTGTTACATTAAAGGTGTTATGTAAATGGAAGTTGTTTTCCCATTCCTTGTATTGTATGGTTATTTCTCTTACCACATCGGAGAGTTTAGATTGTTCAAAGACCCTGCTGTAATCATAAGATACTATTGGTGTGGTTTCAAGGAAAATGCAATGCCATTCATCAAGATTAATTCTCTCCAATTTAAGCCCTGAATATTAACTGAACATTATTTTTAACTTACCTTATGAGCATTCATATTAGCTATTTCTCAACATTGAAGCTGTGACCTCCGACCTTAGTTAAAACCGAATCACTTCATAAATGTGGAGATTTTATGTCCCCCATATTAAGTTTTTTTCTTTTACATTAAAAGACGCAAAATGTTGGAGTAACTCAGCATATCAGGAGAACATGGATATGGGACGTTTTGGGTTAGGACTCTTCTTTTTTTATATTACATGGTTGTATTTGTAAAATTAGATAAATTACAAATAATTGGGAGTGTTTCTCGCCTATCAATGATAAAAGGCACACTTCAGCTGAATTATTTGTTTACTATATTCATTCCAATATACACAGTTCTCATGTTATGTAACAAGATTAATTAAATCATGGCTATTTAACTAATGTATTTTGCAATGAGGCTTCTGGCATCAGTTGTTTGCATAGAAACATAAATATCAGCAAACTAAATTATCGTTGCTGTGCCATTTGTTCATTGGTGTGTTGTTCTAATTGGGCAAATTGCTGTATTTAGCCATACTCTTGAAACCAGGTCCAGTTAAGCCTCCGTCTGAAGTAATGTTAATGAGATCCGAAGAAACCAAACAGTGTTTGGTAACATGAAAAGTGACCAACATAAGTGGTGGCAGATCAGAGCCAAGCCACTTTTTTGGATCTGTTTGAACTCATGTACTGATCTGCCGAGGCACTCTTTCTCACTTTTTTTTTCTCACTCATTTCAGTGGCTTTTCACGGCCTCTCTCTAAAAATCAAGAAGGAACCACAGAGTCCCTGTTCTGAGCTGAGCACTGCCTGCAGCCATGAGCAACCTTTCAAGTTCAGCTTTGGGGAAAAGTGCCTGTATAATGTCAGGTAAGATGAGTTCACTGGTATTCCCAGCTGTCTGTACATTGCTTACTCTTCCCAATGGCCTTCCTTATTTATTAACAGAGGTCAACATGCAGGGGCATAGCTTTAAAGTAATTGAAGATGGATCAGAGGGGAATGGAGGAAAAATGCCTTTGAGCGCAGGAGGATGAGGACTATAGAGGTCATAGAGATCTTATAGAAGTCTATAAGATCATGAGGTGAATTGATAAGGTAGATGCACACAGTATTTTACCCAGAGTAGCTGAATAAGGAAACAGAAATCGTAACTTTAAACTGAGAGAGGAAAAATGTAATAGGAACCTGAGGTGCAACTTTTTGCACACAGGTGCTGGTGGGTACATGGAACAAGCTGGTAGAGGAGGTAGTTGAGGCATGTACTATAACAACAGTTAAAAGATATTTGGACCATCTATAGTCACCAATTTTATCTGGGAATATAAGAGTCATAGAATAAATAAAAAACACTTAAGTAAATCAAAAATAAATGGAGGTCTAGCATTGCCAAAGTTTATGTTTTATTACTGGGCAGTTAGTATTAAAAATATGAATTTTTGGCTGGAGGAATTAGATAATCAACCAAATTGGTTAAAAATGGAAAAAGAAGATTGTACACCTTCTGACATTAGTATGATTTTATTCGCCAATGCTAAACTAGCTAAGAAAACCTATAAAGAAAACCCTATAATAGAGAGTGGGATACGTATCTGGAAACAACTTAAGAAAACATTAAAATTGGAATGTATACCACTAGCTCTTTCCATTGTAAACAATGTCACATTTAAACCTTCAATGATGGATAAAGGTTTTTCACAATGGAAAAATTATGGAATTAATAGGATGGGTGATCTTTACAGGGAAAACTCCTTCCTTTCATTTCAAGAATTACAACAAATTTATGGATTACATTCAAAAGATTATTTTAGATATTTACAAATCAGAGACTATGTAAAATCAAACACACAGGAAATTAGAAATAGAAAGGCAGAAATTTTAGATGAATGTCTAAATAAACATCCAAGTACAGAAAAATTAATATTGTATATTTATAATATTTTATTAGAAAATGATGTACCAATGACAGAAACATATAGGCATTCATGGGAAAACGAATTAGGTCAAACAATTAGACCAGAAATATGGAATGAAAGTTTACAAAATATACATCATTGTTCGTTAAATGCTAGACACATCTTGATACAATTTAAAGTACTACATAGATTACATTATTCCAAATCAAAATTACATAGAATTTTTTCAAATATACCAGCCATATGTGATAAATGTCAACACTTAGAAGCTAATCTAATGCACTCATTCACAAACTGTATAAAAATTACTACCTTTTTGGCAGAAATTTTTAAGATAATCTCGAATGTTGTTAATAGAAATTTGCTTCCTGACTCAAAATTAATAATATTAGGAATATTAGAAACAGATAAATTAATACAAATAAATCAAAGAATTTTTATTGATTATAGTTTAATAATTGGGAAAAAACGTATATTGAAATTTTGGAAAGGTCCTACATCCCCCACAATTAAAATGTGGATCACTGAAATGTCAGGGACACTTCATCTTGAAAGATTAAGACTTGTCCTTCTGGGCAAGTTGGATCAATTCAGAGGGATATGGTCTCCATTTATTGAATATTTAAAGGGTCAAAGTGGTTCGGTGCGAGAACCTGACTGAAGCCTGAACGAAGAAATAGACAAAGATTTACATATAATAACCCATTATATATCTCCAATGATGTACAAACTGCTTAATACTTCATTCATTTTTCTGAATCTCTATCTTTATTTTATTTTTCTCTTATATTTCCTATCTATATAAAAAATGAAAAACTCATAGAAGTAGAAATTAGAAATAATTGTTAATATTAATAATATTAAGAATGTATATGACATGTATATCCTTATCTTGATATGTACTTCTAATAAAAAATATTTAACAAAAAAAAAGACATTTGCACAGGTACATGGATAGGAAAGATTCAAAGGCATGTGGGCAGTGGGACTAGTATAGATGGAGTATCTCGGTGAGCATGGGCAAGATTGGCCGCAGGGCCAGTTTCCTGACTCTATGACTAAAAATGTTTAAACCCAGAGTGTGGCAAGAGTTTGCAATTCACAGCCTGAAAGGGCGTTAGAAATGGAAACTCTCATAATTTGAACAACACTCGGACATAAATACAAAGTATAGAAATTTGCAAAGCTATGGATCCAAAATGGGAATAGGTTCAACACATCCTTTTAGTAAGCTCATAGGATGGCCTGAATATCCTTGTTCTGCATCATAAGTGTTCTATGATTCTATCTTTATTAATATCTCTGCTTCAGGCAACATAAACTGTTTGTCATAGTTCAGTTAAATACAAATGACTTTTAAGTTCAAGTTCAAATGTATTTGTCACATGCACCATAAGGTGCAGTGAAATGGATTTATCATGCAGCGTTACAATTAAAACAGGATACAATTCACAACATAATTCAACACAGACATCCACCATAGCATTCTTCACTGTGGTGGAAGGCAATACAGTTCAGACAGTTCTCCACCTCCTCCTCCCTTGCTCATCCGTGGCCGAGACCCTGACCCTCCGCTAGTCGTTGCTAAGGATGGCCCGATGTTCAGGCCCTCTGGTCGGGATGATCGGAACGCCGACGTCGGGACAGGTCGAGCACACCCCACGGCCCGGAGCTCCCAATTGGCCACCACCTTACTGGAGATCTAAACGGGCATATATGCTCATACATGTAATGCAAAGTAGCTGAAGTAAAGGTGAACTGTTTATTTCTGACACATTTGAGTAGAGGTTTATTTATCCTGCCCACTAAATTCACATTTAGATTCTCATAATCAATTATCTGATTCCTGTTTCTCTCCTGAAGGTGCAATTAGTATCAAAAGCATTTCCTCTGACAAACATTGCAGAATATTTTGAACACTACTTGGAAGCAATAATGTCTGGATTGAATATTGTTTGATCTGGCTGAGAGTGAAAGATTATGTCCTAGAAAATACTCTCTGCTGTTTTTTCTTATCTTAAGACAACATTGTGATTCATTTTAATGCAGCTTTTCACGTTTCCCCTAGTAACGCTGCGATGAAACTAACATTGACAGTTTCAAAGCTATGTTCCCTATTGATGTGTTGCAAATTCTTGCACTTCTCCATATGTAGCCCAGCCAATGCAACACAGCTCTTAAAATGTAATACTGGGGGGGGGGAAATTGTGCTGAGGAGAAAGAAAATGCCTCTGAAAATGAGAGAGCTGATTTTCTGACTGGCATCCAAAACTGTGGTAAACGTTGGTTACATTTTTCAACAGCAAACATTATGATGAAACTAACATGAGTTTCATTGCGATGTTCCCAATCGATGTGCTGCATGTTCTTTCCCTTCCCCATGTGTAGCCTAGCTTCACAGGCAGCTCTTGAAGACAGATGCCACAATATAAGCAGCACTCTTCCAGCTCTGGAGGAGGGTTGCTACAAAGGACTAATCAGGAGGGAGCGGGTGGGGGGTGGGGGGAGTATATTTGGAGCTGGGTGAAAATCAAAAGAATTACAAATGCTGGAAATCCAAAACAAAAGGAGAAAATGTTAAAAATATTATGGGGGCTGAAAACAGAACTACTGTTTCATTCTGAAATTTCTGAAGAAGGGTCTCGAGCTGAAATGTCACCCATTCCTTCTCTCCAGAGATGCCATCTCTCCCGCCTGTCAGCTTTTTGTGTCTATCTTTCTGATTTCAGATATTGAAGTCAGTAATT
This sequence comes from Raja brachyura, assembly GCA_963514005.1. Next base: position 95,319,046 of record OY740782.1, read on the forward strand.
GAGCTTTGAATGAAAAGCTCAATTCTGTAGAATGCAGGCTGGTGCAATTAATTTATTTAATTGGTGCAGTAGGTGTTACACTTTAAAAAATATTGCAGCAGGAGAGGTAATGAAGACTTGATAAATCCCCGCAGTGTATTAACTTCCCAGCAAATTGGTTATAATGCAAACCAACCAAAAGAGATCTCAATGTATTAAACTAATATCTTAAAAACACATTTTTTCTTATGCCTCCTGAACAGATGTAGCTACAGAGTTCCCTGAGTGTCTCTGCAATAGACTGGGGTGTTTCAGAACATCAATGGGTGAACATCATACATCAAAGTACGTCCATAATGCCCATCAGTTAGTGCAGGAGCACATCCCAATATTGAATTTACAATTAAGGTTGTGCGATAAATGTGTTTTTGTCTTTTGTACTTAAAATATATCAGCATATGAATGAAACAACTGCTCCTTTAAAAAAAAAAGAAAATAGAACATGCTGGAAATAGTATGCCACGCCACATCTACAGGAAGAGGAACAAAGTAAATATTTCAGATTGAAAACCCTTCTTCAGATCATTCTTGTAAAGAATCTTCACCCTGAAACATTAACTCTATTTCTCATCTCACAGAAGCAACTGAGCATTTCTATTTTTATTTTAGATCTTCAGATTTTTATTTTAAAATGTCAACCTTTTTATTAATTGCTGAGCAGGGGGACCACTCCAACCTTGCATCTAAGTATCTGAGGGAGCAATTTATTTGGATTATTTTCCCCACAACTAATCAAATGCTGAAAGTAAGGTAACATTTATTAAATGGTAGTGCAGCGCAGGGGCATTTTGTCCAGTTATCTCTTGTTTCATTTGTGGGCTTGCTTCTGTTTTCTCAGTGCCTACGACCAGAAGCCACCTGCTGGATTGAAGCCCTCCAACCCGCCAACCCCGTCCAGTACACCAGTGTCCCCCTTACACCATGGGTCACCAAACCCTGCAGCAACCCCGAAACCGGACAGAAGTTTTGCAGCTCATCTGCCTGCCACCCAGCCCATTCCAGAGAATGCCTACCCAATGGATCCTAGGTTAGCAAGTACAGACAATGTCTATATTCATTTAGCTGTGCTAAGAATGTTATTGATTCTATCCAAGAGAATTGTAAAATTAACAGGAAACTGGTAAGACCTAAATCAGCAACAAACAAGAATTGCTTGTTAATTATTGCTCTATAGATCATATATTGGTGGAGTGTAGTTACTTTCTGCATTTAAAGCTGTTCTTTGTCTTCTTGACCAGCGCCTCATGTAGATGCTTCCGATGGTAGGGAAGGCTGTGTCCATGATGGACCAGGCTGGATCTACCACTCCCTGCAACATCTTGCATTCCAATGCAATGGAATTTTTGTACCAGGCAACCAGTCAGGATACTTTTTACAGTGCCTCTGTAGGCGTTTGGTAGTGTATTTGATGATATGCCGAATCTTATGAAACTTCTAAGAACATAGATTTAGTTCAAGGATTCCAAACCTACTTTAGTTTTGAGATACAGCATGGCAACAGGTGATTCAGCCCATGGAGTGCACACCAACATCCATCAACCATTCACACTAGTTATCCCACTTTCACATCCACTCCCCACACACTAGGGGCAATTTTACAGAGGCCAATTAACCTGCAAAAAGTTCTGAAAAATTAGCAAATGAAATGACTCCAATCGTTAATCCACCTTCGCAAACACATAAATATTGCTTAAAAATTTGATACTTTAAATCTCATCATGATTGCAGAGCAACTGCATTGCTCTTGACCACCTGAACCTGCAGAGAGTGATGAAAACAGCCCAGTCCTTCATGGGCTTGTCACTTCATTTAATTTAGCTCATCTTCACAGTGCACTTTATCAGGAAGGTTAGAAGTATCGTCAATGATGCCGAGCATCATGGCATTTCCCTTTTCTGGGGGGCAGTGTTAGCTGTGAGGAGGATGCTAGAAGACTGCAAGGTGACTTGGATAGGCTGGGTGAGTGGGCAAATGTTTGGCAGATACAGTATAATGTGGATAAATGTGAGGTTATTCACTTTGGTGGCAAAAACAGGAAAGCAGACTATTATCTAAATGGTGGCCGATTAGGAAAAGGGGAGATGCAGCGCGACCTAGGTGTCATGGTACACCAGTCATTGAAAGTAGAGTAGGTATGCAGGTGCAGCAGGCAGTGGAGAAAGCGAATGGTATGTTAGCTTTCATAGCAAAAGGATTTGAGTATAGGAGCAGGGAGGTTCTACTTCAGTTGTATAGGGTCTTGGTGAGACCACACCTGGAGTATTGCGTACAGTTCTGGTCCCCAAATCTGAGGAAGGACATTATTGCCACAAATGGAGTGCAGAGAAGGTTCACCAGACTGATTCCTGGGATGTCAGGACTGTCTTATGAAGAAAGACTGGATAGACTCGGTTTATACTCTCTAGAATTTAGGAGATTGAGAGGGGATCTTATAGAAACTTACAAAATTCTTAAGGGGTTGGACAGGCTAGATGCAGGAAGATTGTTCCCGATGTTGGGGAGGTCCAGGACAAGGGGTCACAGCTTAAGGATAAGAAGGAAATCCTTTAGGACCGAGATGAGAAGGACTTTTTTCACACAGAGAGTGGTGGGTCTCTGGAAATCTCTGCCACAGAGGGTAGTTGAGGCCAGTTCATTAGCTATATTTAAGAGGGAGTTAGATGTGGCCCTTGTGGCTAAGGGGATCAGAGGGTATGGAGAGAAGGCAGGTACGGGATACTGAGTTGATGATCAGCCATGATCATATTGAATGGCGGTACAGGCTCGAAGGGCCGAATGGCCTACTCCTGCACCTAATTTCTATGTTTCTATGTTTCTCTCTTCTCTTCTTTCTAAGAGAGAGAGCGGAGCTTGAAAGCTCAGACTTAAGAACAACTTCTTCCCAATTCCTATCAGATGTCTGAACCTATCACCTTATTATGTTCCCTTCCCGGAGGTGCTGCCACAAAATCTTACTTTGTTTTAACCATACCATCTTTGCTTATTCGATTTTTATTCTTTAATATTCATTTTCACTGATCAGACTTTGCACTGATCAGAATTCTTGCATCATTGTGTTGTTTTGTACTTGTGGTATTTATTGTATTTATCATTACTGTATGTTTATATTAGCTCTGTGAGCTTCATGTGGACAAGGAATTTCATTGCACCCTGGTGCATATGACAATAAACTAATCAGAATCCGAAACTTCTACTCTGCCTCCTAAGGATTCTAACATAGAATCGCAGGAGCTGATGTATTAGGTCTGAGTCAAACTAAATGCTCCATCCATTAATCTATTAGAGAAGCCTTTTACATCTGTTATATTTTCCTTGTAGACATGCATAATCCCAGAGGGTTGCAGAATTGCCCTTCTCTTAGAAATATGTATTTATACTGCTGCTTTGTATATCCATTGATATACAAAGCAGCATTATTTTCATGTTGTTAGAAAAGAGAGTACACATTTTACCTATTAACGCATTTCGAGTCCTGTTTCTTTAATAGTTTCCCCCTAATTTCTCCCCTGATTTTACTTTCAACTTACATTTATTGCTTAATGTGTTGGGTAATTCCCACAGATGCTCATCTTTGACAGTATAAACAATGCTGGTCTGCTGAGGAATGTGATGGGAGTGCTCTTCAGTTTTCTCTAAACTTTTCCCACTATATGTCTCTTGCAGGTTCCGGCGCCAGCTCTCAGAGCCATGCCATTCCTTCCCACCTCCTCATGGACTGCCCAGGGAAGGTCGTCCAATGTACCAGAGGCAGTTGTCTGAGCCCAACATTCCATTCCCCCCTCAGGGGTTCAAACAGGAATACCACGATCCAGTCTACGAACATGCCACTATGATAGGTGGTCCAACAAACCAGAGTTTTCCGCAGCCCATGATGATTAAGCAAGAGCCACGGGATTATGCATATGATTCAGGTTAGTGATGTTGAGTTACAAATATACAAGACAGAATCTAAGGTAATGGCATCAACGAGGGGAAATGTCTTCAGCTGGAGTTATTGAATAACAAGCTTCTACGATTACACTGAAGGGACTGCTACCAGTCATTTTCAGTCCCAGCGGAGCCTCAGCCTGAATCCATTATCTGATGTGTTAGCATTAGAAAAATGCTCTGGGCTCACATTTCCACCTCTGGCTGGAGAAATTGTGGTTATTAAAGATAAATCCATTCATTACCAAGGTTGTTTGCTGTGTCACATGTGTGGTGCTGTTCAGAGTAAGGTCTTGCTCTGAGCTGTTTTCTCCCAATCTTTCATCTAAACTGTTATGTTTGCTTAAAGAACATGCCTCACAAACAAGACCTCACTAAAAGAAAATAAGATTCTCAAAAAGTATTCTGTTTCAGCTGTTGTGTTTGGTTATGTCTTTTGGCATGGTTGCTTATATTTTTAAGCAATGCTCACATATACAGCATTAATGTATGCAAATATCCTTCCATTTATCATCTCATGACTTTTTAAAAATCTTAAGTAATGTGAACAGTGTTACATAGCTCCACACCATGTTTTGCATCATACATCATGTTATCCTTCTCTATTGTAAACACAAAAAAAAGTCATTAGTTGCTGATTGGTGGTTTATTAAATAAAAGCTACTCAGTTATTTATGCCCTGGCTTTAGAGGTACATATTAACAATTTCATTTTCAGTGCTCCTCTTTTGCCATAAGATTTGCAAGATGTTTCACTGACAATGAATTATGAAAAATACTAAACCTTTACAGCACAGATGTAAATGTGTTGTTTCCCTTAGTTTCTCAAACCAAAGGTCAGTTTCAAGCCAAGGAGCTGGATGAGGTTCAGGACTGGGACAAAAAGAAATTTCTACTAATCTTTGGTATTCAAAATTCGGGAGAGTTGTGGGGCATATTGAAGATAGTTTGAATTAGTTTTGCTCATTGAGGGGAAACTAGGGATGGTTAGTGAAAGACTTTGGCGCTGAGGCAAATGATCAGCTGTGATCTTAATGAACGCAGTGAAGGCACAATAGCTTCAATTGCCAACTTTCACTTCTGTGTGTTGGATTTTTATTACTTTTTGGAGGTGCAATTACTTATAAGATTGAGCAACTGAACGTTGCAAAAAACAGTGATCAATTCCGGCCATGCTTGCAGCATTTAGCTGAATACATCTTATCCAGACATCAGGAGCAGGCCAGTGCTCTTCATATTCAAATGGTGCCTGGTCTTTGGCTAACATAGGCCCTGGCAGTGCAACATGACCTGAAGACTGTGTTAAAGTATTAGTGTTGATTTGTGCACTCAGGTCCTTTGAGTACAGTTTAAAATCAATTCCTTTCTGAGTCAGTACTTCCACTCAACCAACTCAACATGCCATTTTCCTAAATCTGGGGATGCTATTTTTCTCTCTGATGGGAATGTTGGTGAACAATAGTTCTCATCATTATTATCTTTACATTGGTACAAAATAATTTGATAAATCAATATAAATTGATAAATCAATATCATTTTAAAGTCTTGAGTCTCCATATTTATTCAGAAAAATGAATTTACAAATGTGTATGTAAAATGTTTGAGATTTCCCATTAGATGCACAATTTAATGGAAATCTGCTCTTTTATATAATTGGATTATTCCATCTGATTTATGATCTCCAGTTATTCATCTTGCCATTATTTGTTATTGATTGCTCCTCCTTGCCTTACACTATGACTGTGTGATCCTATCGTCAGCAGCTAGCATGCTGCACCAACTGCAAGGAAAAGCCTGGGAACTACAGGCTAGCGGGTCTAACATCTGTGGTCGGAAAGTTACGAGAGTACTCTGAGGGATAAGATATACATGCATTTAGATAGACGAGCTGTTTAGGGATAATAAGCATGGTTTTGTACGTGGGAGATCATGTCTCATGAATCTGATTGACATTTTTGAAGAGATGATCAAAAAGGTTGATGAGAGCAGAGCTGTCGAAGTTGTATGATTTCAGCAAGGCATTTGACAAAGTTTGCATTGGAGACTGCTCTGAAAGGTTAAATTGCATGGGATCCAGTGAGAGCTCGCCGACTGGATAGAAAATTGGCTTAATGAAAGAAGGTGATGGCCGAAACTTGTTTTGGACTGGAGGCCTGTGACTAGTGTTATGCCTGAGGGTTTGGTTCTGGGCCCATTGCTATTTCTCATCTCGATCAATGACTTAGATGAGAACGTACAAAGCATGATGAGTAAGTTTGCACATGACACTAAACTGGGTGGCGATAGAGATAGTGAAGATTGTTGTTAAAACTTGCAGCAGGTTCTTGATTGGTTGAGCAGGGAGGCTGAGGAATGGTTAATATAGAATTTAAGATACTGTAGATAAGGGTGAGATGTTGCATTTTGGGAAGTTTAACATGGGCTGCACCTACACAGTGACACGCAGGGTTCTGGGGAGTGTTGTGGAGCATAGGGATCTAGGGGTGCAGGTAAATAGTTATTTGACAGGTCACAGATAGATAGGGTGGTCAAGAAGGCTTGTGACACGTTGGCCTTTATCATTCTGACTTGAGTATAGAAATTGGGAGATTATGTTACAGTTGTACAAGACATTGGTGAGGCCACATTTTGAGTATTGTGTTCAGTTTTGATTACCATGTGATAACAAAGATGTTGCTAAGCTGGACAGGGTGCAGAGAAGATTTATGAGGGTGTTGCCAGGACTCGGTCTGATCTATAGGGAGAGGTTGAGCAGGCTAGGACTTTATTCCTTGCAGCGCAGGAGGATGAGGGGTGATCTTATGGAGGAATGGATATGATCATGAGAGGAACAGATATGGTAAATACACAGTCTTTTACCCTGAGTAGGTTATCGAGAACTAGAGGACATAGGTTTAACGTGAGGGGAGATAGATTTAATAGGAACCTGAGGGGCAACTTTGGATATGTGGAACGTTGCCAGAGGACATAGTTGAGTCAGGTACTATCACAATATTTAAAAAACATTTGGACAGATACATGGATAAGATATGATTAGAGGGATATGGGCTAAACACTGGCAGATGAGACTAGTGTAGATGGAACGTGTTGGTCGACGTGAGAAAGTTGGGCCGAAGCGCCTGTCTCCATGCTGTTTGACTCTATGACTAACACACACACTCCTTCACTCTCTAGTCAATCTCTACCTTTCTGTAAAAGAGTGGTATTTTTGATTAAATTGACTGAATTTACATCACCACTGGCATAAAACCACAAAGAACTGTAAATTTTAACTTAAAGCAACTGTATTAGGTGCAGTGGCAAACTATACTGGATCTGCATATCAAACAAATCGATATCCACTTTAAAAGCGATCTCTATTAAGCAGAATATATATTATGATTGTAGAAGCTTCTGTAGATAATGAGCGCAGGGCCCAGTATTTGTGCTTAATTTCTCAAAATAATTGAAGTAGTTCAAAAATATTTTTTTCTGATATTAAGATTATTGTGTGTTCCCTGACAATCCTAATTTTCTCCCGCATGTTGCACTGAAGAGAACAGCTTTATAAACCTATACATTAGAGAATTGATGTGCATAGTATACCCTCAGGTATATATCATGTGTACAGCTATATATTCTCAGTTTAAATGATTAAAAATCGCAGTTACTGCAGCCTTCAACAACATTCTGAGTTCAGCACATGTCAACAGTATAATCCGGATTTATTCTCCTATTACAGCGTTAGGAGGTCAAATGGGCTCTGGCTGTTTTCCTAAACCAGTAATGGAAGGCTGAAACTCACATTAGACCAATCCCATCATCTTTTCTCAGGAGTGATTGATTTAATCTATTCCCTTGGGCCTCAGCACATAAACTGAGCTTGAGCATGAATGGAGCGCGTGAGCATTAAGTTTCATTCAGAAAATGGAGGGAAGGTAAGACTAGAATTCCCAGTTAGACAGGGCAGGGTGTACAATTTTAGCAGCTGCTTCCTTTGCCAGATTACTTGATACAGACATTACTGCAGCAGGCATGCCCAGTGTTACCTGACACCAGCCCACTGCCTTTGTGCTGAACTGAAGACCAATGAATGAGGATGTCCTATTCACATTGTGCAGAGATAACAGGAACTAGCTGCTCGGAATTCCATTCAAATATTTCTTCCAGCCACACACCACACTGATATGGTTCAAGTTACTGATGCAAGTTGTGTGGCGGGAACAAGAGCAGGCCACAGAGTATGTAGATAATTCATTTACAAGGTCACAATGCAGTTTCTAAGTTCCTAATTTCTGACACGTCAGCTGGGCAAGTCCACTTATATTTCATTTCTGTGGGGAGATGCAAAACCTCACCGCAAGGGCAAAGATTAAAATTAGAATTTCCCTTTTCCCTTTCACTTCCAAGCATTTGTAAAATTATTGAATATGAATCTGCACTTATGCAAATTGTGCGTTTGTGAGGTGGTGGAAGGGTGGAGGTGGACCCGTGTAAAGTATCAAGAGAAGTTTGTTGATGGGTTGTGGAAAGTTTGTACACTGCTGGGTTGTGAGGAGGATTCTGAGAGGTTTCAATGAATAGACAAAGTAAATGGTTGAGGAGATGGAGATGGAGCAGATGGAGAATTGTGTGACAGAAGTGAAACCATGCAATTCAGTATGGAAAACAGTCAATAGAGCATTTTTTTTAATGGTGGGTAATTGAAAAGCAAAGGTGTTCATTTTGTTGATTCACTGAAAATTAATGTGTGAGTACAATGAAGAATTGCGAAGGCACATGGTATGTTTGCCTTTTTTTCAAGAGGATGTGAATATGAAGAATAAAGATATAGTTAGAGAATCACAACATGGAAACAATAGCTCTTTGGCCCATTGAGACCTTGCTGGCTGCAAGTACTTATCAATATTAATCTAATTTCTTGGCACTCATTGGTTGCTTTATATGCCATGGCACTTCAAATGCTCATCTAGTTATTCTTCAGTATTGTGGTTACTATATAACCATATAACAATTACAGCACGGAAACAGGCCTTCTCGGCCCTTCCAGTCTGTGCCGACCATTCATTTTCTCCTAGTCCCATCTACCTGCCCTCAGACCATACCCCTCCATTCCCTTCCCGTCCATATACCTATCCACTTTACTTTTAAATGTTAAAATCGATCCTGCCTCCACCACTTCTGCAGGAAGATCATTCCACACAGCCACCACTCTGAGTAAAGAAGTTACCCCTCATGTTACCCCTAAACTTCTGTCCCTTAATTCTCATGTCATGCCCTCTTGTTTGAATCATCCCTACCCTCAATGGGAAAAACTTATCCACGTCAACTCTGTCTATCCCTTTCCTCATTTTAAAGACCTCAATCAAGTCCCCCCTTAACCTTCTGCGCTCCAAAGAATAAAGACCTAACTTGTTCAACCTTTCTCTGTAACTTAGTTGCTGGAACCCAGGCAACATTCTAATAAATCTCCTCCATACTCTCTCTATTTTGTTGACATCCTTCCTATAATTCGGCGACCAAAATTGTACACCATACTCCAGAATTGGTCTTACCAATGCCTTGTACAATTTTAACATTACTTCCCTACTCCTATATTCAATGCTCTGATTTATAAAGGCCAGCACACCAAAAGCTTTCTTTACCACCCTATCTACATGCGATTCCACCTTCGGGGAACTATGCACAGTTATTCCTAGATCCCTCTGTTCCACAGCATTCCTCAATTCCCTACCATTTACCATGTACATCCTATTTTGATTTGTCCTGCCAAGATGTAGCACCTCACACTTATCAGCATTAAACTCCATCTGCCATCTTTCAGCCCACTCTTCCAAATGGCCCAAATCTCTCTGTAGACTTTGAAAATCTACTTCATTATCCACAGCACCACCTATCTTAGTATCATCTGCATACTTACTTATCCAATTTTTCACCCCATCATCTAGACCATTGATGTACATGACAAACAACAGTGGACCCAACACAGGTCCCTGAGGCACCCCACTAGTCACCAGCTTCCAACCTGACAAACAGCCATCCACCATTACTCTCTGGCATCTCCCATTCAGCCACTGTTGAATCCGTAGTTACGTAATCATTATTATTATATTATAATAATATTATATAATTTAATTATGTGAATATAAATATTGTGCAGGGCTGCCAACATTGGGTGAGAGTTGGGAGTGAGAAATTGCGAGACCAAGCCCGAGGGAGCTTAGCGACCCTGGGGAGGGGGGGGGGGGAGGGTGTCCCCCCTCCCATTGGTACGGAACTTTTGCATTTTTGAGCTTGAAATTGCGTAATATGGTGCATACTATAGCGAGTCTTTTAAACTACACTTGAATGCAATATATATGCTTTAAATTGGATTAGCTATGAATAAGATTAGAGTAAATTACATCCCTAATTACATTCCACACCAGAGCCCAGATCTGATCCGTACGTGCAGCACATGAATGATCTTAGTGTATTCATGTATGGAAATCAGATTATAATCAAGCACTTGGCCCATGTTGACCAACCTGGGTCTCACTGCACACCTGGTACTACTACTGGCCCTGACTCCAGTTGCATGCCTTCTCCCATTCCTATCCCTGAGTCCAGCCCTACACCTGGCCCACTATTCTACCCTGATCATAGCTGTTTACCTGCGTAGGTTCCCAGTGCTGAACACACCCCTGCTCCCAGCTTTGACTGCACAACTAGAACTATTCCAGACCTTGACTCTGGATGCACACTTGGCCTTGCTCCAAGCCCCTTTGCACTAACAATATATCTGGCCGACACATAAAGCCCCATATCTGACCCCCTGGATTTAACCTATTACGTTCAAGTCCACAGGTGCTTAGCTAATGCAGTAGTGCTTTATGGGTCACTTCACAGACCAAATTATGGATAACAAAATTTCTAAATTCATTGGCTTCCTTGTTATCTAACATGCTAGTCACTTTGTCATAGAAGTCATCAATTGGTTGAACACAATTCCCATCCATAAAATTATACTAACTCAGGTGTATGAGTATTCTGATACAATTTCTTTCATTTTATTAACAAACCGTCCTGAAGCCATCAGGCTAATTACAAATCAATAACGTTAGCCAACTCCGAAACATGAAGCGCTGAGCATTGGGATCCAAACATCATGGACAACTGGCCTCAGTTCCCCGCTCACATCTGGCAGTGTTCTCCATCTGAACCAGGGGCCTCGGAGTGTTTTTGAAAGTGGGGAAGCTGAGCGATCACTGATCACTGGCCTTGGGGGTACTCAGTGAGAGAGTGGAGCAACCAAGCGGAGAGAGGATGTGGAAGAAGGGTGTCCCCCCCTCTCAGGGTAGGGACATTTTGAAATGTGATGTATTAAAATCATGTTTTAGTGCATTGCAGAAGTATGATTTCAATGTTTTTTGTATGAAGTATTTTTAAGAGGTAACTTTTTAAGGGGTAACTTTATCCACACACAGGTGGTGGGTATTTGGATCACGCTGCCAGAGGAGGTAGTGGAGGCAGGGACCATCCCAATATTTAAGAAACAGTTAGACTGATACATGGATAGGACAGGTTTGGAGGTATGGACCAAAAGCAGGTAGCATAGCTGGGACATGTTGGCGGGTGTGGGCAAGTTGCGCTAAAGGGCCTGTTTTCACACTGTATCACTCTATGACCACATTATACCTCCACCATGCATGAATGCTTCAAAATTAAGTGATCGAGTTTTATTGCCATATACTCAAGCATAGAAACAAAGAAAATATGTGCAGGAATAGGCCATCGGCCCTTCGAGCCAGCACTGCTAATCAATATGATCATGGCTATTCATCTAGAATCAGTACCTCTTTCCTGTTTTTTCCCCATATCCCTTGATTTCGTGAGCTAAATGTAACTCTCTCTTGAAAACATCGAGTGAATTGACCTGCACTGCCTTCTGTGGCAGAGAATTCCACAGATTCACAACTCTGCGTGAAAAAAGTTTGGCCTCATCTCAGTCCTAACTGGCCCCCCCTTTATTCTTAAACTCTGACCCCTGGTTCTGAACTCCCCCAACATCGGGAACATTTTCCCTGCAGTTACAATAAGTGAAAATTTAGCAGGCAAGCAGGATGCTTTCTCCAACCACCCCCATTTGAAGTCGACTATCTTCCACCGTTTCTACCCAGTGCCTGGTACTTCCAGCAGCCACTGGTTGTCCTCCAGGATGCACCAAGCCGCAGCCTGATCCATGCCGGTCACCTGGGCAAATTTGGCACAGAGACTCTCAAGGCAGCGGCGCAACGCTTCCGACGCCTTGCACTGAGGCTGCTCCGTGGCTGGAGCTGAAGTGAGCAACTCGCCAGCCCCACTCCCCGTCTGCATCTGTGCCCGTCGCTGCTTCTGCTTCCAACACCCATGGCCCATGCAGTTGGTATGAGTTTTAACATTTTCGTTGATCACAGAATTTCTCACGGCAGAGCGTGAGAAATTTGTGATCAGTGTGAGAATTTGGCGAAATGCGTGATTCTCACACAGTGCATGGGAGTTGTCAGCCCTGCCCCTCTCCCCCCTCTCTGCCCCCTCTCTCTCCCCCTCTCTCTCTCCACCTCCCCCTCTCTCTTCTCCCCTCTTTCTGTCTCTCTCTCTCTCTCTCTCCCTCTCTCACCCACCCTCCCTCTCTCTCCCCCTCTATCTCTCCCCTCCCCCTCTCTCTCTCCTCTCTCCTGTCTGTCTCTCCCCCTCTTACTCTCTCCACTTCCATCTCCTCTTCTCATCTCTCTCCCCTCTCCCCCATCTCTCTCCCCTCTCCTCTCTCCCTCCCCTCTCTCTTCCCCCTCTCTCTCCCCTTCCCCTCTCCCTCTCTCCCTCTCTCTCTCCCCTCTCTTTCCCCGAACTCTCTCTCCCCTCTCTTTCCCCTAACTCTCTCCCCCTCACTCCCTCCCTCTCTCTCTCCCCCTCACTCTCTCTCTCTCTCTCTCTCTCTCTCTCTCTCCCCCCTCCCTCTCTCTCCTCCTCTGTCATCCTCTCTCCCCATTTCTCCCTCCCATCTCACTCTCCCCCTTGCTCTCTCTCCCCTCTCTCTTTCTCTTCTGCCTCTATCTCCTATTTCTCTTTGCCCCCGATTTCCCTCTCTTTCCCCCGTTTTTCTCTTCCCTTCCCTCTTCCCCCTCTGTCTTTTCACCCCCTCTCTCCCATTCTCTCCTACACTCCCTCTCCACCCCCTCTCTCTCTTCACTCTTTCTTCCCTCTCACCCCTGTCTCTCTTCCCCCCCTCTCTCCCCATTCACTCCCCCTCTGTCTCTCCCCTCTCTCTCTCCTCTCAGCCCCTCTCTCTCCCCCTGTCTCCCTGTCCCCTTCCCGTCTCTCTCCACCTCCCTTTGAGAGTCTATGTCCCATCGGCACAGAGACTCTCACGGCAGCGGCGCAACGCTTCCGATGCCTCCGATCGGCCCGGGACTCTTGGACTGGGGCTGCTCCATGGCCGGAGATGCAGCGAGCGACTCACCAGCCCGGCAAACACTCGGCAGCCCCGGCTTTCCGTCCGCATCTGTTCCCACCGCTACATCTGCTTCCATCCCTCGCTCAGCCCCGGCTCTCCAACACCCGCGGACCATGCAGTTTATCTGCGTTTTGAAATTTTCGTTGATCACAGAATTTCTCACCACAGAGCATGAGAAATTTCTGATCAGCGTGGGGGCGTGAGAGTTTCTTCAAATGCGTGATTCTCACGCTCAAAGCGTGAGAGTTGGCAGCCCTGTATTAAGTCATCATTCTTAAGAGTTGTGAAAGATGCTACCTTCATCTACCCTGCCATGCAATGTGCCAAAATTTCAACCACTATCCTGGTGAAATATATCTCCCTCTCAACTTCCCTTTACTTTAAACTGGTGTCATCCAGTTGTACACATCTCTGCTATGGAGGAAGAATTCTCATCATCTCCACCTATCTGCCCTTCATAAGTTTGGGCATGTCAGTCTGGGTGATTTTATCTGAATGCTTATCATTATTGAATCACAAGGAACTGAAGATGCTGCCATTTTGAGAAAAACACAAAATGCTGGAGCAACTCGGCAGTTCAGGCAACATCTCTGGATCGAATGGATTTTTAGGTCTGTTCTTCCAGTACTTTGTTTTGCTCATTATTGGATGTTAGAATTGAATACTTTAGAATTGAAGAAATTATGTACTGCTGGTACTTCTGGGACTCCCAAAGTACAACATTAAATAAAATATCAACTTACCTGTCTAAAAAGGTATGTTTATGTTGATTTTGAGTAGTTTGCTGGAAGTTGTACCAGGGTCATAACCTCTCAGATGCGACTTTAGCGTTGTTAATTCTACCACTCACTAAAGTCGTAAAACTACTGTTCAAGCAAAATCGGAAGATGCACCTTCAGATATTGCATGAAGATGGTTTGTTAGCTTGTTTTTAATTTCTGAAGCATTGCGTGTTGAAGGAACGAGGTTTGCTCGTAATAGAATGGAAAGTAAAGGAATAATGTAAACCAGTGATAGTGTTTGTAGGCTGTGAAGTTCATAAAAGGTTAAATCTGCCAGATATCATAATTTTTCCCCACCTCCCCCTTTCTCCACTAAAAGTTGACTAACTTGCACCACAGTTCACAACAATGTATCCCAGGATCACACTGTCCCTAGCGAATAATTGGCCTATCGGAACCACCCTGCCTGAGGTCATCTGTTGTTGGTCCTGATTTGTCCTGGTCTTTTCTTTCTTTACGTTCCCATCCCTTACGTCCTGGCCCATAACCTCACCTACCCATTTTCTCCAGAGATGCTGCCTGACGCGCTGAGATTTACTCCAGCATTTAATCTACCTCAGATATCATCATTGTCTCTTTCAAATCCAAGGAGAGAGGTGGCATTGACCTAGATTCTGGTTATTTATAACAAGAAAATGAACCTGGATTGTAGACCGTAGAGAAATGAGGATCAGCCAACTGTTCTTTGTTTTGCTATTCAAAAGCAAAGTCACATGAATTCTCTGTGAATGTCAAGGTTGAATACTGCAAGAGAGCTTCTAATTGTCCTTGTTACTTTTGCATGAAATCTGCTGAAACCACGGAGAAATACATCAGTGTTTATGCTGTTTCACTGAAATTATGAACGGATTGTCTCTCCAAATCACAGTGACAAACCAAGAATGTATAAGTGGAAATTCAATTTTATAACAGATAGAAAGCTAAACAAATATTTCCTTACATGACTCTTATATAATTGTCAGGATTAAATGTACAGTAACACATGTTGTAAATATTTTCATCTTTGGAAACAGAATTTTACTGGCTTTAAAAATAATTGTAGTTAGCCAACTCACAAATGCATGAATAATTAGCATAGAGGAGAATTCATTTAAATTCTGATCTGGAATTGTCAACAGTAAATTTCAGTGAATGCAAATGATTTTATTTATGTATGTTGGGTTTGTTGCAGGGTGATAGAAGTCGTTGTCTGATGGTATGAAAGTGTATTAGCTGCTGAAAACCAAAGTCAATTTTAGCTGAGGTGTTGGTGGATCAAAAAAAACATAACGTTTTTCTCACACTCACACCCTTGTTACCTTCCATCCCAATTATATGGAATGCTAATTTATTGCGTGTGAGAGATGGTGAACTAACTGCTCCTTGAGGCCAGACAGTATAGTTCTGGTAAACGGATGTTTACTTTTCCCAGACTAATACATGGAAAATGTAATTGAATCCTGGAATCCAAAACTAAAGCTGAATGTTGACTTGCAACGATGTGCAGGTCAGAACCTTGTTTAATGTCTTAACATTTCAACAAACGGTCTGAAACATGCAATATTTGTTTCTCTTTCTGTTTGGCCATGACAATTACAGTTTTATCATCATGATACAGATTAAATATCACCCACTTTTCTTTCTACCAACTCCCTTTTTTTCAGTTTTCTAAACCTCCCAGGTTTTCTTTCAATCTCCTTCCCTGAATGCTAGGGCAAAAGAACATAGAACATAGATCAGTACAGCACAAGAACAGGCTCTTTGGTTCACAATGCCTGTGCTGAACATGATGCCAAGATAAACTAATCTCATCTGCCTGTACATGATCCATATCTTTCCATTCCCTGCATATCCATGGGCATTCTAAAAAGCTTCTTAAGCACCACTAAAATTTTTCCCTCCACCAGCACCCATAGCAGTGTGTTCCATGAGTGTTCAATGGGGTGGGATAGGTGGGAGGGAGGCAGGGGCTGAAACATTCTTAAATAAACATTAAATAAGACTATGCACTCGTGCATGGTGACAATTTCAGAAATGTCTTCTTAAGTAGTTCGCTGTTGACTAATCTGTCTTCACTGCTCAGCACTCTGTGCTTCACTGCATGTTATGATGCCCAAAGATTAGCCATCAGATCAACTCGGATCTTGTGGAATAGCAAAGTCTTCTTGAGGGGCCCAATGATCTGTTTCTGCTCCTAATTTACATGGTCCACCTTCTTACACAAAGCATTTTCAAAAGCAGCATGATGTTTTTTTTTTCAAAATCTACAGTGATAGACTGTATATTGTAACATTTTCACCCGGTCACTCCAGCTTTGACTGCATGTGGGACACAGCAGGCAAGGTGACTGAGATAGATGGTTTGGCCCTTGGATCACCTTCAGGGCCAGAATCAACGTGGGTTACAAAACCACAAAAATCATGCACCTGCAATGTTGTGCACTGACGCTGATCAGTGGAAATTAAGGGGCAGTACAATCTTTATTAAACATTTTTTGGCCATAGGAATCCCCATAGTTCATCAGGAATCTCAGGTTTCAAGGACACTACTTCATTGTCAAATCGGTTCAAAGCTGTTTAGTGCCTGTTAATAGTGATAGCAACAATAACTACAGCTGTTCACCAAGGGTGCTGCAGAGCTTGGATTTAATTTTGTACTGTGTTGTCATTCTGGAATGGTCTTTTGTGCATACAGAAGTGCTTCGAGTATAGCATTTAATGTAATTTATTACTGTAAATGTTAAATGGCATTTGTTTGTTTTTTATTAGATCTGGTCAAAATGGAAAGGCTGGCAATTTAATTAGAAGTAATGTTATTAGGTAGGCCATTACTTTGATGAAGTTCAGAATGACACTGATGTTCCAAATTAACCATGTTACTTATTTTATTGGATAATCATTTGTGGAGATGGTTTTTAAAATTTAATTGTGCTTGCAGTCTCAGTGCAAGTCATAAATAAAGTATAAATATTATAACAGTAGTTTATTTCATTGAATTTAATGTGTATTTGTATCCTCAAGCTTCTGAAATTAAGATAAATTTGTTATTTCCTGATGTTTAAAAAATGTCCTTGAAATGAAAGGGTGAGATACGGTGTGCCAATGCGTAGGGTGCTCATCCAACTTGTGGCTCTCAACTAAATATCAAAGCGGAAGAAATAACTGTTGGAAGTAATTGTTTTGTTGAGAACGCTAAAATAGCAAAAACAATTTCAGGCAAATGATTAGGAATTTTACTTTCATTCCCATCTCACTCTCAACATCCATTTCTCCTCTTTGTTGAACCCTCCATCTCCATTTCATGGAACGATTAGTGACCGACGTCAATTACAAGCCCATGATTACTGCAGGTAATTTGACTACAATCCCTCCCACAAGAACTCCAAACCCCCAGTTATGTGACATATCTGACTGTCGAAGACATCTTCTAAACTAATGCTTCTTATATAAAGTCGTAGATATGCTCCCTCTTGCCACATTATGGTTTCTATGATAATTTTCACACTTCTGTACCTTTTGCATGATGGAGAGGGAGAAGAGGGTGTGTTTGGGGTGAGACTCATCCTTGATTATGCAGGTAGCCTTACTGTGGCAGCATGTGAGTGTAGATGGAGTCAATGGAATGGAGGTTGGTTTCTGTGATGCTCTGGGCAGTGTCCACAGTTATTCCTCCGACTTGTTGAGTTCCTGCTTCTTTGTTTTGTGCTCAAAATTCCAGCATCTGTAGTCTCTTGCATCTCTTTCTCACTGCCTCCAGATGTTTTCAGATGTTTTACCTTGTATCTTTGAAATCGAAAGGCAGTGAAGAAGCCAGTCCCACTGCACTCTCATTTACTCCCCTGCTGTCTCCCTTCCTTCAATGTATCCCATTTTGCACCCAATCCACGTCTCAGCATCTGCTGAAGTTACAGGGAAGCTCCAGGCAATAGACTGGAGCACATTTCCTTCCATTTTGCCATGCCATGACAGCCCAGCCAATGACAGGCACGTCCCATGTCAGTTTAAGATGGGCCACATTCCATTAGCTGCAGAACAACGAGCCAATTTTTGGATTGTCCTTTCATTCTGATTGAATAGTTTTACTGCTCATAGTTCCGCATGCAATCTGTGTTTCAGCGAAGACTTTCTGACAAGCTTGACAGCATTCTCCTGTACATTGTGTATGATGTATTGATCTAACTATGATAGATAACACTTAATTCAGTTGTAAAATCATTTTCTGTTCAATTTGACTCGAGTCTATTTCCTGGTGCAAACTGCTGTACTATTTCAAATTAATTTTACCAGCTCTCCCATGGGGATGTCAGTCAGTAGCCATGTGGTAATGCAGCCTGAGATGTTACTCCTCCACACTTTCACCCAGCATCTTTCATATCAGACTCTTCAAATGTAGAATCAACTGCAAGTTACAAATATCCACTTTTGTAAAAAAAAAGCATATGATCTCAGAAATTTGCTGATTAAACTCTGATGCCAGTGTTACATACTTGAAGCAGATAAATGCGTACAGATAAATGGTAGACTCATAGAGTCGCAGAGACATGCAGCATTGAAACAGGCCCTTCTGCCCTATCACGTCTGTACTCCATCAGCCACCTATTTACACAATTCCTACACTAATTCTATTTTTCTTCATTCCACATTCTCTTCAACTCCCTCCACTCACCCACACACTGGGCCCCCAATTAACCCACTGACCTGCTTGTCTTTGGGATGTGGGAACAAACTGGGGCACCGAGAGAAAGTCCATGCTGTTACAGGAAGAATGTGAACATTTCACACTGACGGCTCCTGAGCTGAGGATTGAACCCGGGGTCTCAGGCCACATGAAGCAGCAATTCTCCTTGCTCTACTACTGGATTGTTTGAAGCAGATACTGAAAAAGAGTAGTTCTGCTTGTACCCAGAAGCAAATCCTAATAGGCAGTGAACATGGCTTGTGGATACTTCCCTTTGTAGGTCCTTCCCCGGTTCGGTCTAAAGCCTTAAGTAGGATACCCGTGAGCCCAGAGACCTGTGTCTCTGGCTATTGGCTTCAAAAAACAACAATCTAATTTCACATAACAATAATATACCAATACCAAAAACCTCTGTATTAAAGACCAGGATTTTAACTTTTAAAATACATAATTTTATCATTGAGATCTTCTTATAAGGTAATAAATAAGGAACAGGAAAATTAGACAAACTCCACAAAAAACAGTACTTGAGGTCAGGACCGAACCTGGGTCTCTGGAGTTTTGAGGCCCAGATAATTTCTTGGAACTTGCATTTCACACTGTACACCCTGATTCGCTTCTGTATCAGGGGTGTACAACTTGAAAAGGCGCTGCCTTTCAATTTCAAAGAGGTAAAGTAAAACATCTGAAAACATCAGGAGGGATTGAAAAAGAGGCTCATTAGACTAGTTGAACTGGGTTGTACAACCAAGACAGTTGTTTCTTGGGCGTGTCACTGTCCAAGAAAGTTGCTGCTTGGACAACTTTCCAGTCCCAAGTTTACCACAAAGTTATTCAGTGTTTACTCATGTTTCTGCAGATAGGAAAAAATTCACAAACTCTCCAGTTTTGAGGTTAAATCTGGGCTCACAGACAAGGTGAAAGTTTGCAAGACTATTGTAGCCTTTTGGCAATACTTAAGTGATCGATTATTTAAAAGTTCCCTCAATGTTCTATTACATCTATCCTCTGCAACATGAGATTTATTTAAATATACTTATCTAAGCATGGTTTTTAAATTATGTAGGAAAGAACTGCAGATGTTGGTTTAAATCGAAGGTAGACAAAAATGCTGGAGTAACTCAGCGGGACAGGCAGCATCTCTGGAGAGAAGGAATGCGTGACGTTTTGGGTCGAGACTAAAGAAGGGTCTCGACCCGAAATGTCACCCATTCCTTCTCTCCACAAATGCTGCCTGTCCCGCTGAGCTACTCCAGCATTTTGTGTCTACCTGTGGTTTTTAAATTGTTGCATTCAAAGTTACCCGATGATTTCAGCACTACACGCCATCAGCAGATTAGTAAGTGACCCACAGTAATTTGTTATGAAACAGCAGACTTATCAATCACTGTAAACGCAGATCTGTTACTGAATGCAACAAACTAAGGTTGCTGGTTTGCATTTTCAATTCAGCAAAGGTATGTGATTTAGTTCAAAGGTAAAATGATCAAATTGTAGTTACCATCATGTAATTTAAGATGTAAGATGGAACTCACTGGGGAACTGTCAGATTTGTCGATATGGATAGAAAGAGTGAAAGGTACTGTGTCGCTCCATGTCGCTAGAATGTTGGGATGAGTAGACATGCTACCCTAGGAATACAAAGACAATGATGCCTGTATATTTAGGCTGATATTCTGTGATTTGCCCTTGATTTCTTACAGGAGTCAAGAGAATTTTGGATAGTTTTCTCTGGAACACCAGACATTGCGGGGGGACCTGATAGAAGTACAGTATATAAAATTATGAGAGGCATTGATAGGTAGGATAGACTATCAGAAACTTTTTCCGAGGGTGAAAATGTCAAAAACGGGTGATGGAGGCAAATACAATAGTGGCATTTAAGAGGTTTTTTAGATAAGGTACGTGGGAATGCAGAGAACAGAGGGATACGGATCATGTGCAGGAAGATGAGATTAGTTAACTTGGCATCGTTCCTGTGCTAGACTGTTCTAGAAACATAAAAAATAGGTGGAGGAGTAGGCCATTCGGCCCTTTGAGCCAGCACCAGCATTCAATATGTTCATGGCTGATCATCCAAAATCAGTACCCCATTCCTGCTTTCTCCCCATATCCCATGATTCTGTTTATCCTAAGAGCTGTATCTAATAGTAGGGAGGAGGGTTAACAGGTCAGTGTGTTGCATACGAGCCAAAAGTAAATCGGACTTCTCTTTCACAATATAACCATATAACCATATAACAATTACAGCACGGAAACAGGCCATCTCGGCCCTTCAAGTCCGTGCCGAACAACTTTTTTCCCTTAGTCCCACCTGCCTGCACTCATACCATAACCCTCCACACCCTTCTCATCCATATGCCTATCCAATTTTTTTTTAAATGATACCAACGAACCTGCCGCCACCACCTCCACTGGAAGCTCATTCCACACCGCTACCACTCTCTGAGTAAAGAAGTTCCCCCTCATGTTAACCCTAAACCTCTGTCCCTTAATTCTAAAGTCATGTCCTCTTGTTTGAATCTTCCCTATTCTCAAAGGGAAAAGCTTGTCCACATTAACTCTGTCTATCCCTCTCATCATTTTAAAGACCTCTATAAAGTCCCCCCTTAACCTTCTGCGCTCCAGAGAATAAAGACCTAACTTTCTCTACCTCTCTCTGTAACTTAGCTGTTGAAACCCAGGCAACATTCTAGTAAATCGCCTCTGTACCCTCTCTATTTTGTTGACATCCTTCCTATAATTGGGCGACCAAAATTGTACACCATACTCCAGATTTGGTCTCACCAATGCCTTGTACAATTTTAACATTACATCCCAGCTTCTATACTCAATGCTCTGATTTATAAAGGCTAGCATACCAAAAGCTTTCTTTACCACCCTATCTATATGAGATTCCACCTTCAAGGAACTATGCACGGTTATTCCCAGATCCCTCTGTTCAACTGTATTCTTCAATTCCCTACCGTTTACAATGTACGTCCTATTTTGATTTGTCCTGCCAAGGTGTAGCACCTCACATTTATCAATGTAGAGGCCAAACTCGTTTTGGAAGAACAACATCTGTGTGCTGTTTATGCTCTGCTCCCAGAAGTCTGGGAGCATGTTTGAGATTGATCCCAATTTTGTGGAATTGCAGCAATTCCAATTTTGTGGACGGAGCTCCAGCTGTGAAAATGACCTCCTGCCTCTGGACTTCAGTGTGACGGTGGCTGTCTGTCATAAGATCATAAGTGATAGGAGTAGAATTAGGCCATTCGGCCCATCAAGTCTACTCCGCCATTCATCATGGCTGATCCCTCATAACCCCATTCTCCTCCCTTCTCCCCATAACATCTGACACCCGTACTAATCAAGAATCTATCTATCTCGAATTTCAATATATCCACTGACATAGCCTCCACAGCCTTCTGTGGCAAAGAATTCCACAGATTCACCACCCTCTGACTTTAAGTATTTAAAGTATTTAATTCCTCCTCCTCTTCTTCCGAAAACAACATCCTTTAATTCTGAGGCTATTACCTCTTGTCCTATATTCTCCCACTAGTGGAAACATTCTCTCACATCCTCTCTTTCCATATTTCACTATGCTGTACGTTTCAACGAGGTCCACCCTCATTCTTCTAAACTCCACCTGGGATAGTGACTGCTTGCACCAGGGTCCCAGTCAGGGCAGTGACCCGTTGATACAAATCTACAACTGGGCCTGTCTGACCAACCAATGTTTCCACAGAGGAGAGTTCCTGCCCAACCCATGGTTCCATCCTTGAGGGAGGGGTTTGATTTTACATTTATACAAGATATTGTTTCGATCCCAATTTGAACATTAGGCATAAATTATATATTTGGGATGCATTGTGCTGGTGACATTGTTGTGAAATATTTTATTCTTTACAATTTGGATTACATATACCCAATATAAGGTGTTGGTGAGGCTGCACCTGAGTGCTGCATATGGCTTTGGTCTCCTTATTTAAGAAAGGTTACCCTCATTATTACAGACCTCTTTCTAATGAATGTAATGGTTTTGGTTGCCGGACACAGGCTGCCAAGGCATGGAAATTGACAAGCAATTGCTCCGATCGACATTTAACATATTAAACAATGTAACAAACAACCTTCAGTATTTTTAGTGTAGCAAGGAACTGCAGATGCTGGCATATACCGAAGATAGAATCAAAGTGCTGACGTAACTCAGCGAATCAGGCAGCATCTCTTGAGAAAAAGGAAGGGTAACGTTTCGGGTCATGAGTCTGAAGAAGGGTCCGGACCTGAAATGCCACTCATCCTTTTTCTCCAGAGGTGCTGCCTGACCCCCTGAATTACTCCAGCACTTTGTGTCTATCTTTAGTATTTTTCTATCTTGTATTCGTCTATCTTTAGTATTTTTAGCCTGCAGTAACAAAAATACATTTTTAGCAGTTAAAAAGAACTTTGTATTTGAAAAGGAGGTTGGCACGAACCCTTTACTTGGCAATAATGGACAGTATTCCTCCTCCCGATGGTCCACTATAATGAAGGTTTACTGTACAAGCATTTGAAGTAGTTTAGAGGGGATTTGTTTGGCTAATTTGTGGAATGAGAGAGTTGGCCTTATTTCCAGTAACTAAAAAAACATTAGACCGATAGTCTTTAGAATATAGAAGAATGAGAGGTGATATTAAATATATAAAATTATAAGAGGGCATGTCAGGGTAGATGTGGTGATGTTTTGATCAGTGCAAAAGTCATGACCTTGGGATATAGTTACAAGATGGGGGGTGGTCATTTTAAACAGAGGTGCATAGGAATTCCTCCTTGCAGAGCGTGATGAATCTTTGGAAGCCTCTGCTCTGGAGTCTTGTTTTAATTTGTGGACAAAAAACGTGCTGGTGTATGTACACTGTTAATAAACATACATGGCATGTGGCCGGAAAGTGAAATAATGTCATTTCTTTTAGTGGATGTCAGTACACTGTACCAGCGTTACCATTCACAAAAAAAGCACCGCATGTAGAGTTGTGAAAGCTAAATCACTTCAATTATTTTTAAAGGAGCAAAATGTTTGAAAGATGGTTCCCAACCTAAAACGCCACTTATCCATGTTCTCCAGAAATGCTGCCTGACCTGTTAGTTTAGAGAATCAGCATGGAAACAGGCCCTTCGGACCACCGAGTACGTGCCGACCAGCGACCCCCGCACATTAACACTATCCTATACACACTAGGGACAATTTCCTACATTAACACTATCCTACACACACTAGGGACAAAAAGTAGTAAACACTGCCCAGTCCATCATCGGCTCTGATCTCCCTCCCATCGAGGGGATCTATCGCAGTCGCTGCCTCAAAAAGGCTGGCAGCATCATCAAGGACCCACACCATCCCTGGCCACACACTCATCTCCCTGCTACCTTCAGGTAGAAGGTACAAGAGCCTGAGGACTGCAACGACCAGGTTCAGGAATAGCTACATCCCCACAGCCATCAGGCTAATAAACTTGGCTCGGACAAAACTCTGAACATTAATACCCCTTTATCTGTTATTTGCACTTTATCAATTTATTTATTCATGTGTATATTTACGTATATAATGGTATATGGACACACTGATGTGTTTTGTAGTCAATGCCTACTATGTTCTGTTGTGCTGAAGCAAAGTTCATTGTCCTGTTAGGGACACATCACAATAGACTCTTTTGACTTTGATTTATAATTTTACCAAGCCAATTAGCTTACAACCCTGTACGTCTTTAGAGTGTGGAAGGAAACCGGAGCTCCCGGAGAAATTGCACACAGGTCACGGGGAGAGCGTACAAACTCCGTACAGACAGCACCCTTGGTCAGGATCAAACCCGGGTCTCTGATGCTGTAAGGCAGCAACTCTACTATTGTGCCACTGTGCCGCCCTTAATAGAGCTCTTTGAGGTATTAGAGCACTTTGTCTGTTGTTAAATTTTTGAACGAGTAGGGAAGTTGAGCGCAATGGGGAAAGAAGCATAGAAGAGGTCTGAGGAAAATCAACCATGATTGGACTGAATGACAGATCTGGCTAGAGGGTGCATGTGATTCATTCCTCTGCTGTGCTTTTGTGTATATCTAACATTATATTTTAAGCCAGTGGCAGCGCTTGCAGTGTTTACAGTAAGCTAGCTTCTTTTGAAACTTGTATGTATCTCATCATAAAACTTGCAACAAATTATAAGTTACAAATCACGGGCGGCACGGTGGCACAGCGGTAGAGTTGCTGCCTTACAGCGCATGCAGCACCGGAGACCTGGGCTCGATCCTGACTACGGGTGCTGTCTGTACGGAGTTTGTATGTTCTCGCCGTGACCGAGTGGGTTTTCTCCAAAATCTTCAGTTTCCACCCACACTCGAAAGACATACAGGTATGTAGGTTAATTGGCTTGGTGTAAGTGTAAATTGTCCTTAGTGTGTATAGGATAGCGTTAATGTGCAGTGACCTTTGGTCGGTGCGGACTCGGTGGGACGAAGGGCCTGTTTCCGCGCTGTATCTCTAAACTAAACTAAACTAGTAGTTGTCACAGAGCTTAACAATTTCACCCATACATTTGAATACACCATTCCTGAAGGCTTATGAATCTTAAAATGTGTTTACAAAAATTGGCAACCTCAAATTGCCTCCTTCAGAATTGTTTATTTCTCTGATTGCAATAGAATCTAGAAATCTGCTGTCAGCAGGAAAGTTAAAGTCAAAATATTGTCCCTGAAACTCAATATTTCATCAGGAGGGAAACAGTGCATTTTTAGTTCTTCAATCAGTAAAAGCCAGATTGGTTGATTTATTCTGTATTCGGTTCTTTCTATGATCGCCTGGTTTCATGTGATTGATATACAGTATGTGTGTGTTTAAATGGTGCCCATCTAAGTACATCTGGAACGTAAACATTGCAATAAAATAAATATTTTACAATCTCAGCACTTTTTCTAAAATGTCCTGTTTACTAAGAGGAAGGCTTGCTGTGCCTACATGGCACAGACCATTTCTCAGTTTACTTTAGCAGTGTACTGATTAACCCCTTTGATGAGGGTCAGTGTTGTGTTATGTAGTGGCACAGCCCCATTTAATCTCAGGGCTTGTTTTCTTCCAGTGCTCTGTAAAACTGCACCTTCAGTGTCACTAAATTGCTGCCAGTTTGCAAAGGCTTTTTGTTTTCCACTCATTGACTTGCCTTGGGTTCAATAAATGTGTATTTTGAAATGGAGTGGGCAATGTTGCGGAGAATTGATCCACAAAGGGCTTTCTGTATGTAATGTGTCTTCTGAAAATACAGAAGAATGGTGTGGCTGTAACCCATGAAGGAGCATGAGGGTTCCATCACTGGAGCTCCAGCAATACAATTGCCAACCTGAGTTTTGTATGATTTCTGCTCTTTACAGTGCTTAAAGGTGGAATGAATTCCAGAATGCATTTAATATGGAATGTGCCATAATGCCTGCCTTTGTGGACAAAGAAGATACATAAGAGAGTGTGCTCTCCAGGCTCCACATCACATCTCTTCCTTGTAAATTGGATTCTCTGTACATTAATCTATGTTGCCAATGCTACTATCCTGGTCCCTTAGATAAAACTGGGTTTTCAATTACAAAAGATGCTTAATTCTCATGAAGCTGGGTGTGCAAAATGATTGCCAAACGGAATAATCTTGCAACTATTTCTACCCTCCTCCACCATCTAAATTCCTTCCTCTGGTTTCACATTTTGCAACTCTTCAATCTTTTTGTCTCCCATTCTGTTTGTTTTCATCTCCGGCCGTTGTTCAACCGTCTGACTAGAAAAATCTCCCTCGGCCAAGTTCACCTAATGCCTGCCATGCTTCGTCCTGCCCCTCCTCTCTTCCAGCATTCTTCCCTTACCCCTCACTCCCTCCCCATCCCATCCCCCTATAATCAGTCCGAAAAAGGGTTTTAACCCAAAACGTTATCTATATTCTCCAGGGCTGCTGCCTGACCTGCTGATTTATTCCAGCACTTTGTATCCTTTTTTGTAAACTTGCAGTTGCTTGTTGTAATGGTGTCTTTGTGGAAGAGATACATAGTGTGATGGAATCATCTGGCCAGTTCCACTCAGTAAGCTACTGGGAAACTGAACTGGGATAAATGCATCCTAACGATAGCCTGTGGTAATTATCTCTTTCCTTGTACCCACAGGTTGCATGTATGAAAAAGGTCCCAGGCATTTTTACGATGACACCTGTGTCGTTCCTGAAAAATTTGACAGTAAGTGAATTTTCCATTAATTTTAAAACTACCATACTAAAAGTGTAATTTATTGTTCAGAATGTGCACACATTCTACAATTGAAATTGGGTTTGTATGGGAAAGAAATGCTAATGCTCAGAAAAAAAAATTATATTTAATAATTGAAAGACATTTTATTCCAAATGTCTTTTTTAGAACAATATACTATGGATTTCCTCTTGGTTGTTCACAATATAAATTTGGTAAAAGATAAGTGGTAATTCAGGTAGACACTTGAGTGATTAATCTTTACCTATATTTGACCGAATAGGCTGTTTCTCCAAAGACGGTCTCAGCAATAGTGTCTCTTTGTGTGGTGGTCAGTACACATGAGCCTTTTAATGGCTGGAGGGAGTGGGGGTGAACAATGTTGGAATTTTGGAATTGGTAATACTGCTGAGAGGGAATGGTTCAGTAACGTATTCACTGAATGGAGAGACTGGAGAAGATGTGCCCTTAGATCCAGTTTAAGTATGAGGTTTTTGTGGACGACACACTCCTGGTTGGACTGATCCAGGATGGGGAGGAATCTGCCAACAGACAGGAAGCTCAATGCTCTTAAGATGGTGGAATGTATAGTAGACTTTAGGAGCGTCTCCCTCCCCTCCCCCACTCACCATCAACAACACTACAGTCAAATCTGTGGAGTCCTTTAAGTTCCTTGGAACTATCATCTCCAAGGACCTTAAATGGGGGGCCACCATCGACTCCACAGTCAAAAAGGCCCAACAGAGGATGTACTTCCTGTGGCAGCTGAGGAAACACAATCTGCCACAGGCAATGATGGTCCAATTCCATACTGCCATCGTAGAGTCTGTCCTCACCTTCTCCATCATGGTCTGGTTTGGCTCAGCCACCAAGCACAACATCCGGAGGCTGCAGCAAATTGTTCGATCAGTTGAGAAGGTTGTTGACTGAAACCTTCCCCCTGTTGACGAACTATACACTACAGGGCCAGGAAGCGAGCAGGTAAGATCATCTCTGACCCCTCTCACCCTGGCCACAAACTCTTTGAAGCACTTCCCTCTGGAAGGCGACTCCGGACTGTCAAAGATACCACACCCAGACATAAAAACTGTTTTTTCTACAAGCTGTAGCTCTACTCCATAACCAAATGTCTGTAGCCTCCTTTTACTCTGGTATTTTATTTCATTCACATGTTGAAACTATTTTGTTTTATCTTAATGATTTAATGTTATTCTTCATGGTTTACTGTATGACGTGTTGTTACTTGCAAGCGGAGCACCAAGGCAAATTCCTTATATGTGTGCATACTTGGCCAATAAACTTATTCATTCATTCAAAGTCAAAGTCAAAAGAGTTTATTGTCATGTGTCCCTGACAGGACAATGAAAATCTTTCTTTGCAAAGCACAACAGAACATAGAAGGCATTGACTACAATTCTATACATAAATACACCCATGATTTAATAAATTAATAAAGTGCAAATAACAGATGGAGGGATGTTAATGTTCAGAGTTCCGAGCCAAGTTTAATAGCCTGATGGCTGTGGGGAAGTAGCTATTCCTAAACCTGGTTGTTGCAGTCTTCAGGTTCCTGTACCTTCTACCCGAAGGTAGCAGGGAGATGAGTGTGTGGCCAGGGTGGTGTGGGTCCTTGATGATGCTGCCAGCCTTTTTGAGGCAGCGACTGTGATAAATCCCCTCGATGGAAGGAAGGTCAGAGCCGATGATGGACTGAGCAGTGTTTACTACTTTTTGTAGTCTTTTCCTCTCCAGGGCGCTCAAGTTGCCGAATCAAGCCACGATGCAACCAGTCAGCAAGCTCTCTACTGTACACCTGTAGAAGTTAGAGAGAGTCCTCCTTGACAGACCAACTCTCCGTAATCTTCTCAGGAAGTAGAGGCGCTGATGAGCTTTCTTAATAATTGCATTTGTGTTCTCGGACCATGAAAGATCTTCAGAGATGTGCATGCCCAGGAATTTGAAGCTCTTGACCCTTTCAACCATCGACCCGTTGATATAAACAGGACTGTGGGTCCCCATCCTACTCCTTCCATAGTCAACAATCAGTTCCTTGGTTTTGCTGGTGTTGAGGGCCAGGTTGTTGTGCTGGCACCATATGGACAGTCGCTCGATCTCTCTTCTATACTCTGACTCATCCCCATCAGTGATACGTCCCACAACAGTGGTGTTGTCAGCGAACTTGATGATGGAGTTCGCGCTATGACCGGCTACGCAGTCATGAGTATAGAGTGAGTACAGCAGGGGGCTGAGCATGCAACCCTGAGGTGCTCCCGTGCTGATTGTTATCGAGTCTGACACATTTCCACCAATACGAACAGACTGTGGTCTGTGGATGAGGAAGTCGAGGATCCAATTGCAGAGGGATGCGCAAAGACCCAGTTCTGCGAGTTTGGTAACCAGCTTGGAGGGGATGATTGTGTTAGATGCTGAGCTGTAGTCAATGAATAGCAGCCTGACATATGAGTTTTTGTTGTCCAAGTGGTCCAGAGCGGAGTGGAGGGCCAGCGAGATCGCGTCCACCGTTGATCTGTTGTGGTGGTAAGCGAACTGCAGTGGGTCCAGGTTTTTGTCGAGGTAGGAGTTGATTTGCGCCATGATCAACCTCTCGAAGCACTTCATCACCACAGGCGTTAGTGCCACAGGTCGATAGTCATTGAGGCACATCACCTTGCTCTTCTTGGGCACCGGTATTATTGATGCCCTTTTGAAGCAGGTGAGAACCCCTGACCTCAGAAGTGACAGGTTGAAAATGTCCGTAAAAAACTCCAGCCAGTTGGTCCGCACAGGTTTTTAGGACACGACCAGGTATGCCATCAGGTCCAGATGCTTTTCGAGGGTTCACCCCTCTGAAGGATTTCCTGACGTCGGCCTCTGTGACTGAGACTGAAGTACCATCACAGCGAATAGGGGCTCGGGAAGGCACGTCGGTGTTCTCCCTATCAAAGCGTGCATAAAATGCATTGAGCTCATCAGGGAGTGATGTATCGGTGACATCCAAGCTGCCCTGGTTTCGCCTTGTAAGAGGTGATTGCATTCAGTCCCCGCTGCCACAGCCGCCGAACATCTGTCTCATCCTCCAGCTTGGAGCAGAACTCCCTTTTGGCCTTTTTGATGGCCTTACCAAGGTCGTATCTGGACTTCTTGTAGACCGCTGTATCATCAGACATGAATGCCCGGTGTCTGGTCTTCAGAAGAGTGCAGATCTCACAGTTCATCCAAGGTTTCTGATTGGGAAACACTCGGAAGGTTTTTGTAGGGATGCAGTCCTCCACACATTTCTTTATGAAGTCTGTAACGACTGCGGCGTATTCATTCAAGTCCGTTGCCGAGCCCTTGAACATAGCCCAGTCTACAGACTCCAAACAGTCTTGTAGTTGTTCTTCTGCCCCCACCGACCAGCTCTGTACTGGCCTCACCTCTGGGGGTGCGCTCTTTAATTGCTGCCTGTAGGCAGGAAGAAGCAGCACCGCGGTATGGTCGCATTTACCGAAGTGAGGTAAATCATTCATTCATTTTGCATTTTTGGAAGTCAAACCACAGGCACAGGTTTCAGTTGGACTCAGGCATTAGATGGCACAGGTTTGAGTTGAGATGGGAAAGATTGAATAGTTCACTGTGAACTGTAGTGCCTTGGAGAGCATTGTGGAGTAGAGTGATCTAGGTGTACAGGTATATAGTTCCCTGAGAGTAGTGTTGTAGGTAGGCAGGGTATTGAAGAAGGCTTTTGGCATGTTGACCTTCGTCAGTCAGGGAATTGAATATGGATGTTGTGCTATTATGCTGCAATTATGCATTGTTTTGGTGAGGCTGCTTTTGGAGTATTGTGTTCAGTTTTGGTCATCCTGCTCTAGGAAAAATGTAATTCCGTAGAGAGTGCAGAGAAGAATTGCAAGGATGTTGCCTGGACTCGAAGGCCTGAGCTGCATGGAACGATTGGGCAGGCTAGCAATTTATTTCATGGAGCGCAGGAGCTTGAGGAGTGATCAAGTAGAGATGTATAAAATTATGAGCAAATTGATGTGGTGAAAGCACATGGTCTTTTTTATCCCAGAATAGGGGACTCAGGCACGAGATGGCACAGGTTTCAGTTGAGATGGGAAAGATTCCATAGGAATCTGACGGCAACTTTCACACAGAGGATGGCAGGTATATGGAACATCTGCCAGATGAAGTAGTTGAGGCAGGTACAATGACAACATTTAAAAGATATTTGGACAGGTACGCGGATAAGAATGGTTTGAATGGGATATGGGCCAAGCATGGGCAAATGGAACCAGCTTGGATAGGGCATCTTCCCCAGCATGGGCAAAGATCTTGTTTCCATACTCTATAACTATGAATATATGGTTCAAAATTGGGTTCTTAATTGCTTGCTCTTTCTCTTGGATTGCAGTGGGTCTTCCACCAAAGTCGTGGTGAATAATTGGGATAAGCTGTACAGATTTCCACTTTAGTCTGACATGATTAAATCCAGCTGCACTTTAGTAATAGACAGCTGTCCTGAGGTGAATGTTTAATGTCCATAATATAAGCTATCATGATTTACATACTCCCCTACTTCATATATAATAATATATTGGATTCTAACAATGAGTGTTTTAGTCATTAAGCAAACTATAGTTCGACTTTTCTCTTCAAAGTAAAAAGATGAAGTATTGCCTTTTGCAGAATATAACTAAGTTCATTAAAATCAATGAGATGAAAAATGGATGAGTTCTAAAATCAATGGGCAATCTGCCCCATCACATTACGGACCGACGCAAAACTGGCACAAAAAGCAACTAAATTGTGTGATTTATTGTGAGAATCATCATAAATACACCAATTGCATACACTTAAGAGAGTCAGGAAATGCAGAGCAATAGATCGCCCAGCATGTTCCTGTCTTTTATTCAGGTTCTTGTCAAATATTGAAAGGAAAAACTCTGCTAGAAATCTGAGATAGAAACAGAAAATGCTAGAAATACTCTGCATCAAGCAGAGCTAGAAAAAAAGTTAATATTGAAATCACTGCTAGAAAATGAAAGAATTATTAGACAGAATGTGTCATTATTGCCTAATTTGTTTGCCCAGAAAAATGTATGCAACTTTTTTTGGCAGCCATTTCCCTCCTTATTAGGAGGCACCTAAACATGTATGGCAGCCAGTAGAGCCACTGCCTACAACCTTTGGTGCTGACTGTGTGGAGTTTGCATGTTCTCCCTGCGATCCATCTGGGTTTCTCCCACAAGTACCTAGTTGGTAATTATATTAATTGGCCACTGTAAAAATCCTCTCGTTGGTTGACAGTGGTAGAATTGGTACAAGTGGGGAGGTGGAAATTGATGGGAAAGTGGGAGAATATAATGGGATTTGTGAACAATTAGTGTAAATGGGTGCCTGGTGGTCAATGCAGTTGATGGGATGAAGGGCCTCTTTCTGTGTAGTTTGACAATGATTCCTTTCTATATTGGATGCATTTATATGTCACTATATATGTTGCTTTAGTAAAGAATTCTGTTTTGTCAATAAAACCATTTAAGAGTCCTGTAACATGAGGCAACGCAGAATTCTGTATATAATTCACTGACAATTGAAAACAAATATGAACAGAAAATTAGGAAAGTGTACGTCAGATCAGTCAGCATTTTAACAGTAAAGGGCCTATCCCACTTGGGCGTCATTTGCGCGTCATTTACGCGACATAATTTACGCGTCACGATGTATGCGTGGCATTTGGTGGCGAATGCAGTGACGCGCGGCGGGATTTTGGGATGCTCCAAATCCTCGCGCGCCATCTGCGTGACGCACAAATGATGCCCAAGTGGGACAGGCCCTTAAGAGCAAAAAGGTCCCAAGACTTTCAATATCGTGGGAGTTAGTGTCTGATGTTTTATGGCTCGGGAAAACAAGGGGAACAAGGGGAGACACAAAGAATTGCAGATGCTGGTTTACAAAAAAGACACAAAGTGCTGAAGTAACTCAGTGGGTCAGGGAGTATCTCTGTAGAACATAGATAGGTGATATTTCAGGTCAGAACCCTTCTTCAGACTGCATCTTGATCGGCATAGACAAGTTGGGGAGAAGGGCCTGTTTCTCTGCTGAGGGATTCTATGCCTCTAACGGGAAGAATGGTCTTAAAGAAAATAATTTTACAGTAATGCTTTTGTTTCAAGGATAAGCAAGAAGCCTTTGGCCTTGCCCTTTCCTTGAGCCAATCGGCGACACCCTACCAATTAACCTCTGAGCTCTTTCCTCCATCACTTCCATATCAGCTGCCTTATCCTCTTGGTGTGCGAGGATCATCTCCAGATGTCACCAGTTGCTGCCTCCTGCAGCTGGAGGTCCCTCCCCACCGCGAGCTGGGCTGTCAGTTTGGCTGCCTGCCAGCTGGGAAATGGAACAGAAAGGATAATGAGGTCCTGCTGTTAACATTGGCGGGATCTCTGTGCCACTGGCTCTGCTGAGCTCTTTGCCAGCTTTCACTTTCATCTGCACTCTCCCTGTGAACAAGGGGAGCAGAAATCTCAAAAGCTGCTGGGTGTAGGATACTTCGTTAAATATTTGAATCGCCTCACCTCACCTGTTTTTTTTTCAAAACAGAGTTTCTTGTTTAAATATACTTTATTTATAAAACTAGCAATACAGGCGACTCCTGCATCACGAGCGGAGGGGGGGGTTAGTGTCCTCCCAAGTCGGTCCATTTCGTGATTTTCTATAACGTGAGCCTGTCTCATCTGCAAGAAGGGTCTCGACCCGCAACATCACCCATTACTTCTCTCCAGAGATGCTGCCTGTCCTGCTGAGTTAGCCCAGCATTTTGTTTCTATCATCTGTAAGAAGTGTCAGTTATAAAATAAATAGGGCTTATCTAGTTACTTTCTTCACATAATTTCCATGAGAGTGAGTTTTATTCCATATCTCAAATTTTTGGTGCGTGATTTGTAAATCCTGTCAGGGTGAATTTCTGTAACATGAATTTCTGCAAGGATCATCTGCATATGATACATTCCATTCGTACGTCGACATTCATGGTACAAGCAGAATCATTCCATTCATATTAAAGATTCACATTATGTCAGTGACATCAATTTTAATTTGGCATGTATTCATATAAACAGTGGGTTGGGCATTGATTTATGCAGATCCTCAGTGTGTAATGTACAAATGGCCTTAACCTGTGATCTTTCCCTATGGATGCTCTGTGGCTGCTGCATTATAGACCTTGGAATGTGCTAGGCAGCAGGATTCAGCTCCTTGCACTGAAAGACCAGAATGGTTTAGGCAAACTACCTTTTATTGAATTGCTGATCATCCAGCAGCAATAGTTGTTTGTCTCAATATCTGGTGGGGGAGGGTCCTCCTTAACCAATCAGCTTGATTGATTCACTTTTTCTTTAATTTTAAAACTGAATTTTATTCATAATATAAAATATACAAACAAGAGAATAATATTGTGCACAGTTCCTTACATTCTGTGTTAATACAAAAGGTATGTCATCTATACACCAATATGTATAGAATTAGCAACACTGAATGTATAGACTAATCAACAGGTTCTATGTATTCTCGGTTTAAAATACTGCATACAAAGAATTTTACACAATGTTCTTCTGTGTGTGTGTATCAGTACTGAACATTGAATATGTATATATCCAATGATCAGTAGCGGAAGGACCTTAGCTTACAGTTCACTCTACTTTAACCACAGCACTTTATAATCAGGAAGCAAAGTAAATAAAAATCATTAAATTTGGGCCATGAGGCAGTCTAATGAAAGTGTATTTTAAACTGAGAATACATAGAACCTGTTGTGAACGTGACTACATCTTTGCATTTACATTCAGTCCTATTTTGCGACACCAACTGGATCCCAGCTGATTTTGTCTCCTCATGAAATCTAAAATGAAGTATAACAAGCATACACCTGGACATCACGGGATAGGATCACATAAGTACTCAATTCATTTACCTGAAATGACTCCTTCCATAAATAAACATGCTCACCCAGCAGAGAGTGAAATTTTCGATGAACATGTGCGGTTAGGCATTTGTACATGAGTTTCACAGGGAGACTTCAGATCTTGGAACAAGTCCAGTTAGATGACATTAGATTTCTTGCCCACAAAATTCGACTCTGTGACATCTGCTCTCCATTTGAAGAGATCGAAGTAAATATCATTCCCTTGCCAATGAGCAGCATGTCGAGCAAGCCTGTGGTATTCCGCAGATCTTATGTCCGATCTTTGCATCAAGCAGCTAATTTATGGGAAGCATCACTTGAATAAAGTTAGACTGAAGAAGTTGTTCTACTAATAAAGTTAGACTGAAGGGTTGTTCTACTTGATGGCTGAGCGGATGTGATGGAGGTGTGCAAGTTTATGACTGGGTAGATGGGGCAAATAGAAGGCAACTGCCCCATTGATCAACAGATTCAAAAACAGGAGGTGCAAATGAATACATTTTACCAAGAGATACACGAGGAATATGAGATGTTTTTTTCCACTGCAGAATATCATGTCCTGGTTACACTGCCTTCAGCTCTCATGCAAGCAAAATCAATCAAAGAGGAATTGGTTCTGCACTTGAAGAAGAATATATTTTAAGGAAGGAATGGGGGAGAGTATATTTTGAGTTGCACTAAAAAGAGCTACCAAAGACAGAAGGTCAAACGGACTATTTTTATATTAGTTCATGCGTAAAAAGGAAAAGTTGGAAGAGTTAGAAAATGTTGGATATTTGTACCATATGAGAAGGTGACAATGACATAGGTGGGTGAAAGACTATGGTCAGATTTGAAACCGGGGCTGTTAATTTTAAAATCGAGGTACAGCCACCCTAGCAGTGAATATAGGTCAGCAAGCATAATGGTGATTGTTAAAGAGGCAAGTCAGGGCACAGACTGCTGTGTTTTTGATGGAGTCAGGAATGTGGATCTTGCTCAAGAGAACTTTGGGAATATCAAGGTAACAAATGTATGGATAAGCAAAGTCTGAGACTTGGGCCCTTGCATGATTCTGATCAAAATAAACTTTGTCCGGTTCATGGTTTTGTTGCTCTTATTTTTTCAGGTGACATCAAGCAGGAGCCAGGCGTATATCGTGAAGGGCCCACTTATCAGCGTAGAGGCTCCCTCCAGCTTTGGCAGTTCCTAGTGGCTCTGCTCGATGATCCAGCAAACTCGCACTTTATTGCATGGACGGGACGTGGCATGGAGTTCAAACTCATCGAGCCAGAGGAGGTGAGTTTCTGTAGCAACTACATCGATAGTGAATGGAAACATGAAGCCAGCTAGTGACATCGGCATAGGAGTGCTGGTTTGAGCAGTGAAGAAAGAATTAAATGACAATTGAATATTCTGATACTGGTATTGGTATTGGTTTATTATTGTAATGTGTCTGAAGGAAGAGTGACTATATTGAATCATTTGTAACTTTATCAACACTTTTTTCGCAACTCTTGCCTACTTGTACTGTATGCAAACAAGGAATCTCACTGTACCAAGTACACACGACAATAAAGTATTAATCAATCAATGTATTGAGATACATTGGAGAACTTTGTTTTTGTGTGCCATCCAGGCAAATCATACCATGCATGAATGCAAACATACTTTGCCTGAGTTTTTTTAGTGTAAAAAATATATATTTTTATTAGAAGCAATGTACAGTAGTATAAACCGTAGCGTATAACATAATACATTTTGTGTACAATTTCTTGTTTTTAATTTAATAATAATAGAGAAATAAGAGAAGAAAGAAAAAGAGAGAACAGAAATGAGTAAGGAAAGTAGTGATGTGTAAACTCCTGGGGTACCACTCCAGGAGTTGACAATTGAAAGTTTGTGGAGAGATAGATAGAAGGAACCCATTAAGTTGTAAAACAAAGGGGAAAAAGAAAGAACAGGAAAACAAAAAAACAAAAACAAAAAGGGCATATACCTACTTCATATTTTTCCACACCCCTCACCCAGTTCAGAAACGGTTAATTTCCAGAGTTATGTTGCACCATATTATACTTGTAATAAATCGATGAAAGGAGACCATATCTTTAAGAATTGCTCTGATTTTCCTGCTAGGATGAATCTCATATCTTCGAGATGTAACGTTTCAGACATGCTTGTGATCCACATTTTAAGCGTTGGGGTGGGTGCATTTTTCCAAAATTTGCGTATATGTTTTTTTACCTTTATCTTATTTTATTTTAAATAGTTTTGTGACGATTTCAAAGATTTCTTTCCAAAATTTATGAAGTTTTATGCAGGAGACGAAGGAATGTGCTATAGTTGATTCTTGAGATAAACATTTATCACAGATGGGGGAAACATTTGGAAACATTTTATTCAGTTTGGTTTTCGAGTAATATAGTCTATGTAAAATTTTTAATTGGATTAGGATATGTCTTACACTAATCGCGCATTTATGTACATATAGCAGATATTTATCCCATGCCTGAGTATAATAGGTAGTGCAAATAAGAGAAAGGAAACAGAGAGCTGAATGTAGTGTTACATCTAAAGAGAAAGTGCAGATAAAACAAAAGTGCAAGGACGCAAATGAAGTAGATTGGAAGATCAGGAATACCTCCTTAGCGTATTCAAGAGTTTGATAATAGCAGGGAAGAAGTTGTTCTTGAATCTAATGGTACGTGCTTTCAAACATTTGTATCTTGTGCCCAAGAGAGGAGTGTCTGGGATTTTAGCGATCCCTGATTATGTCGGACTGTTTTGCTGTATTCCCATGGCAGTGTAAACTGTGGATGATGTGTGTGTGTGTGTGTGTGTGTGTGTGTGGGGGGGGGGGGGGGGGGAGGGGGGGGGGAGCTGGTTTGTTTTGGGCTATATCCACAATGCTCTGCAATTTCTTGCAGTCTAGAGCAGAGCAGTTACCATACCAGGCTGTGATGCCTTCTGATAGGATTCTTTCAATGGTGCTTCTCTAAGCACTTCTGGTTCATGCTCCCTTAGAAAAGGTCATTCCTTGTTCAGGCAAAGCTATCACCCTGAATGGAGAACAGCAAAAGTGTCTGCTACTTTTCTTTGCCAAGGATCTCTGCAACTTGTGGCAATTATTAAGATGAGGGCCAGACTTCAATTTTTTGACAAGCCTTACAGTTTTTCTCGTAGAAAGAATGTACTGAATAATTTGTTGTATTTTGGAATTGAGACTTAACAGCCCATCATCTGGACTGAGTGTACAATGAGGGCTTTCAGATGAGACATAATGTCCCATATGTCCTCTTGACTTGACATAAGACATCTAGCCAACAAAATTTTGACTGACCTAGGAAATGCCTTCAGTTTGTTTTTGAGCATATGTTATTGAGTACATTTTTAGTGGCCTGAGTCTTGAAGCCTTATCTCCACATATGAGACAAGTTGTTGATATTCAGTGCCAAAGGTAGCTTCCAGTTCACGACTTCCCAGGGTGGAGTGGCTGCATTGTTGGGTTCTGTCTTCAGGTAAGTTCTGAAAATGGAAAGGGCAGGAGAACAGAAACCTTGGGCTTGCAGAACCCAATTTATGGTCCTTGATCTGTATAGGTTAGCTTAGTTTAGTTTAGTTTAGAGATAGAGCATGGAAACAGTCCTTTCGGTCCACTGAGTCCATGCCGATAGCTGATCCCTGCAAACTAACACTATCCTACAAACTAGGGCCAATTTTTTAAATTTTACCAAGCCAATTAATCTACAAACCTGTACGGCTTTGGAGTGTTGGATGAAACTGGAGCTCCTGGAGAAAACCCACGTTGGTCAAGGGGAGAACATACAAACTCCGTACAGACAGCACCTGTAGTCAGGATCGAACCCGGGTCTCTGGCACTGTAAGGCAACAACTCTACCGCTGCGCCTCTGTGCCCCCCTGTGGGGGCAACTTGGTATATGCATTTGATTGCCATGTCTTTTTGTATTGACACGGGGCTTTACTTAACATAGAGACACAGAAACGTAGAACGCTACAGCGCAGTAACAAACCCTTTGTTACTCGTAAATCTTCTTTAAACTTTCCCCCTCTCACTTTAAATCTGATATTTCACATTTCCATCCAGAGAAAAAGACTGACAATCTACTTTATCTATGCACATCATAACTTCTACTAGGTCAACCTCTCAGCCTCTGACACTCTTACAAAAATGATCCAAGTTTGTCCAACTTTTCCTTCTAGCTCATGCACTCCCAATCCATGCTATATGCTGATGAACCTCATCTGCATCCTCTCCAAAGCCTCCAATTCCTTCCTGTTATGGGGAAACCAGAACTACACAAAATACTCCAAATGCGGTTTAACCAAAGTTTTATGCAGCTGTAAAATGACGTCCCGGCTGTTATACTTCACAATCATAAACACAATCACAATCACAATCAGTTTTATTCGTTTGCCCAAATTAACTGCCCAACTGCTGAAGGCAAGCAACTGCATGTCTCTGTTCACTTGCAATGCCAATTAAATAATTGTTTAGGTACATTTGGCACTTTGGATAGTCTAAGTTTGTGAAATGTAGGTGGGTTGTACACACCACCATGGACCACACAATATCAAGTATTATTTCCTGAAAAACTGAAAACTTGCAAGCTAGTGTATATTTTTAGTTGGCCATGGAATTCTCCTTTATTTGGTAAATCAACATCATAAATATTTGTTTTACGGTCAGGTCCCTAACATTCCTGTGGCAGATTTACTTCACGCTCCAAAATATATATATATTTTTTTCAGTCAATCGTGCCAAGTCCACATTTATTGTGCCTCCCCTATTGCCTTGCATGGGTGGTTTAAGCACTGATGGTCATGATGGTCACCTACAGTGTAGCTGGGTAAGGAATACCTACTGCACAACCCCAGTGGAGGATTTGCAATACACATGTAAGTCAAGGTGGCATATAATAGTTGATGGTGTTGATCGGATTTTCTTCTGAAGAAGTGGTCATCGTCTTCCGCTGTAAAGTGTGAATTCTCTCTGCCACTTGCATGTCCACATCTGGACCTCCAAGCTGTGCTGCATCATAGCTTTGATTCACAGGAGGTCTAATGAATGTGTCAGCAAACAATCCCACTTGGACATTTAACAGAGACAATTCTCAATTGATGAAACACATGGCGGCACCATGGCTGCCTAAAGGGCCTGTCCCATCATCATGCGGTGAGCACGACCAAACCGGCAGCGGGGGCCGCGCGGAGGTCGGGTGATCCACGTACAGGGCCTGTCCCACCAGCATGCGCCTGCATGCGGCAAGCGCGACCAAACCGGCAGCAGGGGCCGCGCGGAGGTCAGGTGAGTGGCGCAACGCAGCGCAAAGTGAGGTGAACTTGGAGCAAAGTCTTAAAGGTAAGTTCGCCAGGACAGAGAGGGACACACAGAGAGCGGCACAGAGGCATACACACAGAGGGCCACGGAGCCACACACAGAGAGGGTCACGGAGGCACCTACAGATAGGTTCACGGAGGCACGACGTCGAGGCGGTGCGTAATGAGTCGAGGCGACAGCGAGCCGACAAGCCGCTGCCACGCGGAATTTTTGAACATGGTCAGTTTTTCGGATGTCGGGACGAACTCCGCACAATTCCGCACGGCTCCAGCGATCGAAGTGGGACCGGCCCCGCGACGCTGGACGGCTCAAGCGACCACGTTAGGTCGCGCTCATCGCATGGAGTTGCATGCTGGTGGGACAGGCCTTTAACAGTGCTAGAGGCTCGGGTGTGATCCTGCCTATGGATGATGTATGTATGGGGTTTGAATGTTCTCTGCGTGACCTGCATGGGTTTTGTCCAGGAGATCCAGTTTCTTCCCACACTACAAGGTTTGTAGACTAATTGGCTTGCTAAAATTGTAAATTGTCCCTAGTGCGTGTAGGATAGAGTTAGCGTGCGGGGATTGCTGGTCAGTGCGGACTCGGTGGGCCGAAGGGCTTGTTTCCGTGCCTCTAAAATTAAAAACTAGAAGGTGGAAAGAGATTCAGGGGAGATTTTATAAATATGCTCATTGCATTTTTATTTACACTCTTTGTGCATATTTGTAAAATCCAACCTGTTCTATGTTAATCAATATGTTCGATTGATTCAGCAATTACCAGAAACTCGCTGAAGTGTATGTAAAAAGCATATTAACACTATCTTACACACACTAGGGATAATTTTACATTTTATTCCAAACCAATTAACCTACAAACTTGTACGTCTTTGAAGTGTGGGAGGAAACCGAAGATCGTGTAGAAAACCCACGCGATCACGGGGAGAACGTGTAAACTCCATACAGACACACTCGTAGTCGGGATCGAACCTGGTCTCTGGCACTATAAGGCAGCAACCCTACTGCTGTGCCACCATGCCACTGTTTCCGTGCTGTATCTTTAAACTAAACTAAACTAAATCATGAAGTTGGAAGTCTAGCTGCAACTGGTGTGCATCTGCAAGGATGAATTATTATTCTGATTTTTTAACAACAGTAAACACAGGGTGGGAAATTGGGTGGGAAGGGGGAACAAATATTCTTTTTTTTTAAAATATATATTTTTATTAGAGTAGGTGAATTAGCAAACACATATTATGACAGCAATATTTCGTGTACAGCAATCATACATTATTAATATTATCAAATGAATCATATTGTCTCTAATAATTATTTTTTTTATAAAGAGGGAAAAACAGAGAGAAAAATAAAGTAAAAATCAAAAAGAAATCATAAAGAATGGAATAATTTACCATTAATACATCATTGGAGATAAGATTAAGGACTATAGAATATAACTTTTCATCTAATCCTGAGCCCAAGTTTCAGTTAGGGTTCCCTGCTGAACCGATCTATCCTTTTAAATAATCAATGAAAGAAGACCATATAATACCATACCAATGAAAGAAAAGATATATGGGACAAAGGTTTACAATATATACACCAATGCTTGTTAAATACCAGATGCTTTAATACAATTTAAAGTATTGCATAGATTACATTACTCAAAAGTTAAATTAAATAGAATCTTCCCACAAGTCTCCTCTATCTACGATAAATGTCAGCATCCAGAGGCTAATTTAACACATACTTTTGCAAATTGTGTAAAAATTAAGAATTTCTGCATTGAGATTTTTAGAATAACTTCTGAAGTTATTAATACTATTTGGATCCGGACTCAAAATTAATAATACTTGGAATATCAGAACAGAGTTTAACACTTACAACGGCAAAGAAATTTCCTAGATTATAGTATAATAATTGGGAAGAAATTAATATTAAAATTTTGGAAAGGCCCTATATCCCCCACAATTAAAATGTGGATTACGGAAACGTCGGAGACCCTACACCTGGAAAGAATTAGATTTGCCCTAATGGACAAACAAGAAATTTTCGTTAGAGGGAACAAATATTCTAATTGTGAGATTTTACTCATTGGTGTTCAGCACTGTGGGATAAGTTCCTATATGAATTTTGCTCTGTTCACTCAGATTCATGGCTTCCCCTTCCCACTCCAAACAAAGCGTCTATGTCAATTTGCATTGAATCTGAATTGGAAACTACACAATTTACAATATGCTGCTCTACATTGTAATTAGGCTTAGGCATAAAGCAGCACGTGCTAATGAAGGCATCAATGCTGCTGAGGCTTTCTCTTTTATCAGACAATATAACTGGCAAAGGTTTTATAATTTTGAATGTAGGGGACCACTTAAAAAGAGTAACCTTTGAAGCAGACTGAATATGGTAGAACATTCATAGGCTCCAAACTTTAAGTTTGTGTACTGCTTTTTTGTGATGAACGAAGAGGAGCTTGACAAAAAGTTGGTGCAAAAGCAGATTCTTCTAAAGTAATTTAATTTTCAACCTTAACAATGGTCAGCTGTCAGTTGTGGAGCTAAACTTGAGCAGTAAATGGTCTGTTTTTATAACAACAATGTTTGATTTGTGAAAATGTTCCATTCCTTTGCTTACTTCATTTGGGATAAGTAGTGCCTTTGTTCCCGTAAATGAAATATTCACTCACATTACATTCACATTATGTTCACATCCTTGGAACAATTCCATGAAAGTCAGGATAAAGTAAAAAGAAATAAAAGCAACACTTTCTACACTAGTATCTTGAGTTTTACTGTGTAGTAGGGCAGATTATTTTATATGAATGCCCTCTCCCTGCCTTGTTAGTGTAAGCAATCCAGTTCACCCTGGTTTTCATCCCAGTCAAAGAAGTTATTCAAAGTGGCTTTTGCTTGCTTTTGAACCGAGTTGTTGGTATGTTACCGCAATCTGAGAATTTTCTCTTCTAAATAAGCACAAAAAAAGAAACATGCCCGGACTAGCCACTGGAAAGGTTATTCCTTTCCTTCCCTTTCTCATTTCGAAATGGCGCTGATGCCAGAGTCAGAAAATTCTTAATAATTTGAGCCGAGATATAAAGCAGCAATTCCATGCAGTAGCTGAGTTCATAAAATACAAAGATGAATCCTGCTTTGCTTGGAAGCATCAGTAGTATTAGATTCAAGTATCTGGCAGATATAAAATATGTTTATCTCTACTTATAAATTCTGTACATGCATTAATTAGTTTTCTTGCTATTTATTGGAAGAATTTCAGGTTAAAGGGATAGTACGTAAAATGTTAACAGAGATATTATATCTTGGTTATCCTGCATATTACTGGCAAGGGAGAACCTGCAGTGCCATTCTTGATGCATGAGATTAGCACTCCAGTCTGCAACTGCAAGTAAAGCCCCAGCATTCACAGCCCCACCTTGGCTTTGAGACCAGGAACATTACAATCCTAAACTGGTGCACCTTTTATTGCACTGCTCAATTTTATATTTCATGTTGTACAGTACTATATGTGGCTAGACCCTATTGGACTCCTAAAGATATCCTTTAAAATAAAAACCAAAGGTTTGAGCAAGGCTGCTGTAAGTGGGTGGAAGTGCATTAAAAAAAAAATCTTTGATTGAAAGATACAGCAGGGAAACAGGCCCTTTGGCCCACCATCCACGCTGGCCATCAATCACCTGTTCACACTAGATCTAGAAGCCAATTAA
This sequence comes from Raja brachyura, assembly GCA_963514005.1. The sequence continues at coordinate 95,363,114 of OY740782.1, forward strand.
CCTGCAAACCTGAATGGCTGGGACGTGGGAGGAAACCTGAACACTAGGAGAAAAACCACGTGGTCACAGGGAGAATGTGTAAACTTACACACATTAGCCGAGATCAGGATCAAACTCAGGTCTCAGGCGCTGTGAGACAGCAGCCCTACCAGCTGTGCCACTTTGCTGCCTATATCTTGTTCAAACAGGTTCGAACATGAACAGCATATTAAGGACAGTGTAGCTGAAGGTACAGAGAGGCACATTAGAATCAATTTTCTAACAAATTATTAGACTAAGTTATGAGTTAGATAGAGCTCTTAAAGATAGTGGAGTCAGGGGATATGGGGAGAAGGCAGGAACGGGGTACTGATTGTGGATGATCAGCCATGATCACATTGAATGGCGGTGCTGGCTCGAAGGGCCGAATGGCCTACTCCTGCACCTATTGTCTATTGTCTATAATAATACATCCTATATAAAAGACACGGTTTATAAAGATATATAAATTATAACAGTTGTTCTTAAGCCACAGTGTTTAAATAGCAATCATTTTTTAAATTTATTCTTTAGAATTTATACACAGGAAAAGCATGATACAAATATTGTGTTCATTAAATAATTAACACAAATAATGAGGTATTCACGGATGATGCAGGATGTGGGGTATAATTTACGATTCCATTTGCGGCATTGAGCACAGGCCACACCCAATTCTACCACCAGTGAGTTTACCTTTCGGCTAACATCTAGTAAAAGTTAAACATAGAAATGTTGCTTCCTGGATATAAAAATGCCGTACACATGACATGTATAGGATAGGGCTAGTGTACAGGGTGATCGCTGGTCGGCGCAGACGTGGCGGGCTGATGGGCCTGTTTCCACACTGTATCTCCACCCACTTGCGGGTAAATCAAAATGAGAGTTGAGTCATGAATGCAAGGTCGACCCAATAGCACCAATCGGAAGTTCAGGAGAAGATGTATCAAATGGTATAGATGTATTTAAAGGGAAGCAAGATATATACATGAGAGAGAAAGAAGTAGAAGGAAAAGCTGTTATGCTTAAGAGAAGCAAGGTAAGTGGAGGAGAGTGTGAAGCATGAATTCTGACATGGACCAGTTGGGCAAGTGGTCTGTTTCTGTGTAGTGGATTTTTAGTATGTTCTCCTGTCTATATTACAGCTCGTTCCTTCACAATAGAATGTAAACTTAAGAGTCAAAGTTGACTTGCTTACACGCCAATTCAGTAGGTGGCTAAAGAGTCCTATGTGGAATCTACAGACTCCACCACAGGGCCAGGTGGATGAGTTTGGAACATTGTGTGCACATTCTAGCATTTCTGCTTGCCTCAGCATGCTTCCCTGATAGAAATACATGGTGTAGAGTGCCTTAACATTGCTCCTTTTCCATATCACCAGTCCAACAGTCAAGATCTATAATAGATTTAAGACCAAGAATGCATACGTATGTAAATAGCGTAATGACATTTTATGAAATGAAGCGATATTAAAGGAATTTTTTGAAGTAACTCTGAGGATAAATGTACTTGGAAATTGTCTTTAATACAAAATGCCTTTTGTTTAAAGGTTCACAAATAACAGATTGTGGTTGGTTCCCAGAACACAAAAACGTTTTTTGACTGCATCACACTGAAGAGTTAGTACAATAGGTGCCTGTGAATGGAGACCCAGAACATGGTGTGGTTAGATCTGAGAGCATGTGAACATAATTGTGTGAATGATTTTGCATAAAATAATTATTTATATTTAACCATTTTCCAAAACAAAAAAAAACGACATTATGCGCTTTGTGCGACATTGTGCGCTTCTGAAGTGAGTGAAAGGGAGTTGGCAAGGGGCATCTTTACGATTTTTATTTCTGTTGGGGAAAAATAATTGCAACAAAACTCGACATTGAACAGAGAAGGTTTAACAATCCTATGCAAGGTAAAAAAGAAAGAATTGGTTTCTTTTGATATTAAAAGAGAGAAATTATTCCCATGAAGAGAGAGCTTGATTTCTAAGGTCAGAGATTTAAAATGATCTGCAGTCTTTAAGCAGAGAGGTTTTTATGCAATAGATGCACTGCTTGATAAAGTGCTGGTTGTAGATTCAATTGTGGCTGTGAGATGGAATGTGGATAAATATTTAAAGGTAAAAGATCTAGAGAGCCTGAGGGAAATAATAGACAAATAGCATTGACTAAATTGTTTGACAAGGACAAAGTCGATAGGCCAAGTGTCCTACTGTACCAACATAATTCACGATTATATGATTCCAAAATGCAAAATGGTCTACAACATTATCAATAGTTCTGTGGAGAACATGGATAGGTGATGTTTTGGGTTGTGACCTTTCTTCAGACTGATCCTTCATTCCTTCATTGCCTTTAGTGATGGAACCAGGCCACGTGTGCAGAAGATTAGACTAGGTGCAATGTGGATTTTCATCATTCCAGTAGAGTAATCCAGTTCCCATATTGTACTGTGTAGGAAGGAACTGCAGACACTGCTTTACACTGAAGATAGACCCAAAAAGCTGGAATAACTCAGCAAGTTAGGCAGTCTTTTTGGAGAAAAGGAATAGGCGACGTTTTGTGTCAAGGCCCTTCTTGTAAAAGGTTATGGGGAGAAGGCCGGAAAATGGGATTAGGCAGAGATCAGCCATGATTGAATGGCGGAGTGGGCCAAATGGCCTAATTCTACACCTATGATTTGTGAACTTGTAACTTGTGAACAAGACTGAGAGTCAGGGAAGATGGAAACTGCAGGTATGAGGAGGTACCAAGAACAAAAGAATGAAGGCATAGCACCCCATATTGTACTTCTTGCCATTTAATGCGAGCATTTCAGAAATGTACTGAATTCTTGAATTAAATGAGATTTTGAGTCACATGAGACAAGTCATTGGCATAGAATATTACTCCACAACTGTTGAATTTAATGCGATTTAATGCTTTTTCTCTTAGGTGGCGCGGCGTTGGGGAATCCAGAAGAACCGTCCTGCTATGAACTATGACAAGCTGAGCCGTTCACTGCGCTACTACTATGAGAAAGGCATCATGCAAAAAGTAAGCCTGAAGTATGAGTCGTTTTTCAAGCATTAGTCAGACACCATCCAAAGAAAACGTACAGATATAGCGTAGCATTCTTAAACTGCAAAAACAAATCCCTGTAGCCCAAATTAGTTTCAATCCATCAAATTGGAATGATAGAGTCACAGGAGTTTGCAGATGCTGAAGTCTGGAGCAAGAAGCAATCGGATGAAGGAAACCAACAAGTCAGACAGTATCTGTGGAGGAAAATAAAGAGTTGACGCTTAAGGTTTAGGCCCTTCATCTGGACTGAAAGAGTGGAGTAGAGATGGTCAATAAAAAGAGATGAAGGAATGAGGCAAGAGCTCAGAAGTGATAGGTGGACCACAGTGAGGTGGGCTCTTATTTCTGTGTGACATTCCTTTACAAAAGATCTATGGTCTGCTCAAATCTTCAGGAGCTGCTCCTCAGTTAAGTGGCAACTGATAATCTCACTTTTCATATATACTTACATTCATCTTTAGTTGGTAATGATAAGGAGTGAGAAGGCTTGATCAGCTGAGATAGCAGATTGTGATCCAGACTTTCATATCCTTTTTCTGTAGCCATTAGAGCTGAACACATACATATTACATAGTAGTAATCAGAATAGTCATCTGTGATGCCCTTGCTTTGATTCAACCCCAAAATTTGTCTGAATGGTGTAAGGTTTTAGGTGAGAGGAAGGTTTTTTGAATGGAATTTGAAAGGAAAGTCCTACCACACTGATAATGGTTATAATGTGGAACCCCCAGCCAAATAGGTAGTAGAATCAGATGCAAACATTACGATTAACATACATTCAGACAGTCATTTGAATGGGCAAGGCATCTAGAGAATATATCTAAAACAAGTAAATGGAATTTGTGTAGGGGACAAGCAAGTCAGTATGGACATAGTGGGCTGAAGGGCCTGTGATGAACAACTCTATGACAATGCTCTTCTAATAATATAAATATATTGCCCAAACGGATAAAACAAAAGCAGGGGATCTAAGAGAAATGACCAATAGACGCTCTGCAGGCTTATTGAATAATGATTCATTTAACTCAGTTAGAAAATGCATTTTGTATTCATCAGAATAAATCATAGGAGCACCTACATTATAATGACAATAAATCCTCAATATTACATTTAACAAGTACTTATTTTGGGAGGGTGTAGCAATTTTCTCCATAGCATCTTTTTAAAATATTTTTGTCTTCAACGGCTGTTTTGTAAAGAATTGTTATGTTGATAACTTTGGTACTTTGGTCTGCATCATATCTCCAATATTCCCTCTGTTCTCTGATTTCCCTGACACCATCCTCCATAAAAAAGCATGCTTTTTTTTTAAATTTCCAGTTTTGATGAAGGGTCCTTATACTGAAGCAGCAACTTTATTTCTCTTCCTACCAATGCTGTTCGACCCACTGATTGGCTTTTGTATTTTTTTGTTTTTTGTTTTGGATTTCCTGATCTGCAGTATTTTTGTTTGCTCCTGTTATAATGACAAAGCTGGTTTAATCCCAGGAGATTGATTAACAATTAAATTTGCTGTTTCTAAAAGTGGCTTTGACGTATTGACTAAAAAATTATGTGCTTATTTTTCTGCAAAGCGGAAAGAGACCCCATAGAAATCAGTGAGTGATGCATTGATTTTTCAAAGAACAGCTTCATTATTACCTTAATTTGTTTTGTTGCTTGTTAAGTGGAATGTCACTGCTGAGAAATAGAACAGGTTTTCTTTTCAACCACAGTCAAAAATAAACATTTCTATTTCTGAATTAGACTAATACAAAATTAAGCTGCCTCCACTTTATTCTAAAATGCAGATTCAAAGCAATCTTTGTTTTTCAGTGTGAGTGCACTTTGGGATCAGGGATCATAAGTCTGTAAGATTTCAGGTAGTTTTGAGTAAAGGTATGGCTGGAGTTTGGGGAAAACTGCTAAATTGGAGAAGGCTAATTATAACTGTATTTGATTCAGATTAAGATTCAGATTCAATTTTAATTGTCATTGTCAGTGTACAGTACAGAGACAACGAAATGCATTTAGCATCTCCCTGGAAGAGCGACACAGCAAATGATTTGAATAAATAACAATAAGTGTTCGGGGGGGGGGGGGGGGGTGATTGGCAGTCACCGAGGTACGTTGTTGAGTAGCGTGACAGCCGCCGGAAAGAAGCTGTTCCTGGACCTGCTGGTTCGGCAACGGAGAGACCTGTAGCGCCTCCTGGATGGTAGGAGGATAAACAGTCCATGGTTGGGGTGAGAGAGGTCCTTGGCGATGCTGAGCGCCCTCCGCAGACAACGCTTGCTTTGGACAGACTCGATGGAGACTTGATGGGAGCTGGGTAGAATGGACTGAGTGTATCTGTACTTGGGTAAGTCCACATCTGACATGTGGCAGCCATTGTGAGGAGGATAGTCAAGGCTGATAAGAGTTCGGGAACCTTAGATGATGAGAAATGTTGCAAATGTAATCAAAAAGGAAAAGAAGAGCATGTAAGGTTTAGGAAGCTGATATTGGGACACGGTCCTTGAGGAATATGAGGAAGAAAGATAAAGATGGCAAGAGTTCAGGAATCTTGGATGATGAGAGATGTTGGCAATGCAATCAAAAAAGGAAAAGGAAGCGTATGTAAGTTTTAGGAAACAGAAACCGGACAAGGCCCTTGAGAAATACAAGGGAAACAGGAAACAAAAACAGGGAATCATGAGGGGTAAAAGGGACCATGAAATATCCTTGGTGAACAGGGTTAAGGAAAATCCTAAAGCCTATATTAAAATCAAGTGAATAATTAGGCAGAGAGTGGGACAACTGCAGCACAGCCTCGAGCCAGAGGAAGTGGGTATGGTGCTAAAGAAGTACTTCACATCAGTATTCACCAAGGCAAAAACATGGATGAAAGTGAGATCAGTGCTGATATTCAAGGGCATGTGGGTATTAAGAAGGAGGAGGTATTGGATCTCTTGAAGAACATTGAGATGGATAAATCCTCAACCTGGTGTGATGTATCCCAGATTAGTGAGATAGGCAAGAGAGGAAATGCTGGGGCGTTGATATTGATGATTGTATCCTCTGTAGCCATTGGAGACATGGGGAAGATTGGGGAAGAGCCAAAGCTGTTTAATTTTTTGTTTAAGAAGGGCACCGGATATACCCAAGCAAATGGTGGAGAAGTTTCTTAGGTATAGGATCTACTCACATTGGGAAAAAAACATAGATTTATTGAGGATAGTCAGCATTACTTTGTGCAGAAGAATTCATGTCTTGCAATCTTGACTGACATGCATAGAGTGGAGGGATATGGATTATGTGCGGGTACATAAGAGTTGGTCTTGGTATTATGTTCGGCACAGACATTCCGGGTCAAAGGGCCTGTTCCTTTGCCATAATGTTCTATATTCTATGCTATATATTTTGTTTCTGGGCGAGATTAGCTATTAATTCCCAATTTAGTCTCCACCTATAGTGACGCTTTGCCTACCATGAACTTGGACTGCTCAAAAATATTTCAGAAGATCTTTACTGCCATTGACAAATACTCTTAGCTGATTATCTCAGAGATCAAAGGATAGTCAGAGTGCACAATAACTTTATCAGTATGTCCTGGAGGCAGCATAGATGAAAGCAATGGTTAACAATAAAAGTCCCTTTCCAACGCAACCTTCTCATATATGGCCAGAATAAGATTTTTATTTGGACAATATATTCTTCAGTCAAGCCATATAATTAAGGAAGAATTCAAATGGCTAATTGAGGTGCTCTGAAATGCACAGTTGCCCTCTTCTGATATTGGTATATGGAGAAGTTCCCATAACTTTATAGAACAAATGTTTGAAGTAAGTTTGTATATTTTTTAATTCTTAAAATTTCCCATTTTACATTCAGTGGTCGGCCAGCAATTTGATCTTCTTGATATTTCATCCTAATGATGCTTTCAATGTGTTTTGAAGATCCAAACTTTATGGGAAAATGTTCCTTTGTTTTATTTTTTAGGTTGCTGGAGAAAGATATGTGTACAAATTTGTCTGTGACCCTGAAGCGCTTTTCTCAATGGCTTTCCCAGACAACCAGAGGCCTGTGTTGAAAACTGACATGGAGCGCCACATCAATGAAGAGGACACTGTCCCACTTTCCCATTTTGATGAGAACATGGCATACATACAAGATAGTGGCTGTTGCAATCCCCATTCATACAATGAAGCCTATGTGTACTGATGCACTTATTGGGGCAGTCACTTCATGTTTTTTTTTCTCTCGGTTGTTTTCCTCTGTAGACTGTGACCCACTCTGGATTTACTTCATCTCTTCAGCACCTCTGACATTAAGCAATGGGTCCACAGTGTATGTCGCATTAACCCCATGGTCCACTACCAGGGACAGTGCACTTTATGAAAAGACTCATTAGAGCTCTACTTGGTTTTTTTTCAGGGTGGGAATGGGGAGGGCAGTGGGTTTTTTTTGCCTAAATGTTTTGTTTTGTGGAAAAGAAGGGGGAATGGGAGGATTGGAAATTGCAGACATTTAAGTGGTTTGATTGACGCTATCTTATGAATATTGGTTTCATACCAGATAAAAAACTTACCAAGTCAAACTTACAAGAAATCTGCTGATATCAGTAATAAAAGAAACTGCATATCTAATGTTGCTGTGTTAACACAGCAGGCACTCTTTAAAATCTATATCTAAGTAGATACGTAGTACTTTTTGTCCGGGTACACATTAATATACAGTCAAACATTTTACTGCTGTGTCATATTTGTTAAAATATATGAATACTAGAATATGCCGAAGCTTCTGCTGCAGTCTCCTTTTCTGTAAATTATTTTAAATGCAGGGTCTATTAAAGCAATTTGAAGCATTGCTGTACAGGTAGCATTTCAGTACAAATAGTCAATTTAAAACATTTACTGCTTACGATGTAGTTTATGCTGTAGTTATACCATGAGCAACTGTATGCATTAGAAATTGGTAAAAGATTACCCACTTGCTAGAGGAATTTTTTTAAGCTTAAAGATTTCTAGATCAATGGAAACGTTTTCTAACGTGGCCTGTCAGTGGCAACATTTCATTTGCACTCACTTCAGTTTTCAAATCCAGGCATTGAAGGACATATGCTAATGCCAATATCATAACTGAACTATGCGTTTTATAGTTCTTTAAGAATTTTTAAAGTGGGTTACCAGATGCATGAGCTTTGGAATTACACTGAGCAGTATTAGTATTTGGATATTCATACCTGTTGCCCAAAAAATGGCACCAGCTCATTGATATTAAACTGTTTAATACCTGCATAATGGATTTGGATGTAAACAAATTAAACTTTCCTACTCTAATATCGTTCAGAATTTTTTCAATGCTTTTGTTAGTAACCCTGTTAAGCACAATACTTCATCAAAAATGGATGACCTTTCATCGGATCAAGATTAAAACACATGGATGTGACTGGATATTTAGTTGTTTAAAATATTTCCCTCAAACAATTCGAGTGCCGTGCCTATTTTATTGGTGCTGTGATTAGATGGCAGAATCCATGTGTGTGAGGGGAAATCAGGTACTCCAAATTTGACAAAACTTGCACTCCAGGCCATTTCTGCCAGAGCGACATGAAAGCAAAGCTCCAACTAACTTTCTGTTTGAATCATTAAATCCGTAATAAGTTTGTCTGCTTTCTTTAAGCTTACATGTTTTCTTCAATCAGTAACGTACATCAATGCTGATTATGATTGCAAGAAGAAATGCGTAAAAGAGTGCAGTCGGTTATTCTGCATTATGTAAAAAATAACGTTGAGCATGAACATCATTTAGAATTTTGTTGCATTTCATTTTCATGTCAAAAATCATTCATTGATACCAATAGAAGCTAAAGCTAGGAAATGTGTGTTCCTTTTATTTCTCTCCTTATCAATATTGTAAATTGAAAATGCACTCTGGGTTACTTTTTTAAAACCTTTTACAAAATTGCTTAAAGTCTCCATTCATTCAAGTTACTCAATCCAGGACTTAAACTTTATCAAGTCCTCTTTGTATGTGAGGAGTATTCTGGGGTAAGCAATCATGAAACACGGAGGAAATGTGAAAACTTCACCATAGTGACAAAATAAGTTCACATGGAGATAATAAAAATGGACAAGATGGATTACGAATAATGCAATTTTAATGCTTCAATTTTGTTTTATTTGGTACACCAGTAGAAAATGATTTTTCTGTATTCTGTTATTTTTTTTTAAATCTTCACTTCCATATCAATCTCCAGAACACAAAGCACATGGAGAGCATGTCCACTGGGACTTAATAGTTCTGTTCTGCTTGGCCATGAAACCCCAAAACCCTTATCAACTTCCAATTTTGTGCACCAACTACTTGATATGTACTTCAATTATACATTGGAAGGTCCTCAACATTAGGAAGATAGAAAAGATGGGATAAGTGAGGGTGCAAATGTTTTAACAAAATACAAAGTGCTGGGGGAGCACAGCAGGTCAGACAGCATCTGGGGAATGAATAGACAAGATGATTCCAATCTCAATTATTGCCTTTATATTCCCTCCCCAGATGTTGCTTGACCCATTAAGTTCTTCTAGCACTTAGTGTTTTGTTCAAGATCCAAACATCTGCAGTTTCTTCTGTATGGAAATATTTTTTGCTACCCATTTTGGAAGGCAGTCTGTAATACTGACCTTGAACAGATCCAAAACTCTCTCCACCGCACACCTTGACAGTAAATCTGCTTGACTATTATCACTTATTTTACTGAGTGCAATTGAACTACACTGCATGGGAAGGGTTATTCAAACTAGCCCTTTGAAATAATTATCAAATTAAATCCACTCATCCGTCTTCACCCATGGCCCTGCTATTTATTTTCCTTAACTGTTAAATATCCAGTTCCCATTTGAAAATTACTTTTGTAATTTAGTCAGAAGTGGTGTCTGTGCACATCAATCTTACAATAAGTAGTACCATGCAGTGCTAACAGTAGATCCAAGTATCTAAGGAGAAACACATCTCCTAGTTTTCCACCTCCTCCCTGCCAGGGAAACTCCATAATCAAAAATAGATCAAATTGTAATCTCATTGAAGCATTGAGCAGTTATAAATGATTGCAAGCACCAACAAATGCACCACAGAGTGAAATGGAACCAATTAGATGTTGTAATTGACAGAGCACTTTGCAACCACTCTTGTATAAAAGGGGGAGGATATTCAACCTTATTCTAAGTTTCCACATTGTAACATCAGGATATTGATAAAATGCAAATCTGTTGTCTTGCTCTTTCCAATTAATTTGTTGAATTGTACTGGTCATGCTGATGAAGTGCAACCATGCCTGGTTCACAGGGAACAAATACTGAGAGAGTTCAGAATTGGACAATATAAGGCTAATTGTCCATTATTTTTTGTATTAATATTTACAAGTGGCCCGGTTTTGATCATACTCTGCTGGGTTTTAGTTGTTAGTTTTCAGTGCATGCCAATCAAAAAGCTTGTCGGCATACAAAATTAGTGTAATCCAGTCACTTCTAACAAAAAGATTCCAAGAAACAATGCACAAAAGTTCTTGGATCTTATCAAGGTAGTCAACATGTTACATCTTTAATTTACATTTTTAAATGACCTGTTAAAATAATTCATTTAACACCCTGATGAAAGAATTGCTAGCTGCCACATGTGGAGATTCAGTTCATGATCTCATTACTAAATTGGTCGTTCATTTTCAAAAAAACAAAAGCAACTAATCCAGTGTCTAAACTGCCCTGTCGAAAGTTATGAGAAACATGGGTCCCTGGAAGGTTCACCCACTCCTTCATTTACATGCTTTTGTCCTTTAGATGTCCAGTTCACTTCTAATATTTCAATGTTGTGAGAAATATTGTAAAGTACAATTCCTCCCAAAGTTTTTCGAACTAAGTGTAAATTTCTGCAACCAATAATGCAAATTCCACAAGCAGCCTAACAGCAAAAGTTTTGTCAAGAAGCATATTTATTGTTGTAATATTTTAAACATTAACACAGAAGTAACTTTTAAGATGTTAGAGTATTGGATCTTGAACCTTACCCCTGGGTTTCACAACATCCCTGTGTCTCTAGGTTTGTGCCAGGTGAACCAGGTGTTGTGTTGAGAAGCCCTGGAGGCAAAATGCAAACACTGCATCTGCCTAACGATGGTCATCTGGAAATCTAATGTAGCAAAAAAAAGACAATGTTGAGGGACATCTGTAAATGATGGACAGTATTTTTTCTGCTGTTTCTGAAAATTTTTCTAAATTTTTGTAATTTTGTATTTATCATGTATGTTTGGTTTTATATGGCCACAAAGTAGCATTCGAATTAATGTAAATCACAATGTTTGATTTTTCCTCAGCTAAGGCTTTGAGTAGTTCGAAGGTTCATGGACTTCCTGTATTGCTTTTCTTTTTGGGTTTTTTTCTCTCGCTTTTTGAAGAAAGATATGTAATGGCTTAATAAACTCTGTTCAATTCCTAATGAACGGTGAAATATGTAATTCAAATGAAAATGCTCTGGCAGTGTTTCCATATTTATATTTTACTTTCCATCCATTCATTTTAGTGTTGTATACAGTTTCCTTGGATTCTTCTGCAGTGCCATTGGCTGGTTTTAAATAAGTTAGCCTATGTTTTTTGTTGTCATTCAGTAATGACAATTTCACCAAGAGTTCAAGATTGAAAAGATTCAAGATTACAGAGTGTTTGCCATACGCACTGGATATGAACTGGGACAATGAAATTCTTACTTGTTGCAGTTTTACGGGCATATCAAACACAACATCCACAAAAATTACCAGTTTCTCTAAATCAATTAAAGCACGACAGGGCAAAGAATGGGGCATACACAGTGCATACATGGTGGTTCAGTATGCTTGACCTCAGGTTGTGGTTAGACAACTGGATGGTTGATGGCAAGATGTTGTTGCAGAATAGGAGATAATGGTTCTCATGATACTGTACCTTCCTCCGGATGGTGGCAGTGAGAACAGAGTGTGGCTAGGGTGGTTTGGGTCTTTGATGATATTAGCTGCCTTCTTGGGGTAGTAGCTCCTATATAGATCCCTTCAATGCTGGGGAGGTTGGTGATGGACCAGAAATGGTCACCACTTTCTGCAGCCTCCAATTGTTCATGACCAATCAGTACGCCCTCCACCTGTAGACTTTCAATAGAGGTGCATGACCAGTCTGAAATTTATGGAGAAGTAGAAGCAGGTTTTATTTGTGACAGCATCAATGTGCTGGTCCCAGGATAGATTATCAAAAATGTGCATGCCCAGGAATTTGAAACTATTGACACTCACCACCTCTGTTTCACCAATGAAGACAGGTGCATGGCCCTCAGCTCACTCTTCCTGGAGTCAGCAAAGAGCTCCTTGGTCTTGCAAACATTGAGAATAAGATTGTTGTACTAGCACCACTCAACCAGATTGTTGATCTCCCTCCTGCACTCTGACTCATCATTACCCATTTTTCATCCAATAACAGTGGAGCCGTCAGCAAATTTAAAGTTATCGGTGAATGGAGAGTACAATGCATTTGCTATTGTTCAATATTTATGCTTTTGATATGAATGTAGCCAGCAAACAAACTTGTACACAACAGTAGAAGGAGACTTTTGTAAACAAACTATTACATGGCACAAGTGAGGTATAGTACAAATGTTAATATCGATAGAATAGGTTTAAGATTTTAACAGATAGTATGAATTTTAACAGTGCACCGACCTCTCCCTTCATATCAGACGACCAAATCCATCTCTTAAAATCTAGAATTAATTTATTAACTTCCCTTCTTATTTCCCCTTATTTAAAAAAAACTTCAATTACTTTGCAAATTATCCACGTCTCATTCTGTCATCATCCTTGGTCTTGCAGTACTGGGATGTTGATCACTGATAGAATGGCTCTATTGTCCTCGTTCTAAGTCTCATGCCGGTTTTGCTACATCTGAGAATCTTTCTCCAGCAAAAAACCTCCTCCATCTCCCCCCCATCCTAACCTTTGATTATTATTTAGCAACAGAAGTGATTCCTGCTTTTTGGAATTATTTTTAAGCAAATTTACCTTCTTGTCCACTTAAATAACTTCCCAAGTAATTCTCCCTCTTGGATTTTGGCTCTCCCTCTGGACTGGCACAATGGAATGGCTGGTAGAACTGTTACTTCATAGCTTGGTGCTGACCCTCAGTGCTACCTCTGTGGATTTTCATGTCCTCCCTTTGATTGTATTGATTTCCTCTGGGCATTCCAATTTCTTCGCAAACCACAACAACATACTGGGAGTTGATGGGAATTTAAGTAGAATAAAACAGAATCAGTGTAGTATTAGTGCAAATAGGTGATAGTTTGTGTAAACAAGCCTGTTTCTGTGCTGTATATGCCTCCCTTCACCATCATCGGCTTAGCATTCCCCTCTCACCTTTTTTGAATGGTTTTCTCGAAGCAGGCACTGTAACAACATTTGAAAGACATTCATACAGGAATGTAGATAGGAACGGTTTGGAAGGATATCGGCCAAATGCTGGCAGATCGGTCTAGCGTAGATGGGGATTCTTGGTTGGTATGGGCAAGAAAGGCCTGTGTCTGCTGTAAAGCTCAATAATCTATGACTAACTGCAGTTGCTGCTGAGGTGCCAGACCATTCACGGCCCAGATGATGAATGGAATTCAGGGTCAGTATTACTTAGCTTAATAGGCCAGTTTACACAGAGTTAAATGCACATTAAGCTTTTCCATGTTAACCAAGGGTCAAAAGCAACAAAAAAAATTGTACTGTATTTAACCAAAATATGTTGTAACATAATAACATAAGGCATGAAAAGATTTTGTCCTGCCTCTCTTTACCACACAGCAATCGAATAGTCCAGACAGAATTCATGTAATTTAGCATGAAGCTCAGTAGACACCTTTATAACTTTTTGTGTGACTGACTGCTGAGATTAATGATCAGGAGATTTGCCAAGGAACTGTTTAATTGGATGAATAACCTTCTCTTTGCTGCCTTCATATGAACACTTCTTAGATTGGATTCCATGAAACCACAATTCATGAAACGGCAACCAATATTTATAGTGCAAAATAGAGGCATCAAGACCTATACATTTTGATAGATTTGAATCCAGACTGAAAAGGCCTTGATTCTGCAGTCCTAGTAAGGAGCAGATTACAATTTCAGGGCTTATAGTTTACCACCTATCATTTTAATATTGCATCATGTGCTGTCTGTCTACAAAGTGCTCTAAGGCAGCATAACCATCCACGAGGAGAGACTCCAATGTTGAAATAATTACGCATTAACACATTACATATACACTAATTATGTGTGTAGTTCCATTCTTTCTTTGGGGGTTATTTTGATTTTATATAAAAGTTTAAGTGTTAAATTGATAAAAATTAATGGAAATTCAAAAGAGGCTTGTAAATTGGCTACCAATTCACTATATGCTGATTTGCACTGAAATTATCCATGCTGAAACGTTTTGCAGTACCTTTTTTTAATGTACCACAAATGCACTTCCTCTTCACACAGGAACTCCTCGTTCAATGGTCAAAGCCTTCGGTTCTTTGCTGATTGCAATGTTTCTTAAATCTTTCCAAAGCATTTGACATATCAATAATAGAAGGTGATTAAGGCAGCAGATGATGACAAACGTTGTATCAATCAATAACATTACACTGTGTAATAACTGATTCAAATATCCATTTTACTTTTGTATCAAAATTCATGTGATGAGTGTCTTGTTATCATCAATCATTTTTAAATGGTATTAATTAACTTTTGATCACATGAATTACAGCTATAAAAATGAACTAGTTGAGTGCTATTATGATTTATCAGACAGATATAATGACCGGTTGACCAACATTAATCATGTATGATACAGCAGGACAACGCTAAATCCTTTACATGTCAGTCATCAGTCCATTTTTGGAAGCTGCTTAGCATCATGTCTTTCATTTTAAGTAACGACACAAAAAAAGGACTTTGAAATGCCACAAGGAGTTTTGCAATCCAGTTATCAGTAACGAACATGTGGGCAGCACGCTTCCAGGACCACCAGAATAATTAGGATAACTAGCAGAACAACAGTTCCTTGTCAACTTTAGTCTAACTCATACACCGTCAAATTTGTACCTTTGACTGCTGTTAAACTTACCTTCAACAATTAGACCATGCACAATCTTATAGATAAATAAGAATTAACTTACACAGGGAAAAAAAAGGACTGTCTAGCATACCTAACACAGTGGAATAATTAAGCTGCTCACACAGTATTGCTCGTCAAAAGTGTCAGCATTAGTTTAGGTAATACTTTAAACTTTGCTTGCCTTCTTTGTGAAATATCACATGTAAATTGATGTTTTCTCTATCCAGGCATGCATAAATAACAAAAAACAAAATTTTGCATGTCACTGGGGGGGGTCCTCTCTCTCTTTTTTCTTTTTTTTTCCTTTTCCAAAAACTTTATTCAACACAATCATATAATACAACACATCAAAACATAATCAAAAATAACACTATAACAAACAAATCATTGTAGTACAACAGTACATTCATTGTTTACAATAGTCTCAACCCCACGCGGTGACCAGCGTTGACTGAAGGCCTCCAGAGTCCACGTGGACACCGCGTATTCCCTCTCCAGGGACACACGTGCACAGACGTAGGCCCGGAAGAGGGGCAGGCAGCCGACTCTAGCCTGACCATCGACCGCCCGCTGCCTGGACCCACGAATGGCCATCTTAGCCAGGCTGAGGAGCAAACTGACAGGTAAGTCCCCTCCCCACACTCGGCTCTCCCCACTCCCTGCCTTGTGTCCGAACACCAGGATTGTGGGACTAAAATGCAGCCAAAACTTGAGGAACAACCCCTTCAGATATTGGTACAGGGGCAGTAACCTCTCACACTCCATATACACATGGAACACGGTCTCCTCTCCGCAGAAAATACATGCGGCGGACGAGCCCGTGAACCGGCTTAAAAGTTTATTACATACCACCGCTCCATGCAACACTCTCCACCCCAGGTCCCCAATGTAAAGGGGAACGACTCCCTTATAGAAGGACCCCCACTGGGGACCTCCCCCACCTTCGGGTGGTAACACCGTCCGCCATGGTGTGTCAGGACGGGAGACGAAGGCAAGGAGGTTCAGAATGTACAGGAGCATCCTATACAGTGCACGTCTCTTCGCATTACGAAATGGCATGCTGGTCATCTCAGAAAGGCAGCTCAGATTATGTGGAGCTGGAGGCCGAGAAATATCCAGGAGCCTAGGCCCGATGAGCAGATCTGATGGAGCGGGGGTAAGCTCTATCTGAACCACTCTAGGCTCGCGCCTCTCCTCGACACCCACCATGACAGGATGAGGACCGACCACACCCGCAGCCACAACATCCCCCTCCCCTCGTGGAGCAACACTCTGGCTGAAAACAGCCAAATTCCTCACTCTTAGCACATCCCGGTAGAAGACAGGCAAGCCGCTTAGAGCGGGTCGACTGATGCCCGCCACCGGGAGCCGCGAGACCCCTCTTAGGCAACGACCCTGACGGAAAAAATACGTGGCCAGAGCGTGCCATCTCTCTCTTTTTTTTTTTTTTTTTTTTTTTTCATTTCAAAAACTTTATTCAACACAAATCATAAAATACAACACATCAAAACACAATCAAAAATCACACTATAATGAACAGATCATTGTAGTACAGCAGTACATTCATTTATAATCGCCTCAACCCCACGCGGCGACCAGCGCTGACGGAAGGCCTCCAGAGTCCCCGTGAACACCGCGTGTTCCCTCTCCAGGGACACACGTGCACGGACGTAGGCCCGAAAGAGGGGCAGGCAGCCGACTCTCGCCTGACCGTCGACAGCCCGCTGCCTGGACCCACGAATGGCCATCTTGGCCAGGCCAAGGAGCAAACCGACAGGTAAGTCCCCCCCCCACACTCGGCTCTCCCCACTCCCCGCCTTGTGTCCAAACACCAGGATTGTGGGGCTAAAATGCAGCCAGAACTTGAGGAACAGCCCCTTCAGATATTGGTACAGGGGCAGTAACCTCACACACTCCATATACACATGGAATACGGTCTCCTCCTCTCCGCAGAAAATACATGCGGCAGACGAGCCCGTGAACCGACTCAAAAGTTTATTACAAACCACCGCTCCATGCAGCACTCTCCACCCCAGGTCCCCAATATAAAGGGGCACAACTCCCTTATAGAAGGACCCCCACTGGGGCCCCCCGCCGCCTTCGGATGGTAACACCGTCCTCCATGGTGAGTCAGGACGGGAGACGAAGGCACGGTGGTTCAGAATGTGCAGGAGCATCCTGTACAGTGCGCGTCTCCTTGCATCACAAAATGGCATGCTGGTCATCTCAGAAAGGCAGCTCAGATTATGCGGAGCCGGAGGCCGAGAAATATCCCGAAGCCTAGGCCCGATGAGCAGATCTGACGGAGCAGGGGTAAGCTCTATCTGAACCACTCTAGGCTCGCGCCTCTCCTCGACAACCACCATGACAGGATGAGGACCAGCCACACCCGCAGCCACAACATCCCCCTCTCCTCGTGGAACAACACTCTGGCTGAACACCACCAAATTCCTCACTCTTAACACATCCCTATAGAAAACAGGCAAGCCCCTTAGAGCGGGTCGACTGACACCCGCCACCGGGAGCCGCGAGACCCCCCTTAGGCAACGACCCTGACGAAAAAAATACGTGGCCAGAGCGTGCCATCTGGGAGGGTTCTCTACATACATGTATCTCCGCAGAGTCCTGAGACGGAGAGCCGCCACCTGGGTGCGCACGCACACCAAGGACTGGCCGCCCTCCTCTAACGGAAGACTCAGGACCGCCGCGGAAATCCAATGCTTCCTATTTCCCCAAAAGAAATCCACCAGCTTCTTCTGTATAGCAGTTACAAATATAGAGGGCGGGACAAGAGTAGCCAGCCGGTACCATAACATAGAGGCCACCAGCTGGTTTATGACCAGCACCCTCCCCCGAAAGGAGAGAACTCCAAGCAGGCCTGACCAGCGCCCCAGCCGAGCAACCACCTTCGTCTCCAACTCTTGCCAGTTTGCCGGCCAAACATCCTCAGTGGGACTCAGGTACACCCCCAGATAGAGGAGGTGCGTGGTACTCCACGCATACAATGCCATCTCCTCCGGCAGGGAGTCTACCCGCCACTGACCCACCAAAAGTCCAGAGCACTTACTCCAGTTAATCCTAGCAGAAGATGCAGCCGAGAATATCTCCTGGCAGTCACGCATCCTCCGCAGGTCACCAGGATCAGTGAACATAAGAAGTACGTCATCGGCATACGCCGATAGAATCACCTCAACCCGCGGGCCAGGTAGGGCCAGGCCTGTCAACCTCCTCCGAAGAAGACACAGGAACGGCTCCACACAGACCGAATACAACTGGCCCGACATAGGGCACCCCTGGCGGACCCCCCTCCCAAAATGAAAAGGAGATAGCACCGCGCCATTAACCTTTACAAGACACTCCGCAGCAGCGTACAAAAGCCGGACCCGGGCCACGAAGTGTGGTCCAAACCCAAACGCTTGCAACGTCCCAAATAGGTATTCATGCTCTACCCTATCAAAAGCCTTCTCCTGATCAAGAGACAGAAAAGCAGCTGACTCACCAGTACCCTGGACTAAATGAATCAGGTCCCTAACCAGGTGGATGTTATCCTGGATGGACCGGCCAGGGACTGTATAAGATTGATCAGGATGAATCACTTGATGCAGCACGGAGCCCAGGCGATTTGCCATTGCCCGTGCAAAAATTTTATATTCTGTGCAAAGGAGAGAGACTGGACGCCAGTTCTTCAACAAACGGAGTTCGCCCTTCTTAGGCAGCAAGACAACAACCGTCCTACGCCACGAGAGAGGCATCACTCCAGTCGCCAGGCTCTCCCCCAGAACCAACATATAGTCACCCCCTAGGACGTCCCAGAATGCTCTAACAAACTCCACCGTCAACCCATCCAGCCCGGGGGACTTACCCCTCCTGAGCTGATGCAAGGCGCGAGTCAACTCCTCCAAAGATAAGGGGCCATCAAGAAGATCAGCCTCCCCCCTATCTACGGTCGGTAGACCCTCCCACAGATCTTGCTGAGCCTCCACACTGAATCCTTCCGCAGAGAACAGGGTCCCATAAAAGGACCTAACCAAGGCATTAATCCTCTCTGGATCAGTGACAGAGGAGCCGTCATCTGCAAGCAACTCCACGAGCTGTTTTCGAGCTCCCCGCCCCTTCTCCAAAGAGAAAAAGAAAGGCGACGCTCGGTCCAGCTCGTGCAGCATCTGGACCCGAGATCGCTCAAGCAGCAGACTCCTCAAAACCTCCTTCTTCCTCTGAAACTCTCCCCATTCGCTGGAGTCTTCACCAAACTGACCCAGGCGAGACTCAGCGTCCTGTATCTCCCTCTCCAGCTTCTCGACCGCTGAGTCCCGCCTCCCAGTCGACCCCCATGTATATTCCTTACAAAAGAGACGGATGTGAGCTTTACCCACATCCCACCACTGCCTAAGGGAAGAGAAGCACCTCTGCCTCTCTCTCCACTTCACCCAAAACCGAGTGAATGACTCCCGGAAACACCGATCCTCCAGCAGCCTGTTGTTAAAGTGCCAGTACGCGGACCCAGCCCGAGCGCACGCTGGATTGAAATCCACACGCACCAGACAATGGTCCGAGCACGGCACCAGCCGCATTGAGGCCGCTGAGACACGGGAAACAAACGCTCGGGAAATATAAAACCGATCAATGCGGGAACCACCGCCCTCAGACCTCCGCGAAAAAGCAGTGGAATCAGGGTGAAGGTCCCTCCAAACATCAACCAACTCAAAGGAGTCAATCAAGCCTCTCAGCTTCTTCGCTACAGCAGGCGCACACTGAGTACCAGAACGGTCCCGCACCTCAAGTGTGCAATTAAAGTCCCCACCAAGGAAGACACACTCTCCCCTATCAATAGTGCCCAACAGAGCATTCACCTCCCGAAGCAGGCCGGCCTGCATCGTGCCGGAGCTAGGGGCATACACGTTAATGAAATGCAACGGCATGCCATCCAGGCTCACGGCCAGATGGAGCAAACGTCCTGGCACCACTTCCTGCACTTTTAAAATGCTTGGCAGAAAATTTGGGGCCAACAGAAAAGCCACCCCACTCGAATTTGAGCTGAGATGGCTCATATAAACCCTCCCTTCCCACTCCAGTTGCCAGGTAGGTTCATCACTAGCAACGGTATGTGTCTCTTGCAGATAACAAACTGCAAATCTCCCCTCCCTTAGGGCTGATAAGAGCTGAAATCTTCGAAAACTCGCTCTACTCCCATTTAAATTTAATGTAGCTACTGTGAATGTGTAGACACATTAGATTGTGACCCTCACACTCCCTGTAGTCACAGGAGGTCCTTTTCTGAGGACCTTCAACAAACCCCAAAACTGCCCCAAATCCGAGTCAGAAAGACCACTATCCTTGTTACTAAGGATAGCCTCGAGACTCTCCTTCACATCTAGAACATCCTCCCACCGCCTTGTAGCGGCAAACCATAATGTTTTGGGAGCACGACTTATTTTTAAGAACTCTCGCACCTCAACAATAAGCTTCGCCTCAGACACGGCCTTGGAGTCTGGGCTCTCAGCCAACCCGCTCGCACCTGAATCAACAACCTCAGAAAGACCAGAACTGTCTGACAAATCACTCTCTGTGCCCCCCCCACTGGCCGCATCGCTGTCCTCCTCCACAGCCATGACACGACCACCCGGATCAATGCTGGGGGTGGGTCCCAACACCCCTGCCTGAGACTCGCAGCCCTCTGAATGGCTGGGCTCCTGCACGCTACCATCACCCTCCTCCTCTGGGCCTGGGGAAGCAACAACAAGAGGCATCCCCAGGGCCTGTGGAACACTGGCACCCTCGGAGTCTGAAAGAGGATCACGTCCCATAACAGCCCTGACCTCCACATCATCCAGAGTGCCCTCTCCACAGGCATCACCCAGAGAATCACCACCTGCCATTAACCTCACCCCAGACAACTCATCCGGTGAGGCATCCCGCCCCCCAGCACCTCCACTGGCACTGATATGGAGCACAGACTTGAACGACAACACCCCCGAAACTCCCCCCTCAGCCTGACTCTGCGCATCCCCCGTCACAGAGGGCACACTACCAGAGGAGCCAACCACGTCACCTAACGTGCTAGCACCCTCAGTAGGCCTCTGAAACGAGGGGACCTCATCCGACCCAGAGGGTACACCCCCAAGGGAGCTAACCACAGCACCCGCCGAGATAACTCCCTCAGAGGGCCCCTGAGATGAAGGGACAGACTCCCGCCCAGTGGACCTACCTCCACCGGAATCAACTTCAGCACCCAGTCCGGTGACACCCGCTGTAGATCCATGAAGAGAAGGCTCAACCACCGACCCAGAAGACACCGGGTCAAGACCACTTTCAGCCACCTCAGTGGTGGAAAGCCCGGAGAAAGACATCCCCTTCGCTCTGGACCCACGCCCTTCCTCCTCTTCACCAGGCAGATGCCTCCTTTTAGTCCCACTCGCATGCGGAGGTGCGGTAACCTCCATAAGGGAAGGGTCATCCGCCTCCACATTACCCCCAACCACTTTGCCACCCACACGTTTAGGCTTCTTTACCCCCTTCCGAGCCACCACAACTCCCCCCTGAGCCCCAGCAGGTGCAGTCTGCACCACACTGGAGCTAAACTCACCCGATTGCACTTTCTTCGCTCGGGCGGCCCTATCCCTCTCCTTCTTCTTATTATGCTTCCCCTGCTTCTCCCAAAACCCCCCCTCAACACTCCCCTCCTCCTGCGCCCCACCTCCATCCACCGCCACAGGCGCAAGACGTAGGGGACGTGGGGGGCTTGGGCTCTCACTGCCCAGGGTCCCCAAAGCGGAACCTCTGGACCCAGAAGGCTTAGCACTGCCACCCCGGGTCACCAAGGCAGAACTGGCAACCTCAGCCGGGTCAGCAGTACCACCCCGCGCCGCTGAGGTTTGACAAGCCACCCCAGATGGGCCAGCAGTGCTTTCCTGGGCCACTGCACTAGAACCTCTAGCAGTGCCCCCGCGAAAAAGACACTCCCTACGGAGATGTCCAAATTCACCGCACGCATGACACCGTGCCTTGCCCCAACTCCAACGCACGGTTCTGGGTACACCCTTATGCACCACCTCAAAACTCCCCTCGGCACCATCCCCCTCACCCACCTTCATGAACACCCTCCTCTTGAAACTGAAGACCCCTTTTTCCTCCGGGTCCCCCCCGGGATGCAAGAGACGAAAACATTTAGACCGCACCTCCCCGAACTTGGACAGGTGTGGAATAAGCACTGCATCCGAAAAATAAGTGGGGCAGCTCCGCAGGAGAACCGGTCTCACCCTGGATACCCACGGATCCACCTGTACGTGGACCCCCCCCACTGAGATCCCCTCCTCCAACGCTCGGGCCACACACTCCCGGGTCTTAAGTATCATCTCCACCTTTCCCCTTTCGAGCTCAGAAGAGACAATAGCCCCCCTCCCAAGAAGTTCATTCATGGCCTTCGTAATTACCCCCCTCGACATCATAGGCCCAGTTTGAACAGAAATACCAAAACTGTCCCCATCCAAGTCAACATGAGGCTCAAGCTCAGATGGCCTCGCACCCGCCACTGATGCCGTCGCTGCGTAGGTCCGGACCTTCGGCCGCGCCCCTTCCATCGCCATCCTCACAGAGGCACAAACCAGCTCCAAGCCCCTCAGCAGCACAGCTCCAAGTTAAGTCCCAGAGACAGTCACAGTCAAAGACAGGCAGCAGAAAACAGAAACCTCCAGCTGAAGCAGGAAAGTCCCCAGGTTCGTCCACAGCCAAGAGCAGCTTACGGGAAACTCGATCCCAGTCGCGCTGGACGCAAAAGTACCTTCTTCACATTAAGCCAGGCAGCCGCACTGAGCAAAATGACTTTAGGGCAGAGAAGCGGTGCCAAAAACGACAAAGACACCGCACAACTTCAGCCCACGGAGATCACAGGCACTCTTGGCAATCCGCCAACGCCAACCGCACCCTCGACAATGTGGAGAAACTCAGGAATCTTCACACAGATGGAGGCTCCCCAGACCAGAGAAAAGCTTCAACAGCCCAACAATAAGTTGAACTATGAAGCCCCCCTGGGTCTGTGCCCTCTCCAACGGCAAAATCCTGGAAAGGCTGCTCCAATCCTTCTCAACTGCAGAGCTGAGAAGAAAACACGACCTCTCTCTCTTTTTTTTTTTTTTTTTTTTCTTTTCCAAAAACTTTATTCAACACAATCATATAATACAACACATCAAAACATAATCAAAAATAACACTATAACAAACAAATCATTGTAGTACAACAGTACATTCATTGTTTACAATATTCTCAACCCCACGCGGTGACCAGCGTTGACGCTCTCTCTCTCTCTCTCTCTCTCTCTCTCTCTCTCTCTCTCTCTCTCTCTCTCTCCCGCTCTCTCCCTCTCTCTCCCTCTCCCTCTCCCTCTCCCTCTCCCTCTCCCTCTCCCTCTGCCTCTTTCTCCCTCTCCCCCTCTCTCTCTCACTCTCCCTCTCCATCTCCCTCTCCCCCTCCCTCTCTTTCTCTCTCTCCTCTCTCGCCTCTCTCTTCTTTCTTTTCTCTCTTCTCCTCTCCTCACTCTCTCTTCATCTGCTGTGTACAAATGTTCTGTTTTGTTTCTGATCTTCAGCAACTGCAATATGCTTTAAGATGTATAGGGATGAGAAGTTGCCTCACTTTGCTCTATGCAATGTTGTCGAAATTAAAAATAGATGCTGAAAACAATCAGCAACTTTCTACACATCAAAAACTGAGGTAAATTACACTTCCATGGATGTAACACATCTTGGCACAAAAGCCCTGAAGAGACGTCGGTCAGTGTTCATCACTCGATGGGCATAATTGCAGCAAATTTATAACATACATACATACTTCAGAAAAACAGTGGACCTTTCATACAGGAGAAGCCATTCAACATCAGATGAACACATTGTCCTATTAATTAGCCAGTGTACCACCCCAACCAACTCCTCTACCTAGGTGGCTATTAGGAGGTTGATCAAAAAACAGTCTCTGGAATAAATACAGATGACTGCTATCTCAAAGATAACTCCTTCCGTTATTTTTGGATGGGAGCAAAACAATATTTTGGGTACCTATTGGGATCTTAGAGCCGTGGGTCACAATCCCATCAATCATCTAGACAAACCTGCTCCAAATTGGCCCATTATTAGAAGGAATGGTCAGCCATATTTCTTCTTTATGAGTCTCAGATTTTCTATGCACAGATGCCCTGAGAATCAGAATACTTAAGTAGATATAGCCTTATGCATAAGAGAATCGCAAAGTGTTAGTGCAGAATCTATGCGCAATTCCACTTCAGTGCAAGGATTTCTGAATCAAGATGCTGCGTGAGTTATATGGATACTTGTACATATGCAACATTTATCCTGCAAGGCATAGAAAGGTGTGGGTTTAGGAGGTTCCATAGTAAGTTGCTGCAATGCATCACTTAGTTTACATACACTGCATTCACAATATAGAGATTTAACAGAATGCCACCTGGATCAGGGGTTATTAGCTGCAAGGAGGATGGACAAACTTGGATTTTTTTCTACAGAATGCAAGAGGCTGAGGGGAGACCTTATAGGAGTCTATGAAGTTAGGAGAGGTATAGATAGAATAGTCAGAATCTTTCTCCCAGCATGAAAATGTCAAATTGTTAAAGAAGGAACTGCAGATGCTGGAGAATCGAGGGTCACACAAAATGCTGGAGAAACTCAGCGGGTGCAGCAGCATCTAAGGAGCGAAGGAGATAGGCGACGTTTCGGGTCGAGACCCTTCTTCAGACTGGTCAGGGATCAGGGAAACGAGAGATATAAAAAGTGATGTGGAGAGATAAGGAACAATGAGTGAAAGATATGCAAAAAAGTATTGGTGACAAAGGAAGCAGGCCATTGTAAGCTGTTTGTGGTGTGAAAATGAGAAGCTAGTGCGACTGGGGGGGGAGGGGGGGAGATGGAGAAGGAATGTCAGGGCCAGAGGGCTGAGGGAGAGGTGGGGGGGAGGCAGTCTGGGTTAACAGAATTGAGAAAATTCAATGTTTAAGCCCAGAGGATGCAGACTCCCCAAGCGGAATATGAGGTGCTGTTCCTCCAACTTGCGGTGTTGATCACTCTGGCCGTGGAGGAGGCCCAGGACCGAGAGGTCGGATACGCAGTGGGAGGGGGAGTTGAAGTGCTGAGCTACTCTTCCTCCCACCCTGCTTCCTGTAAGGACTCCATCCCCTATTCCCAATTCCTCCGTCTACGCCGCATCTGCTCCCAGGATGACGTGTTCCACACCAGGTCATCGCAAATGTCCTCGTTCTTCAGAGAACGGGGTTTCCCTTCCCCCACTATAGATGAGGCTCGCACCAGGGTCTCCTCCATACCCCGCAACACTGCCCTCTCTCCCCATTCCCCCACTCACAACAAGGGCCGAGTCCCCCTGGTCCTCACCTTTCACCCCACCAGCCAGCGCATACAACAGATAGTCCTCCGCCAGTTTCGTCACCTCCAACGTGACCCCTCCACTCGCCACATCTTCCCATCTCCCCCCCTGTCTGCCTTCCGCAAAGACCGCTCCCTCCGCAACTCCCTCGTCAATTCTTCCCTTCCCTCCCGCTCCACTCCTTCCCCGGGCACTTTCCCTTGCAACCGCAAGAGATGCTACACTTGTCCCTTCACCTCCCCCATCCACTCCTTTCAGGGACCCAAGCAGTCATTCCAAGTCCGACAGAGGTTCACCTGCACCTCCTCCAACCTCATCTACTGCATCCGTTGCTCCAGATGCCAGCTGATCTACATCGGTGAGACCAAGCGGAGGCTGGGCGATCGTTTCGCCGAACACCTCCGCTCGGTCCGCAATAACCAACCCGACCTCCCGGTGGCTCAGCACTTCAACTCCCCCTCCCACTGCGTATCCGACCTCTCGGTCCTGGGCCTCCTCCACGGCCAGAGTGATCAACACCGCAAGTTGGAGGAACAGCACCTCATATTCCGCTTGGGGAGTCTGCATCCTCTGGGCTTAAACATTGAATTTTCTCAATTCTGTTAACCCAGACTGCCTCCCCCCCACCTCTCCCTCAGCCCTCTGGCCCTGACATTCCTTCTCCATCTCCCCCCCCCCCCCTCCCCAGTCGCACTAGCTTCTCATTTTCACACCACAAACAGCTTACAATGGCCTGCTTCCTTTGTCACCAATACTTTTTTGCATATCTTTCACTCATTGTTCCTTATCTCTCCACATCACTGTTTATATCTCTCGTTTCCCTGATCCCTGACCAGTCTGAAGAAGGGTCTCGACCCGAAACGTCGCCTATCTCCTTCGCTCCTTAGATGCTGCTGCACCCGCTGAGTTTCTCCAGCATTTTGTGTAACCCATGAAAATGTCAAAGATTAGAGGACATAGCATTGCGGTAAGGGGGACAAAGCATGACGGTTTTTTTACACAGAGGGTGTTGGGGACCTGCAACATGTTGCTGGGGTAGTGGTGGAAACAGATTTAATAGTAGCGTTGAAGAGGCTTTTAGATAGATATATTTAACACGGACATAGTGGGCCCAAGAGCCTGTTACTGTGCTGTACATTACTATGTTTTATGTTCAATGCACCATTGTTAGAGGGCAGATAAGGTTGCTGATCAATCAACACAATAGGAAGGGATCGGTGACATTGTTTATTTGCTCAGCAATTGTGTGCTCAAGATCCCATATCAGAGCTTGGGCCCAGTAGAAAATGGATACCCTCATACCTGAAGTAGAAATTAGGACAGCTTTGTTTTTCAGTACCTTGATGAAGCAGAGCTTGCCTGATAGCTGCATTTAAATCCAAGAAAATTAATTTCAGACAATTTATTGACACTGCCCTCTCCACCAGCAAGTTGCAGCCGGGCTAAAGCATAAAACTCACAGGAAACTATTGTACAGTAATCAAAGGTCCTTTACTGAGAAAACAAAACCAAAGCAACTCTTTCCAGCAAAAGTGGGGCATTTAATATTAAAAAATAAAGTGAGTTGTGTAAACTTATGCATTTGTATCATGTGTATTAAATCAGTCTCAGTTACTTGCAGAACATTGTTTACTGCAACACATCAAACAGATGTTGTACTTGATTTATATGGAAAATACCCAATCACCACTCCGCATTCTTGACAGGTTACTAAATTGCTCAAAGCTTTCTTTCAGTTTTTACTCATTTGACTTCTTAAAATTGCACTTCAATATTATTTGTACGTGTTGACAGCACTTTATTCAAGTATTGTTTTAATTTAAAACTCTTAATATCATCCTGTCCCAAATTCTATGGTGAGCCTGTTGAAGTACATGTGGGGAAAGGGGAACCATGTTTACATGTCCAATATGTCTGGAACCATCTTAATTGGCCTCTTATGTGGAAGCTCTGTACCGATTGAGATCTTGTTGATTTTGCCTTGCCACTTATCTAAGGACACATGTTACATTGAATGACAGTCCAATGAATTGAGGAACAAGAACATGGGAATGCCTCTGTTTTGAGAAACAGTGGGGTGGAGATTCTGTAAGAGCCAATAGAAAATGTAAACCATGTTATAAAGCGATGATTCTGTCATTCAAAGAGGCTTTGAGGACAAAAGTAAGGATGTTTGACTAATCATAAGTGACCTAGTGAAATCACACCTGTGTGTGCACCACCAGACTCAGGAAGAGATTATCCCGTCTGTTATGAGGCTTCAGAACGGTCCTTCCATAAGCTAGGGTACTGTCTGATTCACTTCTATCCAATTGAGGAGATTGGACTTTGTCTATGTAACTAATGCGCAACAATGCTGAGAACTCCATTCTGCACTCTGTATCTTCCCCTTTGCTTTTTCTATTGCATTTAAATTTGAGTTGATTGTATTTAACCTATAAACCCGCACATCTTTGGAATGTGGGAAGAAACCGAAGCACTTGGAGGAAACCCACCGGTCACAGTGGGAACGTACAAACTCCATACAGCCAACTTCTGACAATAGGAACAAGCCTGGGTCTCTGGCTCAGTGAAACAGCAGCTCTGCCACTGTGCCACCGTGCTGCTGCCTCATCACTGGCTTCATGGGATGGAGCAACTTCCACTTAATTGAACAGGGGTGCCGGACCATGACAGTTCCTAAACAGTCACACTTCCACTGCACCAGCACATTCACTGCAGATGCAAGGAGCTACAGATGCTGTTTTACAAAATAATACACAAAGTGCTGGAGTAACTCAGCTGGTCATGCAGAATCTCTGGAGAACATGGATAGATGACGTATCGTGTCAGGACAACTCAGTCTCAGCCCCATCCCATTGATGGTTTACTCGCATGTAAACAGGTCAGGAATGAAATGGATCTTCATCTTGACCAAGATCTATGAAGCACCATTTCACAGTTCCACTGCAATGAACCAAATTCATTAACATCTGAAGATAAAAGGCAATGTTTTTGAGAAATACCTCAATAACAAAAAAAAACATTAAAGAAAAGGTACATCTTTCAGATGATGTCTATCAAAGTGTCTTTATTACTTTTAACCTCAGTTCCGATTTTAAATTTCAGACTTATGACCTAGAAAAAGCTTTAGATGCACAATTGAATGAGAGATGCCGTTTGTGAGAAGAATGCTACTTGTTTATCCTTGATATTGATATTTTTTCAAGATAATGAAATCCTTTAGAACAAAATAAATCATTGAAGACTTGCCTTACTATCTTTGAAGCAGTCCCAGAACGCTTTATAATGAATGACTTTTGAAATATAGTAAAGTAGGCAACACATTTACAAAAGGCTGATCCCTGGAGCTACAGGTGTAAGACACTTACAGTTTAATAATCTTTTAAGGAGGTTATTTCAGGATTCTGCAGGGAAGAGGCCATCAACAGAAATGCTCACAGGAAATAAAGATGTTGAGATTTATTTTGACAACTTGCTTGTTTAGGATTTAAGGGACACGAGAGCCCTCCTCTATTGGTGATTTGGTGACATCAAATATGATAATCAACAACAGGGGTGATTGCGGCAGGTGCTATAACACTATTTAAAAAACATTTGGACAGGTTAGGAAAGATTTAGCGGGACATGGGCCAAATGTGGGCAGGTGGGACTAGTGAAGATGGGGGAACTTGGTCGGCTTGGGCAAGTTGGTGCGAAGGACCTGTTTCCGTGCAGTATGACTCTATGACTCCATGATCAGTAAAATAACTACATGAAAGCTGTTAAATGGATGTAATTCAGAAACTGTAAATAAGCAATTTACAAACTCTAAAAGTGTTCAACACATTTTAATGATAGCACAAGGTATTACATACATCCTCAAATACTGGCTACATTCTTCTAGTGAACCGTATCCAGGAAGGGGAAGGCGTTATGATTGATGTTAACTAGGCGGGGTTAATGGTACTGAGGTAACTATGTTATTGGTTGCATGCAAAACCATCTACATCCTTACCCTTAGAAAATTTAAAAGAAACAGACCGTTGTCACTACAACAGAATTAAACAGAATTAAACAGAATCGCCATAACGAACAGGTGGCTTGCTGATCCGGCCCGAGCGCGTACGGATGCCTCCCCCTTCCCCCGGAGGAGCAGAAAAAACAGGGGGACCCGAGACAGCAGGGGAACCAGGGAAGGGCGGTGGGGTTGGAGGAACAGGAGAGGGAGAACCGCGACCGCCAACAGGTGACCCGCGCAGAGGGGAACCGGGCGCTCGATATGGGGACCGAGGCATGCAGGGAACGCTGGCTGGGACAGGAGCCGGCTGCTGGTATGAGAGCGGCGGGGCATAGGGGCCCGGGGCCTGCGGCTTCGGCTCATTAACCGCAAGCAGGTGTTGTCGGCTTCTACGGTAGATGGTTCCCTCATAGTCGACCAGATACGAACGAGGTGAGTCGGCCACCCCAACCACAGTAGCCAGACGGGAGTGACCACTGGCGGCCAAGGGGGAGGCATCCGTACGCGCTCGGGCCGGATCAGCAAGCCACCTGTTCGTCACGGACCAGGAAGAAGGGCTGTGTTTCAGGCGGTGCAGCGGAGCGCTTTGTTGGCCACCCTGATTTAATCACAGACGCAAGCCG
Source organism: Raja brachyura (assembly GCA_963514005.1). The sequence goes on from OY740782.1 coordinate 95,393,316, forward strand.
TTGCAAAACTGGATCGGCAGCGGTGTGCTCGGCCAAAAGCTGCAGCTGCTTGGTGGGAATAAAATTGACGCCCAGTACGAGCAAGTCCTCTGTTTCGTAGGGGTGGCGAGCACAGGAGGCCCGCGGGGCGCGCGATAACGTGTCCGCGATGTGCATCTCGGTGCCTTTCTTGTAGACGATGTCGAAATCAAAGCGCTGGAGCTGCAGCATCATACGCTGCAGCCTGGCAGGGGCAGCATGAATCGGCTTGTTCAGGATTGTCACCAGTGGCTGGTGGTCGGTTTCGACTGTAAATCTGCTGCCAAACAGGAAGTCTCTGAACTTGGAGCAGGCAAACACCACCGCAAGCAGCTCCTTCTCGATCTGAGCGTACCGCTGCTCGGTGTCCGTCATGGTGCGGGAGGCATAGGAGACAGGATGTAACGATCCATCGACAGATTGGAGGCATGCCGCGCCCAGGCCGAACTTAGAAGCGTCACATGTGACGGTGATGGGGCGACTCGCATCAAAAAATCGCAACGTCGGAGTGTTAATCAGTTTCGACTTGAGACAGTCAAACGCCTGCTGGTGCTGTGGGAGCCAGACCCAGGCGATATCCTTTTTTGTCAGCTGCCGCAGGGGAGCACTCAGCTCACTGAGATGTGGTACAAACTTCCCAAGGTAGTTCACCATGCCCAAGAAACGTTGTAGACCTGGCACGTCGGTGGGGGCTGCCATCTCAGAGATGGCCGCCGCCTTCAAAGGGTCGGGTTTTAGTCCGTTAGAGGTGAAAACGTGTCCAACATACGTGACTTCTGAGACACGATACCGGCACTTCTTTGGGTTCAGCTTCAGGTTGGCCTTTCGCGCCCGATCCAGGACGCGGCGGAGGTTCCGGTCATGTTCGGCAATGTCCTTTCCATAGACTAAGATGTCATCCACGATGATGGCACATGGCAGGCCCGAGAATATCTGCTCCATCGTTCGCTGGAACACCTCACTAGCGGAATTGATGCCGAATGGCATTCGCAGGAATTTGAATCTGCCGAATGGTGTGGCGAAGGTTGTCAAGTCGGAAGATGCTTTGTCCAACGGGATCTGCCAGAACGAGTTCTTAGCGTCTAGGACCGAAAAGACGGTGGCTTGCCCGACCTGAGCCGCCACGTCCTCAACAGACCGCATGGGGTAGTGTGGTCGCCTGATGGCAAGGTTTAAGTCCTTGGGGTTGATACACACACGTATTTCATTCTTGTCTTTCTTTATCATGGCAACCATGGTGGAGACCCAATCGGTGGGCTCGCTGACCGCTTCTAGCACCCCCTTGTCGACCATGTTGTTAAGCATCGCCTCGACCCTGTCTTTCATGGCGTGGGACACCCTGTGAGGTGCGCGGACCACGGGTTGTACATTTGGGTCAATGGAAATATGGTATGTCAGTGGTAACTTTCCCAGGTCATCGTTGAACAGGTCCTGGTATTCTGCAATCGGGTTAAATGACAGTTGCACTTTGTGGACCGTGTGGTCGAAGGACACCAGGCCAAGATCTTGGCACGCACGGTTTCCCAGCAGGGTAACACAGTCAGAGTTCAAAACATAAAAAATCAAGTTTCTCGTGGCCTTCTGTAGCCTGCAAGTTAAAGTGGCCCTCCCCACAGGCCTGAGAATTTCTCCACCATAGGCGTGTAGAGTAGCATTGTCAGCGACCAAGGCCTCATTAGTCCTTATCTTGTTGAAAAGATTTATTGACAAAACATTGACCTTTGCCCCAGTATCTAACTTCGCAAGGAAGGTTACATTGTTGACAGTCACAGACACGGAGGGATCAAGACGTTGGCCAGGTGCCTGGAGGAGGGTAAACACATTCGAATCCTCGGGAGAATTAATTGGATCTGCATCATAGGATTCAGCAACATCGGGCTGTGGGTTGGAACAGCTATCAGATTGTTTAAGCATGTTTAGACTGGGTCTGGAAATCTGTACCTGTCTCCCACGAGAACGGAATAAGCGGCAGGCAGAAACGAAATGATTCAGTTTGTTACAAAAATTACAAGCCTTGCCATAGGCAGGGCACGTCGACCATCTGTGGTGCATGTAGTTACAGTTAGGGCACCTTTTTGGGGGCACATCAGCAGGACCAGGGTTGGCACGCGGCAGAAAAGCATTGTTTCCCCTCTGAGGCAGGGCTCTACTAAATCCAGCCTGGTGAACAGACTTATCTCCCAAGTCCCGGTGATCATCTGGCAATACAACGACCTCAGACAATCTGCAGGCATGCATGGCTATTTCTAACGTTAGATCCGGATCCCTAAGAAGCTCACATCGCAGCTTCTGGTCACGCATGCCAGTTACTAAAATGTCTCTAGTGAGCTGGTCTGTCATGTCACCGAAACGGCACCGCTGGGCGAGATAACGCAAATCGGCAATAAAACATTCAACAGGTTCCTCCGGCAGCTGTCTCCTTGTAAAGAACCGTGCCCTCTCTAGAATGTGGTTCGAGGGCAGGTCACAAATCTCCCTGAACTTACGTAGCAGGCAAGCAGGGTCACTGGCAGATTCTGCAGGGGTAACCACCACGTTGTTGTCGTCCAGGACCGCTGGAGCATAGACGAAAGTTCTGGCTCTCTTCATGGCATCAGGTCCGACAAGGTTAAGTAGGAGGGAGGCTTTGAGGGAGTCAGGATCATTGCGGTGAGCGACGTTGACAAAGTGGGTGAAATCAATTTCAAACGTAGCCCAGCGCTCAGAAATATCAGCATCAAAGACAAGCTGCGCGGGCTTTCTGCACGAGGATGCCATGGTCAGAGAGATAAAGCACAAAAGGCACAAATCAAATAAAAGAAATAAAACCCGATGGACAGGTAGGCGCAAGTATCTTCCAGCTCCGACACCATGTAAATAAGCAATTTACAAACTCTAAAAGTGTTCAACACATTTTAATGATAGCACAAGGTATTACATACATCCTCAAATACTGGCTACATTCTTCTAGTGAACCGTATCCAGGAAGGGGAAGGCGTTATGATTGATGTTAACTAGGCGGGGTTAATGGTACTGAGGTAACTATGTTATTGGTTGCATGCAAAACCATCTACAGAAACTATATGGATGAATTTTGCAACAACAGGTATTAGCCAAGCAGCAATGACATAGAACTAAACCTCATAATCTAAAGTAATTTTGTGATGAAACCATTATAATTAATAACAGTCAACCTGAAGATAGTGCCACACCATAGGAGAAATTGGACATGGGTGGTTGATTGTACTGTGAGCTGGCATTAGACTAGAGTTAGGCAAAGTGGGAGTGCCAACCTATAGGATTTTGATGTGCCGTGCCTCCTTTTATCAAAATGTCGGTTTGGCACATTGGATTGGCAGTGTTCACGTGAGTGCAGTTCAGCATTCCACTGTGTCAGGTGCTGCACACTATTAACTATTGGACCACTACCTCTTCTCAAGGCCCCATGTCAAGAAATGAAGGAGATAGTGAGGCTGGAATTTGATAATGTTCCCACAAACTACTTCAACCTGACTACACTGAATAACTACATCAACGTGACCATGTTAAATGTACACTAACGATGGTCCAGTCTTTGCTTCACATATTTGCATCCCTGGAAGTCACGGAACAGTATAAAGTTGGCAAGATTCAATGTAAATGTTCTTTGCTCTCTTTTCCTCTCCGAACCTTTGAAAAATGGGCAAAAGCCAAGTCCCGCAGAGAGCCATGTCATGGTTGAAATCTTTTTGAGCTGCATCAAGCTTACAGTGTCAGAATGGACAGCAGTATATCACTGCATGCACTAAGTACACCGACAAGCTCATGAGCACTTATTAAATTTGCAGGACAAAATCACAATTAATTTATGATTTTCTGAGTGGCACAGAATCTTGCACATTTGTAGTGGTATCTGAAGGCAAAGGAAGGGTTAGCAATCCCAGGACATTGTGCTTGTAAAGCAAACTGATCGGCAGTACAGAAATTGTTATTAGAACCCCAAGGCAGTTCATAAGAAGGTAAATAAGTTAACTACAGATTATTGTTACATTGAGATTGTTGAGTCAGAGTTAACAGGCTGTGAAATCTAAAATTATGGCCTAGGTGAGATGTTGGAAAAGAATCTGCAATTGTATGAGGGGTTTATAATGAGCCGACCATTAATTGTTGATTCTTAGCAACAGAGAGCGAGTGGCACAAAAATATATATTCCTCTCATTTTTACATATATCCTAACTGGCAGAAACATTAAATAAAAAAACCTTCTCAGAGCTGATACTGTGGTCAATGTGAGCCTAATGAAAATACCTCTACCTAGAAAAGGTTAGCTCAATAGAAGAAGAAGCAACTGCTTCATTAAATTTACTGGTAGACAAAAATGTTGGAGAAACTCAGCGGGTCAGGTAGCATCTATGGAGCGAAGGAAATAGGCAACGATTCGGGTCGAAACCCTTCTTCTTAGCTTGTAGTTTATTCTTTGCTTTAAAATTTGTAGGTTTTAATTAATGTAGTCCCTATACTTATCCAACCCATGGTCTCTTACCACCATCTTAATGTTGTGCGCAATGTTAAAGGTTACAGTTTAGATTTCTATTCACACAGGCCAGTGTCTATTCAGTGTCACTCTTTCTTTTACAATTACATTTATAATCAAAGGAAAAGGGAAAACTGTGGTGTAGGCACTAATAGGAAGTGCCACTATACCATCTTATGAACTTTGAAATACCTGGTGATTTACATATTTTTCAAAAATGCTTCCAATATTGATCCCCCAGACCTCATTAAATACTTCAACCTGGTTAGAAGAGGATCCATGCATTCACATTTTCTTCCCACTGGTTATTTAAATCAATTAGCATGTAAGTAAAACAGAAATGTCAAGGAAATAGGTGAGAGTACGACAGATGGAACTTGTTGTGAAAACTGTGAAGTGATGGACTTTAAGAAGAACAATGTAGAGTGGCAGTACAATCAAAGTGGTGCTATTGTGAGAGGGTATGATCTTAGGATGTGTGCAAGACAATTGCCAACCATTTTCCAATATCTTTCACAGAGAGTTTTTTAAGCTTTTCCCAATCATTTTTCACCATGTCAAGGGTCTGAAGTTGTATATAATTTACAGTTAACTCACTTCATTTAGTTTGTGGAGCTTTCAATGATTTATTTCCAGCCTATCACTTTGCATTATAAGCTCAATGTTCTGACATTGCTTTCCTTTTCCTCACCTTTAGTTTGCACTTCAGTAGTGCCAGACCCTATGTCAGCAACACCAATCTAATGATTATCCATTATCTGCTATTTTTATCCCTACCAATTACGTAGTCTTGAGGATCCATTTGGTGACTTTGATGTAAAATTGCTCAATGGTTCACGTTCACAACTCTTTAAAGGTAGGTGGGCAAATTGACAAAGTTGGTACAAAATATACTAAAAGGAAGATCTGGTTATTTTTTTAATGGAGGGACTGCCTGCAAAAAAGCCAAATATTTACAAATCACTGACATACTGTGTACATTTCCTGGTACCACACTTTATCAAGGATTTCAGTGTCTTAGAAAGGGTACTGAGAAGGTCAATCACATGGAGATTTGAAAAGCTGATTACATTCCCCTTGGAGCAGGGAATGTTAAAGTGGAACCTAGCAGTATGTATGAAAGCTTTGAAATGGACAAGAAAGGAAGAATCTATACATTTAGGAAAGTAGATTGATAAGTAAAAGTCACAGATTTAAAATAATTGTCAGAGGAAATAATTTTTTTCTGTGTACAGGGTTGTTAAGATCTGGATTGCGCCGGGCGATGAAAGGCCCCACGGACCAAGCTGCTATTGCGGGAGCTCCCGAAAATCGGTCGCCAACTAGGGACCTGCGAGCTCCCGATATTAAAGTCCACAGGACCTGAGGCCGAATGCTCCATAGCTCCGAAGTCGGGTCGCAGCCACAGCGCCACCACAGCGTCCGAAGTCAGCCAGCACCGCGATGGTAGGTCCACAGGCTCTGCGACCGGAACCCTCAAGGTTGACTCCAGTTGGAGGCCGCCAGCTAAACGATGTTAGACCTCAGCGCAAACGGAGATACGACAAGGAAAAGGTTGCATCCCCATTGAAGGTAGATATTAAAAAAAGTTTCCCCCACCCACCCTCCACCACATATCTATCTATCTATCTATCTATCTATCTATCTATCTATCTATCTATCTATCTATCTATCTATCTATCTATCTATCTATCTATCTATCTATCTATCTATCTATCTATCTATCTATCTATCTATCTATCTATCTATCTATCTATCTATCTATCTATCTCTGTATGGAGATTCGGTGTGGCGGCGCCTTGTGGCAGTGGCTCGACTGCAATCCGTCCGTCTTTTCTTTCTTTTTGTCCCGTTAGGTGTATGTTTTTGGTTTTATTTTTTAGATGCGTATATGTGGGAGGGTGGGGGGGGTAAACTTTTTAATCTCTTCCCTGTATGGGGACACGACCTTTTCCCTGTCGGGTCTCTGTTGTCATTGGGCCTAACATCGTGGAGCCGGCGGCGGCCTCCAACCGGAACCAACCTGAGGGCTCCAGTCGTGGAGCCTGTGGACTCACCATTGCGGAGCTGGCCGACTTCGGAGCATGGAGAGCTGTGGTGGCGCGTGGCTGCGACCCGACTTTGAAGCTTCGGAGGCTCCGGCTGCAGGCCCTGTGGACGGTAACATCGGGACCTCGCGGGTCCCTGGTGGGAGACTGCTTTTCGGAGCTCCCGCAATGGCCCCGAGCAGGGCCTTACATCACCCAGCACGGCTTAAATGGCCGCAGGACTTACCATTGCCCGCCGGGGGCTCTAACATCAAGACCTGGAGCAGGGCCTTACATCGCCCGGCGCGGCCTCAATGTCCGCGGGACTTACCATCGCCCACAGGGGGCTTTAACATCGGGAGCCCCGGTTGCCTCGACGCAGCAGTTGGACTGCTTGACTGCGGGAGAAGAATAAAGAACAGGGAAGAGACAAGACTTTTGCCTTCCACCACAGTGAGGAGGTGTTTGGAGATTCACTGTGATGGATGTTTATGTAAATTGTGTTAATTGTGTGTCTTAGTTTTTTTGATATTATGACTGCAGGAACGAAATTTTGTTCGAACCATGTTTGTTTGAATGACAATAAATGGCATTCTATTCTATAACTAAAACTCTGACCTTGCTATCTTCCGGTTTGGCGGACTTTCTATTTGCGCAAAAACGGTTTGCGATAACGTTACGATTTTTCACCAGTTCACTCACCGTTCTCCTGTGCTGCGAGTGTGCCAAGTTTTGTTCCGATTGGTTGAATGTTGTAAAAATTAGTGAGGTTTAAAAATCATAAAAACCGCGTGTGCGCAGATCGATCTCTTCTCCTGCCAGTCGGCGCCGCGCAGATTAGTCTCTTCCCCTGTCACTGCATGGGACGGTCCGCCCCTTCCTGCACCATCGCATCTTTACTGGAGGAGGTTTTCAACCAAACTTTCGGAGGGACTTGAAACAGCCCAGCCCCACCCCGCTCCAAGCAGCAGCCCAGCGTCAGAGACCCAGCCCAGCCCAGAGTTGGAGATCCAGCCCAGCCCAGAATCGGAGACCCAGCCCAGCCCAGCCCGGAGTCGGAGATGTTGCCAAATGGAAAGGGGAGAGTCTGATCCCGGCGGAGAAGAACGACGAGCGACCAGTACTGCAAATTCCAGCCACTACCCCTCTGGTCCCCCTCGCTGGCTCCTTCCCCGTGATGCCCCGCTGTCCCTTATGGTTCTTTCCCCGTCTTGTCTCCGAGCTCACTCACCCCCCGTCAGCACAACAACCCCTCCCCCACAACCCCCCCCTCCTCCACAACCTCGCCTCCCCCACAACCCCCCCTCCCCCGCCCCCACGCTCCAGAACTCCTTGAAATCCATATTTATTTTATGTGCTGTCTCTTGGCAACGTCTTCTGGAAACATCTTTTTCACAAGTATATAAATGAGACTTAGCTTTGCATAATGATCACCAGATTTGATCAAACTTTTCAGATTTCTTTGACTTTTAGCCAATAATGCATAGCCAGACATTTCCTCCATCAATTTGAAATTGAGAACGCCGTTTTGAAATGTTGGTGTCATATTGAATTCTAAGTTGAATTTGCATTTCAGATCTTTACCATCAACAAGACCAGTTAATTCCAGCTATGTAACATGATTTATCTCACTTCCACTTCTCCAGTACATTATTGTTCAAACTTTGATCTTTGGTTCCATTTCCTCCAGACTCAACCAATTATGTGAAACCCTATTGTCATTCTTCAGCCTTTTCTCTATAGAACATAGAGTAGTGCAGCACAAGAACAGGCCCTTCAGCCCACAATGTCTGGGCTGAACATGACGTCAAGACCATCACTTACCCACCTGCACATAACCAATATCCCTCTGTTTCCTGCATATTCATATGCTTATCCAATTCAGATATGCCACTACCACATCTACTTCAACCACCTGACAGCACATTCCAGACATTCACCACCCTCTGATTAAAACCTTGTGCCACATATCTAAGTTTGAGTTTTAGTTTGAGTTTAGTTTATTGTCACATGTACCAAGGTACAGTGAAAAGCTTTTCTTGTGTGCTAACCAGTCAGCGGAAAGACAATATATGATTACAATCAAACCATCCACAGTGTACAGATACATGATTAAGGGAATAACATGAATAACGTTTAGTGCAAGATAGAGCCAGTAAAGTCCAATCAAAGATCTCCAATTAGGTAAATAGTAGTTCAGGACTGCTCTCTGGTTATTAGAAGGATAGTTCAGTTGCCTGAGACAGCTGGAAGAAACTGTCCCTGAATCTGGAGATGTGCGTTTTCACACTTCTATATCTTTTGCCCGATGGGAGACGGGAGCAGAGGGAGTGGCCAGGGTGCAACTCGTCCTTGATTATGCTGCTGGCCTTGCCAAGGCAGCGTGAGGTGTAAATGGAGACAATGGAAGAGAGGTTGGTGTGGGTCATTCAAACTTCTTCTACCTAGGTTCTAAATTTCATCAAATATATCTCAGCCATCACTATAATATCCTGGTTAAACAAAGCCACAAGCTTACATTTCCCAATTCTGAGCATGGATTCACCCATCCCTATCTTCGTAATTCCTCTAGATCTATGATCTTCAGAGATTATTGCATCCCTTCAATTCTGGCCTCTCAAGTATCACCAAATTTAATGACTCCACATTGGAATTTGTGCATTCATTTACCAACACCTTGAGCCTGTAATTCTATCCCTAATAGTCTCCACCTCTTTCTTTCTTGCCTCCTTTAAGACACGCCTCAAGTCTTATATCATCAGGCTAGATTTTTGCTTTCCTATCCCGGTGTCAATTGCATACCTTGGGGACCTTTTTGCTGCATTGATTGAATGTTGGTGCTTCTTGAAAAGGACTCAATAGTTAAGTTAAGGAGTTAAAAGTTAGAGTGTGTGCCTAAACTAAGTAATTCTATCAAAATGTTGGCAGAAATATAATGTGCCAAATGGTTTTCCTCAGTGCTACATAAATCCATGATTCCATAAATAGCTCTGCTAGGTATAAAAATATAAGATTGGCTAAAATATTTCATTTTTTCCTGGTTGTTAATGCAATACAAGTCATGCCATGGAGGAGTTAAAAATTCCACTACTGAATGAACAAGGACTTTAATTCAAACCAGTATTCACACATTGCCAAAACAGTCCAACACTTCAGTGTGTTAAACAGGAAATCTGTAAAAATTTATCCTGGCATTCAGTAGCAGAATCCAGCTGGTTTCAACTGGGCCCCATTGCCCAACTGGCTGGGTGAGAGATAAGAATTCTCTGCCAACTACACCTCATCAGCTGACTTACTTGGAGGCTCCGATGGAAAGACGAAGTTATAAATTCTATGGACAATATAATACACTGTGTTTTGGTGATATATTTTTAATTGTCCTAAGTGTACCAAGTGAAAATGTATGACCTCCTGAGTATCCCAACACTTAATCACTCCATATTGGAATCTGAGTGTCTTGGTACCAATAATCCAGGCATTGAAATTGGTTGAGGGGATGAGTAGAGAGGGGATGTGGGTAGGGGGGGGGGGGGGGGTGCATTTGGTGGGGATGGATGATATTCAAAATAAGTAATCTTCCCTCAAACTTTCAAATTGTCATGAGACAAGATGATTTATATATTACAAGATGTGTACTAAATATTTCTGGAAATGGGGCGATCTGGTGGTTTCCTGGCAACTCACTAAATAATTCAACAGCATTTCAATCATATTCCAGTAATAATCGCATTACTAAATTTCTCTATAAATTCCTGAACAATCATTAACTTTACCAGGTCTGATGCAAAGAGCCATAAACTTTGCCCATCGTGTCAACCTTATTGCCCATCTATACTAATGTCATTTGCCTTCATTCCGGCTGCACACTTCTATGTACTTCCAATTGAAGTGTCTGTCTAAATGCCTCTTAACTGTAGTAACTGCACCTGATTCTACCGTTCCTTTGCATTGCATTTCAAATGTAAACTGCTCCTGGTGGAAATATACTTACCCCTTTAAAACACCTTCATCTCAACTTAAAATTAATCTTTCTTAATTTTGATACCCCTACCATAGAGAAAAGTGTCTGATTACCTACCCTATCAATGCCATATAATTTCAAATACAATTATAAAATGACCCCTGAACCTCCTTTGTTCCTGGAAAACAAGTCCAGCCTATCCAAATTCTCCCCATACTGTAATTGAAGTCCTCCAATCCAGGAAACATCCTGGTGAATCTTCTTTGTGCTCTCGCCAGTTTACATTTGCAAGCATTATTTACATTTTATTTTATTCAAATATTTGAGCATCCTTATATGTGTGTTACTTGAATATTTCTGTTGAATTTCAGCCACTGCTCAAGAAGTCCCTTCTTATCCCTTATCCTGTTCTTGACTAACAGCTTAGTGATACAAGAACAAAATCTGGTGAATTATCACCATCTGAGATTTATTTCATAAGGAGGTGACTACCCAAGGTGAAAAGGGCAAACAAGAGTAAGGTAATGATATCTAATTTAATTTAAAGTGGCTCAAACCATGACTTTTGATTGCTGCAGATCTTCTTGCATTCATCCCTATGATATGGTCGGCATTGAATGTAATAACCGAAGAACAGGATTAGGACTAGGTTGAAGAAGGGTCTCGACCTGAAACGTCGCCTATTTCCTTCGCTCCTTAAATGCTGCTGCACCCGCTGAGTTTCTCCAGCCTTTTGTGTACCCTCGATTCGCCAGCATCTGCAGTTCCATCTTTAACACTTAGAACTAGGCTAATTGGTTCCTTCAATAGGATCATGGCTAATCCAGTGTTGGCCCCAACTCCACACTCACTTTCTCTACATACCTGTTAACTCTATTGTATTTCACATTTCTAATAATCTCCACCTTGAATATACTCAATGACTACCTCTACAGCTGTCTGTGGTTAAGAATTTTAAACATTCGCAATCTTCTGGAAGAAATTTTTCCTCACTTCCTCATAAATGGCAACCCCTATTTTAAAACTTATGGCCTGGTAGTAAGTACCACCCTCGCCCACAATATTGGAAACATCATCTCAATGTCCACCCTGGCAACCCTCTCAGAATGTTATAATTTTTAACATGTACCTCTCAGTAACTTGTAAAGTTGCATTAAAATGTCCATACTTACACTCTGCATGGACAACTTTACATTAACCTTTATAATACATGTTCAACCTGTATTCTGACTCATGTACTAGGATCCACAAATCCCTTCAAGCTACAATATTTTGTAGTAATAATTCTAAGTAATAATTCACGTTTTCTTTCTATCATGCCAAACTGGCTAGCCTCAGATTTTCCCAGCGTGTACTCTATCTGCCAACTTCTTGTCCACCCTCTTAACCTATCTACATCTCATTGCAGTCTTTTTGTGGCTGTCTCAGAATCTAGAAACAAAGAAAGAACGGCAGATGCTGGTTAATGCACAAAAGGACACAAAGTGCCAGAGTAACTCAGCAGGTCAGGCTGCATCTCTGGAGACCATGGATAGGTAATGTTTCGGGCCAAGACCCTTCTTCAGAATCTGAATCTGCTAATTTACGTACTTTTGCTTCATCAGCAACTTTTAATAAGCCAGAGATACACAGCTGTGAAATTCGGCGGACATTTAACATTACCGGTCGATTATCCTTGGTTCTGAAAACTACTGCTTACGTTTTTTTCCCACAATGAGCCAATGAAAATGACCGGTCAGCAAAGGCGATTAACTAAAACTACCTATGACTACCTTGACTACATACAACTACATGGCGACCGCACTACCACTGCACCGACGACTACAGGATTATCGATTATCTCCATGGCGAAAAATGGTTGAAAAATTTATGGCGACCATACTGAGGCCGCGACTATTTCCCAGAATGCGGGAACACGTAACGACCATGAAAGAGACTCACCAGAGACCACCAGCGAACATGCAGCGTCCATGTGGTGAGCGTAGAGACTCCTGCACTCGCCTAAAAAGTCACCTAAGTGGAAGAGGCCCATAACTTTCATGCTGAATTTGTAATTCTAACATGTATGATCATACTTTCATAGATGACGCTGGCCATTGGTTCCATTATTCTGGAGCATGAGGGTGGGTGGTGGGGGGGTACTAAATGATAGTAAGGTAGAACAGAATGATAATAGGCAGGAGATAGGGAAAATAAACTGGGATTGTTATTGGGAAGTCGGCATCTGACATGTGGGAGTTGTTTAAATGGCAGTTGATCAAAGTTCGGTCGCCGGCATGTTCCAGTAAAGAGGAAGGATGAGGATGGCAATGTAAGGCAACTGGAGTATTGGAGAGTAGCCAATGTTGTTCCTTTATATAATAGAATAGAATAGAATAGAATGCCTTTTATTGTCATTCAAACAGCTTGGTTTGAGCGAAATTGCATTTTTACAGTCTTAACATTAAAAAACCAAGACCCACAGTTAACACAATTTACACAAACGTCCATTGCAGTGAATCTCCAACACCTCCTCACTGTGATGGAAGGAAAAAGTCTTATCTCCTCCCTTTGTTCTTCTCCCATGGTCCAGCAGTCCAACTGCAACGTCATGGCGACCGGGGCTCCCGATGTTAAAGCCCCCTGCGGGCGATGGTAAGTCCCGCGGCCGTTAAGCCGCGCGGGCAATGTTAGGCGCCATGTCATTTAAACTCCGCGATTCCAGCGGGTGAAGTTGCCGTTGCAGGAGCTCCGAAAAGCGGTCTCCCACCAGGGACCTGCGAGCTCCCTATGTTACCATCCACCGGGCCTGCGGCCGGAGTCTCCGAACTCCGAAGTCGGGTCGCAAGTCATGTCTTACGAACCTGGTCGATTTTTGGAGGAGGTGGCCGAATTGATCAGTGTGGGTAGGGCGATGGATGTTGTCTATATGGATTTTAGTGAGGCATTTGTCAAAGTCCCCATGGTAGGTCGATCCAGAAGATTAAGATGCAAATTATTCACAGTAACTTATCATTATGGATTCATAACCAGCTTACTAATGGAAGATGGAGGGTCGTGGTTGAATGACATTATTGAGGCTAGATGTCTGACCAGTGGAGTTCCGTAGGGACTGTGCTGGGACCACTGCTGTTTGTGACATACATAAATGAATTGGTCATATATGTTGTTGGGTTGCTTAATAAGTTTGCAGATGACAATGATTTCTGGAGTTGTGGACTTGAAGAAGGGTGTCAAAGTACACAGTGGGATATAGATTCTTGATTAGCATAGGTGTCAGAGGTTATGGGGAGAAGGCAGGAGAATGGGGTTAGGAGGGAGAGATAGATCAGCCATGATTGAATGGCGGAGTAGACTTCATGGGCCGAATGGCCTAATTCTACTATCACATGCTTTTATGATCTTATGATCTTATAGATAACCTACAAAGATGGGCAGAGAAATGGCAGATAAAGTTTAATCCAAACAAGTGTGAGAGGATGCACAGTGGGAAGTCGAATGTAATGGGAAAGTATACAGTTAATGGCATGACCCTTAACAGTAGTAATACACAGCGGGATCTTGGAGTCTAAGTGCATAACTCCTTAAAAGTGGCAATACAAGTAGATAGAGTGGTTAAGAAGGCATATGGCAGGCCTTGCCTTGATTGGTTAGGGCATGATGTATAAGAATCAAGAAGGCATGATGCAGCTTTATAGGATTTTGGTATGGCTGCATACCAAATGCATACTGCATTCAAAGTATTGCGTGCAGGTTTGGTCACCCCTTTACACGAAGAATGTGGAGACTTGGGAGAAGGTGCAGAAGAGGTTTACCAGAATGTTTGGACTAAAGGATATTAGCTATACGGAGAGGTTTGACAAACTTGGATAGTTTTCAATGGAGTATTGAAAGCTGAGGGGGAGACCTGTTAGAACTATATCAAATTATGAAAGGCATAGATAAGGTAGGTCGTGAGAACCTTTTTCATGGTGAAAATGTCAAAGACTAGAGGGCCTCATTTTAAGGTGAAAGGGGCAGAGTTTAAAGGAGATGTGCAAGGCAAGTATTTTTATACAGAGGTTGGTGGGTGCCTAGAACTTGCTGCCAGGGTTGGTGCTGGAGGTGTTTAAGAGGGGTTTAGAACAGGCACATGTATATGTAGGAAATTGAGAGGTATGGATCATGTGCAGTCAGATGAGTGTGATTTAGGTTGGCATTATGATCATTAATTAACACTGTCTTCATTGCTCAATACCTGGTCAAAACATGTTTGCTTACTGGTTGGTCCCTCAGTTCAAAAGACTAACTGGTGTAACGCATATGCATGTTTAGTTGGCTTGGAGGAAGTGGAGAACTTTTATCACCTGTTTTGTGTTGGCAGCCTATGATGTGGCAGAGAAGGGAATTCCAGGATTTACCCTCTTTGATAAACCCCTGTCTCATGGTGCGAGTTGACCCACGAGTGACCCCGAGTTTTCACTCGTGGTAATCACGTACAATTAACGTAGCGGGAACGTCGGAACTCGCGGACGCAACTTAGCGCTAACGGCAGGTACCCGTGAAACTTGTCAACTCTTGAAAAAATTCAAACATGTTTAAAGTTTTCAACAAGTCAAATTTACTGTTGAAGTCAAAAATTGAAACATTTAAACTTGTTGTAAGAACGTAGTGTCCCGTGAGTTTACCGTAGTGACTCTGGAGTCTACCATGGGTTTGGCCTGAGTGGCAGAAGTGAAATGTTGACGATTAGTCAGATCTTAATGGGAAATGAATGAATGGATGGATGGATGGATGGATGGATGGATGGATAGGGGTCTGAAATTAACTTGGATACTTTTGATGGGAGAGAGCCGCCGATGAAGCTGAAGGTACAGAGCGAAGATGGGGCTCAAGCATTGATGGGAAGGGTTAACACCGGGCGGGACTATACTGAGGGAATTCCCATGTATATGAAGCAGAAAGAAATGTGAGTTCTACATAGATTATGTTTGAGCCAGCGAGGAGACATTTCTTCAGATAATGATTTTACAATGTGAGGTGAGATTATAAGACATGGGATATAGACACAAAATGCTGGAGTAACTCAGCGGGGCAGACAGCATCTCTGGAGAAAAGGAATTGGTGACATTTCGGGTCGAGACCCTTCTTCAGACTGGTTTTGTGCTGTGCTGTTGCCGTATCTCTGGAGAGAAGTAATGGGTCTCAACCCGAAACGTCACCCATTCCTTCTCTCCAGAGATGCTGCCTGTCCCACTGAGTTACTCCAGCATTCTGTGTCCATCTTCGCTGGCGAGGAACCGCGCTTGCCCTTTGCAAGTTTTCGCTATCGAACACAGATAGCAGCGGATTATTAGGGGAAGAAACTCGCGTTCATGCCGCACAACATGTTTGACCACCTGCCGCCGCTACTCAAGGAACTTGTGCTGAGCGGTAACCAGCTACGGAGCTTCAACTGGAGCAGGCTTTACCTGCTAGGCTGGTTGGAGCTGCTGGACCTCAGTAGCAACCTGTTGACCAGGATGCCTCGCATGCTGTCCAACTGCACCCAGACCCTATGCGTCTTTAACCTCACCCGCAACCAGATCGCCAAGCTGACCAAGGACTTCCTGCGGGACATGACCTCCCTGCAGTACCTGGATCTCAGTTACAACAACCTGAAGACCATCCAGGCCTCCAGTTTCCCGGACAGCGCCATCAAACACCTTCGGGAGCTGCGGCTAAGCGGCAACCACTTTCTCTGCACCTGCGACGCCAGGCGGTTCGTGTGGTGGCTCAATCAGACCACAGTCTACATCCCTCGCCTGGTCACCGATGTCACCTACACCTCCCCCAAAGCCCACCGCGGCCACGGCGTCGTCATGGTGGACCTGCACTCCGCAAGTTGGACTACCTGGGCATTGGCCTCTACACTTTCTCCGCCTTGATCACCTTCTTGCTCCTCTATTTGATAGTTAAAACAGGCCTTCATTCACGGTGATGCAGCTGCCCGACAGCGAATGCAGCGTCGGAGACCCGGGTTCGATCCCGACTAAGGGTGCTGTCTGTACTGAGATTGTAAGTTCTCCCCGTGACCTGCGTGGGTTTTCTCCGAGATCCCCCCACACTCCAAAGACGTACAGGTTTGTAGGTTAATTGGATTGATGAATGTAAAAATGTCCATAGTGGGTGTAGGATGGTGTTAATGTGCGTGGATCGCTGGTCGGCGCGGACTTAGTGGTCCGAGGGGCCTGTTTCCTCTCTTTATCTCTAAACTAAACTAACAGGGGTTGGTCAGTTTATTATTTTACACTTATATACATTACACAGATCACGGAGTGTGAAATAAAGCTGGCAAGCCAAGGTCATGCAAGAAATGGAGGAAAACGGGAGATGATTTTATTCAGCAACTCCGTTCTGGCAGAACATCTATCCTGTGTTAAGAAACCTAACTTTCAGGGCATTTAAATCTTGAGTTCAACTTCTATCTGAATTTAATTGATTTACAAAAGCTTTGAAGTTCTCCCTGCAGTCCGTTTCTTAAACACCTTTATATTTTGCACTTTTTTTGACAGCCAAGTACTTTAAATGCCATTTATTGCATTGTAGCAATGATAGACAACGATTTGATAAAAGCGGTTAATTACATGACAAGAGAAGCATGCAGCTACATAAGAGACACGGAGAAGCTGATCATCAGGGCAGTTCTGTCCATGGTCATGGGAGGCTTTTTATAGTTTAAAAAAACTGCATGACATTTTTATCCATGTGATGATTTTTCCACACGTCGGTAGTCGTTGTTGGCTCAAGAGTAGCTCAGGAGAGGAACTTGGTACATCGCAGAAATGAGAAGTAAATGGCAAACTTAGACATACCCGTGAGAACTCGGTTAAACTCTTGAACATAAACTTGGAATCTCGTACACAACCACGAATCTGATTTTCTCTTTCACTCGGGGTCACTCGTGGGTCAACTCGACCATGAGACAGGGCCATTAGGAAAGGCAGCACTCTCATCCCTGGCCAAGAAAGTTACCAATTTGAGTCACCATTCCCGACCAAAGTATATAGTCAGTTTCAGGTTTTTCAGTGCTGTATCTTTCGGGTCCTTGAGTCGTTAACAAATTGCCATGCTAAAGATAGACACAAAATGCCGGAGTAATGCAGCAGGTCAGACAGCAACTCTGGAGAAAAGGAATAAGTGATGTTTCAGGTCGAGAGGTCTAAACGTCACCTATTCCTTTCCTCCAGAGATGTTGGCTGACCCGCTGAGTTACTCCAACATTTTGTGTCTGCCTTCGGTGTAAACCAGCATCTGCAATTCCTTCCTGCACAAATTGCCATGCTTTCTTGTTGATGTAGATGTTAGGAGTTATAATTAGAAGCCGGAGGTAACAACATTAGGTTAATGAGATCAAAAAGATCTTCATCATCAAAACTATTCTCATGATCCTCATCTCCTAAAAATAAAATAAACACAAGGGAAAAGTCAGTATATGTTCAAATTCAACACAGTGGATTCTGTAAATCTGAAATAAATTCAGAAAATGCTGAAAATACACATCAGATCATACAACGTTTGTGGAGAAAAACATGTCAATACTTCATAGAAACATAGAAACATAGAAAATAGGTGCAGGAGGAGGCCATTCGACCCTTCGAGCCAGCACCGCCATTCAATATGATCATGGCTGATCGTCCGCTATCAATAACCCGTGCCTGCCTTCATCCCATATCCCTTGACACCACTAGCCCCTAGAGCTCTATCCAACTCTCTCTTAAATCCATCCAGTGATTTGGCCTCCACTGCCCTCTGTGGCAGTGAATTCCATAAATCCCTGAAATTAGCCCGCCTCCAGGCCGTTCCAGCCACAGACAATCCCCGACTCGACCGCCCGCAGGTCCCAGGCCCCAACTCTAGCCCGAGCCGCCGGCCTGAGTCCCCCGACACCATCTTGGCCACCAGGAGCGCCTCCAGGACTCACCAGGACGCCGCCTTCACCGACCTCCACGTCGATGCTGCCGCCGACCTCCACCTGCTTACCGATGACGCCCAGCCTCGCTGCCTGCCCGGTAACTCTGTTTATCTCCCCCTCCCCGATTCCACCGCCCATCACCAGCACAACGCGACTGCCGAACCTCGCCTCCCCCCGGGACCACCTAGCCTCATCGCCGCACCGGGCCCATCCAGCATCGCCGTTGTACTGGGCCCACTGAAGATTACAGCCGCACCCGCCTCACCTTGTATCGCCGCCGGACCAGGGCCCCCCGAACATGGCCGCCGCACCGCACCCCACTCTTCTCACCGGGCGGGCTGAACCTTGCCACCCCACCGACCACTCGCCCACCGGAACCACCCACGCATCGCCCGCCAACCCCGACTCCACTGCCCGCGGACTCCTACCTTCGGGCCCGCTGACCCACGACACTGCACCGCCCTCCAGCAGCCCGCAGCCATCGCCTCACCTGCAGACTGAACTCTGCAGCGGGCCTGAAGCCTCCACGTTGTTCACTCCTCCCACCACTCTGTTTTTAACGGCACTGGGTCCCACTGCCCGTCTCCCCAGCTCCGGTGACCTCAGTGGCTATTCCACTGGGTCTTCCCCATCCCCCCCCCTACCATGTAACCCCTGCTCTTCCCCACCCACACCACAGCCCCCATACCCCCCCACCCCTGACCACCCTCCACCCCCCCACCACACAACGCTCCGTCTTCAGTCCACTCACCTGCCTTCCTCCGGCCACAACCCCCATTCTTGCCACGTGTTCACCATCCCCCCGGACCTTCCCCTCTCTGACACCGAAGGTTGGTCCTCAGCAGATGTCTTACCTTTGTCCCCCTCTGTCCCCACCTCAATGAGTTCCACGCCCACCACAACTTGGAGCTCTTCTACTGTCGCCTCCGCCTCACAGTGTTCTTCCACGGGAACAAGTCCTGCCATCGACTCCGTAACAACCCGGACTGGGTTATCAAACCCACCGACAAGGGAGGTGCCGTGGTAGTCTGGCGCGTCGATCTCTGCAAAGCCGAGGCCATGCGCCAACTCTCGGACACCTCCTCCTACTTACCCCTGGACCATGACCCCACTGACCAGCACCAGGCCACCATCTTGAGCTCCATAACCGACTTCATCAACTCCGGCTCCCTACCCCCCGAGCCTCCAACCTCATCGTTTCCCAGCCCCGCACGGCCCGATTTTACCTTCTCCCCAAAATCCACAAACCCGACGTGCCCCATCGAACACATTTCCACATACCTTGACTCCATCCTATCCCCCTTTGTTAAATCCCTCCCCACCTATGTTCAAGACACCTCAGACACTCTCCATCGGCTCCGCGCATTCCATTCTCCAAGCCCCCATCCTTTCATCTTCACCATGGACGTGAAGGGTTTCGGCCCGAAACGTCGCCTATCTCCTTCGCTCCTTAGATGCTGCTGCACCCGCTGAGTTTCTCCAGGCTTTTGTGTACCCTCCATAAATTCACAACTCTCTGGGTAAAAAACTTTTTTCTCAGCTCAGTCTTAAATGACCTCCCCTTTATTCTAAGACTGTGGCGCCTGGTTCTGGACTCACCCAACATTGGGAACATTTTTCTTGCATCTAGCTTGTCCAGTCCTTTTATAATTTTATATGTTTCTGTAAGATCCCCCCTCATCCTTCTAAACTTGAGTGAATACACGCCTAGTCTTTTCAATCTTTGCTCATATGACAGTCCCGCCATCCCAGGGATAAATCTCGTGAACCTACGCTGCACTGCCTCAATCACAAGGATGTCCTTCCTCAAATTAGGAGACCAAAACTGTACACAATACTCCAGATGTGGTCTCACCAGAGCCCTATACAACTGCAGAAGAACCTCTTTACTCCTGTACTGAAATCCTCTTGTTATGAAGGCCAACATTCCATTAGCTTTCTTCACTGCCTGCTGTACCTGTAAGCCAACTTTCAGTGACTGGTGTACAAGGACACCCAGATCTCGCTGTACCTCCCCCTTACCTAACCTAACCCCATTGAGATAATAATCTGCCCCCTTCTTTTTGCCGCCAAAGTGGATAACCTCACATTTATCTATATTATACTGCATCTGCCACGCATCTGCCCACTCACTCAACCTGTCCAGGTCACCCTGCAACCTCCTAACATCATCTTCACAGTTCACACTGCCACCCAGCTCTGTATCATCCGCAAACTTGCTAGTGTTGCTCCTAATTCCCTCGTGGACACAAGGAACTGTAGATGTTGGAATCTTGATCCATCAGTCTGAAGGGTCCTGACCTGAATTGTTGCCTATCTATTTCTTTCACAGATATTGCCTGACACGCTGAGTTCTACCGGCACATTATGTTCTGCTCAATGTTTCATGTTGCTGAATGGTCATCAGACTGAAATGTTATTTCTACTTCTCTCTCCATAGATACAACTTGGCGTGGTGGTTGCTGCATGGCAAACTACTGGCATTTGTTTGGAAATTACAGTGCTACCACTGAAGCCTGTTCTGGTTGCCATGCAAGGTAACGTTTGGCATCACTAATGCACTTACAATGTTGCATAACCACTCGAAACCGATGTCATGGTCTTCCAGTGAGACAGTCACTCAATAATATTTAGGCTCTCCAAAAACTTAGAAAACAATCTCTAGGTAACAAAATAGTTACACATTGGGTATCGCACCTTGTTGTTTCTGACAGCTGATTTCTCTTAATTTGTACTAACGAAAATCTTATTAAAATGATAACGCAAAAGGTAAAGGTGGTATAGTGGTAATGACTATAACAAATAGTAAAGAAAATGTGTTAGGCAAGCTGCAAAATTAAATTCAGAACAGATCCATTGCTTCGGATTGTCATCATTGGACCATTATCCATTTTTAAAGCCAAGCTCCACGTGAAAGTTCTATTAGACAATGTGCAAATAACTCGCATTCTCAAGGAAACCCCAGGTGGCGTAGGTGTGAATTAATTTATAGTAATGCACCACTTCAACGGGACATTGAAAACACTCTCAAGCTGGAAAATTAATGAAACTTCAGCAGCATGTCATAACAATAGTCCAGACTTACGTGTTATCCCTTGTGCAAATATACAAACATGAATTAGTCATATAAAAAGATTAAAGGAAAATAGCAGAAATACAGTCATGTGTGTTACAATTATGAACTGAACAATAATGGTATCAAATTTCCTGGAGGCATCCACAATATCGGCACTTTGCTGGACACCACCACACTCCTCTGCAGTTGAAAGAATCCTCTGATGAGGATACAGTATACTTGCAGCAGTCATCTCCATGTTCACCATGAGATCCCACGAGGCACAGCCTGAATAACTGGGTATCACACCACTTAAGAAGCTGTCCTTGACATACAGAAACCCGCAAGAAGTATGAAAGATTAATCAAAATTAAACAAAAGGAAAAAAGATAACAATTTAACTTAAAAAAAAACAGTTGATACGAATTAATGACATTTATGTAAATTCAATTACATATACATATACACATTATATTAATGACATACATAACTACCACTAACCTACATCCAGCAGTGCTATTCCTTTCCATTGAAATGAATGTAAGTGCCACTCCCTGCCATAAGTGCCAAATGATTGCAGCAAATATGCGCACCATCATATCAGAAGTCCTGTGGCCAAGCTTAGTTAGCAAAACTTTTGTGAACATCTGCTCAGAAAGAGTAAAAGATCTATGGAGAAAATGTGGTATTTATTAGTAAAATGCAATCTAATGTACCGGAATAGGAGGGAAAACAACATCTCCATGATGAATTAATGTACTACAAACCTATGTACTAATTACTAAATTTTTTGGGCTCGGATAGAAATTATGGTTCTGGTTAGACTTATTTCCAATTTCAACTTGCATCCAATATTTCCACCATTCAGTCCAGAAAGAAACTTGTACCTATAAATGTATCATTGATGTAAAGGAAAAAATAAACAACATCCTTTCATTTATAGGGTACCTCAGTGTATCCTTAGGATGCTTCTCAGTAATTCACATTCAATAAATTACTTTTGAAGAGCAGGCCTTACTGTTATTTTGATAGCACGACCCCATTAACTAGAAATGAGATGTAAAACAAATAAACTTTATTTTGGATAGTGATGATTGAGGAAAGAGTATTCAAAATCTCTCTGAGCGATAGTTGAATTGATGTCACCGATTTTTTTACATTCAACTGAATAGACATTTGGACTTTTGGTTTGGTGATAACTTCATCTTTAGTAGATAGTGCTAAATGCACAATGTAGTAGTGTATTAGTAGTAGTGGATATACATTATATTCCACTTCCAAAATTCAGTTGTACTGACTTTGATTGTAGGAAAATGCAAAACTACAGTATTCATACTGTATATAGCATGTTAAACATCACAAATTATGAAGTTTTAGACCAATATCTCATTTTTTGGGGTTTTTTTTGTTAGAAGTACAATAGTGTGGTACTTCAGTACCTAATACATACATACATATTTCCATTCTTGTACAACTTCGTATTTTTAATTTAATAATAAAAGAACAGTGAGAGAAAAAATAAATAAAGAGTGTCGGAATAGATAGACAAGCGAGTAGAAACAGATAGCAAAAGAAATAAAGGACAGAGATGAGAAGCTAAAAAGATTGAAAGAAAAGGAGAAAGTAGAGAAAAGAGAGATTAGGAGAGATCTACCTATTTTGTATTTTTGCCCATCCGTCACCCGGTTCTAAACCATTTAATTTCTAAGGTTATGTTATGTTGCACCATATGCTTGTAAAAAGTTGATAAAAGGAGACCAAGTCTTTAAGAATTGGTCTACTTTGCCTAGTAGGAGGAATAGTAAGATTGAACGAGAACTTACCAAGTTTGAAGGTTGATCTTTATTTCATGAGGAGTTGCGGTGAGGGATTTCGTGAAGAGCCCGCCGGCACGCATGCGCGACATTCTTCAAAGCAGCGGTGTGGAATCACAGAAACAACAACAGAAATGACTTGGCATAGTAAGATTTAAAGAGACTCTAATTACCAGCTGAAGATGATCGAGGGTTGGGAGCGGAGGGCACGAAATCCCTCACCGCAACTCCTCATGAAATAAAGATCAACCTTCAAACTTGGTAAGTTCTCGTTCAATCTTACTATTTCATTTCGGAGTCACGTGAGTGACTTCGTGAAGACTTCAAAGCTTCTGTGATTACACGCCCTGGACAACGTCCATGCGGACACACCACTAGCAAGGATGGCTTGGAGTAAACAAGTTGATGAAACGAGGTTATACTGAAACAGAAAAAGATTTATTAATAACACCACAAATAACGCCCTTTCAATCAGGACATCCCCACGTTCACACCCGGCGTTCAGCACGGCCTCTGCAAACTGAAGGGGAGCAGCAACAGGCTTATTATAGAAACGCTGGAACACAGCTTCATTCGCCCATCCTGCTGTGGCGAGGATATGGTCCATGGGTACCTCCATGACCCTCGCCGCCGACGTAGATGCAGCCCTGGTGGAGTGGGATTTAAACACATTAGTGTCAATACCTGCCTTAGCCAGGACGATCCGGAGCCACCTGGATATCGTCTGGACTGTCACTCGATGGTGAGGTCTTTTGTGAGTGACAAGCAGGTACAACTCCATTCCTCTGATGCTCCTCGTCACCTTGATGTAGTAACGGATGTGAGTGGCTAAACATAGCCGAGCATCTGCAGGGTATGCCGGGAACTTCAGCTGCAGCCCTGTGCACCCAGGTCTATGCTGCTTAAGTAGCTCATCGATGAAAAAGACTACTTCTCCAGGGGTCGACGTCATCCTGTCAATACGTAGTTTGTGGAGCGTCTGAACCCGCTGTGCTGAAGTCAGCGCTAGTAGCATCACCAATTTCATAGTGAGTTGGTCCAGCTGTAACCCTTCCATGGGTGACCACGACCTGAGCAGGGTAAGTACATCCCTGACATCCCAGGTGATGTTGTAGCATGGTGTAGGCGGATTCAGATTGAATATTCCCCGCATACGCCTGGACACTAGCCTGTTCGATCCTACCTCGATGTTGAGGTAGAATGATAGCGCACTCCTGGCGCTGTTGATGGCACTATAACTCAAGTGCTCATCATGGTGCAACCCCGCGAGGAATTCCAGGACGTCGGCTATGGAGACATCGTCATAGGTGATGTGAGAGCGACTGCAGTAGGCTTCCCACTTGGTGATGTGGGAGAGATATCTCCGCCTGGTTGACTCTCGACATGATGCTCCAATGGTGTTCATGGTCCGGGTGGTAAGGCCATACTGCATCCATGGCCTGGTCAGAACCTGCAAGCCAGTAATTTTAGATACGCATGGCAGGGGTGTAACTCCCCTGAGACAGGGTGAGAAACCACATGCGGGCAACCCTCTAGAGGGACCCAAGGTTGACTAATCATGTCAGAGACCACCGGATACCAAGGCTGTGTAGGCCAGTCGGGTATGACAAGAATGCCTCTGGCAGAATCCATCCTGATTTTTTGTAATACCCGACTGATGAGGCAAAACGGGGGGAATGCATAGAAAAACCACTTCCCCCAGTCTAGCGAGAATGCATCAATCGCTAATGCCCCAGGGTCTGGTTCCCATGAAACATATGTCGGTACCTGATGGTTCAACCGGGACGCAAAAAGATCGATATCCGGTTGGCCAAATTTGGCTGTAATTTGGGCAAATATTTGAGGATGCAGCATCCACTCAATACTATCATTGAATTTGCGTGACCTGGTGTCTGCCACAGTATTAAGCCTACCTGGCAAATAGGTGGCTGAAATCCAAATATCTCGATCAATACACCAGCACCAAATAGTATTAGCCAATTTGTCACAAGAGACTGACCTGGTACCGCCCATATGGTTTAAATATGCCGCTGTGGTGTTGTCTATTTGGAGACGGACATGAGTACCACTAAGATGAGCACAATATGCCCGCAGTCCGTGAAATGCTGCAAGCAGCTCCAAATAGTTAATCCCTTGTATTAGCAACATGCTAGCTTCAAGGGGATCCCACCTGCCTCCACAACTAGAAGAGCTGTCCGCAGCTCCCCAGCCTAGAGAGCTTGCATCAGTTTGCAAATATACCACCGGATTGGGCACAACAATGGGTTTGAATGCCCTGCCAATATTGGACACCCACCATTGTAGCTCAACCTTAGCATCAGAAAGCAGCTCCATAGGTCTGTCAAAATGACCAGCGTTCTTTTTTAACGCAATAATTTTGGCCCTTTGCAGGTTTTGATAATGCAAAGGCCCAAACCGGGCTGCCGGAAATAAAGCTACGATTTTCCCAATTATCTTAGCTGTATGCCGAATAGATGGTATCCTGGCGGATGCGAGATCCTGACATGCAAGGGAGACATCCTCCACCTTGTGAAATGGAATGGTGGCCCTCATTTGAATAGAGTCCACCGTGAAACCCAAATAATCCATAACCTGGGATGGGTGAAATTTCGATTTTTCTGGATGAACTATAAACCCCAGTTGCTGAAATATAGTAACAGTTGCTGAAACAGCGCTTTCAGCTGCTTCCAGAGTATTGCCAATAATCAGAATATCATCCAAATAAGCCATTACAATATGATGTTCTATGCGTAATTTGGCCATAATAGGTTTAAGTAATTTAGTAAAGAGCCTAGGGGCAGTAGTAAGCCCATTTGGTAAGGCTCGATATTGCCAGAGCTGATCCATCCAGACAAATTTCAAAAATTTCCGGTGATGTTTCCGGATGGACACTGAATAGTATGCATCTTTTAAATCAATACATGCCATAAAGCAACCATGCGAAATCAGTGATTTGGCTGTCTCAAAGGTGTCCATTTTGAAATGTGTATATGTTACAAAGGTATTCAACTGGGTCAAATCAATAATTACCCGACAACCTCCATCCTTTTTTGGTCTAGTAAATATATTGGAGACGAATTCAATGGGCTCGTGAATAGTTTTCTCTATCACGCCTTTTTGTTCCAAACGAAAAATTTCAGCCGTGCCTGCTGCCTGCTCAACAGCAGACAGCGTAAACTTCCGTTTAGGCATATGCTGGGATGGAGGAATGTTGCCGTGAATAAATTCAATAGAATGACCCCGAATATTTTGTAAAACAAATTTATCCGAAGTAACTGATACCCAAGCTTTAGCAAAGAACCGGAGTCGCCCTCCCACATGTGAGATTAAAGGGGCAGGGGAAAGAAACCCAGGCCACCTTACCTCCATGGTCACCGGCGGTCCCTGACATACTTGGGTGGCCGAGGAGGTGCTGGGTTGGGCTGACGATAAGATGGCTTCATCTTCCACTGGGGTCGCTGTGTGCCTGACCCTAAAAAAGACCGCTGCTGCTGGCCCTGTTGGTAGTAGTGCTGAGTAGTAGCATATGGTCTTGATGCTGATGCGACCGGACCTCGCGGTCGAGCAGGGGGAGCTTTTGGCACCATCGGTCTGGGGGCGATCTGAGATCGCATAAGTCCCACCGTTTTGGCTATCTTGTCCAGCTCCTTGACCCTCTTCGGAAGGTCTTCCCCGAAGAGTTGTCGGGGCGGTGGGGGCGGTGGGGGCGGCGGTGGCTTACACAACCCAGCAAATTTTGGGTTGATAGACGGACGGATGCTGTTCTTCCGGAAATCGTTGATTTCATGCTGGGTGGCACATAATAGTGCTAACGCATCCTCCTGATCCAATGACAGGTCCGTTCCATCGACCGACCGCGCAAAGGCGGTAATACCGGCCGTGAGGAGTTTGAGGATCCGCTGGAGTTTAACCTCCTGATGGCGGACAGCCACGCCGATGTTGCCCCATATGGGCGTATTGACCAGTGGCACGTTGAGGGCATTACAGTTGGACGGGGCCTTGTGGCGCTGAGTGGCCTGTGAGAGTACTTCCTCCTGCAACCGATGATTCGTGAGAAAGTCCACTGTTGCTGCCAGCTTTGGCTGGAGCGGAAGTCCATTTGTAATTGGTGCAGCAAATTTGGCTGCCACGTCCAGTAACTCAGCTGTCGGTGGCTCCGACGGTGTTGGGGTGGGGTCAAACCCTTCTTCCCCTTGTGGCTCGCTGATGAGGGAAACCGGCGAGGTGGCCCTGTGCCTGACGATATCCGTGGGTGCGTACTGCTGTTGATTATGGAGTACCAGCTCCAGCAGCCGCTCGATGCGGTCAATACGCCCCCCATCCTGAACACTCGGATGGTCGGAGTCCTCCGGCTCAGAAAACATGCCGGGGCTCCTATCATCGGCCCGCACCTCAGAGAAGTGATCTCGGTGCCGGAATGGATCACTTTCGGCCGCCGCAGCGAAACCGTGCGAGTCCCGCGCGGGCAAGGTGTCCAACCGCCTCTTCTTGGCAGGAGTAGAAGCCGTTGCCACAAAGGGCCCTGACGGCTTGGGGTCGACTCCAGCAGAAGCATGGAGCGACGCCCGCGCGGGCTTGCCGGCTGTCCACAATTTGGACGGTGCCGACGCATGGTCTCGTCCAACCATCCATGGGGGACTCGGCGACCGAGGCGGGACCGTACCCAAGCCCCCCGTCCCGGCAGCGGGGGTTGGGAGTTGGATAGCAGACCTTAACGACCCAGGTCCCGCCGTTGCACCAGACCGCTCCATGGCGGCTGGTGGAGCCTTGGCCCGAACCGGGTTAGGCTTACGGGCTCCTCTGCTGCCTTTTAATGAAGGGCTAGCGGAGGGGGGTCGGGCCACAGCACGAGACCCCTTCCCCGTTGTCGCCAAAGGCGAACTTGTGGCAGGGTCCACCCTTTCAGGAGGCACCCCGACGTCCTCCTCCACGCACTCCTCCTCGGAGCTGTGGCGACTCAGCGGGTCCCGACCTGCAGCAGCAGATGGCAATGATTTCCCCGCTCTCTTCCCGGCCCCAGGTGTAACCGATGAGGGCGCCGGGCCGGTCAAACGACGACTTCGTCCAGACATTTCCACTTACCTAAGCGGCTCCTTTTGAAGGGCTGGCGAGGAGTGCGCCCCACCGCCAGCTGTCGGCAGCAATGCGTTGCGACGATATGTCGCGCATGCGTGCCGGCGGGCTCTTCACGAAGTCACTCACGTGACTCCGAAATGAAATCTCATTTCTTCAAGATGTAGCGTTTTCGACATATTTGAAATCCACATTTTGAATGTTGGCGTGGTTGCGTTTTTCCAAAATTTGAGTATAAGTTTTTTTGCTGTTATTAAACCATAATTAAGAGAAGTTTCTTGGAATATAGTTAGTTTACTTCCCTCTTCCATTGATCCAAAGATAATCAGTTCTGTATTGGGGTTCAATTTTGTGTTAAATAGTTTTGTAACAATTCCAAAAATTTCATTCCAAAATTTATGCAGTTTTGTACAAGAGACATTTTATTTGTCTCCAAATTCGTATTATACTGTGAATAATTGGATTCTTCTTATATATTATATTGTTCAGTTTAATCGGGGAAATATCTCATTTAAAAGGTGGCATTAATGACTTATCACTCCTTCACTATTCAATTCAATCTTTAATTGTCATTGTGCAGTGTACAATACAGAGACAACGAAATGCAGTTGGTATCTCCGAAGGGCGAACTTACGAATAACTATTGTGCCAAGGTAAACTAAATTGGCTTATGTCAACATGAGGAGGCTATGGCAAGTGATGTCATCATTTGGATACAACCTATTTGAAATAAACCCCTTTATTATTTAAAAGAAAACATTTCCATTTTTATTTGCTAATAGATAATGTTTCCATTTATTTACAAAGGGAAGTGTGTGTCTGAAACGAGCTGCCAGAGGAGGAAGAAATGGCAGGGACTATCCCAACGTTTGAGAAACAGTTAGACAGGTACATTGATAGGACAGGTTTGGAGGGATATAGGCCAAATGCGGGCAGGTGAGACTATTGTAGCCTGGACATGGTGGCCTGTGTGGGCAAGTTGGGCCGGAGGGCTTGTTTCCACACTGGTTCCCTTCGACGCCAGCGACTTGGGGCTGATCTGGAGTTCACGGTGGGCAAGCGGGCCTACTGGCCCTCTGTCAGCGGTCCACGGCGAGTGTTCCTTGTTCCTCTGATCACAGCGAGTGAGTCCTCCGTCGTCTGTCTGCGGCTTTGTTAGAAAAGTTTGCCTGCCAGGAGATACACTTTTATAATAGGCTTCCAATAAAATGGAATTTTTTTTTCAACTTCATCTACAATTTTTCTTCTTTCTTTTGTAAGCTATTCAAATTTGTTCTCAATTAGTAACTTAAAGCATACTTAAGGTTTCTTTTGTTGATTATTTCAGAGGAAAACTTCAAAACCATGCCATAAATAACGGATGTTTTTATAAAAAGGCCCAGACTTATTTATATTTAATTCATGATTAAATCCCCATGGTTTCATGTTTTTCAGTACTTCACTGATGTATTCACTGACTTGAAATGAGCTTTGTGGCCTAACTGTTGTTTCCATGATTATTTTAGATTCTCTGGTAGCTGAGAACTTCCTTCCAAAATGATACCATCCTCTCTGAATCCTTTCCAAATTAATTAAGATCCTATAAGCCGTCCTGATATTTTATACTGTTAACAACTCCAGCTCTTATAACCCTGTGATATTCTAATTCCCAATTCTAGTCTTTTCAGTATTACCGAATTAATCTCCCAAATGAGTCTTCAGCTGTCAAAGCACTGAGCTGCACAATTCTGTCTAAAACATCACTGTCTCTTGATCCTTCTGTAAGGCACTACTTCAAGCTTATCTCTGCACGATTATGAAGATATGTTCCTTTCTTTTTTCCACATGTGATTTGGTGTTAATTATTTGTATGATAATCCTCCTACAAAATGATTAACAACACTTGTGTTATGTTCATCTTTGTATTTAAATAGACGTTGCTACTATATGGAGCCCATCTCCCATTCCCAACACATCTCCTCACAGTGCTCCAAGTTGCTTCAGGTTGCCTTCAACTAGTCCTCAAAGTACTGCTGCAATATAAATCACCTTTAAGTTGGTAGGGAAAAGATTTAACAGGAACTTGAGGGGCAACCTTTTTGCTCAGAAAGTGGTGGGTATATGGATCTGAGCTGGCAGGGGAGGTGGTTGAGGCAGGTACAATAATGACATAAAAAATACACTCATCATGTATATGGATAGGAAAGGTTTAAAGGGATATGGGTCAAATGCAAACAAATCGACTTGCTTGAATGGGACTTGGTTGGTATGGATGAGTTGGGCTGAAGGACCTGTTTCCATGGTGAGCATTGTATGATTCTATACCTATTGTATGGTTAGTTTTCATGAGAATTGAATTCTTAGCAATCAGATTCAGATTAGGTTATTGTTATACACATCAGGGTTCAAAGTAATTTCTTGTTTGCACTTAACACTAAAGAGTAAACAGTATACATGGTAATGATAGACACAGCAATAAGTACAATGATGAATACAAAAGAGATTGAGTTAATGACATGAATGAGTCAAGATTGTTTAATTGCCAAATTTAATAAACTAGTACCAGTGCAAAAAATCCAAAAGTCCATGGTTTAACCAAAGTTAATCCATAGTTCAAAGTTGAGTTGATTAGTAAAAATATCAGTTGTATTGACCTGTTGTCAAGAAGAACAAGAGCCATAAAATAGGAATTGGATGATTTTGAAGTAAGGTTGAGATGAAAAATTAATAATACCTGTCAGCTCCCAAAGTGATTAACCACGGAACAAATCAATAGATTATTTGCAGAATACTTATATCTGTTAGCTAAAGCAGAGATTGGCAGATTAGCTTTGGACTTTAGACTATTTCTGTGCTCCTTCTTCTTCTTTTTGCGTATGGCGTGTACAGCCTAAAGTTGTAGGACAACTTGGTCTATTTGATCTTATTTGATTGTGCACGCCGGGACGATTGCATTCGTCGAAATAGGGTGGACCACGTGAAGGTTGCAATCTTCCACCCCATTTCTGTGTTGAGGACTGCAGACTAGACATTAGACTTTTGACTTTAGAGATAAAGTATAGAAACAGGCCCTTCAGCCCATCAAGTTTTCCAATGATCACCCTGTACACCAGCACTATCCTAGTACTAGGGATGATTTTCAATTTTACCTAAGCCAATTAACCTACAAATCAGTTTGTCTTTGGAGTGTGGGAGGAAACTGCAGCACCCGGAGAAAACCCACGTGGTCACAGGGAGAATATGCAAATTCCATATAGGCAGCATCTATAGTCAGGATCGAAGCCGGGTCTCTGGCACAATAAGGCAGCAACTCTACCACTGTGCCGCCTTATGAGCTCAAATAAAGATCTTAAGGAATATCCTTGTACTGATATTTGGACATCTGCACTTCATTGACTCATGGAACATTTTGGTTCTTGCCAAAGCTAACAACCTATTAGTTCCAATCCAGAGATTTCTGATGCCACAGGGATCCTTATACTTACAGAAAAAACCTCATGTAAATTTGCTCAGCTCATAAACAATATTCCTCCCCCACTCAGGCCGAGGTCAATTCTCATACCACAGGGAGTTGCACCAACTTGGATCAAACAAGTTATCCTTCAGTACAAGGAAGAAATAGAGTGTTTGCTATAGTCAAATAGGATTACCTCCACTCTTCTTTAAGCTAAATCATTTCTGACTCACATAGGACCTCATTCGCAAAAGGCCACACAAGATCTGGGAGCATTGAATTATTGGGTCATAATGTGCTCTCCACTATGCTCCCAATGCCACATTTCTCCCTTGGCCACACTTGCCATTTGTAGATCAATAAACTTGTAGGTTTGGATGACAAGTGACTAGGCCTTAGGTGATGGATCCTATCACCCCATCTTCAGACTGCTCTGATGGCTTTTTCACGGCTCAGGGACAGTCAAACAAATAGTTCAATAGATTTAAATAACTAAGCAAATGAAAAAAAAAGAATTGTCTATTAGGATTATTGAACAGTTTTATTTTAATGTTCCTATGGAGCATGGAGACTAATATAGACAAATGAGAAACTTGCCTGCTCTGAACTCATTATAATGTTGTATAGAAGTTCCAGCATAAGAGATGATCACCAAATTTGTAGTATTATTGCTAGTTCTTCAATTAGACCTGTCGATTCCAATGTCATTTCCCTGCTTTATCAATTATGGCAGTTGACATCAATTCAGAGAAAGATATGATGAACAGCAGCCTGTGTAATGTGCCTATCACTTATTTCAGCTAGTGCCATGGTCAATATAGTTGTTGGCACATTTACCACATAGAAACAAAGCACTGCATCCCATTGCAGTCTCTTTGTGGCTGGTTCAGAATTTAGAAACAAAGAACTGCAGGTGCTTGCTAATACACATAAGGACTGGAGAAACTCAGCAGGTCAGGCAGCATTTCTGGAGAACATGGACACTTGAAGAGGGGGAAAAACCCGAAACCCAGCAATTTGTCAACAGAATTGGAATTTTGGGATGTAGAATTTGTAAAGATTCACTGTAAGTTAAGTACATTCAAGTAAGTAAAGTGCTGAGGCTGGATAACCAAAAGAAACAGAAATGCAGGTTGGAAAACATTTGTGGCGAAAGAAACAGAGCTAAGTTATCAAGTCTGAGATTCTTTATCAGTGGTTCCAGCATTTTCTGTTTTTGATTCAAGGAACATTACATTCTTACACTGACTCCAAGTTCAATCCTTGCTAATCAGCAACAGAAATATGAAGTGACTCCTGAAAATACAGCTGTCCTTTGTGGCAATCCCTACAGACTCTTGCAGTCATCAATGGAATGAACGGCAGCTGGGCTGACATAACTTGCAAATCCTGAACTAGGCAGGAGCAAGGAAACCATCAACATCTCTGCTTTTGCAGAAATAAATTGCACCTCTGGAGGCATTGGGAGACAGAATGATATGCCATATCTGATAGCAATCATAAACTGCCCACAAAATGAAGGTCCAGGCTATTTTAATGAAAATCATCTGTTATTCGCATTATATTAGCCATTTGCAAAGGTGTTCTAACGAATCAACTTATCAAAATTTAACTGAATGAGATTACAAAACCATATCATCCACAAATTTAGAACAACTGTGGCCAAGTTAAGATAATCCAAGTTAAGATAATATCCCTCCATATCTATATATTTTAGATGCAATGTGTAAATGATCTCCAGACTCAGTACGTGATTCAAATACATCTTTAATCAGCACTGAAACATAACAGCATGAAGGATGATTAGTTGTCAGTACATCCTGGATGCTCCAACCGTCCGTGCTGGAAACAAGTGTTAGTATAAGTATTACAGGGGGGTGGAGTTAGAGATGCTGGCTGGCGTGTGATTGGTTAACATGCAACATCAATTTACATCCTTCCCCCTAAAGATTAAGTGTGGAAGGGCACCCATGCCACGGAGTTAAACATACTCGCCGTATCTGTCTGGTGGACTACTAACATGGCCCGACCGCATGCGAACCAAACCCTTCCCCCCCTCACCTGAAAGATGAGACGGAGAACCTGGATGCGAGAGTGGCGCGGTGAAGGCTTGTGGTGACCGAAAGGAGAAACATGCGGTGGGTGATGCCCCACGGTTAGTGGAGACCGCGGTATGTGGAGGGGTGCAAGGCATGCGGGGATGGGTGGTAGACATTGCAAAACGTGGCTGGAACTAGAGCGGTGGAGCATAGGGACCAGCAGGCGGTGGTCGAGGCTCCCTCACAGCAAACAGGTGTTGTCGACTTCTCCAGTACACCGCTCCTTCACAGTCAACCAGGTAAGACCGTGGCTCGTCAGTCAGGTTGACAACAGTGCCCAGACGGGAATGTCCAGTTGAAGTTCATAGGTGGACGACCTGACCCGGAGTAGAGGCTTGAGTGGTCTGCTGGAACTGCCGTATGACCGTTTCTGAATATTGTGCTTCTCATGTAGACGTTTCTGGATAGTGGCAGGCTTCAGCACCTGAGGGACCAGTTGCTGTTGTGCGATGGGTACCGGAGGCTTCGTCAATCTCGACATCAGTCGCTGTGCTGGCAATCCCAGGGTTCCGTCCCTGGCAACGTTTCTGAGATTCAGGAGATCGAGATAAACGTCTGACTTTGAAATCTGTGCTCGCTCCAGCAAGTGTTGAATGGGTGCTCTTCCACACTTAATCTTTGCATCGAGGACAGAAAATAGGGTGGCCGTTCCGACCTTTGCCGCAACATCCTCGACAATCTTCATGGGATGGTGTTGGCACTTAATGGCAGTGTTCAGTTCTTTCGGGTTGATGCACAGGCGTATTTCATTTTTTCCCTTCTTGACTGTGGTTGAGACCCAGTCGGTGGGATCGCTGACTACTTCAATTATACCTGTGGAAGCCATGTCCTTCAGCGCAGAGTGAACCCTGTCAGTCATGGCAAATGACAATCGGTGTGGAGGTCGGATGATGGGTATCACTTCGGGGTCAATAATAAACTTGTAAGTCACGGGCAACTTGCTCAGGTTATTGTCGAAAAGATCAGGGAATTCATTCAGCGGGTCCAAGGAAATTTGCAGCTTGTGGACCGTTTTGTCTAAGGACATCAGCCCCAGTTCCTGACAGGCCCGGTTGCCAAGCAGAGTAACTGAATTAAAGTTTAAGACATAGAAGGTCAAATTCCTCATCTTTTTTTTTCAGCACACATTTCAAGTTGGTTTTGCTCAGAGGCACCAGCACCTCCCCTCCAAAAGCATGTAGAGCGGATTTGTCTTTGATCAGTGGCTCCTTAGTTCTTATCTTGTTGAAGAGGTTGATCGACATTGTGTTTACTTTCGCTCCAGTATCTAATTTCGCGCCAAAATGGACGTTGTTTACAGTTAATGTCATG
The DNA here is from genome assembly GCA_963514005.1 of Raja brachyura. Next base: position 95,428,511 of record OY740782.1, read on the forward strand.
GTCAGATCATAATTCTTAGCAGCAGCAAGCTATAATGAATAAACTGTCGGGTCCTCTTGTGAGTTAATTGGACTCTGTTCTGGGGCAGATTCGAGCTGGAATTGAGGAGTGAGATTATTGCTGTCTCGTTGCAAAAAATTGAGATTAGACCTGAAGCTAGGCGAATTCTTCCCACGGGCCCGACTTGCTGCCCGACATGCAGAGGCAAAGTGATTTAACTTCTTACAGTAATTGCATGCTTTACCAAAAGCGGGGCAAGCTGATTGTCTGCTGTGTGAGTAGTTGCAGTTTGGGCATCTCTTCTGAGGATCGCCAAGAGCTGCCTGACTAGCTTGGGCCATATATCGCCTGTTACCTGTGTTGGTTCGCTGCCTAGTGAGGCCCGTCAGATTGATGGTTTTGGTTTCGTGCGAACTGTCTATAGGGTCGATGAATTCTGCTGTTCTGCATGTGTGTGCTGCTTCATCGTGTCAAATCTGGCCGTCTCAGAAGCTCTGATCTGAGCTTTAGGTCACTAATGCCATTCACTAAAATGTTTCTAGTTAACTGATCAGTCAGCTGACCGACCGACATATTTTGGAAACGGCTGCGCTGGGCTAAATACATGAAGTCTGAGATAAACTAGTCTACTCGTTTGCCAGGGAGTTGACGGTGAGAGAAGGTACCTAGCCCTGTCCAAAATGTGATTTGAGGGCAGGTCACAGATCCGGCTAAATTTACGCAGCAGAACATTGAGGTCATCAGGAGATTCAGCTGGGGTTATTACCTGGTCTTTGGCATCGCGGACTGCCAGAGCATAGCGGAATGTTCTGGATCGCCGAAGGGCATCTGGGCCCGCAAGGTTGAGTAGGAGAGAGGCCTTGACAGCATCAGGTTCATTTCGGTGTGCAATGTTCGTGTAGTGTCGGTAATCAATTTCAAACGTGGCCCAGCGTTCGCTGATATCCGCATCAAAGACGAGAGGGTCAGGCTTTCGACAGGAAGAGGCCATCATAAAGCAAAATAAAAACTCACAAAAGGGTAAAACAAAAAAAAACGTTATACAGAAGGAGTGGATCAGATCACTTCTGATGGCATGTAAATGATCTCCAAACTCAGAACGTGATTCAAATACATCTTTAATCAGTACTGAAACTTAATAGCATGAAGGATGATTAGTTGTCAGTACATCCTGGCTGCTCCAACCATCCGTTCTGGAAAACAAGTGTTAGTATAAGTATTACAGTGGGGTGGAGTTAGAGATGCTGGCTGGTGTGTGATTGGTTAACATGCAACATCAATCTACACAATGGTTATATAACAACTAAAAATAATCAAGTTAGGATACATCCTCCAGATTGACTTCCCAAATTTAACACCAGCATGCAGAGGCACCGTGCTTAACCAGATGTCTACCCTTAAGATTACAAATTGTAGCCTTCCTTCGGAAGCAAAGGACAGGTTTGCACTCTCTCAGTAATAATATATAAATTATTTGTTACTGTATTCCCATTAACTGATTCAGTGGCTCAATTTTATTTTGCCTGGAATTTTGAGGTGTTTCATTATTTTGGCTACAAGTCTTCAGAGATTTTTAATTTTCAAAGCTGATTTATTGGTAAATAATGCCAAGATATTTTCCTAGGACCATGTTTATTGACATGATGATGGATCCTCTAAAAATAAGTTTCTGGCGAAGGATTACACCTCTTATTCATAGCTTCAGTTCCAGTTCTCATTTTCCTTCCCACGGCAGGAAACTATTCCTAAAAAGGTTCATTGGGAAAGATAGAGCAAATAAAATAGCAACTCATGAGTCAGCCACACAATTTGTGAATTGATGTGTGTTTTGTCAGTACATAGAATTTATGCCAAAATGTCACAACACCCGATGAACTAAAAATAGATCTCTACCAGTTTTGTTGAACCTCCTGATATTCATTTCAATCCTAAACAGACTGGACTTCAACCAGGATAAAGTTTCCAGTGGGAAACCACTCCTGTGGGTGAATTTACTGCGCTTTAGACACAAGAGGCTATGGTAATGTTAATCACTGGGCTTTATTTCAATGCTTTCATCCCACAGAGTGCAAAGCACTTGGGAAAATCTGGTTGGCCTTAAGCAACCGATTAACCTCCAGCTAACTGCAAGGGTGGGAATTTGTGGCTAATATTGTGGGCAGAAGGTAGCAAAGGAGAAAATGACAAACACCACGACTTGTGTGACACGGAGGAGAAGTGGGCTGCTAAGGCCGAGATAAGACTTGATAATTTTTTAAGATCTTGATACTTGGAAGCTACAAGATGGCTCCAGAGATATGGCAAATCTTTGCGTACTGCCACAGAACAAATCTACTTTTTTTACACAACAATTGTTACACTATAATTGTGCTTAAGTATAATATGTTTTTACTGGATTATATGTAAAAGCAAAGCATTTTACTCTTCACAGGTACATGACGATAAAGTAACTATTGAACTATCCTACACTTTGTGGTCTGTTGAAGACGTTTCTCAAATGACCTGAAGAACTTCATCATCTTTCTCAACATCTGCTGGCCAGTGTCAGCCTGGGAGAGGAGCACCTTTCCTGCACACGATCTGATTAAAATTCCAATGGTTCTTCTGAAATTGTGATTTTCCTAAGTTTTTGATATTAATAGAAACATAGAAACATAGAAAATAGGTGCAGGAGTAGGCCATTCGGCCCTTCGAGCCTGCACCGCCATTCAATGTGATCATGGCTGATCATCCAACTCAGTATCCCGTACCTGCCTTCTCTCCATACCCCCTGATCCCTTTAGCCACAAGTGCCACATCTAACGCCCTCTTAAATATAGCCAATGAACTGGCCTCAACTACCTTCTGTGGCAGAGAATTCCAGAGACTCACCACTCTCTGTGTAAAGAATGTTTTCCTAATTTCGGTCCTAAAGGAATTCCCCCTTATCCTTAGACTGTGACCCCTTGTTCTGGACTCCCCCAACATCGGGAACAATCTTCCAGCATCTAGCTTGTCCAACCCCTTAAGAATTTTGTAGGTTTCTATAAGATCCCCCCTCAATCTTCTAAATTCCATCGAGTACAAACCGAGTCTATCCAATCTTTCCTCATATGAAAGTCCTGACATCCCAGGAATCAGTCTGGTATGTATGCTTTAGGTAAGTGCATTTTTTTAATTTGTTGGAGAAGATGGGATTGGGGGGTAGTTTTAGATTATGTAGAAAAACAGTTTTTTTTAAACATGTAAACCAGTTTATATTCCATTGGGTATGAAAAGTGGAAATGTTATGATGTTACATTTGAGCCACAGATGCACTCTTAGAATAAGAAATGATGACTGATCCAAATTGCATAAGCTTTGGCTTAAATCACTAGCTTCATGCATTAAGAGCCATATAATACTGAAAGAAATCCAAATGTAAATGTTTTGATGTTCATTATGGATTATAGATCAACAGTGGCAGAGCAATAAGATCTGATTTCTTCAGGACTATATATATATCAAACATCTTTGTGCAACTTCTGGAACTGATGAAAATCTACAAGGCTTTCTTATTGTGTAATTCTCTGTTTTATATTAAACTAGACCAAGTGCTGACCCATTGGGCCCACCCCCCATGGCAATATTCCACCACTGACCGATAGCCCCCAACTGTGCAGGCTGAGGGGTTCTCGTTGTGACGCCAGAGATCCCCGTTGTGACGCGAGTCATGGCAACCCTCACCCAACTGCACCTCACCATCCCTCTTCCTACCCCTATCCTCCTCCATTACCCTCACCCCCTAGCACTCTCTCCCCCTCCTCTTCACCCTCCCTCTCCTCCTTCCCTGCCCCACTCCCTCTCTCACCTCTCCCTCCCTCTCCTTTTCCCTACCCTCAGTCACTCCCTCCGTCCCTAAACCCTCTCCTCTCCCTACCCCCTCCTCTCCCTCTATCCCCCTGCTCCCCCTGCTCCCCCACTCCTCACCTCCCCCCAATCCCACCCTCCACTCTCCCTCCTCACCTTCCCCACTGCCCTCCTCTCCCTCTATCCCCCACTCCCTACCTCCCCCACTCCCCCCTCCTCCCCCACTCTCCCTCAACCCCCCCACTTTCCCCTCCCTCTCCCTCCCTACCTCCTTCTCTCCCTCTATCCACCTGCTTCCCCATGCCTCACCTCCCCCCAATCCCACCCTCCCACAATGAAAATCGCGATTTAAAAAAAGAACCTCCCCCCTATCCCACCCCTCTCACAATGAAAATCACAATGTTTTTTTTTAATGAAACCACCCCCCTATCCCACAAAGAACGTGATTTAAAAAAAAATCACAATGAAAACCACATTTTTTCTTTAAAATAACCTAAACACTGTTAGCTGTGAATGAAAACTGAAGAATTTGATTAAAACTGATTTTTTTTAAAAATCACAATGTTTTATGTAAATGAGGTTCGGGATCCCATTGTGACGCCATTGTAACGCGGCTGACGGGCAGGGCAAGTGGAAAAGAGGTTTGAAAAGGGATTTTTGTAAAGTTTAAATTGTCAACATACCATCAATCTGAACAAAACCTGTTTCAATTACATCACAGGACAATGGTGAGTAAGGTGGGCCAAATAATTGTAGCGCTATCGTGTACCGTATTAGCGGGGTTTGGGGTATCACGCACACGCACACATGCATTCAAATAAACAAGATGAGAGTTTTAGTAATATATAGATGTAACCTTTTCATGGTAGATTATGTATAATTATTTTAGATTAGTTTTATGTATAATGTTGGAACAAAAATATGCACTCCACTAACCATCATCTTGCACCAATAGTAAATAAAAAGACACAAAGTGCTGGAGTAACTCATCAGGTCAGGCAGCATTCCTGGAGAACATGAATAGATGACATTTTGGGTCAGGACCCTTCTTCAGACTTGCACCAATAGTAGATGGATGAAATATTGTGCAAATGGTCAAACTCACATAAGTTGTTAAAAGTATTTGCTGAATGTTTAATCAGAAAAGGAACATTCAACAAGTATCAGCTTCTTTTAAAGCAGAGCCTACCAGATATCATAATTACTGGATAGCAGACTGCTATCTTGGACAGAGGCAAAGTGGCACTTAAACTCATTTCTGAGGACTGCAGCAGCAATGTTAAGCAACTAATACAGGCAATTTTAGTAGGTAAATACCCAACAAAATAACGCATTGTCCTGGATGAGTTATTTTGTTTTTTTATAAACATGGTGACGTAATGATAATCTTGACAAGGATCAAAGCCAGAGCTACCCAATCTCCCACGATATCTCCATTTTGGGCATTAGCTCGCTGAATATGAAACCACCAGATATCTATTTGCTTTTTGGTTTAATTCAAAAGCATCAGCACAAAAGCGTGCCATTTTTTTGTGTGCACGTTGCATTCAGCAAAGTTTTGTTTTCACAAACTTTAAAGCAGTTTTTGAACATGTTGAGCAGGAAGTAGATCTCACCTCACAAAACTTGACAAGTAAATGGATCGAATAATTCCACTCATTTGTGGGCATCAAGTTGGTCAATATTAAGCGAAACACAAAGTGTGGCGTAACTCAGCGGGTCAGGCAGAATCTGAGGAGAGAATGGATTGGCGACATTTCGGGTCCACTCCCTTCTTCAGACCCGAAAGCGTTGCACTCGGACCGGAAACCTCCCTCTCCCGCTGAATTACTCCAGCACTTTGTGTTTTGCTCAAGACTCCTGATTCTGCAGTTCCTTGTGCCTCTCCAATATTAAGGGATTCTTTGGGTAATTATTATTAATAACTGACTTTGAAATGACTTATTATATTTTCCTTGGAAGAACCAAGCCACACTACAACTGAATGAATATGCAGTGATTTAGCTTAAAAAAAAATCAAATTGGGCCTTTAGATGTTCATACCCATTTTCATCTGTATTTAACCAGAGTGTATTATTCTGATATGTATTAAAGAATATTTTTTAAAGCAATTTTCTAAAATGTTATAATACTGATTCTTCTGGTTCATGTCAAATTTTGCATTTAAAATTGCAGCTGAGTTTATGCAGAAGCTAAATGATAAGGAAACAATTCTCAAGCACATTTTATTCAATTGATGGTTCATCAATTTTATTCAATGCATAAAGTTTTATCCTGGAGCCATACAGTATGTAATTGAAAATCTGTAACATTAACTAACCATTTGTTTTGCCCTTTGGCAATCAAATACAGATTTGACACAAAAATTTGCATGTGGATATGGACAATAATTATATCAAGGGAATTACAATTCAAACTTTCCAAGAGCAACTTTTTAAGTTTGTGCCATAAATGAGTCCCTTATGAAGGCTGAGCTTAAAAAGATAATTACGAGAATTTCTTTAGTGAATGTCCAACCGTGTTGCGGTCATTTTCAAAGAACTTAGTGGAATTCTTGGTTATAAACCTGAAGTCTCAAAATGTGATTGTTTATTCCAGGTGTCTTGGATGTGGAACAAGATTAAATTGCAGTTAAAACCAATTGCTAAATGTGATTCCTTTTTTTATTATGGAGCACATAGTGACAATGATAGGATTGATCGCATGGCTCCACACCTGCCTGATGCATGCAAAACATGGAGCGATACCAAACCGCGTGCGACACCCAATTGAGACTTCCCCTGTGAAATTGATTCACGTCGATACAATTACCACATAGCATAATCTATGAATAGGTCATCTGCTGTGAACAGTTGGGCAAGACCTGTGCCTTCTTGATTTAAAATAATTATCAATTACTCACAAGCTTTTGATGAGTCATGAGGTTTGATCACAGTGAAGTTTACATTAACAATCTCTCTAGACATTTGAGAGACTTTTAAGAAGTTTTAAACTTTTTATTTAACTTTTGTTAAGTCATTTTTTTAAACTTCAAACAATGGGTTCTGTAGTTGTGAATCTGCTAAGCTTCCAGAACAATGAGAATTTAAAAGAAAGGGAACATAGACAAAGGGAATACTTCCATTATAGAAAAGCCTGGGTAGGAAGGCAAGAAAGCCACAAACAAGGAATTAGTTGAGAACTTTGCTCCTATCTTGTAATGCTCAGAGGGCATGAAGATCAAGAGATCAATAACGTTCACTTGTCATATGTGCTGGATATGAACAGGAACAATGAAAGTCTTACATTTTGTAGCTTTACAGGACATGAGATGCGACAGAAACAACAACAAATAAATTACAATAAATTATTAGTTATCTTAAATAAACCAGACCATGGTATTGCAGAAACCAAGGTAGGTAGAGTAAACGTAGTAGCGCAAGTTCTGTAATGCTTCCGTGCTGAGATGGGGTTGTGGTTTGTGTTGCACAGGGTTGTTCAAGAACCAGACGGGTGATGGGAAGAAACTGTTCTTGAACCTGTAACTAACTGTCCTTGGGTTCCTTTACCTTCTTCCCTAGCAGCAAAAAGAATGCATGGCCAGGGTGGAGTGGGTCTTTGATGGTATTAGCTGCCATTGAGGCAGCACTTCCTGTAAATCGCTTTGATGGTGGGGAAGTCAGTACCTATGATAGACCAGGTAATGCCCTGCATTTCTGCAGCCTCCTTTTTGGTTTAGTTTAGTTTAGAGGTACTGTGCAGAATCAGGTCCTTAGGCTCACTGAGTCTGCGCTGACCAGTGTTCCCCTTACATTAACACTATCCTACGCAGTGGAGACAATTTACAAATTTTTATTGAAGCCAAATAACCTACAAATCTGTATGCCCTTGGAATGTGGGAGGAAACCAGACTCCCAGGGAAAACCCAGGTAGTCAGGATTGAATCTCAGGTATTTGGTGCAGTAAGGCAGCAACTCTACCGCTGTGCCACCGTGCCACCCTGTTTAGTTTAGATTTAGGTTAGATTCAGGTTTATTATTGTCACGTGTACAGAGTGTCAGTGTAAAGCTCTGTTTTGCATGTTATCAATACAGATTAGATATACTATACAGAGATAAAATCAATTCAAACTCAAGTATAATAGATAGTGTAAAGGAGAAGATACAGAGTACATAATATCGTTTTCAACATTGCCGTGCGTCAGTTTCATAGACCAAATCCATTATCCGCATTGAGGTAAAAGTGAATTGGCCAATACCCTAGTTTATGGAAGGATTTTTCAGAAGCATGATAACAGAGGGGAAGAAGCTGTTCCTGAGTCTGGTGGAGTGTGTTAAAGAAGGAACTGCAGATGCTGGAGAATTGAGGGTTATACAAAAAGCTGGAGAAACTCAGCGGGTGCAGCAGCATCTAAGGAGTGAAGGAGATAGGCGACGTTTCGGGTCGAGACCCTTCTTCAGACTGGTCAGGGATCAGGGAAACGAGAGATATAAACAGTGATATGGAGAGATAAAGCAAGAACAATGAGTGAAAGATATGCAAAAAAGTATTGGTGATAAGGAAAGCAGGCCATTGTAAGCTGTTTCTGGTGTGAAAATGAGAAGCTGGTGCGACTTGGGGGGGGGGGGGGGGGAGATGGAGAAGGAATGTCAGGGCCCGAGGGCTGAGGGAGAGGTGGGGGGGTGGGGGAAAGGAGCAGTCTGGTTTAACAGAATTGAGAAAATTCAATGTTTAAGCCCAGAGGATGCAGACTCCCCAAGCGGAATATGAGATGTTGTTCCTCAAACTTGCGGTGTTGTTCACTCTGGCCATGGAGGAGGCCCAGGACCGAGAGGTCGGATACGGAGTGGGAGGGGGTGTTGAAGTGCTGAGCCTTCACTGGTGGAGTGTGTTTTGTTCTTCAGCATTTGAATATTCAAACTGGGCCATGATGCAGCCAGGCATTATGCCCTCCACTATACACCTGTAGAAATTAGATGGCATATTCAGATATATACTGAATCTCCTCAAATTTCCGAGGAAGTAGAGAAAATGGTGAGTTTAAAGTGATTGCATCAATGTACTGGGTCCAGGACAGATTATCTGAGATGTGTATCCCCAGGAAATTGAAGCTGTCGACTCTCTCCAATGCCATGCCTTCAATGCAAATAGGTCCAGGGATCGTCCCTTGGCTTTCCCTTCCTGACGTCAATAATTAACTAGTTTGTTAGGAAAATGAAGGAAATTGTAACAGAATACTTATACAGCTGAGTGAGTATAATTTTATGGATGAGGAATTGTGTTCAACCAATTGATTACTTCTTTGACAACATAACTAGCATGTTAGATAACAAGGAAGCCAATAGATGTAGCAAATTTTGTTGTACAAAAGTTGGTCTGTGAAGTGCCCCATAAAAGATCACCACATTAGATAAGCACCTGTGAATTTGAACATAATAGGTTAAGTTCAGGGGGTCAGATGTGGGTCTTTATGTGTGGGCCAGATATATTGTCAGTGTGGAGGGGCTAGGAGCAAGGCTAAGTGTGCATCCAGAGTCAAGGTCTGGAATAGTACTAGGTGTACAGTCAAAGCTGGGACAATGGGAGTGTTCAGCACTGGGAACCTAAGCAGGTAAGCAGCTATGATTAGGGTAGAATAGGGGGGCAGGTGTAAGGCTGGACTCGGGGTCAGGAATGAGAGAAGGTATGCAACTGGAGTCAGGGTTAGTAGTAGTACCAGGTGTGCAGTGAAACCCAGGTTGGTCAACATGGGCCAAGTGCTTGATTATATTCTGATTTCCATACATGAATACACTAAGATCATTCATGTGCTGCATCTGTTGATCAGAGCCTGGCTCTTCTGTGGAATGTAATTAGGAATGTAATTTAGCCTAACCTTATTCGTAGCTAATCCAATTTAAAGCAGAAATATTGCATTCAAGTGTGTTAAAAGGCTTGCTACATTAGATTGCACAATTTCAAGCTGAAAAATGCAAAAGCCCCGTACCATGGGAGGGGGGCACATCCCTCCCACACCATCCCCCCCCCCCCCCTCGTTCACTACGCTCCCTCGGCTTGGTCTCTCACAATTTCTCACTCCCAACTCTCACCCAATGTTGGCAGCCCTGTGATAGGCTGTACCCAGGTGATTCTCTGGATTGCGCATTTTAACTACTCATGAACTAAACTGGATGACCTCCCAAAAATGAGGAGAGTTAATGTTCCAATCCCTTGCTGCAGTAGTCCCCGAGCAGGGCTCACAATCTATTCTCATCAGCTGCACAGTGCGGATACTATGCCGGACAGTCCTTGGCATGGCACAGCAACAGGGGAAGGAAAAAGAGAAAGGTAGCATTACCTTATGACAACAAAGAGAGGACTTCTCTGAATTTGCCAGGTTACTGCTTGCAGTCCAGAGACCCATAGGATCTCCCTTACCTTTATGTGCACAAATCAGGTGACGGTCCAAGATGGAGAAATACCCGAGGTGTGTTTGGACTTCAAATGATAAACAACAGGTTAATATTAACCACACCAGTGCCTGGCAATGATCGCCTCCATCAAGTAATAAGCATTTACCTTCAACAACTTTACCATGGCACATTCATCCATTGCCACCTACCTGGGATCATCTTTTACAAGTGATTGAACTTGACTGCCCATTTGTTTACTGGAGCTACAAAAGTATATCTGCACATCTGAGTATATCTATATTTGAGGATATCTGAATATATCTGAGTGTATCTGTTTATCTGAGTATATCTGTATATCTGAGTGTATATGTATACCTGAGTTGACATAAAATGCTGGAGTAACTCAGCGGGACAGGCAGTATCTCTGGATAGAAGGAATGGGTGATGTTTCAGGTCTTGGTCTCAAAATATCACCTATTCCTTTTATCCAGAGATGTTGCCTATCCTGCTGAGTTATTCCAGCATTTTGTGTCTATCTCCAGTGTAAACCTGCATCTGCAGTTCCTTCCTACACATGTACATCTGCATATCTGAGTATACCTGAATATTTCTGAGTGTATCTTTAGTTTAGATTAAAGTTACAGCGTGGTAACAGGCACTTTGGCCCACTAAGTCTGCATGAACAGTGATCCCAGTACACTAACACTATCCTACACACACTAGGGAAAATTTACAATTATACCAAGCAAATTAGCCTACAACCCTGTACATCTTTGGAGTGTGGGAGAAAACTGGAGCTCGCAAAGAAAACGCACATAGGTTACGGGGAGAAAATACAAACTCTGTTTAGATAGGCACCCAAAGTCAGGATTTAACTCAGATCTCTGGCACTGCAAGACAGTAATTCTACCTCTGTACCATCCTGCTGCCCATTGAGTATCTCTGTATACCTGAGTATCTCAATATATCTCAATATATGTGAGTATATTTGAGTATAGCTGTATATATATATCCAAAGCTGCATGTACATCAGCAAGGGACACAATTCTTAACATTAATGAAACTAGCATTACTCATTGGAAAGAAAACAGGAGAAAGGAGCAAGTGACTCAACTATTTCCTGAATTACTGATTGCAATGTAGAATTGAGTTGAGTTTACCTGAAACACCACAGGTTCCCTGCCCACATCCAGCTCGAGGGCTAGCTCTGCATTCTATTCAGCAGGCATTGACAGCCACGTGGGTTGCCTTGCTGAGAATCACCGGTACAACAATAGTGGACAGAGCACCTGCAAATGCACATGTGTATGAAGGAATTGCAGATGCAGGTTTAAGCCAAAGATAGACACAAAATGCTGAAGTAACTCAGTGGGACAGGAAGCATCTCTGGAGAGAAGGAAATGGGTGACTTTTCAGCATGAGACCTTTCTTCAGTCTCGTGATGGGCCCTCAATGAGTATTGCTTATCGAGGTTGAATTGGAGCAACCATTTTTCGGGAGAACTAAACAGAAAAAATTTGGGAGTCAGAATGAACAATAAGCTGCAAAAATGATGCCAATTATATAATACTGTGTTATCATCTGGAATGCACTGGCTGGAAAGGTGTACAAAGTAAATTCCACAGCAACCTATAAATGAAATTGGATAAATTAATTGGAAAAATTTGAAAGGCTGTGCGAATTGAGCAGTGGTGGGATTAATTGAAATACTCTTTCATAGGACCACACAGATATACTTGGCTAATTAACCTCAATAGGGGTGGGTGGCAGGGGAAAGGGGGGGGGGGGGGGGATTGAAGGGCAATTTTACTGCTGGTCTTCAATGAACAAATTGCAAATTTAATTTTCTACTGTAAATGAAACACCAGGCCATTAATTAGTATGAAAACTATTATTACACAATCACTTCCATGTGATATTTTGCTGAAGAATCATAGTCATAATTGTAGTCATAGGCAACGCTTGGTAATTTATATTATCAGACTGCAACCACGGGGTATACAAATAGTTGTGATATTTTAGAAACCATTACAATATGCTTGCCTTTGCTGCCTTCTTGAGCCTCACAGCCTCAATATTTATGCCAAAGCCCAAACTTGCATATTGTTCTGCTCGAGTAATAGAATCGTGCTGAGGCAGCAAAAAGGAAAATGAATTTATTCACACAATGTGAGACCGATAATTGAGCAAGCCTGATTGATTTTATCATTTTGGAAGATACGTTTTTTCCCAAAAGACCAGCATGAGCTAAAAATCAATGTTTAAATTAACCCTTGCACCATTTTAAGTTTAGATTTATTTTTCAACTTACCTTCAAGCAATGTAATTTGGAATTCTTTTCACATCCAGACTTCACTTTTTATTTGTGGCAGCAACATTTTGTAGATGTGTAACATATATTGAACAAAGGGACGTCTGCAGATATCAAGGTTGAAAAGGTTTCAAATATTAATTTTAATTATCATTGTCTGAACATCCTCAGGCAATCGGAGAGAGAACTAAAACAATTCTCACCATTTAATGAAAACTTTGTCTCCCCTTCGTTGTAATTTATGTTTATTCTACATTTAGACTTCTCGCCAGGGTAAATTATCCTTCCAGAATCAACCTTATCAAGTTGATCAATGAATTCACATATTGCAATTAAATCAATGGAATATTGTAGGGCTGTGCAATGGTCTAATGAGCTCAGATGATCCCAATAAAAGTGTATGCTCTTGCCCTTAAGTAGACAAAGACAGGTTTCTATGGTTCTAATCACTTTGTAATGTAATCTAACCAATTGAATGTCTTTCTAATTGTTTGCTCGAGCTGCATATTAACTTATACTGGTTCATATTCAAGTACTCCTAGGTCTCTCAGATGTTCGTACAAAAAATATATAATTTACTGGCCTGTCAAAAAAACTTCTTGAAATACTCTATCCATCTTGAAATAGTCTGCATCAACAATCTCTTGTGAAACTATTAAATTACTCTGAAGAAACTATCCTTCATTTCATAGATACTAGTAATCTCAGTGTACCTTTTCACATAATCAACACCCCAATCTCCGATCTGGTGGGTATGCTGTCAATTCCAACTTACCCAACCGTGCCCGTTTGCTTTATGAGTCCATTCCCATAAAAATCTACCCTTATGTGAGATATCACCCAGAGATCCAGACGGAGATTGTGTAAAGATCGTGCTCTTTGTGCTGAAATCAGTTGTCATAAGCATAATTAACTTAAAAGATGCTGCTCCAAAATTAGGGATACAGTTGATGAATATCTGCATAATGATATATACTGATTACACATTCCACACTACATTGAATCTAGGCTTTAGAGTGTTCATATAAAATACACCTTTCATAACCTTAGCTAACAGTGGGTGAATAACCAATCATTTGTTGTCCCACTTATAGAACTAGATACAATGACAAAGCAGCAAGAGCAGTGTCAATGCGCTATAACATAATCACTTCTCTTAAACCCAAACTGAAAGAAACCACAAACCTCTGCTACTTCAGTTTAAAGTAGTTCACACATATCTCTTCACAAACTGTTCAGACAACCATGTAATGATAGATACACGAGAAATAGGCTGAACTAGCCACCACTTGTGTCTTCGAGCAAATATAGGAGCTTCTTTCAGCAGACTTATCTACAATGGAAGCCCTGGGTGAGTATGTCAAAATGGCACAACTATAATTCATGTGGTCTATAAACTCCGTGACAAAATGCCCTTTAGATCTGAGTAGGGCCGCATTAACTTTAGAATCTTTATAAATAGCCTAGGACTGAAGTCAACCCCTTAGGTAGAACCTAAAATTTCCAAAACTGGCCTTGCCGTAAAACACCAGAAATATCTGTGCCTCTCGTGTATTGATATGGAAAGGAATGCATCTTCAAGATTGATTGAGACCCTAAATCCTCTGTAATCAGCTAAATTGCTGAATGACAATTATCAATCTTAAATTGGTTATACCAACCACATGATCAGACTAGCCAAATCCAAGTCTGATTTGGCATCCTCCATTTTTCTTCAAACTTGAGAAAATATTAAAATACTAGACTATATGGGACCTGTTGGGTCCCAGCATCACACAGGGTGGCTGGTCCCCAATGCAATATTCCACCTCTCCACCAATTCCAATATTGGTGGAGAGGTGGAGGGGGGGCTTTCTGGTGCACTAGTATGGGTGTTGTGCGCTGAAGGGACTGGTTTCCAGAGGGATAGTATGGACTTTGTGGGCCAAATGGATTCTTGGGCTGGAGGCTCATCACTCAATCCTGTTGTGCTGGCAGCTCACTCACTCACGGCTGGTGGGCTCGCAGTTGACTCATGGCAATTCCTTGAAATTCCATTTCAAACAGGGTGCAAGGCCACCAAATTCATGTGCAGTTTCATACAACTTCAAGCAGGGTACAAGGCCACCAAATTCAAGTGCAGTTTCATACCACTTCAAGTAGGGTGCAAGGCCACCAAATTCAAGTGCAGGTTCATACCATTTCAAGCAGGGTGCAAGGCCACTAAAGGCAGCCAGTCATGACCTCTCCCTCCCCATCTTGCAGAGACTGAGCCATGCACACACTTCCAGGTTTTATAGTCCCTCCCCCCTCCCACCAGAAAGGGTGTGATTGACAGGAGAGAGAATCTCAACATTTTTTAAACACTAATAACTCTTTTATTTTTCATCGATGGGAAAAATCCTTGGCACCTGATGAGCGGAGTGGAACTCTGAGTACGATGGCCAAAAATCACAGCCATTTAAAAAAAAAATCAATATAAAGCGCAAACAGGAGGTAGTCAAGATTAGACTTTTAATTATATAAGTAAGTAAGTAAGTTTATTGGCGAAGCATTTACATACAAGGAATTTGCCTTGGTACTCCGCCCACAAGTAACAACATTACATACAGTGACAGTTACGAATGACTCAGAAAACACTAAACATTAATAATAATAAAACATTAATGATAAAACACCATTGATCAAGCATGTGAACCAACAAAATACCAGATCAAAGGGAGGCTACAGATTTTTGGCTGTTGAGTAGATCAACTAATCGTGGATAAAAACTGTTTTTATGTCTGGCTGTGCAGCTTTGACAGTCCGGAGTCGCCTTCCAGAGGGAAGTGATTCAAAGAGTTTGTGGCCAGCGTGAGAGGGGTCAGAGATGATCTTGCCCTCTCACTTCCTGGCCCTTGCAGTGTACAGTTCATCAATGGAGGGAAGGTTGCAGCCAATAATCTTCTCTGCTGATCAGACGATTCGCTGCAGCCTCCAGGTGTCGTGCTTGGTGGCTGAGCCAAACCAGACCAAATAGATGGCAAGGCACCTTTAATTAGGCAAGGCACCTTTAATTAGGCAATCCTTCCCTGAGAAAACTCAGAACTTTCTGGGGTATAAGGCCTTTTGTCTTGTTTTGCATCAACTGGTGTCACAAACCTACGAATCTCCAGTGTCTGGCAGAATCATAACATATATCAGATCCTTATGACTAGAGTTGAAGCGTAACATCCACTTGAGGTGGGAATACGAGTTCCCTGTCAACTCCTCACCATCAGTCACCATGAATCCTCAACACCCTTCCTCAAAGTGGAAAATATCATAATGCTACCCTGAACCAGGGATTGCTCCGCAGTCCTCTGACTGGAACCACCTGTCTCAGTCGCCAGTGTGCGCAACACACTCTCTTCAACCAGCCTCTCAATCAGGAAATCTGGTATTGAGAGCCTACAGATTATATATTATATATATATTTACTATTTACAACATGAACCTGCAAGTCCGATAAAAAATATGCTACATCCCAAATCGGCCTTCTGCTGGTAGCTACCTATCCCCGAGAGGATAGCGAAAGATGTTCCAGCGAGCTGGCAACTTTACTAGCTGAGCTGAAAGAATTAGGCATGTGTTGAGGGAACCCTCAAACTACCTCACTCTACTGAGCAGCCTGATAACCTCAATCACAGGTGTTAAGGCAGTGTTTCCCTGGCCAATATGTTCCATATGGACAGCCAGTTTCATGTTGGTCTACTCTGAACCAGGGTAGCTAAACTGTTCCTACTTGGAACTTACAGAGGTTGTTATGCAAGGAACACTGCCAATGTCTCTGCATCAACCTGCTCTTCTCCAGAGACAGTGAAAGGCACTAGACAGACTATGCTGCCAGTAAATCCAAACCTGGTCGACAGACTGGTCCATTTCAGAGTTTTTTATGGAGGTTAGTAAAGAGACCATACCTGCCAGCGTCTCTGAGCCCGGGTTGACATCCTTGTTGGAGCTTCTGCGAAGTTCCATTGCAGACCATGTCTGACCACATCTTCAGCCCCACGCTTGCCAAACAGCTCCCTTCCGGAGCTCAAAAGTGACATTGCTGTGCAAGACACGCCTGCCAGCATTTCTGAGCCCAATGGGACAGACTGCTCCTTCAGCCTACAGCCTCTTTGGAGCCTTGACAGGCCACTCCTTCTGAGCCATAGCAGAGCTCACTGAACAGGCCGCGCCTGCCATTACTCCGAGCCTGACTCGACAGGCTGCTCCTGCGGGCCTTCTGCCATTCTTGAAGCCTTGCTGGGGCTGATTGTGAAGATCGCGCTGCCAATTTCTCCCAGCCTGGATCAACAGGCTGCTTCTTTGGCCAGCTACTCCTTCGGAGCCTCAGCAGGGCTCACTGGACAGGTCACGCCTGCCAGTACTGCAAGCCTGGTTTAATAGGCTGCTTTTGCGGGGCCAGCTAGTGACTCCCGACTGTTCCTTTCCAGAGCTTCAATGGAGGTAGCTGTATGGATTGCGCCCGTCAGCTTCTCCGCGTTCAACCGCCTGCTCTCTCTTGGTGCCTCTACGGTGGTAGCTGCACAGGCCACGCCCATCAGCCTCAAGGCAGTAGCTATTTCAAGCCTTATCTGACCAGCCTCACCAGCGGTAGCTGTATGGGTCGTGCCCCTCAGCTTCTCGAGTCCGGCCGCCTGCTCCCGTTCGGGGCCTCTATGGCGGTAGCTGTACAGGTCGTGCCCGTCAGCTGCTCGTGTCTGGCCGCCAGCTCCCGTTTGGAGCCTCCATGGCGGTAGCTGTATGGGCCGTGTCTGTCAGTTGCTTGAGTCCGGCCACCTGCTTTAGTCCCGTTTGGAGCCTCCACGGCCGTCAGCTTCTCAAGGCCCGCTGCACCTATTTTCGGAGCAGCGGCCCGTCCCTGAAACAAAATTGTTATACCTGCGGGAGCAGTTTCGAACGTTCTTCACGTAGTCTCATCACGAGACTTCGATATAAAATCAAAGTCAATAATGGCATGTTTTAAGTGCTAGGTGCAAGCCAACATTCAACCGGTTATCTCCTGGTTGCCGGACACTTTAATTCTCCTTCCCATTCCTACACAGACCTACGTTTCCTCCATTGTCAGAGTGAGGTTAATCGTAAATTGGAGGAACAGCATCTCATATTCCGCTTGGGTAGCTTACAGCCCAATGGTATGCAAATTGATTTCTCTCACTTCAGGTAGCCCTCTCCCTCCCCCACCCAATTCGCACTAGCTTCTCGTTTTCACCCTACAAACAGCTAACAATGGCCTGTTCCTTTATCATCGTTACTTTTTTGCATATCTTTTATTCATTGTTCTTTATCTCTCCACATCATCGTCTATATCTCTCACTTCCCTTATCCTGAACTAGTCTGAAGAAGGGTCTCGACCCAAAACGTCATCCATTCCCTCTCTCCAGAGAAGCTGCCTGTCCTGCTGAGTTACTCCAGTTTTTGGTGTCCAATCTTTATACCTACACTTTAAAGCACATATTCTCACTTGGCTTTGGATAACTAGTTGTGTATCATATTTAACCCCTCATTTGGACAATGATGCTACATGAAAATAGCTCTGATCATTTATTAGAGAGATGCATGGATTAGGGGATATTAGCTAAAGGGAGAGATTGGGCTGACATTTTCTTGGATAATTTTCTTTGGAATGCCAGAGGTTGCAAGCAGACCTGATAGAGGTACATAAACTCGTGAGATGCATAGATAGGGTAGACAGTCAGAATCTTTTTCTCAGGATGGAAATATTAAATTCTTGTGGTCATGGCCTTAAGGTAAGAGGGACATATTTTAAAGAGATGTACGGGGCATTTTTTTACACAGAGATTGATGAGTGTCTGGAACACATTACTGGGGATGGTGGTCGAGGCAGATACAATACTGACATTTATGAGACTTTTGCATAGGCACACGGATATGCAAGGAATGGGTGGATCTGGATTATGTGCTGGCAGGTCAGAGTCGGTTTCGGCATCAAGTATGGCACAGACATTGTGGGCCAAATGTACTGTTCCTGTGCTGTGCTGCTCTATGTTTTATGTTCTATGTTCATTAAAGTACCCAAATATTTGAAGTCTGCAAACAGAAAATGATCTGGTTATTCCTGCTTGCCTTTCTATTGACCGCTAGTGCAGCACCGTTATGAATCCCAATGGAACTGTGAAGTGATTTTGGTACAATGAAAGCAACAGGAAAGCTGGAACATTTAATGGAGTCAATAGTATCTGCTTAGTTGCAAGGAAATAGCCAATCAAAAGAATGACAAAGAAAGAGGGTTAATTAGAGTAAAATTAAGGGCCGTCATTTGCGCCTCACATAGATGGCACGCAAAGATTTTGTACATCACAAAATCCTGCGACGCCGCGCATCACTGCCTAAGTCATCACGCACCATGCGCGAATCACGTGTGTGTCACGACGCGCGCGTCATGACGCGCAAATGATGTCGTCGTAAATTACGTGCAAATGACGGCCAAGTGGGACACGCCCTTT
Organism: Raja brachyura; assembly: GCA_963514005.1. The sequence goes on from OY740782.1 coordinate 95,447,494, forward strand.
AGTCTTAGACGGAGAAGAAAGAAAGTGAATTAAGAATGAGCGGTAAAATTGAAAAAGTATGCAAGTTTGGAAGAAACGTTAATAGCAGTCTTCGCCATCTGTAGAAGTTCCTGAACATATGGAGGTAACAGAGTTTGTAACAATCTTGCCCTTTGCATCTTTGTATGTCAGGTGCCAGGGTTAAAGTAAGCTTATGGGAAATAGAATATCCCACATTGAACCCCGTTTTTAAATGGCCAAATGCAGCTCACAATTTGGATACCTACTTGTACAGGACTATTGATAATAGTGTCTACAGTTAAGTTTTGGAAAAAGGTTGAAATACCCTGCAGTTCTGTCAGAGCAAAGATAATCTATCCTCATTCTGCAATCTGTACAAGAGACTCTTTGTGGGCTTCTATTGAGCTGATCTTCAGTAGGCCCTCAGGTCGAGGTAGTGAAGGCTAGAAAGACAAGTTGCAGTTTTGATGGATGAAAACCAACTTGCTACTTAATTGAAGTTTCAAGTCTTTTCAAGGACTATCTGGCAAATATAAAACAAAGTTAGAACCAATGTGGTTAGTTTTTCCATGAAAGTCATGAAATAGTAGTGCCTTTGTTAAATTGGTTAACGTTACACCATTCTAGAGAGACAAAACAGGTACAACAAAACTGAACTTCAAACTTAACATTAAATTGATTGGATTCAGGTTAGTTCAGGCAACCATCGATCACCATTTCTATGTTATCTCACTTTCGCATCCTACACACTAGGGGCAATTTACAGAAGCCAATTAACCTAATTGGTACATGTGACAATAAACTGACCTTGAAACCTTGAACCTACAATCCCGCATGTCTTTGGAATTTGGGAGGAAACTGGCGCACCTGAGAAAACGCACCTGGTCCCAGGGAGAATGTACAAACTGTGCACAGACAGCACCCATAGTCTGAATCGAATCCAAGTCTCTGACGCTGTGAGGCAGCAACTCTACCACTGAGCCACTCTGCCGCCCTTTGGCCTCTGTAAATCTTAAAACTTTTTATAAACATTTTGCTATCACGTAACAATCAAAATGAAACATATCATAAACTATTTCTTGTCACCTCTGTCCTTGACATAAAAATGCACAGATGGAATGGAATCAAACAGCTGCCACTTTTGGTTCTGGAGCTCAGGAATTCACATCCAAATTGATGTGCCTGTGCACTGGATCTAATTTTATTTGAAGTGGTTCTGTTCTGTGTAACCTGGCTATGAAACAGGAGCTGTCTATTGAGCTATTAAAATACCGCGTTAAAGGAGCTTTTATATTCTGTTAGTGCCTTGGCTCAAATGGCCCATTCCTTTCCATCAAGCCTTCCTGTCATTACCCTTAATGAATTTGGCAGGTTGTGTTACCACTAGCTGACTAAGGTCCACTTGTCAGGAGCCAATTACACCAACATTTTTCAAAAGAAGCTTTAATTACCAGTTTGTTAAACACTAGTATTGGAAGAAAGTTACATCAGGCTCACCAAAGCTGGACCAGAAAGTAATGCTCCTTAGCACCTTATTTCACAGTGCTTTGATTAGTGAAATGTTTTCACTATACAGTGCAAGTTCTAAGGATACAATTTCTTGGACATGATTCTAGACATGCAGCAATTTGGATTCCAAGTACATCCCAAACATATAAAGTGGGGTGTCATTGACATTAGGCCTCATGCAAGACCAGTTTTGCCAATTAAAGCCACATCAATTCAGATTAGGCATTGTATTCGTCTAATGAGTGAAACTGGGTTTTAGCAGCAGGGTGAATCTAACTCCTAATGTCCTCAATTCTGGAAATTTTTATTGGGGATTGAGTGGAAATCAGGTTTGTTTTGGGAAAGTCTAAATCCAGGTTACGGAAGTGTATGATGTTTTTTGCAGGTGTCTTCAGTCATTCTTTGAATACGCGTCCTCTGGTGGCTAGACCACTTTGACTCATTCACAAATGGGAGAATGAGAAGCCCCATTGATGAGGGCAGCCTGTTATGAGAGGAATAGTATTTGGGGACGTGCGATGAGAAGGCCTATGAAGAGGGTGCTCCACTAACCACTCCCTCCAATGTGCACTTAATTGAGAGCTATGGTTCAGGACACTGCACTTTACTAAGGAGTTTCTTGCAAGTATCTGTCAGGAAGCTCCATAACCATTGAATAAGATCACAAGCACCTGACATTTGACTGAACACATATTAGCTGTCCTGCACAAATGATTAGAGCATAGAGTCATACAGCATGAAAACAGCTCCCTTGACACAGCTCGTCCATGCGAACATAATGCCCCATCTGAGCTAGAGCCATTTGCCTGTATTCAGCCCATATCTATCTAAACCTTTCCTATCCATGTTCCTGTCCAAATGTCTTTTAAATGTTGCATTAGTACCTACCTCAATAATCTCCTCTGGCAGCTCGTTCCATATAGCCGCCATCCTCTGAATGAAAAAAATACCTCTCAGGTTCTTATCCTTGTCACCTTAAACCTATGCACTCTGGTTCTTGATTCCCCTACCCTTGGTCAAAGGCTCTGTGCATTCACCCTGTTTATTGCCTCATGCTTTTATATACCTCTATAAGATCACCCCTTAGCCTCCTATGCTCCAAAGATTCCATTAGGTGATGTTCTCAAAAAAGCCCTGTGAGCCACTCTGTTATTTTGTTGATTCATGTCATCCAGCATTTCTTAACAATAATATGGACTTAGCTGTTTGCAAAATCTGGGCAATTGGTTGAGAACCAGCATATTAACTCCAGCCTCTCTGGAGAAGGTTGAAGAGGATGATGGACAGACGTAGCAGAACATTCTTTCCTATTAGACAAGCAGCAGGATGAAATACTCGGGGAGTATTGACTAATCAACACAATAATGATTTAAACCAAGTGAGGATGTAAATAATTGACAGGTCAACACTAAGATGGTATATATGTAGAATGTATGACAACATTAAGATTAGTGGCGTATATGGAAATATTTAATTGTTATCTAGAAGCCTCTCTAAGTTACAATGTAGTAAATATTAGTGATCAGTTGAGTTGGGATAACAATTGTATCAATATGACAGGCCTGTAAAGATTTTTTATCAGAATTAATTAAATTATTGGCTGGTTTCAATAGTAAACACAACTTGTGTACATAATATGTACAAACAATCTAACTGTGACCTTTGCAGAGCCATTAAGAATGCCAAGATGAATTTCTGGACTAAGCTGGTGTCTCAAGGCAATGACACAGACTGTAGATTGTAGCAAAGCTTGCACACCATAATGGATTACAAAGCAAAGGCAGATAGTATCGCAGGAAACAATGGGTCCCTCCCTGAGGAATTAAATACATTCAACATCTGTAGACCCTAAAGAGTAGTATTTGAGAAAGGAGGGAAGGAAGAACTTGTTTAGTCAGAGGGTAGTCAATCTATGGAACACATTGCCACAGAGGGCTGTGGAGGCCAAGTCAGTGGATGTTTTTATGGCAGAGATAGACCAATTCTTGATTAGAATGGGTGACAAAGGTTATGGGGTGAAGGCAGGAAATTGGGATTAGGAAGCAGAGATCAGCAATGATTGAATAGCGGAGTAGACTCGATGGACTAAGTGGCCTAATTCTACTCCCATAACTTATGAATTTATGAACATGAACCTGCCTTGAGCAGAAAGTCACTGAGGAATCTTGTATGAACGGTTATTGTGGCAGATGTAAGATCGGCCATCCTGAAAGTGAATCCATGTAAAGCAACTGCCTTGGATGGAGTCCCTAGCCGTGTCTTTAGGCCCTGTATTGACCAGTTGGTAGAGGTATTAACAGACATCTTTAACCTCTCACCACTCTATTCTGAGGTCCTGAATTGTTTCAAGAAGTCCACTATCATCCCAGTGGCAAAAGATAGTAAGGTAGCATGCCTTAATGACTGTTGTCCAGTGGCTCTGACATCTACCATCATGAAGCGCTTCAAGAGACGTGATGGTGCACATTAAATCCAGCCCCTTGGTCAGGCTCGACTCATTGCAGTTTGTCTGACATTGCAACAAATCCACGGTAAACACCATCTCCCTGGCCCTAACCTATCTCCAGAACTCTGGGCGGCACAGTTGTGCAGCGGAAGAACTATTGACTCACAGCATCAGAGACCTGGGTTCTATTATGACTATGAGTGCTGTCTGTTGGAGTTTGTACGTTCTCCCAGTCACAGTGTGGGTTTTCTCCTGGTGCTCTAGTTTCCTGCCACAATCCAAAGACATGCAAGTTTGTGGGGTTAAGTGGCTTCTGTAAATTGCCCTGTTGTGTAGGGTATGAAGTCGATGTGGGATAACAGAACTAGTGTGAATGGGTAATCAATGGTCAGCGTGAACTGGGTGGGTCGAAGGACCTGTTTCCGCCCTGTATCTTTAAACTAAACTAAACTAAATTCCTCGACAACAGGGACACCTGCATTAAAGGCCTGTCCAACTTACATGACTTTTTTGGCGACTGCTGGCACCCGTCATAGGTCGCCGGAAATTTTCAACATGTTGATAATTCAGCGGCGACCAGAAAGTCGCTATGACTCTTTGGGTGACTAGGAGACTACTCATGACCATACAGGCGACACCTTGGCGACATATCGCTGGGTGAAGCCTGTATGGTCGCGAGTAGTCGCCCAAAGAGTCGTACCTTGTTCTGGTCGCCGCTGGATTTTCAACGTTGAAAATTTTAGGCGAACTGTAACGACCTATGACGGGTGCCGGCAGTCGCCGAAAAAGTCGCATAAGCGGGACAGCCCCTTTAGACTCCTATCTATCCACTATAGCTCATCCTTAAACACCATAATCCCATCGACACTCCCTGGACCTTGGAGTTAGCTCCCCCCTCTGCCACTAGATCTTTCTGACCCATAGAACACAATCAGTGAGGATAGGTGACAACACCTCATCCACAATAATTCTCAACACCAGCGCCCCACAAGGATACATTTTCGGTCTCCTACCACACTCACTATACACTAATGACTATATGGCCAAATTCATCTCTATCTCTAAAAATACACCTAAATTCAATAACTAGTGGATAACAACTTCTGCAAAGGAAAACTTCTGAAAAGTCTTCATTCTTCTCAGGTGCAAAAGAAGTAATTAAAACTAAAGAGATCATGATCATGATCATGATCATAAAGAGATCATGAAGACACAAGATAATATCTCTTGAGATGATTATAAGATTTAAAAAAGGAGGGAGAGAGAAAGCGGGGAATTACAGACCAGTTAGTCTAACATCGGTAGTGGGGAAACTGCTAGAGTCAGTTATTAAAGATGGGATAGCAGCGCATTTGGAAAGTGGTGAAATCATTGGACAAAGTCAGCATGGATTTACGAAAGGTAAATCATGTCTGACAAATCTGATAGAATTTTTTGAGGATGTAACTAGTAGAGTGGATAAGGGAGAACCAGCGGATGTGTTATATCTAGACTTTCAGAAGGCTTTCGACAAGGTCCCGCATAAGAGATTAGCATACAAACTTAAAGCACACGGTATTGGGGGTTCAGTATTGATGTGGATAGAGAACTGGCTAGCAGACAGGAGGCAAAGGGTAGGAGTAAACGGGTCCTTTTCAGAATGGCAGGCAGTGACTAGTGGGGTGCCGCAAAGCACAGTGCTGGGACCCCAGCTATTTACAATATATATTAATGATTTGGACGAGGGAATTCAATGCAACATCTCCAAATTTGCAGATGATACCAAGCTGGGGGGTATAGTTAGGTGTGAGGAGGATGCTTGGAGGCTGCAGGGTGATTTGGATAGGCTGAGTGAATGGGCATGCAGGTGCAGCAGGCAGTGAAGAAAGCAAATGGTGCGTTAGCATTCATAGCGAAAGGATTTGAGTATAGGAGCAGGGAGGTTCTACTGCAGTTGTACAGGGTTTTGGTGAGGCCACACCTGGAGTATTGCGTACAGTTTTGGTCTCCAAATCTGAGGAAAGACATCCTTGCCATAGAGGGGGTACAGAGAAGATTCACCAGACTGATTCCTGGGATGTCAGGACTTTCATATGAGGAAAGATTGGATAGACTCGGCTTGTACTCGCTGGAATTTAGAAGATTGAGGGAGGATCTTATAGAAACTTACAAAATTCTTAAGGGGTTGGACAAGCTAGATGCTGGAAGATTGTTCCCGATGTTGGGGGAGTCCAGAACAAGGGGTCACAGTCTAAGGATAAGGGGGAATTCCTTTAGGACCGAAATGAGGAAAACATTCTTTACACAGAGAGTCGTGAGTCTCTGGAATTCTCTGCCACAGGAGGTAGTTGAGGCCAGTTCATTGGCTATATTTAAGAGGGCGTTAGATGTGGCACTTGTGGCTAAAGGGATCAGGGGGTATGGAGAGAAGGCAGGTACAGGATACTGAGTTGGATGATCAGCCATGATCACATTGAATGGCGGTGCAGGCTCGAAGGGCCGAATGGCCTACTCCTGCACCTATTTTCTATGTTTCTATGTTTCTAAGTTCAGCAATGAATGAATAATAGTTTTCATTAGCTTGGTAGAACATGCTAATAAATACTTTGCAAGTCACGAGTCAAGAGCGTTTTATTGTCATATGTCCCAGATAGAACAATGAAATTCATACATAAATTCTTACACAAGTCAGGCAGCATCACTGGAAAATGAAATGCCGAGACACTTGAACATCTCGACCATTTCCACTTTGGCACTTTCAATGCCAATTCTTAACTCCATAAAATTTCCTATCTTAGAGAGCAGAGAGTCTCTGGAATTTTCTGTCCCCAAGTGTTGTGGAGGCTTGATCATTACACAAACCTAGAGTGGAGATAGATAAGTATTTGAAAGATTGAAAAATTAAGGGGCTATGAGGCACAGAAGAGTAATAGAGGCCACCATAGATCAGACATGATCACATTAAATGGTGGGGCAGGTTTGAAGAAACTGATGGCATAATCATGCTCCTATTTTACTTCAGAGTCACGTGAGTGACTACATGAAGAAGCCCCGCCAGACGCCATTACGTCGACGCATATGGCACCGACAGGGTGGAGAGCGCAGGTATGTCAGTGTTGAACTTTCTTGCGAGTGTTTTTAAACTCTGTAAGTCTGCAGAGTCAGCTAGAGTGTTCATGTATTTTGAAAAAATTAAAAAAACTCTGTAAATCTGGCTCGAAAAACGGAGTCAGCTAGAGTAAAATATTTTTAAACTGCGGTAATGGAAAGGAATGCGCTGGAACCGCAGTTTCCGATTTAGATCGGATCGCGAGATAAGGGCTGCTTTAAAACCTGGTTCCCGCTATTTAATGCTATTTAGATCGGGTTTGGAGATAATGGCTGCGCTAAATGCCGGCTCCAAATACCCACAATTTGTAAAATAAAGTCTGTTCTGAGTATATGTTACCAGATGCAGTTTTCTTTATGGAAATGTATATAACTCTGTGTGATACTGAGGTTAATACAAATATTCTGCAAGCAGAATGTGCCTGTCAGAATTACAATCTTAAACATATATGGTTTATGCACAAATACAAAAAAAGTAAAGAAGTAACTCTCCTCCAAGGGAGGACAAGAATGTGGGGACGCTGGAAATGGAGAAAATGCTTCACACTTGACTTAGTCAAGGGTTCTAAGACCCATGTATGTCTTCCTGTAAGGCAAGCTTCGAAGGAGTTTGCATACGCTGAGTATGGTGCCTATGACAATGGGATTCTGATTCTCCAGTACCTTGGTTAGGTCTGGATGAAGTCCCTAGAGCAAGATAAAATGCTCCAAACTCTAATCAGTCAAGGGTTCTAAAGACCCATGAGATTCTAAGGCAGGCTCCGAAGGAGTTTCCATACATTGAGTATGGTGCCTATAAAGAATGAAAATCTCATTCACCAGTGCCTTGCATAGGTCTGGATGAAGTCCTTAGAGCAAATAAAATGCTCAAAACTCTAAAGAATTAAGGGTTCCAAGACCCATGAGATTCTAAGGCAGGCTCCGTAGGAGTTTCCATACACTGAGTATGGTGCCTATGAAGAATGAGAATCTCATTCACCAGTGCCTTGCATAGGTTTGGATGAAGTCTCCCTAGAGCAAGACTAGGGAGTACCAGGGCAGGATGAAACTGACCCTGAAGCTGGTGTCCCTACTTATGTGTATACAGCAGAGCACAATAGAAATGTTCCGGGTGTTCCCGATGTAGCACCAAGTTTTGCTATATCAGTATGGACTGGTGAGGCTATGGCAGCCAAAATTATTTGGTTTCTCACCTACTCCAAGAAACTGTTATGACTGAAACAGTAAAAAATATATAAATATATATAAAACACCCGTCTATTGTGCCTCGCTCAGGGTGCCAACAGTAATTGGGCACTCATGAGTGTAACGATGCGAGGACAGGAAATGCATTCCAGCATGTCCTCTAGCTGATATTCAGTTGACATCACTTTATTTGGGGAAGACATACATGGGTCGATAATGTCCAATACTTTTAAGACATGCTTGCGTTACTCTTCAATGCATATTCAAATCCAATTGTATGATGAAAATTGCCATTTGGCTTACAAAAAATGCAGGATTATGTGGGCAAGCTATAACCAGATTTATTATTAATGAATACAAACCCCTATATTAAGAGAAGGAGATCTTCTGGTTCATTTACGGAAGTACAGAAACGTCATTCCGTTACACATGAAATTTCTGGGGAAAAAACCTCTGGTTGGTTAAGATTACAATTGTTTTGTAATTCTGCATTAAATCTGATCGGCTTGGTGTTTGAATGTACCAGGAACTCGTCAGGTAGAGATAATATATCCCAGACACAGGTATGGGGGGTTGCAGAGTTATTCCGGAACTCACAAACTTAAATTTATAGTTCAGTATAAGCATTTAAAAAAGTACACTTCAGCACTGTAACGAGGTTGTTATCACAAGGCTGCTATGTGGCTATTTTTAGACTTAAAAAAGATGTCTTATTAATCAGGTACTTCAATTATTTGGATGGGTCAGCTGAAGGAATCACCTAATGGGTTAAATTCAGCCCTCAGATTGCTCACACAATTATTGAAATCAACAGTGGTGTTAATGAGGGCTCAGAATCACATTGTAATTACTTATCTAGAGGATATGTTAATTATAAATGTTAATTATAAATAAGCTGAAGAACTGGGTTCAGCAACCATAAGCCTAATGAAAGGCTAAGGTTCTGTACATCCAAACAACATGGAAGTTACAGGCATCCCAAACAATTGATTATTTGGGGGTTTGTCTTTAATACATTTGATATGTCAGTAACTTTATCACCAATTAAGGTTGGGTATGTTACAAATGCCTGTATTTGTCTTGGTAAAAAACATTATCCCACCATCCAATAAGTAGCTACGGTTACTGGTAAAGTGATAGCAGCATTCATGCTGTCGAATTGGGACCTCTGCATGATCAAAGTCTGCAAAGACCAGAGTATAAGAGTAAAAAGCGTGCAGGTTATTGATTAGGTCCATGCAGTTACCAATTAAAAAGGTTGAACTGAATTCAATGATGGATTCTCAATGTTGCACAAGTTACTAGAAGTAAAAATGTGCTTGTTCAGAAGTCTTCAGTGTTATTACAGACTGATGAGAGTGCTCTCGGATGGGGAGCTTAGGACACCGACACAAGTTGTGGTGGTTGATGGACTGTCCAAGATGATTAATTCTCCAAATACATGGTATGAATTATTTGGAGTTATTGGGGGCGTTTTATGCATTGATAGCTGTTGTTCTACAATAAAGAACTTACATGTTCAATTACGAGTAGACAATACCACAACTGTGGGAGAAGACAATATTGTGGTAAGATAACAGATCACGAAAGTGCAATGACAATACAGAATGAATGTTAAAATTCAAAAAGTTTCAAAAAGATTGTTATACAGTATGTGTAACAAATGTTGATCTGTTGTGTCTGGATTAAATCTCCAGTGGTCTAAATGTGTCTCGTGGGAGTCAGACCCAGGAGCATTAGCGGTGGATACATTCTCGCTACATTGGGGAAGTATAGTCTTTTATGGTTTCCCCATTTTGCCTGATTAGGCAATGTCACCAAAATAGAGCAAGTCTCCACTGCAGGCGTTTGGTGGTTCCAAATTGGTATTGCCTCTCGGCCTTTCAGCTAAGATCAAGTGTAGTATCTGTTCTTATCAGTTAATATCTGATACGTCCCTTATCTAGGGACCATTACTATACGGCCATTGTTCCCATTGGTGCTCAGAATGATGATTCAGACATTCATGACAAATCCCAGGTGCAGTAATTGTTGGTACATCCAGTAACAGCAGAAGTCATCCATTACATGACCATATTAATTGTTAATCTGCAGGTTCTGATGGAATGTTGGATAGGACCATGGATGTCATAACTGCAGCTTGGAGAGATAGCACTAAGAAACAATATATGTTTCATATAAGGAATGGGAAATCTTTTGTATACAGTCAGATATATTTTATCATACTGCAAACATATCGGATGTATTGGAGTTCCTTGTTTTTTTTGCACCTGAGTTATAGTACCATTAATGGAGCTCGGAGTGTTTTGTCCTCCTATTTAGGACAATTTGAGAATGACAATTTATTGGGTCTCAACCGTTAATATCCCGATTTACGAGAGGAATTTTAATAAAATCCTACCAAACCCAGATATACAGAAATCTGGGATGTCAGTAGAGTTCTCACATTGCTTCGGCAATGAACTCCAATTACGTCACTGTCTTTTCAGAAGTTAATATTTAAAGTGGTAATGTTCATGCCATTAATATCAGCACAATGAGTACAAACATTACAAATGTTGTGGTTAGATTGTATGCAGTTGTCTGTAGATAAAATAATGTTTTATGTCAATGATCTAAGCAAGCAAAGCAAGCCAAGAAAGGCTGGAACCAATGTAATCTTTAAGACATACTCTGTCAACTAAACATTGTGTGTGGTTAAGCATCTGACTTAATATATATTGAATTAAGAGTCTCAGAGATTGTGAGACACCAATGTTCATTACCCACAAAAAACATTTAAAAGTGACAGTACAAACTATTGCTAGATGGATCAACAGGTTCTGGATTAATTGGAGTAGACACTCATGTGTTTAATTCTCACTCAACAAGGGCGGTATCAATGTCCACGGCAAAGGTGCAGGACGTGCCGCTTGACCAAATTCTGGAGACCGCAGGATGGTCTAAAGAAGAAACTTTCCTAGATTTATGGTAAACCTGTTGTTACAGTGCCAGGGTTGCACATGCTGTGTTGGGTTCTGTTCAAAATTGTTTGCTTTGTTGCATATCATTTGTTGTTATTTCCCCTGGAATAGAGGGGTTATTACTTTTCTTTTTATTATTATTATTATTAAAAAAGAGAATTAAAAAAAATAAAAATTAATAATAATAAAAAATATATATATATTAAAATATTTATTGCATAATTTCAAGCAATATATATTATTTACTCACTACTGTGTAACTGAAGCAGTGTGTCATATGGAATGATCTACGGCATGAAAATCACAGAGCTTTAAAATCTTCACATAGTCACTCACGTGACTCCGAAGTAAAATAGTAAGATTAAACGAGAACTTACCTGTTCGAAGTTTGATCTTTATTTTATGAGGAGTTACGATGAGGGATTATGTGCCCTCTGCTCCCAACCCTCATGATATAAATGATCATCTGGTAGTTCTAATCTTCGTGAGCCTTACTATCGTACTCCGGCTATTGGTTCTTTGTTTTTCACGCCGCTGCTTTGAAGTATGCCGAACATGTGCCTGGCGGGGCTTCTTCACGTAATCCCTCATCGTAACTCCTCATAAAATGAAGATCAAACTTCGAACAGGTAAGTTCTCGTTTAATCTTACTATTTTCCTGTCATAAAATCATAAGGAATAGGAGTAAAGTTAGGCCATTCTGCCCATCAAGTCTATTCCGCAATTCAATCATGGCTGATCTATCTCTCCCTCCTAACTCCATTCCCCTGCCTTCTCCCATAACCTCTGACACATGTGTTCTTCTTGTGTTAATACATTGGGTTTAAAAAGTCTAATGAAGAATTTTATGTTATATTTCACATCTGCAGCATTCGTAGATTTTTATTCTCATTAGCTTCACAGTTGAAGGAGCATCTGCCTGAGAAACAATATGACTATATAAAAAAAGAGAAAATTACCAGCAATGAGTGAAAAATGTGGGTTAGGTAATCTAGTAATGTGTGATATCTCAGCAGTATGTTGGAAAGGAAGGCTTGAAAAGTGGGTGTTGGAACATATCTTTGGTCTGGCATTTAAAGAAATTTGAGCTCGAGTCTTGTAACATGTTGGATTTTCCAGTTAACTTGCAAAGTACTGAGCAAAGGAATAAGTGCTGGAGTAGGTCAGGCATCATCTGTGGAGGAAATGGATAGGTGACATTTTGGTCGCCTATGACAACACTGTTGTGGGATGAATCACTGATGGTGATGAGTCAGAGTATTAAAGTGAGATCGACCGATTGACCAAATGGTGCCAGCACACTAACCTGGCTCTCAACACCAGCAAAACCAAGGAACTGATTGTGGACTTTGGAAGGGGTAGGATAGGGACTCACAATCCCGTTTGTATCAACGGGACAATGGTGGAAAGGGTCAAGAACTTCAAATTCCTGAGCGTGCATATTTCCAAAGATCTTTCCTGGTCCCAGCACACTGATGCAATTATAAAGAAAGAACATCAGCGCCTCTACTTCCTGAGAAGATTACGGAGAGTCGGTATGTCAAAGAGGACTCTCGAACTTCTACAGATGCACAGTAGAGAGCATGCTGACTGGTTACATTGTGGCTTGGTTCGGCAACTTGAGCATTCCGGAGCGGAAAAGAATGCAGAAAGTTGTGACCACTGCCCAGTCCATCACCGGCTCTGACCTCCCCACTGTCGAAGGGATCTATCACAGTCCCTGCCTTAAAAAGGCTGCCAACATCATCAAGGACCCACACCATCCTGGCCACACACTCATCTCTCCGCTGCCATCAGGTAGAAGGTACAAGAGCCTGAAATCTGGTACATCCAGGTTCAGGAACAGCTCCTTCCCCACATCCATCAGGCTATTAAACTCACCATCAAACAAACTCTGAATTATACCAGCCTATTGCACTTTATTTATTTATTTATTTATTTATTTATTTATTTATTTATTTATTTATTTATTTATTTATTTATTTATGTGTATATACATATATACATATGGTATATGCTATATACACACACTGAACTGTTCTGTTTTTATGCTTACAATACTCTGTTGTGCTGCAGCAAGCAAGAATTTCATTGTCCTATCTGGGACACATGACAATAAACTCTCTTGACTTGATTTGACTTGAGACTAAAGGTCCTGGCTCTAAACGTTGCTTGTTCATTTTCTCCACATATGTTGCCTGACCCACCTACCTCATATGCAGTTCCTTGTGTCTACTCTTACAAAATATTGAACCATAATTTAAATATTAATAATTTTTTTGATAATACAGATCAATAATAATTAGATTTAATGACTAATTTTGAACCATGTTGTTTTGAGTGTTATATAGCCATAAACTGAACTACTTTCCAACATAGTCAATAGACAATAGGTGCAGGAGTAGGCCATTTGGCCCTTCGAGCCAGCACAGCCATTCAATGTGATCATGGCTGATCATCCCCAATCAGTTCCCCGTTCCTGCCTTCTCCCCATATCCTCTGACTCCGCTATTTTTAAGAACCATATCTAGCTCTCTTGAAAGCATCCAAAAAACCTGCTTCCACGGCATTCTGAGGCAGAGAATTCCACAGACTCACCACTCTCTGTGAGAAAAATGTTTTCTTGTCTCCGTTTTAAATGGCTTACTCCTTATTCTTAAACTGTGGCCCCTGGTTCTGGACTCCCCCAACATCGGGAACATGATTGTTAATCATAATGGTTGCAATAAAATAAGGAATATTAAAAAAAACACATGTAGAAAAATAGAACTGGGAGAGAAGGGGGATATTATTATGAATTTTTTATTTAGTTTAGTATAGTCCACCAAATCAGCACCAACCAGCGATCCCCGCACATTAACACTATCCTGCACACATTAGGGCCAACTTTACATTTATAGCAAGCCAATTAACCTACTTCTTTGGAGTGTGGGAGGAAACCGAAGATCTTGGAGAAAACCCATGCAGTTCACGGGAAGAACTTAGAAACTCCGTCTAGCCAACCACCCATAGTCAGCATCAAACCCAGGTCTCTGATGCTGTAGCTCTATCGCTACGACACCATGCCACACTATCATAATTTACTTTAGAGAAATTAACCAAAAAAAGTTATTAAACATCGGAATACATTATCTGAAATTGCTTTGGTGATAGGAGGCAAAGGGTAATGGTGGAGGGTTGCTTTCAGACTGGAAGTCTGTAACGGGGGATGTACCACAGGAGTCAGAGCTGGGACTATTGTTGTTTTTCACATATACAAATGACTTACTGAAGATGAGAATGCAGGTAATATGATTAACAAATTTGCAGATGACACAAAGATTGGTAGAGTTGTAGACAGTGAGGAAGGTGGCTGAGAATGCAGGAGGGCATATATCAATTGGAAAGTTGAGCAGAGTGATGGCAGATAGAATTTAGAATCAAAATACCAGTCGTAGAACAGAGAAATAGGCCTTTTGAGCCTTCGACAGTATTTAATCTACAGTATTCCGTCCAAGATACTCCATCTAAGAAAGTCCCATTTACCCACATTTGGCCTAGATCCCTCCAATCTTTTCCTATCCACACACTTGTCCAAATTTCTTTCAGATGCTTTTATTCTACCTACCTCAACTACTTCCTCTGGCACCTCGTTCAACATACCCGTCGTCCTCTATGTGAAAAAGATGTTCCTGAGGTTCCTATTAAATCTTTCCTGCCCTCATTTAAAATGTCTGCTCTCTAATTGAATGGAATGCCAAGAAATATGAATGCCAAGTTCTTCACATAGAGGGTGAAAGGTGTATAGAAGGAGCTGCTAGAGGAGGCGGTGGACACAGAAACAATTGCAATGTTTAAAAGGCATTTGTATGGAGTAGGGAAATACGGGCATAATGCAGGCCAAAGGAATTAGCATAAATAGGCATTGTCATCGATGACCTGAGTCAAAGGGCCCATTTCTGTGCTGTACGACTCTATGAATTTATGTTTAGGAATATTGGTATGAAGAAACTGTTAAGGTTAAGTTTTATTGTGTGGTGTTATTACAGAGTACATCAACATGTTTGGTTTAAATGTGCTGCTTGCCAATCCAGGTGAACTGTTAATTAGAAGGCAAATCTCACATGAAAAATTAACACATTGATATGTTTTTATTTCGGAATACAAATAAAACCTGCATACTCTACATGGGAAAAGGAAGAATGATGCAGGGTTGTTATTGTCCCGTTTAAAACCTTAAGGGCCTGTCCCACTTAGGCGATTTCTTAGGAGACTGCCGGCGAGTAAGCTGTCGCCACACGATCGCCGGGGTGTCGACTGTATGGTCGTGAATAGTCTCCCAGTCACCCAAAGAGCCGTAGCATTTTTCTGGTCGCCACTGGATTTTGAAATGTTCTAAACTTTTCGGCAACGGTCGGCGGCCATGGGCTTGTTGTAGCTTGTCCACTCCTGACGTAGGTGCTGTCATAGGTTGTCTTAGGCTGTCGCCAGAATGGCGTAGGTTGTCGCCAGGTGACGTAGGTTGTCGCCAGGATGGCGTAGGTCGCCGCCAGGTGATGTAGGTTGTCACCGGTGCTCACTTCGGTGAATTCCATAGTTGTAGTCGCCGGCAGTTGCCTAAAAAGGCGCCTGATGGGACAGGCCCTTTAGACTGGAGTGAGATGTTTAACACCCACTACTATGCTGTAAATTAGTTAAGTGGTATAAGTTTACTTTGGGCAGTAACAAAAAAAGCCAGGTAATAACAAAATGGTGGCCTATTTGCCCTCTGTCTTTGTTTTTCAATTCCATTTGTTGAAGGTACCTTAAGCCCAGCAGGGAATTGTGTGCTTGGAATGTGTTCATGCTTTCACAAGTCACATTCTGAGGGGAGAGCTGTTCTGTCAAAAAACAACATTGACACCGTGCTCGCAGATCCCAAGCAGTATCCAAATCCTATAAAAAACAGCCACTTGCCAAAACATAGATGTTAAGGATGGTACCTGTGAATGTTGTCAATAAGGTAGGTTTTCAAATGGATCCGAAAAGAGAAGAGGCGGAGAAAATGTAACTTAGATTTTGGAATGGCAGCCTTTGCATAAAGTTAATAGAAAAATCAAGAAGTTTGGCATCTTCAAAGATGCATCTTCAAAGAAGTGGAAGCTTACCGATCTTACAGGTTATAGAGTATCATATATTGAAGGAAGAGGAAAGTTCAAAGATAAACCTTTATGTTGATTTGGTGAGTAATGTTGGAATTGAAGAAAACCCATTGTTGAGGATGGTTTGTTATATGTCTAGCAAGTAAAATTGAAACCAGACTAAAATAGTCAAGCTGAAAGGAAATGTTATGGTAGATCATGGAAGAGCTGCTAATGTAGACTTATTATGGCCAAATGAATGGTTCATTGGTGCAATGGCTCAATGATTCTTTGTTATCACATGTACCGAGTTACAGTGGAAGACTTTTTTCCACATACAGTTTGGTAAATTATTACTATACATAAACACAATTCCAGATTAGGTACAAGGTGTATAGAAATAGTCCACTGAGACCATATAAAAGAGTTGCCTGGTTTTAACGCCATTTTCAAAGTACTAGTTGCTTTCAGTGCAGTTGGGCATAAAGGCCCGTTGTCCTTGTGGCGTTGCAGAGTCGGCTTGGCCCAGCAAACCTGTAGGTGTTCTCCACCTCTGTTCCACCAGATCGTACCGCTGTAGGGCATGTCCAGTCTGCACACTCAGTCTCCTGGAGTGGTGCCCGATTCAGTCGAACCCCAGGCTGTTGCAGGGCCTCCAGTCGTCGCCTTGACTGGGATCGGCCATCTTCTCGGGGATGAGCAGGGTGGATGAGCTCGGCGGCTTTCCGCTTCCTTCTCCAGGATGGGATTTCCGGTTCCGTGACGGGTGAACTAGGCTTGCTGCCGAGGGATAGCCATAGCACCACAGTCTTCTGCTGCTTGGCACCATAGAAGCAGAGAGAAAACATATTAGTTTCAAAGTTTCTAAGAAAGAGACACTTCAGTGAAACACAAAATATTTTTATCAGGCGGGGCAGAATAGATGGAAGGATGATATTTCCATTGGAGACACAAGAAACTGCGGACGCTGGAATCTCAAGCAAAACACAGTGCTAGAAAAGCCCAACAGGTCAGGCAGAATTGGAAAAGGGGATTGACATGTAACATTTTAGGGACCCTTCTTCCTCCCAAACTTTGTGTTTTGCTCAAGGTTCCAGCGTCTGCAGTTTCTTGTGTCAAGTGTAAAGGAGGGTCCTGACCTGAAAGGTTGCCTGTCCATTCACTTCCCAGATGCTGACTGACTTGCTGAATTGCTCCAGCACTTTGTGTTGATATTCCAAGGAGGGATAATCCACTAAATTTATAGTCACTGAGAATAATAGTTTTGACTGAAGAAGAGACATGAAATCAATAGAAATATTCAAATATTGATTTGTGGGGAAGATGAATAAGGTTAATACCTTGTAATCCAGTTACCGTTGCAAGCCAAAGGGAGAGACAGAAAATGTTGTGTTTATAAAGTGTATTTATATCTGCAGGTTCTCTTATCCAGTATCTGTGTAGTTATTTCTGTAATGTAAGAACAAAGAAAGTTACACTTAGCAAGCTTCAACAGGAACAATAATCATCAGATAATCACTTTTTCAGTCATGGATCGAAGGGTGTATATTCGTCAGGACTTTGGGATTATTTCTGCTGCTCTTCAAAATAGTGCCATGGGATCCCTTAGACACTTAAAAAATCATACACAATTGTGATTTAATGTTTCATCTGAAAGATGGACCCTCTGAGCATTTAGATCAGGCTTAGTACTGCACTACTGTACCGGCCCAGATTTTTTGATAACAAAACAGTTCAACAGCAAAAGCAGTTGCAATTAACTTCACCTTACATTGAGATTCTCTTGCAATCTTTATCCCTGTCCAAAAAGATAGCAGAAATGTGTGCCCTACTGTATGTTCATGCCATTCCAAAATTAGTCCAAGTGTGCCACTGATATGAATTGCATTAATGCAGCATGGTGATGTAGGAGAAATGTCAAGATTCAGCCGACTTAATAATAAATTACAGATTTTCTTCTCAAAACTATTCTATGGAGTCCTTACAATAAAGACAACATCATAAAACATTAATGTCGTAAAAGTGGAAAGGTTACACAATCCATATAGTAACATGTGACAGCATATCAAAGTGAGACACAGTAAGGGAAACATTATGTGGACTTCATTTGATCATGATGGATAACATCTGTGCACAAATACTCTTTCCAGACCTACGAATTATTGATTTTATAAATTGCACAAATATTGAAAATTCCTCTAATTTTCCTCAATTAAATCGTTAATTTCCTGGAATAACTGTATATAGCTGAAAATACAATTCAATATTAAGAAAATAGGAAAACGATTAATGCTGGAAATCTGAAAAAAAATTGTAAATGAATGAAATCTGTCACAGATCAATTATCTGATAGAGGAATTTTCTGGCAAGAGCATCTGAATGTTAATGTTCAAATCATTAATCTATCTTTTCCTTTCAGAAGCTGAGCAAAATGCTGTGCTTTTTTTTCTTATTTTCCTTTAATTTCAAATTTGGAATACTGGATATGAACATTAAACTTATCCGTAAATTATATATTAACAAGCATTGGAATATTAAAGTAATGATATTAAAAAATGTTCTTCACAATCACTTTATTAAACGATGTTGCTGCATTTATATAATAAAAATAAAGTTATGCCAAATGAGAAGCTTCCCCTTTTTGATATTGATTTGTCTATTTTCATTGATAATAAAACACAGCCAAGATTTCCTTGTAATCTTTAGCTCTGTCTAATTAGATAGCATAAATGTGTGCACTATATCCATGCCATTCTAAAATGGCTTTCACATTCTCACAGAGAAATGGAACCCATTGCCGTCTCCCCCATCTTCAAAAACATTAAGCGTAACATTGCCATTTTTAGCTTCACTTTCGACACGAAAGGCAGACAGTTAAATGCTTTTTAACAATCATTGGGAAAAAAAATAATCTGTGAATTGGTTGCAGTGGAATTGAAAGGGTTAATCATCAATGTTGTTTTGGAGGTTCCGAAGACTTGGCTGCTTCGATGTGTCACACAGTGATACTGGCTGTCAAGGTGCTGCTTCACCTTCTGCAGTGTCGCTTGATCTTTAGACTTCCTGTGAAGCACAATGAATCTTACATTAGCCTGATTGGAGTCAGGTGGCGTACCATCTGTCACCAGGCCTGAAAAAAAGTCCTGGAGATTACGAAAATGCAACAGCTCCAACAATTTTCCAATACATTCATATTCATATCCCTACTGTGCTTGATAATTTTTTGAGCACTTAAAACATTTTCACACTCAGCCATTAAACGAGACAAATTACATTTTTTAGTTTATTAAAAAATACATTAATTATACTCCTGCTCTGATGTTTAACATTTCAACAAGTATGATCATTTTACAAGGTAATATGCATTATTTGCATAGCAATCATTCTGCAATGTGGGTTAAGAACACATCCCATTGACTCATGCTAATGTAGCTTCAAAGACAACATGAACAGGTAATAACATTAAGCATCTTACTGTGGAAACATTGAAACTGTAACAATAATTACAGGTGATAAAACAATCACAAACTGGTCTGAAAAATGTCAACAAAAATGGTTGTCCTTTTGCATTTGGAATATTTATTACTTCAAGAATATTTATTACTTTAAGAATTCCTAAATTTGCTTTCTTTAATGTGCCCATCATTTGAACATCTGTTCTTAGATGCATATCCCCATTCTCTCATGCAATTATGTAATTATGTAACTAAGCCTAATGTTATCCCTGTCAGGATTTTAAGCATAATATCTCAAAATGACAAGCTCAATGACTGACCACTTTTATCCATTATAATTATTTAATAACTCAATTTTAAATCATTATAAATCATACTGTAAGGATTGTTCTGGTAGTTATGAGCCAGCTGTGGAGATGCATTTTATAATGAATCCCTCTTCATTGCACTTAAGAATTTGGGTGTCTGATGCAAAAGATACCCAAATGAGCAAATAAAAATAAAATAAGTAGTCAATGGGAGAGTGGGGTCAATTGGGGAACAAAGAAGATCATCTTGAATTCTGGAAGTGAGGGGGTGCTTTGCTTCCATCATCACCAGTAAATGAGAACCTGCCACTATAACAGTGAAGGAAGTAGCACAGACATAAAAGACTACAGATGAAGTACAGGAACAGAATAAATGGTGAGTGCCTGGAACGTGGTGCTAGGGGTGGTGGTTGAAGCAGACATGTTAGTGGGATTTAAAAGATTTTTGGATAGGCATATAGATATGGATATGGAGGGTATTGCGTTATGTGCAGATAGATAAATAATAATCTTGGCATCATTTTAAGCACAGACATTGTGGGCCGAAGGGCCTGTTCTTATGCTGTACTGATCTATGTTCCATGAATCTAGAACAACAATCAATCTGCTGGGAGATGGCAATGGGTTATAACATCATAGAGACATAGAGCGTGGACACAGGCATTTCAGCCCAACTTGCCCCATCTACACTAGTCCCACATGCCTGTGTTTAATCTCTATAATCCCTCTAAATCCCTCTAAATTTATCCTATCCATGTACCTGTCCAAATATTTTTTGAACATTGTGATAGTACTTGCCTCAACTACCTCCTGTGGCAGCT
Organism: Raja brachyura; assembly: GCA_963514005.1. Next base: position 95,468,367 of record OY740782.1, read on the forward strand.
TATTCCATGCACCTACCACCCTTTGTATAAATAAGTTGCCCTCGGGTTCCTATTAAATCTTTCCCCCTCACCTTAAACCTATATTCTCTGGTTCTTGATTCCCCTATCTGGGTAAAAGACTCATTTACTCAATCTATTCCAAGCAACATCGGTGAATGGAAAGGAAGAAGGAGCAAGTGCAGCAATATTGGATAGGATAAAAAATAAAGCAGGAATGTGGATAGGGGGAAGTGATTAAAAAGCAGTATTCAAACTTGAAAAGTCACTTCAACCTTCAATTTGTAACCCGTTCAAGTTCAGTTCCCTTTGATCCTGACTGTTGGAGGAAAATGTTGCTTCTCGTTATTGAGGTTGAAGTTATGGGAATGGACTATCTGGAGATGAATACAATCTTCAGATTCTTCTTGCGTTAGGTTTGGTGCCCAAAGGCAATCTTTTCACCTGTTATCTTTAAATACGTCCCAGCACAAATCGATTGTCTGGGCTAGAATTCCAGCCTTATTCCTCCCCCAATTTATGTCTGCCCTTTCCTCTTTTACATGATATCCATCCAATTCACTCTGGGTGTCGCTTTTACTTTGGTGCTACCAAGCTTTTGAACAGGTCCCCTTTGCCGCATTATTTATAACCCATTCAATATTGCATCAGCCTCCTTCCTTAATGTGACATTAACAGTGTCTTATTTTCTGGTGAAAGAAGGAAAGTATTCATTGACTCTCTCATTTGTACACTTTACTTTCAACAGGATCCCCTCTGTTACCAAACGTACCCCAACATTCCATTGACCAGCCTTTTATTTATATGTTCATACAAATACTTTCCTTTCATATTAGCTACCCAAATTGTTTAATTTTGCTAAATCCAGATAATGTTAAATATACATGTTGAATAAACTTGATCTCATTCAAACTTATAACATTCTCACAGACATCAACAGGCTGGCTGCAGGGAGGATGGCTCCCTCACCTGAGGTATCAGTACTGGTATTGGTTTATTATTTTCATGCATACTGGAATTCAGCATCCTACAATGAGGTGTCTACAAACTGTCTCAGGAAAAGGCTATTTAGATGGGAGATCTCATCGAGGTTGGTGAATCTGAGGATATCCCCACTGCATATAGCTGTGGAGGCTCTGTAAAACTCTTCAAAGCACTAATTGATAGAATATTTGGTTGGCGTGATTATGTGTTTGGCAGATGGGAGGGAATGATTAGTCCTTCTTGTTTTGGCCTCCAAGAAGATGACTAGCTACAGGGAAAATTAATGGGGTAAAGGTCTTCTCCCATGCCCTATGTAAATATGGAAATAGCCCAGCCACTACATAATAACTCTCAGGCATGTGTTACAAAATAGAGAACTGAGGAAAGAAAATATATTCATAAGTTAATCATCAATCATCAATATGTGTATATATATATAGAAACATAGAAACATAGAAAATAGGTGCAGGAGTAGGCCATTCGGCCCTTCGAGCCTGCACCGCCATTCAATGTGATCATGGCTGATCATCCAACTCAGTATCCCGTACCTGCCTTCTCTCCATACCCCCTGATCCCTTTAGCCATAAGTGCCGCATCTAACGCCCTCTTAAATATAGCCAATGAACTGGCCTCAACTACCTTCTGTGGCAGAGAATTCCAGAGACTCACGACTCTCTGTGTAAAGAGAGTAAAGAATATATATATATATATATATATATATTACATGGACCCTTGTAATGCTTAAGGACACTTACTGCATATTACCACCATGTTGCTACGTTTTTGTTCACGTGATGGTTCAGGTGCTAGGCTGCTCAGGTTTTACAAATGGGTTCCAGGACAAAAGTAGGACAAGTATGCAATTAAGATAATAAAGGTGTTAAATCATTTTGGCAGATATTTTAAATTGCTTAAGGAAGAGACCCACCTACAATGATGAGTGGCACACTTCAGGTGGTGGAAGGTCTGTCTTACCGACTGTTTTGGTTCATTTCTTGAACCCTGATGGATGATGCTAACAAGGCATCACAAAATATCCAATGTAAATTATGCATGATATATGGAGGCAATGGACTTAATGCACTGAATGGGTCACCAATTCATGTTTGTTTATTCTTGGAAGTTAAAAGATCTGAAGGGAAAATCTTGCTGCTCTGCCACCACATTCCACCGTTAACTCCCAGTGAGGATCAACAGAACAACAGAAAGTATAAGACAGAAGGTAGAAACAAGAAACTACAGATACTGGTTTACAAAGGAAGATATAAAGTTCTGGAGTAACTAAATGGGCCAGGCAGCTTCTCTGGAGAACATGGTTAGGTTGCCATACTTTTCGAGTATGAACCCTTCTTCAGCAGTGCAACATTGTGGTGGAAAATTTAAATAAGGTGAAGAATATTAAAGTACAAGATGGAATCACGGAGTGAGTTAGAGTTAAGGGAAAGATTACATGGCAACACTTCCAGGGAAGGAATGTGTTAGGTGAGATTGGTTTAGGAGGCTGATGGCAGTGGTCAAGAAGCTATTCTCAAGTCCGGTTGCCCAGGCTTTCCAGCTCCTATATATCTTAGATGTGCAAATCTGGTAGCCCATTACATGATGAATGTGGAGGATTTGGAGAGGGTGCAGAATGCTGTCTGGATTTGAAGGTAGGAGAGATTAGATAACTTTGGATATTAGGAGAGATTGGATAACTGAATTGTTTTAACCAGAATTTTGGAGGTTGAGGGGAGACATGATAGAAGGATATAAAATTATGAGAGGCGTTGATAGGGTGGACAATCAGAACCCTTTTTCACACGTGGCAGTGTCAAGAACTAGAGGGCATAGCTTTAAGGTAAAAGGGGCAAAGTTTAAAAGAGATGTGCAGGACAAGTTTTTTACACAGAGAGTGGTGAGTGCTTGGTATGCATTGCCTGAGGTTGTGGTGGTGTCAGATACGATAGTGGCATTTCAGAGGATTTTAGATCAGCATGTAGATATTCAGGGAATGGAGGGATACGGATCAGGTGCAGTCCAGGGAGGTCAGTTTATCTTGGCATCATATTCAGCATGAAGGGCCTGTTCCTGTGCTGTACTATTTGGTGTTCTTCCAGAAAGTCCAAGAGAGAAAAGGGAATGGCTACGGTGACAGGATGATTTGACGATACTTCCTATCTTTCTGCCGACACACCTTGAAGATAGACTGGATAAAAGATGACAAGCCTGTGAAGGTCTGGTGTGTGTTTACCACTTTCTGCTGATTCAGGTGGTAAAGAACAGAATAGTTGTCATACCAACTGGCGAACCATCTTATCAGAATACTTTCTATAGTGCATTGTTAGAAATTCAAGTGATTCCTTGGGGACATAGTTAATCTTCTCAGTTGCCCAAGTATGTAAATATGCTGAACATAGATGCAAAATGCTGGAGTAAATTAGCGGATCAGGCAGCATCTCTGGAGAAAAGGAATAGTCCCGAATCATCCTGAAACGGGTCCCCAAGCGTCACCTATTCCTTTTCTCCTGAGACGCTGCTTGACCAGCTGAGCTATTCCAGCATTTTGTGTCTCTCTATGTAGGTACATTACAAAACTTACCTTGAGCAGCGCTGCAGTTCTGTCGCTCCCCGTGTGCGTGACTTTGGCGCCTTTCAGAGGGGGGCGGGCTTAAAGTGCCGTTTTTCTGCAGACTGGGAAAATCGATCCATGTCGGGCGATTTCGTTGCGGAAGAAAAATTACTCTGACATTTCATTCATGAAGGTATTTTTAAATTACGCTAGATTATTTATTAACTAGAGTAATTTAAAAATCACCTTCAAAAGCCGTGAGCGCCGACAACGGGAAGATTTTTGCGTAGGGGATTTTAATATTAAAAGTTGTTTTTTATGCAGGCTTTAATCATATTTTCATGTTGCGAAATGGGGTCCAAAAAAATGTATGAACCAACGGTATTTTTGCTCCCGACTTCACCGCAAACCGCAACGTTCCAATCCACCGCATTCCACTAAAACCCACTCGCTAGTTGATTTAAATGGCCATTAATTTACAGGCATTAAACACTAAATTCCTTCCATTTGGCGCAGAAATTCATGAAAATTAGATTTAAAAATTATGTTATATTGTGGATTATTGTGTGAATGTTATTTGGACACTTAGGCAATTTAAAAAAAGTTTATCTTTTCTTAAGAAATGGATAGATGTTTAGATCTACTCATTGATTTTTGTAATTAGCTACAATTGGATAACTAACTAATTATATGCTTTAATTTCAGGTCATCCAAGTAAGATTGTCTCATATTTGTTTCAGAATGCTTCAATCTATAATAACTGAAAATGTCATTGAGTTCTCTTAATTTGTAAGAAAGGTATGGGCTTTTAACTGTTCTAGATCACAGCTTTTGAGATGTCAATTGAAAGGCAATGGGGAACAAGGTGCTAATTTCCGAGTATGAAAATGGTCATAACTTTCTTAATACTGAAGATATGAAAGTGAATTAGGTGTCAAATTAAACTTCTTTTTATGCTTTATCTGATGGGATAAATTGCAGACTTGATTTTTAAAATCTCAAAATTTTGTAACATTGTTACTCTAGGGTGTAAACCAGCATCTTCAGTTCTTTTCTACATATTATGTAAATATGCTAATGTACTTCCTTGATTATTGCATCAATATGAAGGGGCCAAGTTAGGTTGTGGGTGAGATGGCTGCTTAGGAACCTGAAGCTGTTGATCATCTCCAAAGCAGCTCTGTTGATGAGGACAGGATTGTGTAACCCCCCGCACTTAGGTCAACAACGTCACCTATCTGGTCAATGTTTAGCATCCCATCATAGATGTTCTTATTGTCAAGCTGATTGTAGGACAGGAGAGATGGTATCCTCTGTACACCTATATTTCCTGCAGGGGGTCCAGATTGTCCATAAGACCAGTGGACATGTGGGCAAGTGCTGTCTATTATGATCAATATTAAGGATATCATTAAGATAGGTCACTTTATTTTTCTGGGGGATTGGAATGCTTCCTTAAAGCATTTGGGTTAGAATGCGAGGCTGAAGATTTTGGTGACGATTGTGGCCTGTCGATTAACACACAATATTCGAGTTTATTTTATCTGCGATCGAGACAGACCAGCCAGCTCAAATGAGACGATAAATTGCAAATTTTACTCTTGGGAGCAGGTCACCTGTAGTTATGCTCCAAATCCTCACTTTAATCCCACTGCTGCTCCACCCCTGTACCATTTCACGTGAAGCCAGAATTAGGAATTGGCAAAAAATAGGGCTGGACCAGGTAGAGGTAAAACACAACCCCACCATTTTTTTAGTTAACATTTACATTGAAGTATTCAAAACTGGTGTCATATTTTAGGATTAAGTTTTTATTTCTAAGCAGTTTAAATTTAACTCTCGTGGTTTAGGATCTGATCCCTCATGTACTGCCTCTCTGGTATCCCATATATCAAATAGTTAGACTGTTCCATCGGGTTTTTTTTAAATCCAGGCAAAAAGGTTAATTATGTGTAATGAAGAGCAATTTAGGTATAATTCTCAGCTCAATGAGGCAACATGAAGCATTGGAGAATGTAAATGTTCTAATTATGTAAACCTATTTGTAATAATGATGGTTTGATTGTACATGGATTATTATGACTTGTAACAAAAGGGATATTAGATATTACTACTTAAATATATTATTTTACTGATATTCTTTAAGATATGTTTTACTTGATAACTAAACTAACTTAAAAACATATGTTTTGTAATTAAATAGTGAATCAAATACTGTTCATAAACAAATTATTATTTCCTCTTGTTATTTTTATTTTGTTACCTACTTTAGAAAGCAAATGATTACTTTTATAGATCACTAGAGCACAATGTTATCATCTCCTGGAGGGATTGTTCTTTATTTTATTGCTGAACCAAGTTAGTAACACAAAGAAAACCCTTGTTATACTACATTGTTACTGACACTAGTTCACACTCCAAATATTGTCTTTAATTAAAATGAATATCCTTCTCATTTAATTTTATTTATAACATTGAAATACACAAAAACATCATAAATACTCCAGTTGACACACATTTTGAGTCCTACATCATAACATGGTCCCATATTTGTGCCTTTTAGTTCAAATCAGTTGTTTAATAGCTTCCATTTCCTCTTACCCTTTCTTGGGTCACCCAAATCTAAAAAGAGCATTAATACAACCAATTATTAAAAATATGTCAATGATTACACATATGCATTAAAACTGTGATTATTAAGTAAGCAGGAAAATGAATTTAAAGTATTAATAAATCCTGTGGAATATCAATTAGAATTTTAAGTACATTCTTTATTTACTTTGTCGTAAGCACTTAAATATGTTAAAATATATATGTTTGGACTGTAAAATGTAGATGTAAATAAACTAATAAAAGATGTGACGCTAATAAGATGGGATGAAAACCGAAATGGATCATCAACGTTCTTTCAGAAAGGAAATGCAGACTGGACTATTTAAATCCAATCCTGTGTCAGTGTGGTTAATTTAGTCATTAGTATTGAGTATAGAAGTTGGGAGGTCATGTTGCAGTTGTATAATACGTTGGTGAGACCACATTTAGAATATAGTGTTCAGTTCTGGTCACCATGTTATAGGAAAGATATTGTCAAGCTTGAAAGGGTTTAGAAAAGATTTACGAGGATGTTGCCAGGACTAAAGGATGTGAGCTGCAGGGAGAGATTGAGTAGGCTGTGTCTCTATTCCATGGAGCGCAGGAGGATGAGGGGGGATCTTATAGAGGTGTACAAAATCATGGGTGGAATAGATCGGGTAGATGCACAGAGTCTCTTGCCCAGAGTAGGGGAATCGGGACCAGAGGACACAGGTTCAAGGTGAAGGGGAAAACATTTAATAGGAATCTGAGAGGTAACTTTTTCACACGAAGGGTGGTGGGTGTATGGAACAAGCTGCCAGAGGAGGTAGTTGAGGCTGGGACTTTCCCATAGTTTAAGAGATAGTTAGACAGGTTCATGGATAAGTAGGTTTGGAGGGATATGGTCCAAGCGCAGGCAAGTGGGACTAGTGTAGCTGGGACATTGTTGGCCAGTGTGGGCAAGTTGGGTCGAAGGGCCTGTTTCCACACTGTTTCAGTCTATGACTCTATGACAAGTAACTGGGAATAAATGCCGTGCCCAAATCCCAAGAATGATTGTAACAATTGTTGAGAGAATTGTGTGTGTGCACTATTAAAGAAAGGAAACCCATCATGTTAAATATTCTGCTCATTAATCTTCCAATAAATAAGAACTTGTTATTGAAACAATGCCACCTCTTCAATGGGAAAATGTATACTTTACGTTATGTGTACTTTTGTAATTTCCATTTCTCAACAATGATTTAATTAATTTGTTCATCAGAAAAAAAATAGTTACATACAAATGCATGACTTTGGAGCAAGCAAAGAAATTGCAGATGCCCTAGCTGAAATTTATGAGTTGTTATTAAATACAAGCTGCAAGGAAAAGCCTGGGAACTATCAGCCTGCGAGTCTAACATCTGTGGTTGGAAAGTTATTCGTGAGTATTTTGAGGGATAAGATACACATGTATTTAGATAGACAAGGAGCAGAAAGAGGCTATTTTGTCTCTCAAGCCTGCTTAATAAACTTATTTATTATAATTAATAAACCTGTTTAATAAACTTACAACTGATTTGATTGTAGCCGTACCTCTGCATCTCTGTAAACTCCGGTAACTTTTCACCCACTTGCTTATCGGGAATCTATCGACCTTCGCTTTAAAGTATTCAAATACTATTACTTGTACTACTTTATCATGAAGAGATTGAATGGTTAACAATGTTCTGAATGGTTTAAAAAGTTTTGCCTTATCTCCATCTTAAATGAATGATCCCCTTTAAAAAAATAATGACCCATCAAAGGGCATGTCCCCTTGAAAACCCCTTAAGGGCCTGTCCCACTTAGGCTATTTTTTAGGCGACTACAAGCAACTAGGCTGTCGCCACATGGTCACCGGGGTGTCGCCTGTATGGTCGTGAGTAGTCTTCTCAGTCGCCCAAAGAATCATAGCGTCTTTCTGGTCACCGCTGGATTTTCACCATGTTCAAAAGTTTTTGGCGACAGTGCAGTCGTAGGTTGTTGCCAGGCGACGTAGGTTGTCGCTGGTGCTGACTTCGGTGAATTCCATTCACGACAACCTACGTCAGCCTATGTCAACCGGCGACAGGTACCGGCGACTGAATTGTCTTCAGTTTTCGTTGACAGGGTCGTAGCTTGTCGCGGGTGGATGTAGGTTGATTTTGGCTGTCATAGGTTGTCGCCTGTGTGGTCGTAGGTTGTCGCCTGTGTGGTCGTAGGTGGACGTCCTAATGGGTCGCCGGTTGTCGGTAGCTTGCTGTAGCTTGATGGGGGGTCCAGTCGCCGGTTTTTCGGTGACCTACTCCAACTATGACAGTCGCTGGCAGTCGCCTAAAAAATTGCCTTAGTGGGACAGGCCCTATACTGCCTTTTCACTAAGCGCTTTCCAATGAGCTCACAATTGTTTTTGCTCTGGAACAGAGATGATAAGTGAGCAAAGTGCAGTAGGATCTAGATGTTCCTGTGCATGAATCATAAAAAGCTAGCAGGCAGGTCCAACAAGTGGTTGAAAAGGTAAGTAGCATTTTGACCATTGCAAATGGGTTGGAGTTTAAAAATAGGGAAGGATTATTGCTAATGTGCAGGGTGTTGGTGAGACCTGACCTAGAATATCGTGTACAGTGTTGGCCTTCTTACCTAAAGAAAAATATAACAATGGAGGCAGCACAAAGGAGATTTGCCAAACTAAGACTAAATAGTTTGTCACTGTATTCCTTAAAGTTGAAAAGAATGAGAAGTGACTTTATTCAAACATATAAAAGGGGATTTGACAGGATAGATATTAGGCTGTTTTCACCAGCGGGAGATTTCAAATGCAGAGATATTTGTACAAGATTAGGGGCTGGGCATTTAAAACTGAGATATAGAAATTTCATCTCATAGTTTGGTGAAAATCTGGAATTATTTGCCCTGGTAGATGGAATAAACTGGTTCATCATGGTGGCGCAGTGTACGACTGCTGCCTTAGAGCGACAGAGATGTGGGTTCATTCCTGACTACATGCGCGATTTGAACGGAGTTTGTACATTCTTCCTGTGGTGGCGTGGGTTTCCTCCTACACTCCAAAGATGTACAGGATTGTAGGTTAATTGGCTTATGTAAATTGACCCCAATGTGGAGGATAGAAAGAGTGCCTGGATGATCGTTGGTTGATGCAGACATCAGTGGGCCGAAGTGCCTGTTTCCATGCCTCATCTCTAAATCAATCTACAACTAAACTAAATTATACTGCCTGGACTAGAGGGTTCTACTTAATAGGAGAAGTTGGACAAACTTGGATTGTTTTCTTTGAAACACTTGAGGTTGAGGGAAGACCTGATAAAAGTCTATAAAATTATGAAGCACAGATCGGCTAGTCCGTCAAACATTTTTTTTCCGAGGCTGGAAATGCTGTGCGATAGGGCATAGTTGCAAGTTGAGAGAGGCAACTTTTAAAAGAAACGTGCTGGGCAGAATTTTTATACAGAAGGTGGTGGGAAATTGAAACACCTTGAAACAAACTGCCAGGGGCGGTGGTGGAGGCAGATACAATAGCGAAATTTAACAAGCTTTTAGATAGGCGCATGGATATGTCGGGAATTAAGTGATAAGGATTATATGCAGGTAGAGATTAGTTTATCTTGGTATCATGTTTGGTACACACATTGTGGGCCAATGGGTGCTGTGCCTGTGCAGTGCTGTTCTATTCTATTTCAATTGGAAGTACAGTGGCTTGCAAACGTTTTCATACCCCTTGAACTTTTGCACATTTTGTCACGTTACAACCACAAATGTAAATGTATTTTATTGGGATTTTATGTGATAGACCAACACAAAGTGGTGCATAATTGTGAAGTAGAATGAAAATGATACATGGTTTCCAAATTTTATTACAAATAAAAAACTGATAAGAGAGCTGTGCAAAAGTATTCAGCCCCCCTGAGTCAATACTTTGTAGAACCACCTTTCACTGCAATTACAGCTGCAAGTCTTTTGGGGTATGTCTCTACCAGCTTTGCACATCTAGAGACTGAAATGTTTGCCCATTCTTCTTTGCAAAATAACTCAAGCTCAGTCAGATTGGATGGAGAGCGTCTGTGAACAGCAATTTTCAAGTCTTGCCAGAGATTCTCAATTGGATTTAGGTCTGGACTTTGACTGGGTCATTCTAATACATGAATATGCTTTGATCTAAACCATTCCATTGTAGCTCTGGCTGTATGTTTAGGGTCGTTGTCCTGCTGGAAGGTGAACCTCCGCCACAGTCTCAAGTCTTTTGCAGACTCTAACAGGTTTTCTTCCAAGATTGTCCTGTATTTGGCTCCAACCATCTTCCCATCAACTCTGACCAGCTTCCCTGTCCCTGCTGAAGAAAAGCATCCCCACAGCATGATGCTGCCACCACCATGTTTCACAGTGGGGATGGTGTGTTCAGGGTGATGTGCAGTGTTAGTTTTCCGCCACACATAGCATTTTGCAATTTGGCCAAAAATAGTAAGATTAAACGAGAACTTACCAGTTTGAAGTTTGATCTTTATTTTATGAGGAGTTGCGATGAGGGATTTTGTGAAGAACCCGCCAGCACGCATGCGCGACATACTTCAAAGCAGCGGTGTGGAATCACAGAACCAAGACCAAGAAATGACTTGTTATAGTAAGATTGAAGAGACTCTAGTTACCAGTTGACTTTATGATCGAGGGTTGGGAGCGGAGGGCACGAAATCCCTCATCGCAACTCCTCATAAAATAAAGATCAAACTTCAAACTGGTAAGTTCTCGTTTAATCTTACTATTTCATTTCGGAGTCACGTGAGTGACTTCGTGAAGACTTCAAAGCTTCTGTGATTTCACGCCCTGGACAACGTCCATGCTATCACACACGCTACTGAAAGGATGGACAGGAGTAACCAATTTCCGAAGCTACTATTCTGAAAAATAATAATATTTATTAATAACAACAACAAAGAAAAAAACCCTCACTGAGGGGTGACTGTATGTTCTCGGCCTGCATCTAGCACGGCTCCTGCGAACATTCCAGGTATGGTGACGGGTTTATTATAAAACCGCTGAAAGGTGGCTTCACTGGCCCATCCCGCTGTGGCAAGTATCTGGTCCATGGGCACCTCCATGACCTTTGCCGCTGAAGTAGATGCTGCCCTGGTGGAATGGGATTTAAAAACATCAGTGTCAATACCTGCCTTGTTTAAGACGATCCTGAGCCATCTGGAGATCGTCTGTGCCGTCACTCTATGGTGAGGTTTTTTGTGGCTGATGAGCAGGTATTTCTCCATTCCCCTTAATTTCCTCGTCACTTTAATATAGTGGCGGATATGGGTGGCTATGCACAGCCTAGCATCAGCGGGGTATGCTGGAAACACCAGCTGCAGCCCTGTGAATCCAGGTCTATGCTGCTTCAATGAAGAAAGTGACCCGCTCAGGGGTAGAGATCATCTTGTCGATATTGGCCTTGTGAAGCGTCTGCACCCTTTGTGCCGAAGTGAGCGCCATCAACATCACCAACTTCAGGGTGAGTTTGTCCAGTTCAAGCCCAGCCATGGGTGACCACGTCCTGAGTAGGGTCAGTACTTTTCCAATATCCCAGGTGATGTTGTAACGGGCCTTGGCGGGTTGGAATTAAATATTCCCCGCATCAGCTTGGAGACCAGTTTGTTAGATCCTACCTCACTATTGAGGTAGGATGATAGGGCACTCCTGGCGCTATTGATGGCACTGTAACTGAGATGTTCATCATGGTGTAGCCCCGCAAGAAATTCCAGCACGTCTGTGATGGAAACGGAGTCATATGCAATGTCCAGGCGGCCGCAATAGGTTTCCCATTTCCTGATGTGCGATAAGTATTGCCGTCTTGAGGACTCCCTGCATGATGCTCCCATGGTATCCATTGTCCTTGATGATAGACCATACTGTAGTAATGGTCTGTTCAAATCCTGCAAGCCAATAGATTCAAGTGACTATAGCAGGGGTGTGGTTTCCCTGTGACAGGGTTCGTCACCAATTGTGGGCAACCCTCTAAGAGGACCCATGGTTGACTTATCATTCCAAGGACCACCGGATACCATGACTGCGTAGGCCAGTCGGGTATGATGAGGATGCCCTTAGCAGCATCGAGCTGGATTTTCCGCAATACCCGACTGATGAGGCAAAATGGAGGAAATGCATAGAAAAACCATTTCCCCCAATCTAGCGAGAACGCGTCCATCGCCATTGCCCCAGGATCTGGTTCCCATCATACGTATGTTGGTACCTGATGGTTCAACCGTGACGCAAAAAGGTCAATATCCGGTTTACCAAATTTGGCTGTAATTTTGGTGAATATTTGGGAGTTCAACATCCACTCGATGTTGTCATTAAATTTCCGTGACCTGGTGTCCGCCACTGTGTTGAGCTTACCTGGTAAGTAGGTAGCTGAGATCCAAATATTCCGTTGAATACACCAGAGCCAAATTGTATTTGCCAATTCATCACATGAAATTGACCTGGTACCGCCCATATGATTCAGATATGCCACCGCAGTGGTGTTGTCTATTTGGAGACGGACATGAGTGTCAGTAATGTTTGAACAATAAGCTCTTAGTCCGTGGAATGCTCCCAGCATCTCCAAATAGTTTATCCCCTGTGCTGACAACAGAGTAGCTTCAAGTGAGTCCCATCTACCTCCACAACTGGTGTTGTTGTCCGTAGCTCCCCAGCCATGGGAGCTTGCGTCTGTTTGTAAGTATACCACCGGACGAGGCACAATGATGGGTTTGAATAAGTTATGGATATTGCCAATCCACCATTGCAACTCAATTTTTGCCTTGAGCGGCAGCTGCATAGGTCTATCAAAATGTCCAGCATTTGATTTTAATGCTGCTATTTTTGATCTTTGCAAATTTTGATAATGTAAAGGTCCGAATTGAGCAGCTGGAAAGACTGCTACAATTTTCCCAATTACCTTGGCAGTTTGTCTAATTGACGGTATACTGGCGCAGACCAGATTCTTACATGCTTGAAACACATCCCCAACTTTATTAGTTGGTATGGTGGTGATCATGCGATTGGCGTCTACCGTGAACCCCAGGTAGTCCATGATCTGTGCGGGGAAGAACTTTGATTTGTCTGGATGGATAATAAATCCCATTTTTTGAAAAATTTCCACTGTGGCTGAAACTGCCAATTCTGCTGACTCCAGTGTATGTCCAATTATCAGAATGTCATCCAAATAAGCCATGACCGTATGATTTTGCCTCCTTAGTGTAGCTAGTACTGGCTTGAGTAGTTTAGTGAACAGTCTGGGGGCTGTGGTAAGCCCATTGGGCAATGCTTTGTATTGCCAAAGCTGATCCATCCAGATAAACTTCAAGAACTTTCTGTGATGTTTCCGAATGGATACTGAATAGTATGCATCTTTTAAATCAATGCATGCCATGAAGCAGCCCTTCGAAATCAAAGATTTGGCTGTTTCGAACGTGTCCATTTTGAAATGGGTATATTTTACAAAGGTATTCAAGTGAGTTAAATCTATAATGACCCGACATCCACCATCTTTTTTGGTTTTAGTAAATATATTAGACACAAATTCAATTGGTTCATGTGTGGTTCTTTCTATCACCCCTTTCTCTTGTAATCTCAAGATTTCAGCATAGCCTTCTGCTGATTCCTTTTTGGAAAGTGCAAATTTGCAATTTGGCATATGCTGAGGTGGAGGCAATTGGCCATTAATAAACTCAATTTCATAACCCTGAATACTTTGTAAGATAAACTCATCTGAGGTGATGGTTTCCCATGCCTCCTTAAATCCCCGTAGTCTGCCCCCAACCTGTGAGGTTAGACATGCAAGTGCATGGAATCCAGACCGCCTTACCTTCATGGTTATCGGTGGTCCCTGATATGTTTGGTGGGACGTGGAGGTGCTGGGTTGCGTTGTTGATGTGGAGTCCGCATTTTCCATGCTGGCCGCTGAGGGCCTAGTCCTAAAAAAGGCCTGGGCTGAGGAGGCTGTTGATATTGAGGAGGCGCCGGAATGTAGGTCCTTGCTGGCCTGTTGGTTTGACCTCGCGGCCTAAAGTAAGGTGTTTTCTTGGCCGAATGTCTGGTCACAGTATGTGATCTCATCAGACCCACTGTTTTAGCATGGTCATCTAGGTCTTTGACCTGCTTCGGGAGGTCTTCTCCGAACAGCTGTCTGGGTGGTGGTGTAGGAGGTGCTCTGCATAGTCCCGCAAATTTGGGGTTCAACGAAGGTTTAATTATACTTTTCCTGAAAGCGTTGATTTCGTACTGCGTATTACAAAGCAGTGCTAGAGCATCGTCCTGTTCGGTGTTTAAATCAACCCCGTCCACTGACCTTGCAAAAGCGGTAATCCCAGACGTAAGTAGTTTCAGGATTCTCTGCAGTTTCACTTCCTGCGCTCTGATGCCCGGCCTGATATTGCCCCAGATTGGCATGTTTACAATCGGCACGTTGAGTGAATTGCAATTTCCTGGAGCCTTGTGTCTTTCCATGGCCTTCGCAAGGACCTCCTCCTGTAGCTGGTGGTTCGTGAGGTAATCTATGGTCACGGCCAGTTTGGTGTTGAGGGGTTGTCCTGAAGATACGGGTAACCCGAACTTGGCTGCCACATCCAGGAGCTCTTCCTGGGGGACCTCAGGTGCTGCTGGGGCATGTACCAGGATCTCCTCCTCTTCTGGCCTCATGCTGTCCATAGATGGTGATGGGGATATATCCATAAGTCCCCTGGAACTGTGAGTGTCCTGTCTTTGATTTAGTAGGACTTGTTCCAATGTCCTCTCCATACGGTCCAAGCGCCCTTCATCGTGCATGTATGGGCGGTTAGAGTCCTCATGCCTGAAGGAACTACTGAGGCTCCTGTCGTCGGCCCGTACCTCGTCGAGGTAATATCGGTGCCGTGACGATGTGTCGCTACCAGCCGCCTCGGCGAAGCTGAGCGATTCCCGCGCGGATCTGCTCAAGCGCCTCCTTTTCGCTGAGCTGCATCCGGCTGCCTCTGAGGGCATAGGTGGGGAGAGGTCGGCACCCAACGCCGCAGCGTGGTGACCCGACATCCGCGCGGGCTCGCCGACTGTCCTTGATCTGGACCCAGACGGCGTACGGTCCCGACCCGCCCCCAGCGGGGGAAGCGGTGACCGTGACGAGACTCCACCCGCGTGACTCCTCCTGGTCCCCCTGGGTGGTGAGTCCATGCTGGCCCTCCTTGGTCTGCCAGTGGATTCGGGTCTCGCCGATTCACCAGACCACATTCTGGTGGCTCCTGGTGAGACCTCAGCCCGAGAAGGGCTAGGTAGTCGAGCTCTATCCCTGGTTCCTTCGAGAGGGCTCAGGGAGAAGGGCCGTGCGGCAGCACGCGGGTCCCTTTTGCTCGTCTCTGCCAATGACCCAGTGGGTGACAGAGAAATGGAGTCAGGGTGCCCCTGCTCCGGCGCTGTACCGAGTTCTTGCTCTGCGGGACCCCCGCTAGAGCACAGCTGCGTCGGTGAACCGGGTCCTGTGATAACAGGGCTCCCCGATTTGCACGCCTTTTTCCCGGCCCGTCCTACCGCTGTAGACGGGGACTCCGGGATGGGTGGCCGGCAACTCCTTCCAGATGTTCTGCGGCCCTTACTCATTTTTACGTCCATGTCCCTGTGGGAGAAAAACACAATTACTCACACAGGACAACCAACTCAAGGTTGTCTATACTTACCTGAGTGGCCCTTATGAAGGGCTGGTGGTGAGCCGCGCTTCTCTCCAGCCGTCGACTGCAATGCGAGCGACGATATGTCGCGCATGCGTGCTGGCGGGTTCTTCACGAAGTCACTCACGTGACTCCAAAATGAAATTCAATTTTGGTCTCATCAGACCTTCCTCCACATGTTTGCTGTGTCCCCCACATGGCTTGTGGCAAACTGCAAACGGGACTTCTTATGGCTTTGTTTCAACAATGGCTTTCTTCTTGCCACTCTTCCATAAACACCCGATTTGTGGAGTGCACTACTAATAGTTGTCTTGTGGACAGATTGTCCCACCTGAGCTGTGGATCTCTGCAGCTCCTCCAGAGTTACCATGGGCCTCTTGGCTGCTTCTCTGATCAATGCTCTCCTTGCCTGGCCTGTCAGTTTAGGTGCACGGCCATGTCTTGGTAGGTTTGCAGTTGTGCCATACTCTTTCCATTTTCAGATGATGGATTGAACAGTGCTGCATAAGATGTTCAAAGCTTGGGATATTTTTTTATAACCTAACCCTGCTTTTAACTTCTCCACAACTTTATCCCTGACCTGTCTGGTGTGTTCCTTGGGCTTCATGATGCTGCTTGTTCAGTAATGTTCTCTAACAAACCTCTGAGGCCTTCACAGAACAGCTGTATTTATGCTGAGATTAGATTACACACAAGTGGACTCTATTTACTAATTAGGTGACTTTGAAGGCAATTGTTTGCACTGGATTTTATTTAGGGGTTTCAGAGTAGAGGGGGCTGTATACAATTGCATGCCACACTTTTCAGTTTTTGTTTTGTAAAAAAATTTGAAAACCATGTATTATTTTCCTTCCACTTCACAATCATGCGCCACTTTGTGTTGGTCTATCCCATAAAATCCCAATACGTTTACGTTTATGGTTGTAACGTGACAAAATGTGGAATGGTTCAAGGGGTATAAAAACTTTTGCAAGCCACTTAATTTAAAGTGGAGCTGGATAAATATTTGATAAATTGGGGAACAGAAGCTGAATGGAAAAATGGCACACAAGAGGAGTTGAGTTAAGCCCAGACCAGCCATGACAGTATTAAATAGTGGGGCACACCTGAAGGGCCCAATGGTCTCTTCTTCCCCATGTTTTCTGGACTTCCTGTGTTCTCGTATTTCCTCATGCAGCCTTGTGGTTAGCAGCATTTCATATTACAATTACTCTACAAACTAGTTAAACTGAAATTTTAATAGGCCAGATCATGCTGACCACTAATTAATGGTTGTGGAGATATCTGTCAGGTGACTGCAGGGTGGAAATGTGCTCTGGAAGTCAAACGATGCCAACCCTGATCTCTCGCTCCATTCTGAACTCACCACAGGATCCAAAGGCATTCTGGAACTTTCTGAATAAAGAGTCCAGATGCACGAGCTGACACTGTGCCATTTCACCTTGTAGCTGACACTACTAGTATGGAGACACAGGGAACTGCAGATACATGTATCTTGAGCAAAACACATTTGTGGAGGGAATGGACAGGCGACATATTGAGTCAGGACTGAAACATGATATTTTGGGACAGAGCTACTAGCATGGTCCCATTCATTTGAACAGAAACCCCTGCCTAGTCAAAATGTTATGAAAATAAATTGTGTTAATTTTTATGCATATTTCAGTTTTTTTATTAATAGTACTGTTGGAGGAGGAGGAGGAGGAGGAGGAGGAGAGGAAAGTAAAAATGAAATACTTTCAGGTAGGATATTTTAGCAGCGGAATGGTTGAACCTTTGGAGCAATAAATCTTTACCATTTGTTTACTTTTGTTTCCCCCAGACAATTCTCCTGTGGTTCAGTGAGGTTAATAATTTTGATCATATATTACCTGATTTAATGATTAATAAAGATATTAGGACAAAATAACTAAGTAAATAAATTACTTTATGTGTCCCAGTGGAGGAAACGTTGAGCCTTTTTTCTCCTGTCAGTGATTGCATTAAAATAGTAAGATTAAACGAGAACTTACCTGTTTGAAGTTTGATCTAGATTTTTTTGAGGAGTTACGATGAGCGTTTACGTGAAGACGGCCGTTCAGCGCGCATGCATCTCAATCATCAGAGCAGCAGTGTAAAATCACAGATAATAATGAATGATCTGAACACAGTAAGATTAGAGAAGAGTAGAACTACCAGATGATCTTAATAATTTGAGGGTTGGGAGCGGTGGGCATGTAAACGCTCATCGTAACTCCTCATAAAATCAAGATCAAACTTCAAATTGGTAAGTTCTCATTTAATCTTACTATTTTACTTCGGAGTCACGTGAGTGACTACGTGAAGATTTCAAAGCTCTGTGATTTCATGCTGGAAGCGAGTCCATGCATTACACACTGCATGAAGTGACCATGGATGAGTGAGAAAGGTTAATGCATTCAGACATGACTTACTTTGTTAAAATGTTGATGCTTTAATCATCAAAAGAACATAACAGTGACCCCTTTCACCCTGGGGGAAACTATAAAGCAGAATCTAAAATGGAGTTGGCAAATACCCCCGGTTTGGCAATTGGTTCTATAAAATGTTGACAAAGTATGTTCGTTTGACCATCCTGCATCTGCGAGGATGTGGTCCAGTGGAACGTACATAACCCTTGGGGCTGATGTAGTAGCAGCCCTGGTGGAGTGAGTGTTGTAAATCTTTGCATCGACTCATGCATTAGCCAAAACCCCAGTTTTACCACCTGAAGATGGTAGAACTAATACTTCTATGAAGTTTTTAGTAGCTAACAAACATTGCTAGTGGGGGGCCTTAGAGGCTCTAGGTGACCTAGATGTATAGTAGAAATGTGAGACCACACATTACCGATGGTCCATTGGGTATGCCATGAGACTTGTTCGAGACCTAAGACCCTGGTTAGTTCTGGTTAATTAAATCAAAAACATTAAATGTTATGTATTAGCAGATGTTGCCATCCTGTACAGTCTCAATTTACGTTGTGACTGGACCCGTTGTACTGGGGCCAGTGCCATGAGGATAAATACCTTTGAGAGCTGGCTAGAGCTAAGGATGTAGATGGAGCCCTCTGGTGAAGTAATATTAACATTACGTTAGTGCCCCATACTTCCGTGTTACTGGGCCTGGGAGAACTTGTATTAAAGATATCCTTATTATTCTGGATATCGTGAAACCCGACAGTGTGGGTCCCACTGTTGCAGCAAATATGATGAGAAGGCACGTAGGCACAGTGAATACTTTACTTAATTATTGTCATAGCCCCATTTGAAAATGTACTGCAAGACATCAGTATCCGTGCTGTGTAGTATGGAACATGTGTACTTGAACAAAACGCTTCCCATCTGCTGAAGTGGAAATGTACTGCCTTACGGTGCTTCCCCTGCACTCTAGAGTGTGCACTACATGGATCGGTCGGACTATCCGAGCCGTAGGCATAGTCGTCTCAGAGTCTGCAAGTCAATTCATCAATTGCCTTGCAGTGGCTGGTTTCCTGTGTCACAGGCAGAACCAGCAAGTTTTATGTTTTGAATGACCATATTAGGTTCTATATTATTCCCAACATTAGCAGGAACCGTGGCTGCGTATGCCAGTCAGGCAGTTCGAATCGCCTGAAGCGGTGTCTTGATGGATTTATTGCAAGACCCGACTGATGTGGCAGTATGGAGGAAAGACATGCAAGAAACATTCCTCCCCAGTGTGGTGATAATGTATCTCTCGCCACAGTATGCCACATATTTACAACTGGTAAATGAGCCTGGATGTAAACATATCGATATTCGGTGTTCTATCGAGCCATGATGACATTAAACACTTTGTAATCCAACATTCATTCTGTGTTGTCATTGATTTCACTTGATGATACAATAGCCTCAAACAAGGTTAGGTAAATATCATGGGATACTTTAACATATTGCACCCAAGTGACTAACATATGCCACCACCATAGTGTATCAACTTGGAGTTGAGCATGCACATTATGCATATTTGTACAATAACCTTTAACCTATAGGATGCACCTTGTGTTTATAAGTAGTTGATACCAATATCTGAAAAATTAGTGACTCATGCAAACCTCATCCACCTCCATAACTGGAGATGGCATCAGTTTGTAATTACTGAGGATTACTGATCAAACTTACTGGGGCAATGCTGAATACTGCTACCATTGTGACTTCTGTAGCTTCAGGTGGGATAGGCATGGGTCTATTAACAATGACCTATATGGTACTTGAGGGGTTAATTATTTGCATGTTGTAAGTTCTGATAATGCAAAGGCCCAATTTTCACCGGTGGAACACAGCTGCTATATTGCCAATTACACTTGATGAGTAGATGGCTGCTTAAATTGTTACAGGCTTCTGTTCTTTTTTTTTCATGTGGCGTGCACAGCCTAACGTTGTTGGACAACTTGTTCTATTTGATCTTCCATTTGTGCATGTCAAGTTGATTGCATTAGTCGAAACAGGGCGGTCCACGTGAAGGTTGCAATCTTCCACCCCACAGGCTTCTGTCAATTCCACCTCTTGTCCCAGGGCAGAGTCCCTGTTAAGTTGATAGTTAAATATAAATCCCAACAGTCAATTGTTCTGATTGGTATCAACTTAAATTTAACTGGATGGATTAAAGGATCCCAATTCCTCAAATATAGTTTGGGCTGCAACAGTCAATTTAGTAAAATACTAAACATCATCCAGATGGGGGATAACAAATGTTTTAGAGCTCTGAGCAGCCCAAACACCGGTTTAACTAATTTGGTAAATAAACCTGGGAGCTGAAGTTAGCCTATTTTGCAACGGTTTAACTGTTAGCTTTGACCCATCCAGTTACATTTCAAATATCTCCGGTGATCCCTGTGAATGGGAACTGAATAGCATGCATCTTTGATATCGATGCTTGCCATATAGCTCCTATAGAATCAATAATTAGACATTTATGAAGTTTCCCATTTTGAAAGTCTATACTGCACATGCACATGCGAGTTAAATCTGGATGAAGTGACATC
Source organism: Raja brachyura (assembly GCA_963514005.1). The sequence goes on from OY740782.1 coordinate 95,489,149, forward strand.
CTCCATCTTTCACCCCATCTTGAAAGGCAATCCTGCCCATAAAACTGGGCCTGTCTCGAAAGACAACTCCGGCCCCAATTCCAAACCTGTTTGGAACCTATGTATGTTGTGCAGTATAAAGTAATCACATGTTATCATCAGGTTATTAAACCCAGATCTGAATCTCATGCAATCATGGTCACTTGTAGAAAAACACAAGTGTAAATATTACCAACATGTAAATGGTCCGCAACCCCATGTTTTGGAAGAACCAGACCCACCTACCTCCATGGCTACCGGTGGTCTTATGGTAAGCCCAAAGGCCGCTGATGCAGGTTCTTTTTCCCATCTTAGCTTGGAGAGTAGGACTGGTAGAGTGCGTAGATTCCATATTTCCCCAGAGACCGGCTTGAGCCTTGGACTGAAAACCCTCATCATTACTAAGCCTGCCTCGTAAGACAGCTCAGGCCATAATTCTTAGCCTGCCTCAAAAGACAAAGCTGGCCATATTTCCGTGCCCAGCTGCCACTGGCTTCAGTGAACTGCTGCCCCCGATGGAGGCGTGGGGTGAGTCGTTGCCTACCGATGAAGCTTTGCTCGTCTTCGGTACCTTGATTAGTCCGACAGCTTTTGCTTCTACATCTTGCTCTTACCTGTGGGAAAAGTCTTACCTGAAGAGAGGATTCATTGCCTGGATTTCATGCCCTCCAGTGTCACCCGGATAGCGCTGTTCACTGCTGGCACTTGTAGCATTTGCGAGTATTTCTTGAAGCCATGTGCTCCAGTATGTTCCACGGACATACTTTGAATTTGAAGTCAGTTCCATACTGATCACTCGCACTCCCCTCCACAGAGAGGGGGATTTGTAGGCAGCCCTGAAAACAGGTGCTGCCTCGGGGCCCCCGGAGGCTACCTGCGCTGACATGGCCCCTCCAGCTGCCCGATGTCAGGTTTTTACTCTGGGTCAGACTGAAACTGACCCCGAATGCTCCCCTCCTCAGAGAGGGAGACATTGTGCAGCCCTGAAAACAGGTGCCACTGCCTGCAGGTTCTCCATAATACCCGGGCTGATAACTCCCTCCTTTGGAGTATATCATTGTGAAGCACCTCTCATCAGGTGCTCCATGTGCGTTTGAACGTTTAAAAATGTTACCCATGTAGAGGGGGATCCTCCCCATCAGGAAATCTCCTGGCCTGACTCCCGTAGTCCACAGGCCTGACCGTCTTACCGCTGGTTTTACCCCCTTTCTGGGGACCCACAGCAGTCTGGAAGTAGCTGACCACTATATGTTGGTGGGATCCCTCCTGGCCTGAATTCCACAGGCCTGCCCCACTGCTGTTGGTTTGCCCCCTACGTGGGGAACCACAGTGGCCTGGAAATAGCTGACCCCTGTATGTGTCGGGGGGGGGGCAGAGATTCCTTCAAAAAAGAAAAACTCAAAACCCTGGAAATAAGGTAAAACTTACCTTCAGGTTAACTTACCGCTGGACAGAGCAATGCTGCCGCCAGTCAGCTCGTTGCGCAAGCAAGTCAACGTAATGACGTGCATGCGGGCTGAATGACTTTCTTCACGTAGTCACTCACGTGACTCCGAAGTAAAATTACTTTATAACCATCAAGTTTAAAAAAATGCCGTGGCAATCAATTGAAATGGAAAATATAATAGGTTGGTTATGTGGAAAATTCAAAAATTGGTCTGAATGTCAATTTTAAGGAGTGACTAGATTACTGAAAAGGAAACCAATTGTACATGAGAAACACTGTTGCAGTCCTTTTCAAGGCTCTCCTTAGTGGTACAATTACATGGAGGCATGACTCCATGATATTAACTATGATTTGTTAATACATGAATGGCAATTTTCTTCCAGCATGTTTAATCCATCAATATGAACAGGAAATATCAGTGGGTTATGAGCACCATGCTGGGAGAGCATTTTGGAGCCCTTGTGCACAATTTTAGCAGCAACTACTGCTAGCATCATGGTGCAGAGTTTTTAGATGTTTTGTTTCTAATGCTCAGGACATAATTTGTACAACTACTGCTCCCAATGTAGTGCTTCAACTATTATACCTGCCTTTCTATCCAGCAGCTCTAATCTCCTCAAAAATACAAAACTTAAAATACATTTTTATGTTAAAATTACATAATCTTTAAATGTCCTTGCCCCATATTATCTTTTCATCACATTCCCTCAGATTCTCAATGTTCTCTCCTTGGTTTTTATTGTAACATTTAACTACTTAAGTAACAATATTCATTATTTCATGTCTGAAGAAGGGTCATGACCTGAAATGTGACCCATCTAAGTACCACAGGGATGTTATCTGACCTGCTGAGTTACTTCAGCACTGGATTCCAGCATCTGCAGTCCCTTGTGTCTCCATTATTCATTATAATTTATCTTTTTTTTAATGACAGGGTCAATATTAAATCAATTACTATATGATTTGCTGCACCATACCACCAAAATCCCAAGTTTACTATCAGTACCTTTCAAAAATAGACTCTTAATCTGAAATAACAGTTTAATTCTGTCAACGACTCCACTATTGTTAGGTATTTCTGTCATTTTCAATTTATATTTGCATTATTTGCAGTATTTCACTTTTGTGGACATATTTCAATAATGGTCAACAACTATCTCAAAAATCAACAAGCATAAAGTTTGAGATCAGACCCAATAAGAACGGGACATTTTTACCGCAGAGGTTACACTTGATAGGGTTCCTCTCAAAAGGCTTTGTGGCCAACAATATCCAAAGGGCAGGATCTCGATTAATACTATTGGGAGTATCTTTTTTCCTTGCTGTTGCACATGTGCTTAACTGTGCAAGTTTGAAAGAGATCGATAGCTGGATCATGAAGGTCATGGTTTGAGTACCTTTGGTAAGTACTTGGGTTGCTTTCATTTATGTCCTTATGAAGATGTTCAGACATTAGGATTCAAGTTACTAGATTGATTGGAGTGATTTTCTCCACATTGGTTCCAATTTTGGTGGGAGTTGTAATGCCCCAACAATAAGTGCCATGGGGATGAATTTGTAACTAGAATCCCAATGTCTGAACATATTCCACCATAAAATAGCACAAAGTGTTGGAGTAACTAGCTGGGTCAGGCAGCATCTTTGGAGAACATAAATAGGTGGTGCTTTGGGTCGGGACTCTTCTTCAGTTCGATGAACTGAACAGTTCCTGACCTAAAATGCTGTCTATCCACATTCTCCACGGATACTGCCTGACCTGCTGAGTTACTCCAGCACTTTGTAACTTTTTTTTGGTAAACCAGCATCTGCTGTTCCTTAATATTACACCATCTCGAACTGGCAGCTGCTTTTACATTAAGTTTAGTTTTTACAGTCCTGCTGCAATTTTCTTATTAATTTTGTACTTTCCTGTTCAAAATGCAGAGGACACAAACCCGCAGGTGCACTTGACAGCTAGATTATTCAATAGGTAAGACCAAATATGTACTTCCTCAAAAATAAGCGGTCTTGAGCTAACTCATGCCAATATTTTTCCATATGGCAGTACTTTCATCGCTCTGTATTGTTAACAATTCTAATTTTATCTAAACGGCAAAATAAGACAGAATCTTTGGCATGACATAAGCATCTGTGCATTTATTTTATGTCAGTGTTATGAACAAAACCAAAGGATATTTAATACTGTGTTCAATCCAAGATGACTCAAATTGTAGGAGAACAGAGATTAGATATTACAAATCTTGATTGGCTTATCATTGTGTTATCGTTTGATCTGCATTATGATTATACACCAGCTGGCACTGACAGACTGAATGCATCAGAAACTAAGTTTGTTGCTGAGTAGTCTGCTAGTTTGTTGCTAGGAAGTGGTGAATGATTGAAACTGTGTCCTTGCAGTGGACCCATTGAATATCTAATGGCGAAAGGATGGGTATTCCTTGAATATTAATTTTCAATGGGGATTCTTAGAACAACCAAAGACAAATGATTATCAGAAAGCAAAATAGCAAACCTGGAAATAAAGGCAGAAATTATTGGAAATATTCTGACACCATTTGTGGAAGAGTTTAGGTTAATGAGAGACCTGATGAAAGATCATTCATCTATCACACTAATTGATTTTCTCCATAGGTGCTCTTTGATCTGCTGAATATTTCCAGCATTTTCTGCTTTTATTTCAAATGACTATCAGGATACAACAAAATCTTAAATCCAATTAGTAAAATGTTTTTTATTTAGCGGGGTAGCGTCCTGGTGTAGAGGAGCTGAATGATATTTGGTAGCAAATAAGGTGCAAATCAAAAACTAACTAGCAATCAGCAAACTAATTATTGAATTGCAATTCCAGCTATCAATTCAAAGCAATTTCCAAAATGAAACTACTGCCAAGTTTGGAAATTCTAGATTACAATGCGGGAAGCCAGGCAGCATCATTGGAGAGAGAAACATACACATAGCTGATGTTTCTGATCAAAGACCCTTCATCACAATTAAGAAAGGGCGGAAACTATTTGTTTTAAGTTGCAGCGATGGCATGGAAGTGATGGATTTGACAATGGAAGTATTTCTGAAAGGGTGAGGGCAATGTTGTCCTGGTGATCACAATGATAATGGAGCATCTGGGTAATTGACTAATAAGAGAAGAGCAAAATTATGGAGAAAGAAAACAAAATGGAATTAACATTACAGATTGATACTCTTGGGACAAAGCAGGTCAGTTCTGATACAAATAAAACATTGAGTCATGATATAACTGAATTCAGTCTTGAATCCTAAAGGAGAAATGTTATGGAGTGATAGAGTAATATAGCACAAAATCAGGCCCTTTGGCCTAGCCTGCCATACTAACCATCATGTACACATCTAGTTCTTCAAGCTACTGTTGGACTTCATTAAAACAGACCATGAGACCACAGGCAGATTGGTCAGAGTGGAAGCAGGATGGTGAATTAAAATGGGTCCTGATCCATTTCCTTTCCTGTTGCTGCTTGGCATGTTGAGTTCCTCCAGCAGTTTGTGGTTTTGCTCAAGATGCTCATGGTTATTTTGTGGACTGAATTCCAACTGAATATTTTCAGCATGTTCATTTTTTAAATTTTAGTTTAACAGCTTCTGTAGATGTTTGAAAATGAGTAGTTCTAATACATATTTTTAAAATTGTCACACTTAATAACTCATCACACTATGCTACAAAGAAAAACAATGTCAGTTTCCCAGTAGCTGATATGGATGTAGATGTGGAGAGGTTGTTTCCACTAGTGGGAGAGTCTAGGACTATAGGCCGTAGCCTCAGAATAAAATAACGTACCTTTAGAAATGGGATGAGGATGCATTTTTTTAGTCAGAGTGTGATGAATATGTGGAATTCTTTGCCATGGACAGCTGTGGATATTTTGAAGGCGGAGATTGACAGATTCTTGATTGGTACGGGTGTTAGGGGTTATGGCGAGAAAGCAGGATAATGGGTTTGAGAGGGAAAGATAGATCAGTCGTGATTGATTGGTGGAGGATACTAAATGGGCCAAATGGCCTAATTCTGCTCCAATCACTTATTAACTTATTTCTAGCATTCTCTTTTATTTCAGATTTTCGGCTGTGTCCTGCACCTCACTGTTCCAGCAAGGAACTATGATTCCTCAGAAAAAACAAGATAACATGCCTTAATGACTAATGGCAGTTGGATCATTAAGAATAAAGGGTAAGCCATTTAGAACGGAGACGAGGAAACACTTTTTCTCACAGAGAGTTGTGAGTCTGTGGAATTCTCTTGCCTCAGAGGGCGGTGGAGGCAGATTCTCTGGATACTTTCAAGAGAGAGCTAGACAGTGCTCTTAAAAATAGCGGAGTCAGGGGATATGGGAAGAAGGCAGAAAGGGTACTGATTGGGGATGATCAGCCATGATCACATTGAATGGTGGTGCTGGCTCGAAGGTCCAAATGGCCTACTCCTGCAACTATTGTCTATTGCCTATTGTCTATTGTCTATTGGCTCTGAAATGCACCATCATGAAGAAGCCATAGTCATCTCGCACATTACCGCCAGCACCCCTGACAGCCTTGACCCACTGCCACAACAGGTCCATTGCAGATGCCATCACCCTGGTGTCTACACACATCCTTGGAACATCTCAATAACAAGGTCACCTATATTAGACTCCTATTTATTGACTATAGCTCTGCCTTAAATACCATAATTTCAATCAAATTCATCTCCAAACTCCTGGACCTAGGTATCAACACCCTCCTCTGCAAATGGATCTTTGACTTTCTGATCCTTAAACTACAATCAGTAATGTTAGGCAACAGCACATCCTGCACAATAATGCTCAACTCAAGTGTTCCACAAAGCTGTTCACAGCTTCTTACTACTATAAATCCCCTATATATTCACAACTATCAGGACAAATTGTGCTCTAACTCCATTCATAAGTTGGCAGAATCATCATGGTAGTTGGATCATGAACAGTATCATCCTAAGAGTAGATTCCTTGCTCACACTCCATGGAAATACTTCTCCAAAATGTCTCCAAAGTGTCTCAGCAATCCTGTTGATCTGCGGGAGTAGTAATCGCTGGATTGATGTGAGGTGCAGCAGGTTGATTTGAGCATCAGCATCTACTAATGTGAACAATGAGATAGCATGAGAGACCTCTAAATTTCCTTTGTAACATTTCATACACTGAATGTCCATTGCTTGTGGTACCCAACTAAACTTGAGACACCTTCAATAAGATGACAATTGCTTCAGCTGATGCTACCTATCCTCATTGTCAAAGAAGTAATAAGCTATTAAGCAGTGAGGTCAACATTAGCTATTCACTGATATAATTCATTAGAAAGAGCCGCACCACAAATTTGGTTTGAGACTATCAGGTTGAACAGGTTCAAGTTAATCATGCAAGATGATCCCAGGATTTGTTATTGGGGCTATCTAATTTATTCCCCTAAGACTATGAGTTTAAATTTGCACGTGTAGATTTAGATAGGCATCCTAATGATCGTGGTTGCACAAATATTAAGACAAGCTAACATACAACACCCAAGTACAGCCAAAATCACCACATATGTCAGTTTTTGGCTGTGTGGTCAAACCTGTCAGTAACTGTAACACTTGTACTCAAGCATTAACAGTGCTACAGCCTAATGTGCATATGGAAAGATGTCTCTAATTAACTGCTTTGTACTGACTGCAGCAGATGGTGACCTAAACGTTATCCATAACAGACGTGTTCAACAGTTTTCTGTGCCGTGTTTTCTCATTGACAGCTTTTACTTCTATATACATCAAAGCAAAAGAAGCCTTTCAGAGGCCAGTACCACTGAAAGGGTTTGAATTAATACAATATTTAAACACTTGGCAAACGACACATCTCAAGCAAAATGTCTCTTCCACTCATGCTTAATTATTTGGTTCAGGCATTGTGGACCGGATACCATATTTTGGTAGTCATTTCTTTATAATCAAAGAGCTATGGGAAGAAGTTTTGTCAACTTATGATCCAGAATGCAGTGCCCAAAGAATTGCAGAAGAAACTAACTAATAATTTTCAAGATGGAATGGAGCAAATTGATTTAGAAATAATTTATTGAGCTGTGGGGGAAAGAGGACTGGTTGAATAGCATTCTCAAATAGCTGTTATTGGCACAATGGACATATCGCTTTTTGTGCTGCACAATGCCATAGCATGATGCAACTGTTTCATTTGGTACATTTAAATTCGTATATATTTTTTAATGAAATGTGCAGGAAATATGATGTCAATGTAAAATGATATTTACAGTATGGGCAGTATAGGTCCATTTTCACATCTCAATTTCAGGATCAGCTCGCAGAGAAAAACACACACACTGATAGGTTTACTACTGTGTTGATCTATTCTAAATGTAAGCTAAATGTTGTGTTCCTCCACCAGCCTCAAGGCAAAGTATTGGTATATAGGACAGGCTGTATTACCTTTCAATTAGATTTAGATGGATAGACATGTTTGCACATGTGTTGATGGTAGACTAATATAAACAAGCTAAAAGTTCAGATTATTCTTTGTAGACAGATGGTTCTTTTCTTGATATCAGCAAGCGTCAGAACTATCATTTGGCTTCAGACTGATGGAGAGCTTCCAAGCTCAATAACACAAAGAAGGAAAAGAATGGCAGTATAGTTTCAGAACTTCCCCTGAAATGTAAGTTGAGGGTAGACCAGTGGAACTTGCAAGCTGCACCCACTTTCTAACCTCACCACATCTGAACACACATACACACAGTTACTTAAACCTGGTATGGTTACCTTGCAACTTTGCTGTTGTCTTGGTTTAGTTTAGATACAGCATGGATCACCCGTACAACCAGTGATCACCCGTACACACAATTTACAGAAGCCACTTAACCTACAACCCGCGTATCTTTGGAATGTGAGAGGAAACAAGAGCACCCAGATAAAACCAATGCAGTCACAGGGAGTACGTACAAACTCCATACAGACATGTATTCAGGATCGAACCCAGTCTCTATCACTGAAATGCAGCGACTCTACCACAGCACCACTGTGGCGCACTAATCATTTAGTCCTATAGGATTTGAGTGTTATGGGCCTGTCCCACAAGCAATTTTTAGGTGACTGCCATAGTCATGGCAGGTCACCGAAAAACAGGCGACTAGACCAATGGGCCTGTCCCACTTAGATGACTTTTTAGGCGACTGCTGACGAATACGACAATGGATTTCACCGAAGTCAGCGCCGGCGACAACCTATGTCATCTGGCGACAACCTACGACATCGTGGTGACAACCTACGTTAACCTGCCGACAACCTACAACAGCATCTACGTCAAGCTACGCCCATTGCTGTCAATCCCACGGTCGCTGCTGTCGCCAATGGGTTGTATCTCACAGTGTAATCAGCAAAGATCATAGAGCGGAGTCGAGTCGGGTTGGTTTTGGGTCGAGACCCTTCTTCAGTCATGACCCGAAAGGTCACCCATTCCTTCTCTCCAGAGATGCTGCCTGTCCCGCTGAGTTACTCCAGCTTTTTGTGTCTATCTTCAGATTAAACCAGCATCTGCAGTTCCTTCCTATACACATAGGAACATAGAAAATAGGTGCAGGAGTAGGCCATTCGGCCCTTCGAGCCTACACCGCCATTCAATATGATCATGGCTGATCATCCAACTCAGTATCCAGTACCTGCCTTCTCTCCATACCCCCTGATCCCATTAGCCACAAGGGCCACATCTAACTCCCTCTTAAATATAGCCAACGAACTGGCCTCAACTACCCTCTGTGGCAGAAAATTCCACAGATTCACCACTCTCTGTGTGAAAAATGATTTTCTCATCTCGGTCCTAAAAGACTTCCCCCTTATCCTTAAACAGTGACCCCTTGTCCTAGACTTCCCCAACATCGGGAACAATCTTCCTGCATCTAGCCTGTCCAACCCCTTAAGAATTTTGTAAGTCTCTATGAGATCTCCCCTCAATCTTCTAAATTCCAGTGAGTACAAGCCGAGTCTATCCAGTCTTTCTTCATATGGAAGTCCTGCCATCCCAGGAATCAGTCTGTCCAGTCGAGGGCACAATTGGTGATCGAAATACAACAGCGAGTGTTCAAGGATGATTAATGCACCTGGTCCCAGTTTATGTACTTAACTTCATCCCGCATTGGAACCGATCCCGGGGTGTATTAAGCACCAGTAAATACATGCTTCATTCCCCTCTTTTCATCACTTGTATGACAGTTTCTAAAATCGATGCAATAAATGACAGAAATTAACACTTTGCACCACTACATTATACGAGAGAACCCACCATCCCTTCACAATGCTTTGGGGCCCGTTTGAATAGGTGCAATATACAGTGATTCCGAATCTCGCTGCTCTTAGCCCAGTAGAGTTATTTTCTTTACTTGGTTTAATGTGCGTGAAAGCAAATGAAAATACAGCATGATGTTTGCCATAATCCGAAAAAGCTTGTAATTGGTAATCATATTTATATTTTAAAAAATGCATACATTATAAATTGCAGGAACAATGTGTTTTTAAAAGAGTTTACTTCAGTGGTGATCAGTTAGTTAAATGCGCCCTCTTTAACGGGTATTGTGGGAAACATAAACAGTGTAAACCATTTGAAATAGAAACCATTATATTTTCCCAAAACAAAAATCGAGAAAAAATGTCCTGAGTGCATAAATTGTTAATTCACAATCAAGAAACTGCATCAAGAAACATTGGATTATAATTTGATTTTAGACTTCCCATACGATCCATTAGGAACCTCAACAGTTCTGTGTGCAGAACGCACTTGGGCAAATGAATGCATCGTTCTTTAGCGATTCAGAACTGTGTTCTGCATTGCAACTATTTCATACATATTGAGCTAGGAGCTGAAGCTAGTGTCTGCAGTTTGAGAGCACGGCACAATTATAGGTAATCAAAAGGAAAATAATTAACTTTTTCTAACGTGGGTGAGAAGGGTCTCACCCATTCATTCTCTCCAGAGATGCTGCCTGGTCCGAACTGCTGAGTTACTCCAGCATTTTATGTCTATCTACTGTCAATTGCATGCAGAGCAAGATAGTCCACTCCAAAGATCATAGAGCGGACGCCATGACAAACATCATAGATTGGAGCGGAGACAGAAGGTGGTTACGGAAATGGTGCTGAAGATTACCCACGACCTATTACGGCTTTTTTGACGAGTGGACTATCTTGCGTGATCTCTAGGTGATTATCTAGGTGATCTCTAGGTGATCACTATCTAGGTGATCTATCTAGGCGACTATCTAGGTGATCTCTATCACCTTTGCTACTCATGACCATACAGGCGACACCCCAGCGACCACCGGCGACCATGTGGCGACAGCCTAGTCGCCTAAAAAAATTGCCTAAGTGGGACAGGCCCATTATGGTAATTTGCTGTTTCATATTTTTACATGTTGATATTTTGTAACATTCAGGATGAATGTCTGACAATCCATTAATTACACTAAGTATAAATGTTCATTATTCTGATTGAAAACAATATTATAGCAGTAGTGCATAAAAACATATAACTGCAACTATCACATTACCAGCTCCTTTGTTTGCATTTTACTTTTGCCACATCTCGCTACCAACATATCTGTGAAGAACAGGAGCAAAACCCATGTTATGTAGCAGCTTAGAATAATAATTCTGTCAGGATTCAATTGATACTCATTGGGCTCTCAGCTTGCAAACCACATTTCATCCGTGACACAGTATAATGTGGCACCCTATTTGTGAAACAGCATCTGAATATTGAAACATAATAGCACCATCTTGCATTCTGCCAGCTGATTATCAAAACTTTGTTTGAATTAATATTGGTAGTCATCTACCAATAGTTTTAATTCCTGATCGAGTTTTTGTTTGCAAGTCAAAGCATATTCTTTCTGCCATTACATAGGAGACTTACTATTTTAAATTGATATGTTCTCATTTAATTCAATTGCATGCATGCAATTCACAGCATATACATATTTCTTACTTATTGTTCCATTGAACCATTTCCTTTTGTCTCTTTGTCTGGCTGATTAAGAATGTACAGTTACTGATTCCACTTCAATAATTTGTCCAACTAGCCATTATTCATGCAGGAAGCCTATAAATAAGTTACATATTGGCCTACATACACCTGACTACTTGACGTTTACATATGCATAAACCCAATGAGGATGGGGGAAGTAGCATTTTTAAATAAGAATTGAGGGCGAAGTTCCTGCCCTATTTCTTACAACTACAATGCCGAGAACTGTGTTTTGCACTCTTACCTTCCCCTTTGCTCTATGTATTGTACTTGAGTTTGACTTGATTGTATTTATGTACAGTTTTCCCTGATCTGATTGGATAGCATGCAAAACAAAGATTTTCACTGCACCTCAGTACACATGACAATAATAAACCTAAACGTACTGCATCTTTGATTTTCTATTCTGGCTATGTTCAGTTAAATGCATATAGATAGGAATAAACGCTCAAAACTTACTGATCTGTATGGACCAATTTGTTGACCAGATAAACTCTCAGCTAATGGATTAATATCTGGCTTGACTATCTGACTTGAGTCATTATTTTCCCTCCAAACACATGGTCCTTCCACAGGTGGACACAATAGTGCTGGTTTGTTCTGTTAATGATGATAGGAAGATCAGCCTAGAAAGTGGGATGTTTCCATTAATGGGAGATCCAGCACCAGAGGTCATAGCCTCAGAATAAAAGAACTTTCCTTTAGAAAAGAGATGAGGAGGAATTTCTTTATTCAGAGAGTAGTGAATCTGTGGAATGCAATGCCCTGTGGAGGCTAAGTCAATGGGTATTTTTAAGGGAGAGATAGATAAGATTCTTGATTAATACGAGTGTCAGGGGTTATGGGGAGAAGGCAGGAGAATGGGAGAAAGAAGGGTAGATAGATCAGCCATGAGTGAATAGCAGCGTAGACTTGATGGGCCGAATGGTCTCATTCTGATCCTATCACTTATGAACTTATGAAAGTCTTCCAGGTCCACAAAGTAAATCCTCTGACCAGACGGGCATATTGTAGTGCTTATGTATGAAAGAAATAAATTAAACCAAATTACACCAGCATATGGCTGCAATTGATGTGTGTGTCTGGAAAACCTTTTGTATGCTGCATGGGGACGTATGCACTATGATGATTCAGTTATTTGATACACACTTTGACAGCGCCAAACACAAAGAAGTCTGTGTTTTGATTCATCTGTTTTGCGAGGGAGGGTTCATAGACGAGTCATATGGTTTGTTGGCTTTATCTTTGTGAAATTTGTTTGAAGATTCATATTTTCATATTTTGTTCACATATGGGTTTAATTCCCTCTGTGAGCTATTTTTAAGCTCACCATTGACTGGTTGGCATAAACTCCTGTCTGCTCCAGTTTTGCACAGACGTTAACCTGCAAATATAGTGTTGAAATAGCATCGATAGGAACTTACTGTATGTGAAATTGTTAATGGATACAATAAAACCGAGCTTCTATAAGAAGTATTGAGCTAATGTGCAGTAAGCACAATAATATTAATTCACTGGATAGATGTCATTGTTAAATCCTGCACATCATCAATGAGAAAATCAAATGTTCCTGTAGTTAATGCTGTTGGAGAGAAATTGTTTTCTCTATCAGGTGTGAAGTCACTACCACAGTCTTTAACCAGTTCCCAGTGTGCTCGTCCACAGCACAACATGACCTACACTTCATTGCCGATTAAACTCATTCTTGATTCCTCAGTCTGAGGAAATGGCAGAAGCTCAGACTCAGCCTGTTGGATATATTACTGTGGAAGTGGCTCCTGGTTGTTACCAGCTGTAGGAACCTTTAGTTGGTGAAGTGTGGAAGGAGGACATGGTCCCGGAAGCAGCCTGATTCTTGAGCACACTTCCTGAAGTCCTTACTCCCCAGCATTTTGACTGGATTCTGATGACCACTCACTCATGACTGGTAATCACCAATTCCTTTCACTGTCACTAATGGGCCACTGATCCTGCCCATAGACCTTTCCTCCTGCTTTCCAATTCCCTCCCACTCACCAATCACATGATCCACCCCTCAATTTGGGAGGCATGGTGGCACAGCGGCAGAGTTACTTCCTTACAGCACGAGAGACCCGGGAGTAGAGATCCTGACTACGGGTGCTGTCTGTACGGAGTTTGTACGTTCTCCCCGTGACCGCGTGGGTTTCCCCCGGGTGCTCTGACTTTCCTCCCATGCTCCAAAGAATGACAGGTTGGTAGACTAATTAGTTTGGTAAAATTGTCCATAGTGTGTGTAGGAAAGTGTCAGTGTGTGGGGATTGCTGGTCAGCATGAACTCGGTGGGCCAAAGGCCCTGTTTCTGCATTGTATCTCTAAACTAAACTAAACTAATTGGTGATCATAGCCTCAAACTTAACCAAGCCTCGGCCCTGATCGAAGACTCCTTCCCCTAATTGCCAACTAAACTGTCACCCCATCACCACACCTGCCTGAACCCATGGGTCTCTCTCCTTTGTGAATCTTCCTTCCTGTCTCCAACTCTCATCAGAGTAAATTGATACTTGATTTTACTTGATTTCCTTTGCACTGGCCTGGCTGGAGTTTTACTCCTCAGCTGGACTATTCTTACCTTTGAGATAAGAAGGAGAGAACATGCAAACTAAACATTAATGCCCCTAATAAAGTGTTAATAAAGGTAGATTATCATGAAAAAACATGAAAAGTGAAACTGATGAATAAACTAAACTTGATTTACACAATAAAAAACAAAAAGAAAGAGATGTTCAAAACTAAATTCAGAGAGGAACCTTTTGAAATGGTGATGATTTTTTAAAACAAGGGGAATATTAAAAGGCAAGGTATCTTAAACAATATTTTCAGACAATTTTCATTTTAAGAAGAGTACAAGGTTTTCTTCAAGAGAGATGCATGGGGAAAGTAGAGGTTAGGAATGGAATAATAGGGAACTTGAATATTCATAAGAAAACAGGCCCAGATGGAATGCGTCCAAGAGTACTTAAGGAAATGAGGGTAGAAGTAGGGGGAGCTGTGGTTGAAATTTTTTACAGCTCATTAAATTCAGCAGCACGACAGAAGATGGGAAAACAGATGATGTTCCAATATTTGAAAATGTCAAAAATATGATCGAAGAATTATAGGCTATTAACTTGACATCTTTGGTTGAAAAAAAGCATTGAAGTATTTTATAAAGGAAGCAATTCAACATCATTTAACAAAAACAAAGGCAATAATTTCCCACCAGTATGGGTTTATAAAAGACGGGCCATGCCTAAAAATCTATTGAAATTCTTTGAGAACATAGCAGAACTGGTGAATGATGGTAATGTGGTTGAGGTTATCTTGATTTTTCAGAGAAAGGATACGGAAGGATACGAGATCTATGGTTAGAAATAATGCTCTTTTGATATCAGGAATGCACAAATTGCAGAATGAGTAAACAAAATGGCATTGATCAATGCAAGGTAGGACCTTTGTGATTCATGCCAATCATTTTTGACAAACAGATCTTGGATCTCTGCTGTTCATCCTATTGACTTATAGATATTGTGAAGACACAAAGGGTGAAGGATTCATTTTACAAATAAGTCTAATTGGATGGAAAAGAGGGGACTTTGGAAGAAAGAGAAAACAATGTAGAAATAAATTGCGAATGGCACAGTGGAGCTGCTGCCTTACAGAGCCAGAGACACTGGATCGATCCTGACTTCAGGTGTTGTCTGTACAGAATTTGTACGTTTTGCCTGTGACCACATGGGTTTTCTCCAGGTGCTCTGGTTTCCTCTCACACTCCTAAGATGTACAGATTTGTAGGTTAAATTGCTTCAATAAAAGTGTGTAGGATTGGGCTCGTTTATGGGATCACTGGTTGGCGCAGACTCGGTGGGCAGAAGTGCCCGTTTCTACACTATATCTCTAAACTAAACTAAATCACTAAAAAGTATATATATACTGCATGCTGTTTTCAATCAAATCTTGCTCAACATACTGGGATAGAAACTCTTTCTTCACCTTTATAATGCATTATTCAATGCAATAACATAATATGCTTTGGCAAGGCTATGTGCCAATTTTGTTAAAATAGCAGGTTGTATTCAAGAAATTTGTACTTTGAAGGCAATATCAGAAATTTATTAAAAAATAATAGCACATTCAGTGAAACTAATTGATATATTTCAAATCTATCTAATAGAATTTTAACCTACATTGCAATGGACAGTTTATGGGGAAGGGTGGTGCAAATAGCTTTAAGTCCTACCAGCTCCGGCGATCGAAGTGGTGACCGGCCGCGCGATGCCGGACGGCTCAAGCGACCACGTTAGGTCGCGCTTCTCGCATGGAGTTGCATGCTGGTGGGACAGGCCCTTTAGGTTTTAGATCACTGAGCTGGTAACAAAAAGACATTGCAAACAACATTTTTTTGTTAAAGTAAAGCAGATTAAATAAATGTTTCTTAATGTTACTTTTGAGGCCCAAGGTCCTGCATTCATGCTTACATCGTCCAATGTTGGGCATATATCCTAGGATTATACTTCAGTGCGGTACTGAAGGATTCTTGTAGGTTTTTTTGCTTTCCTAAGAGACTGCATCTGTCATCCAAGGAAGATACAAATGATCTTGTGGCATTATTTAAAGGCGGTAGGAGAATTACTGGCATCACAAATTACTTAAAATCAATACTTTGAACAGAATATCACATCATGATCGTGTTGCTGTTTGAAGGATTTTGCTATGGACCAAATTTATTAATTGGTGTACCATCTTCTTAAAGCAATCGTTATATTCAAGTGCCTCGAAGATGCTAAGTAATTTGTCTCTTTAAATAAGATAAAGAAAGGTATGTTCTACATAACTTGGGTTGACTAAATGTTATTCAGATTGGGCAGCTTGCAACCTATCGGTATGAATATTGATTTATCTAATTTCAAGTAACCCTTGTATTCCCTTTCCCTCCGTCTCTCCCTCACCCTAGTCATTCTATTAGTTACATTGCTTAGTTTCACTGTTTGTATCCACTCGTTATCACCTTTTCCACATCCATTGTGGGTTTCACCTTTCCCTGATCATCGGTGCTGGCTTTGATTTGTTCTTTTCATACCTTTCATTCATTTGTTCCTTGTACCATTTCATACCTCTAGCTTCCCTCTCCCATGACTCTCAGTCCAAAGCAAGGTCTCCACCTGAAACGTCACCTTTCTCTTGTCTCCAGAGATGCGGCATGACCCACTGAGTTACTCCTGCATTTTGTGTCTATCTTTAGTGTCAACCAGCATCTACAGTTCCTTCCAACACATAAATGTTGTTATGAAATGAACACATTCCATTTCTATGTTTAAGATTGCTACACTATAAAAATGTTTTGACTCAGCATTACTAAACATGCATTTGAAATAAAGTGTGTTAACTGATTTCAAACCAAACAATTTAATGGTGAACCTATTTTAGAATAGGTCTATCATCCAATTATTTGTTTTTAAGCCAGTTAATTCTTTTTTTTTTCAAATACATGTTTCTGAATCCTCATTAGTTATTGAATCACAACTATTTCATAGTGAATAGAGAATAGAGAATAGACAATAGGTGCAGGAGCATGCCATTTGCCCCTTCGAGCCAGCACTGCCATTCACTGTGACTATGGCTGATCATCCACAGTCAGTACCCCGTTCCTGCCTTCTCAACATATCCCCTGACTCTGTTATCTTTAAGAGCTCTATCTAGAAAGCAGCCAGAGAATTGGCCGCCACTGCCTTCTGATGCAGAGAATTCCACAGATTCACAACTCTCTGGCAGAAAAAGTTTTTCCTCATCTCCCTTCTAAATGGCCTACCCCTTATTCTTAAACTGTGGCCCCTGGTTCTGGATTCCCTAACATCGGGAACATGTTTCCTGCCTCTAGCGTGTCCAACCCCTTAATAATCTTATATATTTCAATAAGATTCCCTCTCATCCTAAATTCCAGAGTATACAAGCCCAGTCGCTCCATTCTATCAACATATGACAGTTCCACCATCCCAGGAATTAACCTCGTGAACCTACGCTGCACTCCCTCAATAGAAAGAATGTCCTTCCTCAAATTTGGAGACCAAAACTGCACACAATACTCCAGGCGTGGTCTCACTAGGGCCCTGTACAACTGCAGAAGGACCTCTTTACTCCTATACTCAACTCCTCTTGTTATGAGTGCCAATATGTCATTAGCTTTCTTCACTGCCTGCTGTTACCTGCATGCTTACTTTCAGTGACTGATGAACAAGGGCCCCCAGATCTCTTTGTACTTCCCCTTTTCCCAACTTGTCACCATTCTGATAAAAATCTTCCTTCCTGTTTTTGCCACCAAAGTGGATAACCACACATTTATCCACATTAAACTACATCTGCCATGCATCTGCCCACTCAGCCAACCTGTCCAAGTCACCCTGCATCCTCATAGCAGCCTCCTCACAGTTCACACTGACACCCAGCTTTGTGTCATCTAATAATGCTTATCAAATAGGGGGTGCCGTCCAGTTGGATATGGCTGCCCTGCCTGCAGCTGTCTGTCCTTTCACTTCTTTTAAAAAAAAATGAGTATGTTAAAAAGTGTTTTGTTTGTGGTCTATTCTTTTTATGTAGGGGGGTGGGGGGGGGGGGGGGGAGGGGGGAAACTGTATTTCTAAGTCCCTACCTGGTCGGTGAGGCAGCTTTCCTCCGAGCAGCATCTTCGAACCGTCCTCGCGGCCTACCATCGGGTCTGGAGCGGCTTTTCCTGAGGGGACTGGCCAGAACCATGGCTTCGGCGGCGGCACAGCGCTGGAACACCATCACGGAGTGGGCGATGCCTTGCTTGGGTCGCCGCACTGGATCTCCGGAATGCTGAGTCCACAGATGGAACATCGCGAAGCTGCGGGTCTGTGGAGCGTCCAGCCACGGGCGGCGGTGCTGACTTTAACATCGGGAGCCAGGGATCTTTCGCTGAGATCGCCAGTATTGGAGCTCTGTCCAGCGCGGCCTGTTGGCTTCGGAAGCCGTGGTCTCCGGTAAGGAAGCGGCCGTTCCAGGTATTCCAACCGCTGAGAGGGTTCCCCCGACGCCGGAGCACCATCATCTGGCGAGAGGGCCTGAAACATTGGGGCCGCCATAGCGGCGACTGCAGAGGCCTCAATAGGCCCGACTATGGGTAGACAAGGGGATGGGGACTGGACATTGTGCCTTCCCCCACAATGGTTCCCATTGTGGGGGGGATGTTTTTATGTTTATTGTTAAATTCTTCTTTAATGTTGTGTTGTATTCTTATTAGTGTGCTGCAATGGCAACTCGAATTTCACTACACCAATTGGTGTATGTGACAATAAATGAACCTTTGAACCTTTGAACTGCTTCTGATAGTCCAGGTACACTACATCCACTGGCTCTCTCTTGCCCATTTTCCTAATTACATCCTCAAAACATTCCACAAGGTTAGTCAAGCATGTAAATCTTCGTAAATCCATGCTGACTCGGACCTATCCAAATGTACCATTATTTCATCTTTTATAATTGACTCCAGCATCTTCTCCACCACCGATGTCAGGCTATCTGGTCTATAATTCCCTGTTTTCTCTCTCCCTCCTTTCTTAAAAAGTGGGATGACATTAGTTCCCCTTCAATCCACAGGAACTGATCCTGAATCTATAGAACATTAGAAAATGATCACCAATGCGTCCATGCTTTCTAGAGCCACATCCTTAAGTACCCTGCGATGAAGACCATCAGGCCCTGGGGATTTATCAGCCTTTAGTTCCATCAGTCTACCCAACACCATTTCCTGCCTAATGTGGATTTCCTTCAGTTCCTCCATCACCCTAGATCTTCTGGTCACTAGTACATCAGGGAGATTGTTTGTGTCTTCCTTAGTGAAGACAAATCCAAAGTACCTGTTCAACTCATCTCCTTCCCCATAATAAATTTACCTTTTTCGGTCTTCGAGGGTCCAACTTTGGTCTTAACTAATTTTTTCCTCCTTACATACCTAAAGAAGCTTTTCCTATCCTCCTTTATATTCCTGGCTAGCTTACCTCGTACCTCATCTTTTCTCCCGTTATTGCCTTTTTAGTTATCTTCTGTTGCTCTTTAAAAATTGCCCAATCCTCTGGCTTCCCGCTCATCTTTGCTATGTTATACTTCTTCTCTTTTATTTTTATACTGTCCTTGACTTCTCTTGTCACCCACGGTGGCCCCTTTCTCCCCTCGGAATCTTTCTTCCTCTTTGAAATGAACTGATCCAGCACCTTCTTTATTATTCCGAGAAATACCTGCCATTGTTGTTACACTGTCATCCCTGCTAGTGTATCTTTCCAGTCAACTTTGGCCAGCTCCTCCCTCATGGCTCCATAGTCCCCTTTAAACCCACTCGTGTAGCATGCAATAGGCCCCCTCCTGTTAAGGTGCAACCCGTTGTTTTTGTGCAATTCACCCTTCCTCCAAAACACATCCCATGGTCTAAGAATCTAAATGCCTGCTTCCTGCACCAGCTCCTCAGCCACTCATTCAGGTCCCCTATCTCCGCGTTTCTGCCCTCACCAGTACGAGGAACTGGAAGCAAACCAAAGATAACCACCCTGGAGGTCCTGCTTTTCAGCCTTCTTCCAAGTTCTCTTAAGTCACGCTGCAGAATGTCTTTCCTCTTCCACCCAAAGTAATTTGTGCCGACATGCTCTCCCATTTCCGGCTGCTCACCTTCATCCTTGAGGTAGCAATCTTAAATATGGCAGAGTTACGAGTTCTGTTTATAATAATATTTAGTTTAACCTCATTTATGCAGAAAAAATCTTTCTTAATCTATTTTATGTGAAAGATGAGACAAATTACTTAGCATCATGAAGGTTCTTGAATACAATGATCACTTTGTTTTAAGAAGATGGTACACCATTTGTCTTAGAGTACGTCCAAATCTATGAAAAATGCTGAAATTAAATACTGAATCAGAATTTAGCAATTAAGTAAAATGAATACCCTAAATAGCTTATTTTTTACCCAAGATTTTGCCGTCTTATTGCAGACAATGCAGGGAGCTTGATACAAAGTTATACATGATAGCATCTCTCACTCTTTAGTATATTTGTATTTCTATATAGAGGAAAAATAATTTGTCCTAAAAAAAATGGCCTCTAATTTGGAAAACTGTTGAAATGGGAAAAAAAATTACTCCAGCAAAAGTCTGTTTCTAACTGTTTGTTAGAATCTTCAAAAATATTTAACCAAACTTCCAATCAGCTGTGAATATGACCATTTGTAGTTTTAGAAAAGGAAAGTTGAGGTCTGTGGGACCAAATAGCTTTCAAAAATGCAGCAAATTGTCAGATAACTTTTGTCATGAGACTTGCTGCCCCAGTTTTCCCACAAATCCTTGGGGTTAGCTGCTGGAGACCATGCTTTACAAGCCTTGTTGGCAGACAGGAACATTTAGATCCAACAAATACCTGCTTTTATAGAGCATTGCCTGCAGGTGGATGCAAAACAGTAACAATACATCAAAACCCTCAGACCAATTTACTTCAAACTTTCAGTCGATCTGGAGACCTCACTTTCAACAACACTACTACCTGCTGCACGATCACCATGTCATCGTCCCAACCCCATCACCCCAAGTGACCCCCAAGGTCATCTAATCCCTTGTGGGAGATCAGTTCCCCTCTGCATTACATGTTTATCACAAACTCCCCCACCACAATCTTTCTGCACAAACTATATTCCAGCCTATATCAATAATAAAGTTTCTGGAATTAAAATGAATTTTCACAATAAATTATTTAAGCACTGACCTGTGCTTATCTGAACAAAACTGTCTACTGCCCACAAAGGAAACTGGCCAATACACTTTACAATTTTCTATATTACTACTGACGACTTTTTTTTTAACCATAAGACAATGGGAACCCAAAACGTACAACAGAGAACATTTAATTACTTAACTCTTTTGCTCATTCTCCTGAAATACAAGACAAAGCCTTTGAGGATACATGAGCTACAGACACTACCCTGCAGCTATCATAATTCACAGATACATTGGTTTGATTTTAAGAGAGCATGTGTATATTTTATTCATATAATTTCACAAGTGCTGCATTGTCACTGTTCTGCATTATCTAAACTTGAGACAAAGTGCAATATTGTCACCCTGCGCTCCTCCATATGGGATGTTTGCTGTTACAGAAAAGCGTCAAGTTTTTCTTCCTTTTTCCACATCGTTTGACTATCATCTTGTTACTAGAGAACACAACAAGTATGAAATCCTTTGCAAAACCTCACATGAGAGCAGAGCCAGAAAGCAAGGAGAAATCCTGTTCATCCATATGGTTTTATTTGTGTTCATCTGGCACAGTTAGAATCATACAGTAACCAACATAAATTTCCAGTTTTATTATCACCTTTAAAAAGAGACAGAAAAGTGAAAATTGAAGCCAGAAGGTTTGTATCACAGGATTAATTAGACAGGGCCAAGTGCAGTCACACTCCTCCTGGCAGTGCATCTTTTGTGAAGCAGCCTGCCTGCAATTAGGCTGCACATGAAGCAATTAAAGCCCCCAATTCTTTTTCTCTGATGCGACTTGTTATCAAGTAAAATTTAACATTGAACATACACTAATGGTCTGATTTGGTCTGAGGGTACGCTCTTTAGATAGATGCTAATCTGTTGTAACCTGCTCCCTTTGAAAGTAGAAAGCAGATTATTTAACAAGCCTTCCTTTCCTATCATCCTTTTCAGATAACTGGATGCTTTGTGGAAGTTCAAATAATCGTGGTGTGGGGCAAGTTGTAAAGTTGTTGACACCAAGCCGAACTGTGTGTGTGCATAGGTAATAAAGCTAGTTACATTTTTATATCCAAGCTCTAAATCAAGTAAAAGTGATATCAGCACATTCAACATACATAACTGTGCAACTCCCTGTGGTCTGACATAACATTCTTAGTAATTAAGTGTTTTTTGCGTACATTGTGCCAATTTATTATGAAAATGCTTTTTCACATAACTATTCTTATTTGTTGGAGACAAATGTTCTTATTTGATGAATTATTCTTATTTGTTGTTTTTGAAGAATTTGATCTGAAGAGATGACAAGGAATCTTTCTGTTACTGGATTGTACACCAACAATTTTGATAGGAAAATTATGTTAAAACCCCCTACGGAAATTCAGTATTTTTTAGATCAATTATATGATTCACATGTTGACAGTAACATTTTGACTGACATTTATAACTCAATTTACTTGAACCTAGTCTATTTCCATACTAAATTGCATAACACTATTTTTCAAGGTTATTGCTCAAGCATAACATGGGTCGCTCATACAATGCAGAGGAAATAGCTTTAAAAATACTGGACAATATTTATGTTGTGATAATGTTTTAAATAACGTTAGATTTAGAAGCAGGTGAAGGCCATTTGGCCATGTGCGCTTGGTCCACCATTCAATAAAATCACCGCTAATCTTTTACCTTAGCACCATTTTCTTGCACAAATCCTATATTCATTGATTCCTTTATATCAGTTATATATTTTGTTATATTAGGGTCTCAAAGACAACGGAATTCAACTTTACTGAACTTATGTCTGAGTTTTAGCAGTAATATAGTAGACTAGAGCACTCATGTACCTTATCATGGGATGATGGGATATGATACATGTCTGCAATCCACAATGTGTTGTTGCCAACCTCATTTGTGTCATTGTCTCAACGCTTCTACAAACATAAGCTCCAGCAAATCAATCTTTTTATCCTCCTAACATCGACAGATTAGAAGAGCTGATTAGAAGTGTTGGAGACTCGATTTACAGCTATGAAAGCCCTTTTCACACAATAATTCAATTAACAACTACTGTAGCACCCTAATGAGAACAGTGAATGTGAGTTTACATGACAATGCACAAATTATGGACAAGATAAATTTAGCATTTTTGCCTGATTAGATTTTATGGGAATTTAACTTGACTATGATCGTTTGTAACGGAACAAAAGTAGTTTGCACATGAAAAAGTGATAAATTACAGCAAGGATTAATGTAACTTTTTAATGTAACCTGATACGATTGAAGTTACTTTTTACTTAATGTTCTTACAACTCATTCAAAACCCAGAAACAGTCTGGAAAACATTTTTAAGTAGAATCACACAGCATTCATTAATTTTCTAGGTATTTCAAAGAAAGCCCAAAAGCAACAATAGTCATTTATATATTACTTTGAATATAGTAAAGTGCCTTACACTACTACATATAAATTTCAATATGTATGTTAGTCATATTATTTACATTTACTTTAAGTAGTTCAAATCACTCTCCAAAGTACTTAAACCTAAATACTTTAGATCAGATTTGACCAGGACAGGCCAAGAATCAAGCATTATCCGTATTTAAATATGAGCTTGCAATTAGCCTTCTTTTCCATTGGATTCTAAAAATAAGTTTTAAAGCCAATGTAGACACAGGCGAAATGCAATCTGAAACATTGGCACAATCGTCCTTTGAATACTTTTGGAAGAAAATGATCATCTTAAACTAATTGGTGACATTATGATTGCTGAATGGCTGTGAATCATGACAGTGACAGTAAATAGCATGTTTACTGCAAGCACATGTAACTGAGATAGTTGCCTGAAGAAACGAAAGTGCTGCAGCAACTCACTTCTGATGTGAAATGCTTAAAATAGCAAAATAAACTGCTTAGAAAAAGGGTGCTACTAAATTAAATCAAAATGGTGTCGTGCGTTGTGCAACAGTAGCCTACAAGTTCTCTGAGTCAGGAGGCGGTGAGTTCAAGCTGGCCCTATAGCCTTGAGCACACACAAAGGCTGCCATTTTCTCAGCAGCATCGAGGGTATGTACTGCAATGAGGATGATGTACTTCAGATGGGAAAATAAACTGAAACACTGTTTTTCCTCACAGCTGGACTGCTTAAGTGCGAAGGAACTTTTCTGCTGAAATTATTACATTCTTCAACTGACATCAGAAATCTGCTGGAGGGTTTCAGATATTGTTCAATGTGAAAGTGCAAGGAATAGAGGTGAGGGTAATTTCCAAAGAACTGTCAAACACCAGCCATGAATAATTATTTGTATTTTGGAAAGTGCTGCTTCATTATCATCTCAAATTCTAAAAATCACAAACTGTCACAAGACAGATGTTAGAAAGTAAAGAGTGCAGGGGAGATGAGTACAGTAACAAATAGTAAACAAACAAGTATCGCTACCAGTCTCAAAATTCAAGCTACTATTGGTTCCTGTTTACTGAAATTATTATAATGCTGTTTTGAAATAAATAGCAACCAAGATGAAGATTAACCTTCAGGGTAATTCTCAATGAACAATAATCTTATTTAGCACGGTGAGCACATTTATCCTTTGCTTAAATGGGATTTCCTTCTCCGTGTTTTTTCTGTTTAATTCAACTGTATGAAATTTAACAGATAAAGAAAGAAACAGAAGATGCCATTCATAGCTCCGATTTGGTGATTTAATCAATTTTATTCTTACTGAATTAATCATTAATCACATGCCAATTTACATAAGGAAGTAACAGCCAATATTATTTTTCTGATAAAAAAAAACAATAGATATGCAAAATATGCAAAATTCAATCGTCAATGCAGCCATTTCATAATTTGTTCAAATCTTAAATTTGTTAACAGCTATTAACCATCATTTGCATTGGTCCAATGAAATGTTTATTTGACAGGATAATTCAATGGTTCAGAATTTCTTGTCGTGATGTAACGATATAAACATTCTCAATGGCCTGCTTGATGAAGGCCAATGTACCAAAAGCCTTCTTTTAAAAGGGTCTTGACCCAAAACGTCACCTATCCACAATCCCCGGCGATGCTGCTCGTCTCGTTGTATTGGAGTTATTGAGTGTTGTATTGGAGTTATTCCAATGCTTTGTGTCTTTAAGGATTTACAGGTGAGCCTTCTTTACCATGCTATCTGTGTGTCACCACTTTCAGGGAACTGTGTACCTTCACTCCTAGATCTCTTTGCTCTACAACACTCCACAGGGCCTTGCTATTCACTGTGAAGATCATATAATGTGCCCAACAAACCAATAAAAAAACGAAAGTACAGGCAAAATGTGGACGTAAGTGGAACTGTATGGTATTGGAAAAGTAAAATCGTGAGGAAGCAATGCTGACAAGAAGCAAATAAATCACAAAATGGTCTATCCTCAATATTATGGACCTCTTTATAATAGATTTTGGTTATAGTGTTGGTGGTAGTGGTGGTGGTGGTGTTTGGTATAGTGGTGGTGATTGATATAGTGGTGGTGGTGGTGGGTGGTACAGTGGTTACGGTGGTGGTGGCGGTTGGTTTAGTACTGGTGGTGGTTGGTATAGTGGTGGTGGTGGTTGGTATAGTACTGGTGGCGGTTGGTATAGTGGTGATGGCGGTTGGTATAGTGCTGGTGGTTGGTACAGTGGTTACGGTGGTGGTGGCGGTTGGTATAGTGGTGGTGGCGGTTGGTATAGTGGTGGTGGCGGTTGGTATAGTGGTGGTGGCGGTTGGCGGGAGGCGTGCAGCGAGAAGGCTGCAGTGGAGAGAGAGTGTTGTATTGGGCACAGGTTTGCAGCGGCTGCACCAAATCGAGGTCCGGGATATTGGATGCAGATGCAGCGCACGCCACTGCACATGCGTTATCCTGGTAATGTGTGCCTCAGTCACCTGGTAATGGCACGAGACTCCTGTTCCACCGCATCTTGCATCCACCAATGACCCCATGAGCTAATGCCTTGTGGTGTGCTTCCAGTTGCAGGAGTAGAATGAGCAAGCAGCATGAGGGCGCTGTGAGTACTGGACCCATCCCTGGAGCACCACATGTGGGACTGGGGACCTCTGCAGCATCCAGGCCTGTGACTTTCCCTTGGTTTAATCCCCTGGCACCATGCCTCTTCCCATACTTAGGTTAAACTAGTTAATATTTACCCTCCTCACTCGGTTATAGCGGACAATCGACAATAACGGACATCGTCTCTCCTCCCCCTGTAGTCCGTTATAATAAGGGTTTACTGTTTTGACTCAGGCACGAGTGGTCCAAGGATAACTAACACTTGTCTTTAGAGCATTAAAATCATATCATCCCAAAAGTCCCAATACCAGATTACCAGTTTAAATACCAGATTAATAAGAACAAATTGAAGAAAAACAAATAAATCTGCTGATGCTGGAATCTGAGACCAAAACAGAAATGCTTAAGAATTCAGCCAGACAAGCTGTATATCTGGAAAGAGAATGATTCAGGTCAGAGGATCTTCCTCAGAACTCAGAATATGCTGAAGTTTGTCGTTAGATACTGTTCACCTCAGTATTTACCAGAGACCTTGGGAATTCCTCTTAATTAAAATGTTAGGAAATTCCTACATTTTACAGAATATACTAACAAATCCAAAGGCTTCCAGTGCTGGATTTGGTCAAACAGAACACATCCAAAAACCTATGGGTAATATATATCTAAAATTATATAATATAACATAATGATAATTTACGTATACTTATATATAAAAGTATCAGAGTGACAGGTTACATATCAAGGTCAGTGGAGATGTGATCAATAAGTATTTGTACAATGGACAGAGGTAGACAGGGTAGTGAAGACGCCATATGGCATGCTTCCCTTTACCTCTTGGGTGGCACAGTGGCACAGTGGCACAGTGGTAGAGTTGCTTCCTTACAGCACCTGAGACCTGGGTTTGATCCTAAGTACTGGTGCTGTCTGTACGGAGCTTGTACATTCTCCCTGTGACCGTGCGGGTTTCCTCTGAGTGCTCCGGTTTCCTCTAACACTCCAAATACATACAGGTTTGTAGGTTTATTGTGGTTGGTATCTGGAATGAGGAGTTGGTGAAGGTTGGATCAGTAAAAACATTTAAATGGCATCTGCACAAGAATCTGAATGACCGGGACATTGAGGGATACAGAAATAATGCTGACAAATGGGATTAGCATAGATCGGCATTAAGGTCAACAAAGATACAGTGGGCTGTAGTACCAGCTTTTGTGCTGTGTCATTCCATGACCACAAAAAAACATTTTTGCTCAAATATTAAACATATTTCATGCAGCTTGGCAATTAAAAAAAACTCTGCCTTGGCATTTAAGATGATTCTTTAGATAATTCTGGTACCTGATCTTTAATCTTCATCAGTTTGAAAAGAGAGCTGACCAAACCTGGCCTCTGAGAAGCTTAACACAAGTATAAAAAACACCCCTTGTAAGCAAAGATGCTATAACTTTGACAAGAAAGTGCTGGGAATACTAACCAGCAAATTATCTGTGGAGAGATAAAACTGTTAACATTTCAGGTTTTTACCTTTCAGCAGGTAAACAGAATTACTTCCTATCTGAAAACAATTGGGGGAAGGCACGGTGGCGCAGTGATAGAGTTGCCGCCTCACAGCGCCAGAGACCTAGGTTTGATCCACAACACGGGTGTTGTCTGTACAGAGTTTGTATGTTCTCCCTGTGACCGTGTGGGTTTCTCTGAGATCTTGGTATAATTGTAAATTGTCCCTAGAGTGTGTAGGATAGTGTTTAAAGTGTGGGAATCACTGGTTGATGCAAACTCGATGGGCCAAAGGGCCTATTTCCGCACTGTAGCACTAAACTAAACAGGATTTATCCAAAACTCTCTAAATTTCTCTTCCTTCTCATTTAATAAGCGAGTTCGGCATTCCGACTCTGCATGCCCAGGTCATAGGTCACAAGCGAAAAACACTCTTGGCAGCCATGCCGCGGCATGGACATAGACCTGCGCCTCATCCGCAGCCAGGATCGATCCCGGGTCTCCGGCACTGCAGTCGCTGCCAAACCACTACTGGACCATCCCCATCCCCTCCTGAGTGATGGTCCAGTGGTGGTTCGGCAGCGATTGCGGCACCGGAAACGCAGGATCGCTACAGATGAGGCGCAGGCTGTAGAGAGTTTTTGTCACTTGTGACCTTTGACAAATCCCATGATTCCTTGCATTTTTCAGAATATTGAACTTGCTTATTTATATTGTTATTTAATAATTCCTCTGACTCACTAAAATCCACACATAAGACTACTGCCCTGCAAAATTAGCTAAGTGGAATAAACTATCAAAAATAAATTATAACATTTATATGTATGTTTTATGGATCCTTGGATGTCACATTTTAAATATGAAATGAACAGTTGTTGATTTGTATAGATTCAAAGTTACAGTTTGCTTTAACATGGAGTTTAAAACTAAGTTGCGGGATTGAGTGGTGAGATGATCCTTTGACCATGCACAACAATATGAATTTACTATTCTGATAACATACTATTCATTTGTTCATCTCTTCCTGTAATTCCCAAGCATCTTGTCTGCTAGTAATTCTATTATCCTTAGTGGTTGCAATGACTGCACATTGACTCTGTTAAACCACTATTTGTTCTCATTTGAAATACGATCATTATCACAGGAAATCATTTCAATTTACTTTAAAATCAGAATGAGGAATAACAGGCCCACTCTTTTGCTTGGCTATTATTGACATCCATTTCAGTAATTGATATTGAATAAGTCATAAACATTTAAACCATTTTGTAAGTTTGTTTATTCCTCTGCATGCAGAAGTTGCTTTAATTTAGACTGACATCTTACATTTGTAGAAGTTCAAAATATATATTTTTAATGTTTAAAAAAAGAAGTAAGAAATGGAAAGGCTAATTTTCCATGATCAATTCCTCAAATGTATTAAACTAGGGACGCTTGACTGGAGTCCTGGGAATAAGCTTCAAAATGTTTAGAGGTAAAATTTATTAAAAAAATATTGGCCTGTTAATGTCTAAGAGAATATGAAGTAACAAAAGCAGATGGATGGTACAGTGGTGCACCTTTAGAGATGCCAACTTACAGCACCAGTAAATTGGGTTAGATCTTGACTATGTTTTCTCTGGGTGCTCTGGTTTTCTCCCACATTCTAAAAATATACAGGTTTGTTGGTTAATTGGCTTCTGTAATTGGATTTGGTGTGTCAAAGGCCTGTTTTCATGCTATGTCACTAAACTAAACTAACTTATGTACAGGCAGATAAGTATAGGTCTTGTTATAATGTTTGTGAAGCACCCATTCTTGTGCTGTAGAATTCTATGTTTTATATGCTTCACTGAAATCTATTTGAACCCTTCTTACAGGTTGAATGACATTGAATTGTTGCTACTCACTTGAGCAGTTCTGATTTTAACATTATTTTAAACTGATTTGAAGACTGAAAGGTCATGGTGAAACAAAGTTAAGACCTAGACCTAGATTACTGTTGAACATTCCAGCTGGAGAGTTGATGGGGAATAACTATCCAAAATCAGGCGAGTGGCAAGGTTGTCCTCTGGAACCAACTATCAGTCTGGAGTGGTTTGTGATAAGGGATTGAGTTGTGTTTTGGAGAATGGTTTGATGGAGGCAATTTCTGCAAGAAGGGAAGGCCCATGAAATTTCCTGCCTTGAGGAACACTCCTGAGTTTTGTGTCCCACAAAAAATATTTAGGAAAATGTTGAAAACATAATGTTTTTAGATCTGCTGCTGAATTGGCCTGGTAATAAACTCAATCTATATTAAAGTTGCAGTAAGTTATTGAGGGCATCCCTGGAACCCAACATACTGTGGAGACCAAAAAATGGTGGCCATTTTGGAAGATCAAATGAGCCATTATTCAACAAAAGTCACTGTTGGATGAGAAATGTGACAAAATGTTTTTAACAAACTAACTATTGGGTTTCATAAGGTCAAGATTTTGACTGCAAATTATTCTATTTCCATGCATACCACATAAAAATGGCAAAGTAACTCTCAGCCCAGTCAACAACACAAACCTATGGGGACGGGTGTAACTTCAATACCTAACAGGACATGAGCAGTATGACCATTAGCCTTCTCAATTGCCTGATGGTCCGGTATGCTAGCTTTTTATGTTTCATGTACAAGGACTGAAAATTCCTTTGTATTGTTGTTTTTTGCAGTCTTTCTGCATTTAATAATGTTTCTTCATTAATCTTTCTTCAACTTTGTTCACATTTTTTTGTCACATGCACCATAAGGTGCAGTGAAATGAATTTACCATGCAGAGTCACAATTAAAAAAGGACATAATACACAACATAATTCAACACAGACATCCACCACAGCATTCTTCACTGTGGTGGAAGGCAATACAGTTCAGACAGTTCTCCTCTTCCTCCTCCTCCTCCCTTGTTCACGCATGGCCAGGGCCCTGACCCTCCGTAATCGCCGCTATGGACGGCCCAATGTTCAAGCCCTCTGACGGAAACTCCGTTGTCGGGACAGGTCGAGCACATCCCATGGCCCGGAGCTCCCAAATCGGCCGCCTGCTTACCGGAGACTGTGGCTTCCAGATGTTGTAGGCTGCAGGCCAGCAGTCAGTGCTTTTTTCCGGTGACCCCCGGCGAGGAATCACCTGCTCCACAATAGAAGATTCACTCCACACCTGCCGCCAGAAGCTCCACAGACCGAGGCTCCAAGATGATGTAGTCTGTAGGCCAGTGGTCGGAGCGCTTCTCCGAATGTTAATATTGGCCAAAATATTGGCATCTGCAGAACCTGTTTGGTCAATTTTTGTGCGTAACCTTTTGGAAGTATCTGCTTGCACGAGGCTGAAGGGCTTGGACAAGCAGACACAAGGATCGATTCCGCGGTGGTTAGGTATCGTATAGGGAATTTGTTATTGTTTCATAAAATAAAAGTTTAGTGGTCCAGTGCTTGACTCGATGTTTTACTGAACTAGACTAAGGGGGGTTAGCTCTTGGAGCATAATTACACAGTGACCCCCGGCAAGGGAGTCGCAATGTTAAAGTCTCCGCTGCACCGCTGCTGAAGCTCTGGGCCTGACTTCGGGAAAGGCCACACCAAACCAGCTGTAAGGCTGCGAGGAGGGGGGCGAAGAAGTGACAACAAAAAAAGTTGCAACTCCATCGAGGTAGGTGCCTGAAAACGGTATCCCCCTATTCCCCCCACACAAGACATACAGAGAAACACTAAAACATACTTTTGGACATATTAAAAAAAACAAAAAAGTAGAAAAAACGAACCCGCTGCATGCTAGGCAGCCGACTCGCAGTGCCACCGGAACCCAATTCCATCAGGCAACTATTTTCCTAAACATTACACCTATCAATATCTTTCCATACATAGATTGCCTTGTCATCTACTTAGAGTTTAGACATAATTTCCTTTTTGTAATATTATGCAGAGCAACCAAAAAACCTATACTTCTGCGATTCCCTTCCTCGCTTGTCAATCTTCTAGCTTCCCCCACATTTCTTATACATATAATCTCTAATCAGCCCCCTCAAACAAAAATCATGTCATTTTTCATAACCTATTGTGGTGCACTCAAGGAATTGTGTTAACATGTTCTGAGGTTTCCACCTTCTACCCTTGTTAAATTTGCTATTTAGTTCATATTATCTCTCATTATCCTGACCAAAGATGATAAATTTGTTTTTAAACTAAAAAATATTTTAATTTCTTGTCTTCCAGCTATATCAGAGCAGGTAAGTAATCTAATTAGTTTTCACAGGAAAATATAGGGTCAAAAGTATTCTGTGCATTTGTTGAAATTCATTAGTTTCCATCATGTCCTTGATGATTTGGTTTGAGCAAATAATGCTAATTAAATTGTAACATTCAGAAGATCAGCAGTTAATTATTACTCAGGATGGATCGACCTGGAGCATACCAAATCAAACGCCTGCATGTATGCGGACTAAATTGAATTAATGCACTAAATAAAGGTTTCCTCTATGGTCTGCCAAATGGAACAGGTTTGCAATATTCTCTTTTTTCTTGGAGGATAATCTTTATTAAAATGCTGATGTAGTTGCTGGTTGGCCAAGTAAGGTGGAGTTTCAATTTTATCTGAAAATAATTCCAAATCCCTGCTGGGTAGAGTTGTAAATCATACCCCATCCTGCTTACCAGAGTCAGTATTGTTTACATTTCAGGTTGCAAAAATAGTTGAAACACTTTGCCATATGTGTCTAGAATTCCTTTGTGTGCTATTTTAACACATTTGTTAGCCTGTTTATTGTAAAAATGAGAACTCTCTAGGAAAGAATTAGAACTGCTCCAGCTGATATTTTTGGGACCTACTGGAATGCTGTCAGAGACTTGGAACACAAAAAAAAACCTTCTGACCAGAAATGAGATCGCTACATGACTCAGTTTCACACAAAAACAAAACAAAGGGAAAATCAAGTTCTTCCTGTGAATTCCTGGACTTCCCCACTGAGTCAGAGCAGAGAACAGAAAAGAGCACAGCATTGGGACAGGCCCTTTGGCCCAAAATGTCCATGACGAACATGATGCCAGGTTAAACTGATCTCCTCTGCCTTCACGTGATCCATATCCCCCTATTCCCTGCATATAACATGTGCCTCTCTAAAAGCCTCTTAAATGCTTATACCATATCTAATGTGGACATCAAACCGCACATGGATGCCATTTCCACAGATTCACATCCATGCATGTGTGTCCTCTGCCATCTGTAGGACACTCGTGCAGAACTATGCATTTGCAGAATTTGCATTTGCAGAATCATGGAATTGCCCAAACAGTTTATTGCATGCAAAGTATTTTTATTTATATCCTGTTGAGGTACCTTCCCTTTAGGAATTTATTCCTCTCGTGAAACGGACATTCAGTGCGGCCGGGAGGCGCCGAGTGACGCCGGGGCCGGGAAGCACTGTGAAGCCATAGCCCCCATCCCGCCCGTCTCCATACACCACTCCCACACCACTTCCTCCTACCACACACACCCCTCCCACACACCCCTCCTTTCTCCCTCACACCCCTCCTCCCCTCCCCCACACCCCTCCTCCCCTCCACCACACCCCTCCTCCCCTCCCCCACACCCCCCCTCCGCTCCCCCACACCCCTCCTCCCCTCCCCCTCCACCCCTCACCCTGCACTCCTCCTCCCCTCCCCGGCACCCCCAATGCACCCCCCTCCTCCACAAATGCAATAATTTCCCCTTTCAGTTCCATGAAACCTGTACCATTCAAATCAGTAAATGGTCATTTAATGCAAAGGATAAACTCACAGGCAAGATAGCAACTTTGAAGTTATTGCTCATAACGTCTGGCGGAAAATTGAATAAATGCCCTGCATGCTAAACAGTTGAATATTGCTATAGACTGTATCCCACCCATGCATTCCTTCTTTATGACAAAATGTTTGGAATAAATGAGAACAAAACTAGACCAGATTGGGGCCACAAATGTTTGTTGTCCATAGCTTCATTTTCAAGGACATGAGCTGGCATTTATATTGTGTGGTTGACATAAAAAGTGGCCCAGAGTGTTGCACAGGGGCATTATCAAACTAAAATTGTCACAGAGCCGTGCAAGAGGTTAGATTTTTTTTAAAAGGAATAAAATCAAGAAATTGATATGTGCAACATCAGGGATATAAATTAGTTTTTGGTTGTTAAACAGTATTAAATACCTTTCATGACAAGGATTCCAATAAATTCTGTGGGCTCTAATATTGGGTGCCCTTTATAATGGCCTACCAATTCTACAGTCTGCATTTAGAATTAATTACACAGAATTACTACCCACTATCCATATAGTACCTGAGCACAATTGAAAAACCTTAAATGGGCCTGTGCCACTTAAGAGATTTTTCAGGCGCCTGAAAAACCGACTACTGGAACGGCGACTGTCAGACTGTCACACATTGCTTCCTTCCCAGCCTGTTATGCAGGTGGGGGACAGGGCAAGCGGGGAAGCTCTGTCTGAGTGAAATTACCATGGTGCAAAGCCAATGTGATACAGACACACACCGCGATGAACAGGAAAATTGACGCTGTAATTAAGATGACGTATGGCAAGTCCTTTAAAAGAGGGGGTTGAAGAATGTGGAGAAGGAGAAGGAATGGAGACAACTTTTAAGAAGCCAGTGATACACAGCTGTGAAGCTCGGCGGACATTAACATTACCGGTTGGTTATCCTTGGTTCTGAAAACTACTGCTTACGTTTTCTTTTTTCCCCAATGAAATTCACTGGTCAACCCTGGCTACAACCTACGAGAACAATCGACCTCCTGGCAACCCACTAGGACCTCCTGGCGACCCACCTACGGCACGGGAATTCTCGCTACTCTCCTTAGCGGCTTCATTCTAGTCGCCGCTAATTTTTCAACATGTTGAAAAATTTGCGTGGACTATAATGAGGCCGCGGCTAGTTCCCAGAATGCAGGAACTCCTCTCGACCATGAAGGCGCCTCCCCGGCAACCACCCGCGAACATATGGCCACCTAAAAATCACCTAAGTGAGACAGGCCCATAACTTTGTTCCACAAAGCAATTTATATTGAATCAGTGTTGACATGCGATTGAAGTATCTGCGTAAAGTACCATATATTATTGACATACGTTCACTCCCTTATCCTATTTACACAGGAAAACATTCCACAATTATTAAATATGGTGTCTTTCATTTTATCGGTTAAACTACACTGCATAGCAGTTCCAACCATTACAGCGCATTCAGAAAGTATTCAGACCCCTTCACTTTTTCCACATTTTGTTACATTACAGCCTTATTCTAAAATTGATTAATTTTTTTTTAAATCTTCAGTCTACACACAATACACCATAATAAAAAAGCGAAAACAGGTGTTTAGAAAAGTTTGCAAAGTAATTAAAAAGAAATAACTGAAATATCACATTTACATTAGTATTCAGACCCTTTACTCAGTACTTTGGTGAGGCACCTTTGGCAGCGATTACAACCTCAAGTCTTCTTTGGTATGACGCTACAAGCTTCGTACACCTGTATTTGGGTAATTTATCCCATTCTTCTCTGCAGATCCTCTCAAGCTCTGTCAGGTTGGATGGGGAGCGTCGATGCACAGCTATTTTCAGGTCCCTCCATAGATATTCGATCAGGTTTAAGTCCGGGCTCTGGCTGGACCACTCAAGGACATTCACAGATTTGTCACAAAGCCACTCCTGCGTTGTCTTGGCTGTGTGCTTAGGGCTATTGTCCTGTTGGAAGGTGAATCTCTGCCCAAGTCTGAGGTCCAGAATACTCTAAAGCAGGTTTTCATCAAGGATCTCTCTGTACTTTGCTCTGTTCATCTTTCCCTTGATCCTGACTAGTCTCCCAGTTCCTGCCGCTGAAAAACATCCCCACAGCATGATGCTACCATTACCATGCTTCACCGTAGGTATGGTATTGGCCAGGTGTTAAGCGCTGCCTGGTTTCCTCCAGATGTGACGCTTGGCATTCACGCCAAAGAGTTCAATCTTGGTTTCATCAGACCAGTGAATCATATTTAGGTGCCTTTTGGCAAACTCCAAGCGGGCTGTCATGTGCCTTATACTGAGGAATGGCTTCCGTCTGGCCACTCTACCATAAAGGCCTGATTGGTGGAGTGCTGCAGATATAGTTGTCCTCTGGTAAGTGTGGAGTTCTGTCAGTGTGACCATCGGGTTCTTGGTCACCTCCCTGACCAAAGCCCTTCTCCCCTGATTGCTCAGTTTGGCCGGGCGGCCAGCTCTATGAAGAGTCCTAGTCGTTCCAAAGTTCTTCCATTTAAGAATGATGGAGGCCACTGCGCTCTTCAGGACCTGCAATTCTGCAGAAATTGTTTTATACCCTCCCCCAGATCTGTGTATCGACACAATCCTGTCTCAGTCTACAGACAATTCCTTCATTTTCATGGCATGGGTTTTGCTCTGACATGCACTGTCAACTGTGGGACCTTATATAGACGGGTGTGTGCCTTTCCAAATCATGTCCAATCAATTTAATTTACCACTGGTGGACTCCAATCAAGTTGTAGAAACCTCTCAAGAATAATCAATGGAAACAGGATGAACTGCAGCTCAATTTTGAGTGTCATTGCAAAGAGTCTGAATACTTATATAAATGTGATATTTCAGTTATATCTTTTTAATTACTTTGCAAAAATTTCTAAACACCTGTTTTTGCTTTTTTATTATGGGGCATTATGTGTAGATTGATGATTAAAAAATAATAATATAATCCATTTTAGAATAAGGCTGTAACGTAACAAAATGTGGAAAAAGTGAAGGAACATTTCTGAATGCATTGTAAGTACCATTATTGAACCCATCTATATGGGTCTATCAGCCATTGTCATTGGGCAGCAACCTACTTTACTGTTGCTTTGGAATGTTTGCAGTGCTCAGGGTGGCATTCCCGGCAGTGAGCTTTCTAAATTAAACGACGGCTTTTATCCATCTTGTAAACAATGCCGGAGCAATGTTTGTTTTAGCTATGTTTCCTTCCCCATATTATTTTTGCCTTCTGTCCATTTATTACTTTGAGATGCAGTTGAGCCAGCGAGTTCCAAAGTCAAGCCAGCCCAAGTGAAGCCAAGGGCCTATCTCTCAATTCCCAGAGAGAAGATTTGAGCCAAATGCTGACAAGAATTCAGAAAATGTATTTAGAGTTAGAAAATCACAGTGAAATCACAGAAAATAGTCAAGATGGAAATAATCCATAAATGCAATAGTATGCAATCAAAATTATTTTGCTCCTATTGTGCACAAATATATATTTAAATAATAGCATTTGTTATGTAAAGCAGAATACATAAATGTTTTGTTTAATTATTTTCAAAATCATTTACATATGGTTATCTCCATATTCTATTTTTTTTGGTGGTTTAAAAAGATGAATTATCCAACTAAATGGAAACAACAGTGCATTGGTTCCCTAATATTCCAATCATTTATTTGTGTAATATACAAAAGAAGAATGAATTCCTCGTCAAAAACAGCAAACAATTAATTCCAAACGGATAGAATCAAAGCTACCTGGAAGCCAACGTAGCGCCTTAAGGAATTTTTGGAGCATGTTTCAGGAATCAAGCCTGGTACCTAAACTCTCTCAGTGAGGTAGCAATGTTCTTTGAACAAAGTGCAATGATGCAGATGATGGGATTTCTGTAATGGCTGCTAAGTAAGCAGTCTTTAAGGACCCAATCTTATTACTGTTACAGTGCTGAGTGCATTTTGTGCTAAATGAGCATTGTGCCAGAACCCATGAGACTCGGTTTGGCAACAGGATTTGCGGAGGTTTGGAACTCCCAGAGCCATTGCCAGGTGGATTGGCACGTCAAACCATTGCTAAAATGCTGGCCTTTATTTCCCGCTGCACTTAAACTGAGCTTTGTGACATGGTAATCACTTGCTATCCTGCAACTTTAATTCCTCATCAAAAGAAGATAAATGCTCTGTTAAAAAAATGGTAGCTATCCCCAAAGAGCACATCGCGGCAGCCAAGGAAGTACATCTTCAAACAGATTACCCTGCAAGCATGGTTTACACAGATGGTACAAGAAAATAAAGAACAAAGAAAGTTGTCAAAAAATAATATCAGAGTTTATAATTGCCAGTGGATCGGTGATGTTCTGCAGAAGCAAGCACTGCTGTGAATGTGCAAAGACATTTACTTTTACTTTGGAATCTTATTGTTCAAGGTTCAGGATGTTCATGCCTTTAAATTGTGGAAGAAGTTAATTCCAGTTCTTCGGCTTTTCAGATTGAATTTTAACCTCAATAGACCTTCATAGCATATGTGGTTCCAATTACTGCATGCATATTTTATGAATAAACAATAATCCCACTTGATTATGAGCTGATCTTCCTGCAGAAGGAAGTTCAGGCCCTTTGGCTCACCGAGTTTACACTGACTATCGATCACCAATAAACTACTTCTATGTTATCCACTTTCCTATCCTACATGCTACGGGCAATTTACAGAAGCCTACAAGCAAACTACAAACCTGCACGTCTTTGGAATGTGGGAGGAAACCGGAGCTCCCAGAGAAAACCCTTGTGATCACGGGGAGAGCGTACAAACTGCACACTCGGCACCCGTAGCCAGGATCGAACATGGGACTCTGGCGCTGTGAGGCAGCAGCTGTACCGTTACACCACTGTGCTGCATGTGTTTCCAATTTTTAGACAGTGAGAGGGGAAAAACAGTTTAAAACTGAGGAATTTGGTTTGTAAACTGGTAAATTAGGCAATTTATCAGTCAATATAAGCAAGGCTACTCTAGGGGAGTGGCAGTGAGGGAGCGGCCTTGTGAGAAAAGTGCGAGTCTTTGGATGCGAGTCTTCGGGCGAGGAGGCTGAGGGAGGACGCCACACCAAACGCTGGAGAGGGAGAGACGAAAGAAGGAGATGTCAAGCAAGGTGATTCAGTGTGATGCTTGCAGCATGTGGGAGGTCAAGGACACTGCTGGTGCCTCTGGCTGCTACAAATGTGAGAATTGCATCCTGGTACAGCTCCTGAAGGACCATGTTGGGGAACTGGTGAAGCAAGTGGATGACCTCAAGTTTGTCCAAGAAACAGAGTCATTCCTCGACAAGTCCTACAGTAAGATTGTTACACCTAAGGTACTGGAAGAGAGAAGGTTGGTGACGGTGAGAAATGAAGGGAAACATGGAATGCAAAGATCCCCGGGTGTTGTACCTCTTGTGAACAGGTTCACCCACTTAGAAGCTGTCGGGACAGAAGACGTTAACACACTGAGCGACGCACTGGCTTGCGAAGCAAAAAGTGCAGTTGAGCCGAAACCAAAGAGGCCGACGTCAGGCAACGCCATTGTAGTTGGAAACTCCATTGTGGGAGGTACGGACAGGGGTTTTTGTGGCCACAGATGGGATTCGAGAATGGTGTGCTGCCTCCATGGTGCCAGGATCCAGGATGTCACGGACAGAGTGCAGAAAATCCTCAAGGGCGAAGGTGAACAGCTGGAAGTGGTAGTGCATGTTACACAAACAATGTCGCAAAGGGGATGAATATTCTGAAGCGTGACTTTAGAAAGCTCGGAAAAGTGTTGAAAAGCAGGATCTGCATGGTGGTTATCTCCAGTTTGCTTCCAGTTCCTCGTCCTGGCGAGAGCAGGAACAGGGAGATACAGGATCTGAATGTGTGTCTGAGGAACTGGTGCAGGGGGCAGGGATTTAGATTCTTAGATCACTGGGATCTGTTTTGGAGTAAGGGGGAACTGTACAAAAGGGACAGATTGCACCTTAACAGTTGGGGGACCACCATTCTGGCAGGCAGGTTTGCCACTGCTACACAGGTGGTTTTAAACTAAATAAGGGGGGTGGGTGTCAAATGGGATAGTCAAGGACAGAGTTAAAGGGAAAAGGAGAAAAGGGAAAGTTAATGACTCCAGAATTAACGGGAAAGAAAGCTTACAAAGGGATAGGAGAGTATGGCCAAGTGTAATAGGGTTCGATGTGAAAGGTGAGATGCATAAGGAATTAAAAATATTGTATATGAATGCCCGAAATATAAGAAGTAAAGTAGATGTGCTTGAGGCTCAGTTAGAGGTTGGTAGATATGACATTGTGGGGATTACTGGGATGTGGCTGCAGGAGGATTGGGCATGGGAAATTAATATTCAGGGTTATACATCCTATAGAAAGGACAAGCAAGTGGGCAGAGGAGGGGGAGGGGGGTGGTAGCTCTGCTGGTGCGGGATGGAATTCAGACCCTTGCGAGTAAAGACATATGGACTAACGAGGTAGAGTCACTGTGGATTGAGTTGAGGAATTGTAAAGGCAAGAAGACACCAATTGGTGTTATCTACAGACCCCCAAATAGTAGCCCGGATTTAGGGTGTAAATTGCCGCAGGAGTTAAAACTGGCATGTAACAAGGGTAATGCCACTGTGGTGATGGGGGATTTCAATATGCAGGTAGACTGGGACAATCATGTTTGTTCTGGACCCCAAGAAAGCGAGTTTGTAGAGTGCCTCCGAGATGGATTCTTAGAGCAGCTTGTAATGGAGCCGACCAGAGAAAAGGCAATTCTGGATTTAGTATTGTCCAATGAACCAGATTTGATAAAGAGAACTGGAGGTAAAGGAGGTAGTGATCATAATATGATTAGTTTTAATCTGCAATTTGAGAAGAAGGTTAAATCGGAAGTGTCAGTGATGCAGTTGAGACTATGAAGGCATGAGGGAGGAGCTGGCCAAGGTAGATTGGAAAGGGATCCTAGCAGGAATGACAGTGAAAAGACTAGGCTTGTATTCACTGGAGTTTAGAAGGACGAGGGGATATCTTATAGAAACATACAAAATTATAAAAGGACTGGACAAGCTAGATGAAGGAAAAATGTTCCCAATGTTGGGCGAGTCTAGAACCAGAGGCCACAGTCTTAGAATAAAGGGGAGACCATTTAAGACTGAGGTGAGAAAAAACTTTTTCACCCAGAGAGTTGTGAATTTGTGGAATTCCCTGCCGCAGAGGGCAGTGGAGGCCAAATCACTGGATGGATTTAAGAGAGAGTTAGATAGAGCTCTAGGGGCTAGTGGAATCAAAGGATATGGGGAGAAGGCAGGCACGGGTTATTGATTGGGGATGATCAGCCATGATCACAATGAATGGCGGTGCTGGCTCGAAGGGCCGAATGGCCTCCTCCTGCACCTATTTTCTATGTTTCTATTGTTTCTATTCTGTGAACAAACAATAATCCCACTTGAATTTGAGCTGATCTTCCTATTGAAAGAAGGTATACATATTTTACACTATAAATAAATATTCATTGTTATATGGGTCCTATCGTTGAAGGGGGAGGAGCCCAGCTGTTGATATTTTGTCTCTTTGTGCTTTTTCTGCATCTTTTGAAGCAAACTTCAATTGCCCATCCACTCATTCTCTGAATCCACGAATCCGTTAATCCATAACATTTAGTAGATCATGGGTACCCCACTGGAGGACTGATAAAAGGACACAAAGTGCTGCAGTAACTCACAGTTCAGGCAAAGTCTCTAGAGAACATGGATAGGTGACATTTTCTTCAGACTGAATTGATCACAGTTTAATCATCAGTGAATGATCTTGGTGGGCTTTCAAGCACATAGTTCCTTGGAAGTGGCGTCATGGATACATAGGGTGGTCCAAACCGCTTTCAGCACATTAGGCTTCATCAGTCAGAATATTGAGTATAGAAGATGGGAGGTCATGTTGCAGTTATATTAGATGTTGGTGAGGCCAAATTTAGAATATCGTGTTCAGTTGTGGGCACCATGTTATAGGAAAAGTGTTGTCAAGCTGGAAAGAGTGCAGAGAAGATTCACGAGGATGTTGCCAGGACTCGAGGGCCTGAGCTACAGGGAGATGTTGAGCAGGCTAGGACTTTATTCCTTGGAGGGTCGAAGGATGAGGGGTGATCTTATAGAGGTGTACAAAAGCATGAGAGGAATAGATTGGGTAAACGCAGTATTTTGCTCAGAGTAGGGGAATCGAGAACCAGAGGATACAGGTTTAAGGTGAGGGGAGAAATATTTAATCGGAACCTGAGGGGTAACTTCTTTAGACAAAATGGAAGTAGCTGCTGGAGTAGTTATTACAGGTACTATTGCAACTACAAAATAATATTGCAGGTATTGTTGCAAATGTTTAAGAAACCTTTAGATAGGTACATGGAAAGGATGGGTTTAGAGGGATATGGGCCATATGAAGGCAGGTGGGAATAGTGCATATGGGAAATGTGTAATATCGTGTGTGGACGTGGTGCCGACAGACAAGAGGTCGAAGCAAAGAAGTCGAAGCCAAAGAAACATGGCCGAAACGACAATAAACCAAAAGTGTCCGAAGACGAAACACCTACTAACCGAAAGGATGGGACGCCTAAATGCAAACTAACCGAAAGGCCAGATGCCTAAAACCCAAGGAACCGAAATGTTGCGTCGCCTAAAAACAAACCTACCGAATGGCTGCTCTGTCAAAACGGCACCTACCTGAAAGGCGGCGTCGCCTACAGGCCAAAGGACCGACTGCCGCTCAACAGAAAAGTCCAATAACGGACATGACGTTGCCGGGGGGTGGGACTTATCAACGATTGGTCCAGACCCCTGCGTCCATCACATCACTGTGAAGGCATGAACATTGTCCCAAACCTCCGCTCCACCCGACCCGCAGCCCGCGGAGGGTGGCCGTGGGAGAGTGGGGGCTGTCCCGAGCGATGCGCACCTTTGGCCCCTTTCAACTTGGTGCTTCGGTTCAGATTGCCCAGTCACCTGTGGCTTGTGTGGGAAAATGAACCCCACGCTCCCTTCTCCCCCTTCTCTCGCTCCCCCTCCCTTCTCTCCCCTCGTCTCTCTCTCCACTCTTCTCTCTCTCCTCCTCTCTCCGCCCCTTCTCTCTCTCCCTTCTCTCTCCTCCTCTCTCTCTCTCTCTCTCGCTCTCCTCTCTCTCCTCTCTCCTCTCTCTCCTCTCTCTTCCCCTCCTCTCCCCCGCCCCCACTCCCCCCCTCTCCCCCCTCCCTTATCTTTCCCTCCATTCTCTCTCCTCCTTCTCTCGACCCACCCCCCCCCCCTCCATTCTCTGTCTCCTCTTCTCTCTCTCCTCCGTCTCCACCCACGGGAGCGTCCCACAATCACTGACCGTGATGCACTGCCATCGGACCCCAACCTCCACACCAGGGTGATTCCCCCCCCCCACCCCCCTCCCTCCGACTGCGGTCAGTGACTGTTGGACGCTTCCGCGGGTGGAGACGGAGGAGAGGGAGGGGGAGAGAAGGGGAGAGAGAGAAGAGGGGAGAGAGAAAGGAGAGAAGGGAGAGAGGGAAGGGAGAGAGAGAAGGGGGAGAGAGAGGAGTGGAGAGAGAGGAGGAGAGAGGGAAGGGAGAGAGGGAATGGAGAGAGAGAAGAGGGAAGAGAGAAGAGGGGGGAGAGAAGAGGGGAGAGAGAAGAGGGGAGAGAGAAGAGGGGAGAGAGAAGAGGGGAGAGAGGGAGGAGAGAGGAGGGGAAGAGAGAGGAGAAGAGAGATAAGAGAGGAGAGAGAGAAGAGGGGAGAAGGGAGAGAGAGAGGCAAGAGAGAGAGAGAGAGGAGAGAGAGGGGGGAGAGAGAAGAGAGAGGGGGGAGAGAGAAGAGGGGAGAGAAGGGAGAGAGATGAGAGAGAGAGAGGGGGAGAGAGAGGGGGAGAGAGAGAGAAGAGTGCCTTGGGCAAGAGTGACCATAATATGGTTGAGTTCTTCATTAGGATGGAGAGTGATGTAATTAATTCAGAAACAAGGGTTCTGAACTTAAAGAAAGGTAACTTTGAAGGTATGAGACGTGAATTGGCCAAGATAGACTGGCAATTGATTCTTAAGGGGTTGACAGTGGATGTGCAATGGAAGGCATTTAAAGACTGCATGGATGAACTACAGCAATTGTTCATCCCAGTTTGGCAAAATAATAAATC
Organism: Raja brachyura; assembly: GCA_963514005.1. The sequence continues at coordinate 95,532,847 of OY740782.1, forward strand.
AGGGAAGGTAGTGCATCTGAGGATACCAAGAGAAATCAGGGATAGTATCAAAACAAAAGATGGAGCATACAAATTAGCTAGAAAAAGCAACCTACCAGAGGACTGGGAGAAATTCAGAGTTCAGCAGAGGAGGACAAAGGGCTTAATTAGGAAAGGGAAAATAGATTATGAAAGAAAATTGGCTGGGAAAATAACAATTGACTGCAAAAGTTTTTATAGATATGTGAAGAGAATAAGATTAGTCAAAACAAATGTAGGTCCCTTGCAGTCATAAACAGGTGAATTGATCATGGGGAACAAGGACATGGCAGACAATTGAATAACTACTTTGGCTCTGTCTTCACTAAGGAAGACATAAATAATCTGCCAGAAATAGCAGGGGATCGGGGGTCAAATAAGATGGAGAAACTGAGTGAAATCCAGGTTAGCCGGGAAGTGGTGTTGGGTAAATTGAATGGATTAAAGGCCGATAAATCCCTAGGGCCTGATAGGCTGCATCCCAGAATACTCAAGGAAGTCGCCACAGAAATAGTGGATGCATTAGTGATAATTTTTCAAAACTCTTTGGATTCTGGAGTAGTTCCTGAGGATTGGAGGGTAGCTAATGTAACCCCACTTTTTAAAAAAAGGAAGGAGAGAGAAAACGGGGAATTACAGACCAGTTAGTCTAACATCAGTAGTGGGGAAACTGCTAGAGTCAGTTATTAAAGATAGGATAGCAGCACATTTGGAAAGTGGTGAAATCATTGGACAAAGTCAGCATGGATTTACGAAAGGTAAATCATGTCTGACGAATCTTATAGAATTTTTCGAGGATGTAACTAGTGGAGTGGATAAGGGAGAACTAGTGGATGTGTTATATCTGGACTTTCAGAAGGCTTTCAACAAGGTCCCACATAAGAGATTAGTATACAAACTTAAAGCACATGGTATTGGAGGTTCAGTATTGATGTGGATAGAGAACTGGCTGGCAGACAGGAAGCAAAGGTTAGGAGTAAACGGGTCCTTTTCAGAATGGCAGGCAGTGACTAGTGGGGTGCCGCAAGGCTCAGTGCTGGGACCCCAGCTATTTACAATATATATTAATGATTTGGACGAGGGAATTGAATGCAACATTTCCACGTTTGCGAATGACACGAAGCTGGGGGGCAGTGTTAGGTGTGAGGAGGATGCTGGGGGCTGCAAGGTGACTTGGATACGCTGGGTGAGTGGGCAAATGCATGGCAGATGCAGTATAATGTGGATAAATGTGAGGTTATCCACTTTGGTGGCAAAAACAGGAGGGTAAATTATTATCTGAATGGTGGACGATTAGGAAAAGGGGAGATGCAACGGTGTCATGGTACACCAGTCATGGAAAGTAGACATGCAGGTGCAGCAGGCAGTGAAGAAAGCGAATGGTATGTTAGTATTCATAGCAAAAGTATTTGAATATTGGAGCAGGGAGGTTCTACTGCAGTTATACAGGGTTTTGGTGAGACCACACCTGGAGTATTGCGTACAGGTTTGGTCTCCAAATCTGAGGAAATACATTCTTGCCATAGAGGGAGTACAGAGAAGGTTCCCCAGACTGATTCCTGGGATGTCTGGACTTTCATATGAGGAAAGACTGGATAGACTCGGCTTGTACTCACTAGAATTTAGAAGATTGAGGGGGGATCTTATAGAAGCTTACAAAATTCTTAAGGGGTTGGACAGGCTAGATGCAGGAAGATTGTTCCTGATGTTGGGGAGGTCCAGAACAAGGGGTCACAGTTTAAGGATAAGGGAGAATTCCTTTAGGACCGAGATGAGGAAAAAATATTTCACACAGAGAGTGGTGAGTCTCTGGAATTCTCTGCCACAGAAGGTAGTTGAGGCCAGTTCATTGGCTATATTTAAGAGGGAGTTGGATGTGGCCCTTGTGGCTAAAGGAATCAGGGGGTATGGAGAGAAGGCAGGTACAGGATACCGAGTTGAATGATCAGCCATGATAATATTGAATGGCGATGCAGGCTCGAAGGGCCGAATGGCCTACTCCTGCACCAATTTTTCTATGATTCTACGAGGGGAGAGAGAAGGGGGAGACGGGAGCGTGGGGTTCATTTTCCCACACAAGCCATAGGTGACTGGGCAATTTGAACCCAAGCACCAAGTGGAAAGTGGCCAAAGTTGTGCATTGCTCGCCACTCTCCCACAGCCCCCACTCTCCCACAGCCACCTTCCACGGGCTGCGGGTCGGGTGGAGCAGAGGTTTGGGACAATGTTCATGCCTTCACAGTGATGTGATGGACGCGGGGGTTTGGACCAATCGCTGACAAGTCCCGCCCCCCGGCAACGTCAAGTCCGTTATTGGACTTTTCTGTTGAGCGGCAGTTGGTCCTTTGGCTTGTAGGTGACGCCTTTCGGGTAGGTGGCGTTTCGACAGAGTGGCAATTCGGTAAGTTTGCTTTTAAGTGACGCAGCTTTTTGGTTCCCTGGGATTTAGGCGTCCCGCCCTTTCGGTTAGTTTGCATTTAGGCGTCCCATCCTTTCAGTTAGTAGGCGTTTCATCTTCGGACTCTTTCGGTTTATTGGCGTTTCGGCCTCGTTTTCATTCCATTCTTTGGCTTCGACTTCTTTGCTTCGGCTTCTTGCCTGTCGGCGCCACATCCGGGTACCGTGCAATATATTGGAGATTGGGTAATATATTTGACATTTCTTTACATCCCTTAACATCGCCTACCCATTCCCTCCAGAGATGTTGCCAGACTTTTTGAGTTACTCCAGAGTTTTTGTGTATTACTACAGTTAAATGATAAAATGGTGATAGAAATCTATTGACCGATATAATTTGGTTCACTGTCATTTTCTAAAGCAATGACTTGTCATTAGGCTTCCGTGGCTCCCAGACAGTACAGCAATCATGGTTCATCTTTGCCAACTGTCATTGTAGATGATCTAGATTTGAACTTTGCCACATGATCGGTTATGAAATTAGACAATTGCACTTACGTGACTGCTGGACGCTGTCTGAAGCTGTTTTAGGGGATTATAAGATGTTGCTTTCAGCCGGGGTGAGACGTTGGCGGTTACAAAACACATGTGTTGATATTTCTTCTGATCTCTTTGCCCTTTTGTGGAGCTGTCTAATAAAAAGGAACAACTTCATGTCATGCTGCTAGATATCTATATAAAAAGAAACATTTAACTTTTTTTAGTTTAGTTTAGAGATACAGTGTGGAAACAGGCCCTTCAGCCCACCGGGTCCGAGCCCACCAACAATCCCTGCGCATAACACTATCCTACACACGCTAGGGACAATTTACAATTTTTACCGAAACCAATTAAAATACCAACCTGGATGTCTTTGGAGTGTGGGAGGAAACCAGAGGTCCCAGGGAAAACCCATGCAGATCACGTGGAGAACATACAAACTCTGTACAGATAAGTACCCACAGTCAAGATCCAAACTGGGTCTCTGGCGCTGTAAGGCAGCAACTCTACCACTGCACCACCATGCTGCCCCTAGAACTTAGAAAAGCAGCAATGATAAAAGTGATAATTTAATAAATAAACCCTTAAAAGAAATGGACCATCTGAGAAAGATATTAGCTTTACATAAATTTGTACCATCAACAATATATCACAATTTGGAGAAAATAATTTTGAGCCTTGCAATGGTGGACTATTTTGTTTTAAAACGTTTCCTCTCTCTCACATGAAGCAGCACCTCTTTAACAGAGTGCAAATTGAATAATGAAGGAGGTGTGAGAGCTTCAATAAATAGTTTAAATTTATCCCATCTGCAGTGAAATATTGGAGTGAACATCTGCCTCATAGGTACCGACCTTTGCCCTGTCATTATTTCTGCATTAGGTTTATCAGTGAAGCATAAATGCTGGTAGAATATTTGATAAGGCAATTCACACAAATATCTGTTGCACAAGAAGGCATTAATGATCTTACTGGAGAAATATCCATCTTTACTAAACACAGGTTAGTCAATATTAAACTATAACCCATTCCACTAACAAAGCTGCAGAGATATTAACCATATAATACTGACCACAAATTAACGCCACGGGTGTAAAATAGTAAGATTAAATGAGAACTTACCAGTTTGAAGTTTGATCTTTATTTTATGAGGAGTTGCGATGAGGGATTACGTGAAGAACCCCGTACAGCCGTTGGTGCATCAATCTTCAAAGCAGCGGAGTGAAATCATTGGTAACAATGACTGAAGTATAATGGTAAGCTAACAAAGACTAGAACTACCAGATGAGATCTATGAGGACTGGGAGCGGATTGCAACTCCCTCATTGCAGCTCCTCATCAAATAAAGATCAAACTTCAAACTGGTAAGTTCTCATTTAATCTTACCATTTTACTTCAGTGCCACGTGAGTGACTACGTGAAGACTTCAAAGCACTGTGATTTTACGCCGCAGACCCAAATCCGGTGTTCACACTGCATCGATTGACTCAAACGTCGTTAACATTCAATAATAACATTTGTTAAATGTATAACAGATTATTTACAAACAAAACCATAACAAACCCCTCTAACTCAGGGGGAAACTACAGCAGAACTCAAAACAGAATCAGCAAACACCCCCAGCCTTGAAATCGGCTTGTGATAAAATCTTTGAAAGGTCAGCTCACTGGACCATCCTGCGGCCGCGAGGATATGGTCTATAGGCACGTCCATCACCCTTGCCGCGGAAGTTGGTGCCACCCTGGTGGAATGAGATTTGAATTTATCAGTATCAATCCCAGCACTTCCTAGAACCTGCTTTAGCCACCTTGAGATTGTTTGCACCGACACCTTACACATACCTTACGAATGTGTTTTTTTGTGGCTAATAAATAACACAGACTCTGTTCCTCGTAGGGCTCTGGTGGCCTCAATGTAATGAGATAAATGTGAAACTACACACAGGCGAGCATCTGTGGGGTATGCTGAAAACACATTCTTACATCCTGTCATGCCTATTCTACTATGTTTAAGCAAATCATAGACATAAAATATAATGGCATCTGCCGACACATGCATTCTGTTTAGTCAAAGCTTTTGCAATGTTTGCACACGTTTGGCTGAAACCAACGCCATAAGCATGACCACCTTCATGGTTAATTTGGCAAGAGATAGGCTTGCAACAGGAGCCCATTGGCAAAGAAGCATAAGAACTTCACTCACATTCCAAATACTGGCATACCAGGGTTTAGGAGGATTACAATTGAAAACTCCCTTCATAAATCGAGAAACTAATGAATGTGTCCCTACTGAATGTAACTCTGAATTCGTGGGTAAATAAGAAGACAAAGCACTTCTGGCTGTATTGATCGCACTATAACTTAATTTTTGATCAAATTAAAGAGTGGACAAAAACTCCAATATGTCTGTGATCCCTGCAGTTTGATATGAAATATTCTGCTGTAGACAGAATTGCTCCTACTTCCTTATTGAGGTGATGTACTGCTTCTGGGTACTATCCCTGCAGGCCGACGTGAGAACATCCACAGTATGATCAGACAGTCCTCTCCCCAGGTATGGCCTCCTTAAAATCTGTAAATTAACAGACCAATATGATCATGTAAAGGATGTTGATCGCCAGTTACTGGATTTCCCAGTAGCTTTTTATGCTTGGGAATACTCCCGTGAGGCTGACTAGCCATTTGTAATATGAGAGGAAACCATGGTTGTGTAGGCCAATCTGGCACTACCAATACTCCTGAAGCTGAGTCCTGCTTGAACTTTTGGAAGCATCTACTGATGAGACAGAATGGAGGAAATGCATACACAAACATTCCTCCCCAATGCAGCGAGAAAGCATCTACCGCTGCTGCACCAGGATCTGGTTCCCATGAAACACATCTGGGCAACTGATAGTTTAATCTAGATGGAAATAAGTCAATATCTTGGAAGGGACCATTATCCCCGACAATTAAAATGTGGACAGTGCAAATGTTGGAGACATTACAACTGGAGAGAATTAGATTTATCCTAATGGATAAACCTGAGATTTTTGAACAAATATGGTCTCCATTCACTGATTATATGAAGGGGTAGCTTGGCTCAGCATTGAAACTCAATGAGTACCCGGTGGAAAGATCAAACAAAAATGTTTAAGCTCAGATTTATATACTTGTCTCTATATATTATAATTAGAAATTGCTCCATTCATTGATAAGATGCATACCGTTTTCTTTTCCACAAGTATTTTTTTTTTATTTTTGTTTATCTTTTTTTTTTAATTTTATTTTATTTTTATAATTTTTTTTTTGTTGTTTAAATTTTTTTTTTTTTAATTTATTTATTTTTTTTATTTCTCTCTTCTTTATATGAATCAACTATAATCATACTCTTATAATTATTCACTATTCTTTCTTTATACTTTTTTCACTGTAAAACAAGTGAGGCCAATATATATATTTTGTTAACATTTATATAATTTTGGAAAGATGTATTAACTACATTTGGAAAAAATTGCTATATTATTTGTTATATGTATGGCCTCTAATAAAAATATATTAAATAAAAAGAAATGTCAATATCTGGCATTCCATTCTGAGCAATCACTTGATTAAATACGTCCTGATTTAACATCCATTCTATGTTATCATTGAACAAGCGTGACCTAGTGTCAGCTACTGTGTTGAATCTACTTGGAAAATATATTGCTGAAAGCCAGATATTTTGGTCAATGCACCAGCTCCAAATCTGATTAGCCAGTCTATCACAAGGCTGTGACTTGATTCCACCCATGTGGTTTACATATGCCACTGCTGTGGTGTTTTCAATCTGAACCTGCACATACAAGTCCCTCCTGGTAGAGCAATAAACTTTAAGCCCATACCAGGTTCCCAACAACTCTAAATAATTGATCCCTCTTAATTGAAGAAGGGATGTCTCAACAGTATTCCATCTGCCTCCACAACTGGAAAACAATACCCCAGTGATACCCCAACCCAGCACATGTACATCAGTCTGTAATATAATTGAAGGTGGTTCCACCAAAACCTTCCTAAAACTTTTTGAAACATTTACAATCCACCATTGTATGTCGGAAATTGCCCCAGCTGACAATTGCATAGGCCTGTCAAAATGGCCCACTTGTATTTTCAGTGCCTGTTATTTTCAGATCATTGTAATTGTTGATAATGCAGAGGACCATACTGCACAGCTGGTAAAGCAGCCACCAATTTACCAATTAAACTGGCTACCTGTCTAATTGAAGGCCGTTGTTCTCTAAGGAGATTAACACAGTCCTCAATTAACTGTTGCAATTTGTCTCCAGGCAAAGTTACCAACATGTGATTTGAATTGATGGTAAATCCCAAATAATCAATGATTTGAGCTGGTGATAATTTGGATTTATCTGGATGAATGACGAACCCTAATTGTTCAAAAGTGAATTTAACAATTGAAACAGATGACTCAGCTTCAGCATGAGTCTTTCCAACAATTAAAATATCGTCTAAATAGGCCCTTACCACATACCCCTGAGCTCTGAGTAATGCTAACACAGGTTTTAACCATTTAGTAAATAATCTAGGAGCTGAAGTTAATCCATTAGGCAGTGCTTTGAATTGCTACAACTGATTCATCCAGATCAATTTCAAATACCTCCTATCATCACCATGAATAGACACTGAGTAATATGCATCCTTTAAATCAATGCTTGCCATATAACACCCTTTGGAAACAAGGTGTTTGGCCGTGGAAAATGTTTCCATTTTGAAATGCCTATAGCAAACAAATTTGTTCAAACTCATCAAATCAGGATAATTCTACATCCCCCAGTCTTTTTGGAAAAATACTTGATACAAACTGAGGACTTTGATAGACTGACTTCTCAATTACCCCTTTCTTGTGTAATGTATTAATTTCTGCTTGTATGAGCACATTTTCTTCATCTGAAAATATAAGTTTCTGACTTGGAACATGTTGATTAGGTGGACTCTCATTAAAAATTCAATTTTTACCCCTTTAATACTGTTAAGTATAAATGAATCTGATGTTAACTCCTGCCATCGTGTGGGAAACAAATGTAACCTTCCCCCAATTTGAACATCTATGTTACTTATTTCATTCTCTCTAAGAGGCTTTTTTTCTCACCTGCATACGTTCTTGCAGACCTTGTTGGCCCCGGCCCCGGCCCCTTGTAGGAAAAGGCATCTTCCCCTTCACAACAGTGGCAGCATGCCAGTTCCGGTATTGCAGACCTGTATGGCTGGTTCCTGCCCCTGCATCCGCTGGTGCCTCTTCGTTAAGGATAAAACCTCTTCCCCTATCTTCCAACTGGCTAAATGAAGCCCATAGTTTTTGCATCCTCATGGCATTCTTTAACTCACTTAGCGAGATCAACTCCAAATAACAGATTGGGTGGCGGTACGCTGGGCGGCTTGCACAAAGCCACCAGATTGGGATTTATAACCGGCCTTATAGCTGCTCTTCTAATGTTATTCATTTCGAAAAACACATTACAAAGCAGTCCCAGTGCATCGTGAAGGGCTTCAGACATATGCCCTGTATCCACTATCTTCACAAAAGCCGTAAGCCCTGCCGAAAGTAATTTAAGCACCTTCTGAAACATCATTTCCTGAGCCGTAGCTGACACCTCCAACTGTATCCAAATCTGATGGTTGACCGTCGGCACCTTGAGTAAGCCACAATTTATAGGAGCTTCATATTTCTTGGCCGCCTCATCCATGGCCAACTCCTGCAGTTGGTGGGAGTGCATGTACTGTATTGCTGTAGCCAACTCTTCCCCAATCGGCTCTCCTGCCTCTCTAGGCACAGCAAACTTTTCTGCAATGTTAGGGATAATTTCTAATTGTACAACCTGATTGCTCTCTCCCACCACTGATTCGGTGTCAGCAAACTGCACCGTTTGAATTTCCTCCTCATAGGCAGGATATTCTGGCAGCCCTGTTAAAGGTGCTGCGAGCACAGGCTCTCCCATAGCCTGGCGTGGGCACCACTCCTCCTCACGGAGTTGGCCCCTGTCGAGCATTCTCTGCAATAGAATCTCGACTTGGGAGAGCCGTGAGCAAACGGTCTCTCCGGTAGACGCTAGGTGTGCTAGATGGGCCTCCACTCACAATACTCTCCTGGTCATCGACCTTTCTCAAGTTTCCATGTCCAATGTGAATCCTAAAGTAGATCATTAACAGCATGGCTATCCCTACAAAGAAAGTCAAAAAGAGTGATTAAATAAAGAAGCAAGCTTCCTTACAGAATAATGAAAGGCATAGATGGAGTAGATGTGGAAAGGATGTTTCCACTGGTAGGAGAGTCTAGACCCAGAGGTCATAGCCTCAGAATTAAAGGGCACTCTTTAGAAAGGAGGTGAAGAGGAACTTCTTTAGGAGGCAGAGATTAGCCATGATTGAATTGCGGAGTAGACTCGATGGGCCAAATGGCCTAATTCTACTTTATAACTTGTAAACTTGTGAAAACTCATAACATTGATGGTAGGATACGGGAAAGATGGAAAATGAGAGTTTCATTAGCAATCAATGTACACCCTCGATGACATTGTGTTTTGCCATTCATGTAAATCACACACCAAATCAGTATCACACAAGGAGATGGGGTATCAACTATTCATTCCATGGGGTATTAACATTGAAATCCTCTTACCCATACCTTGGAAGTAAAAAAATGGATTAAGTGAATGGTTGCGATGAATGCAGTTCCAAAGAGATGGAAGCCAAGAGAGCAAATTTCACAATATTACAGTAATTGAGAATTTTAGGCTGAGATATTCCAAGCAAGGCTTAGAAGGAAATCATAAACTGTAGAATTACAATTATAGTTTTACTTATCTAAAATAGCGTCTAGACAAATTTTCTTCTAAACAATCTTTAGATTATTAGATCACTGGGATCTGTTTTGGAGTAAGGGGGAACTGTACAAAAGGGACGGATTGCATCTTAACTGGTGGGGGACCAACATTCTGGCAGGCAGGTTTGCCACTGCTACACGGGTGGTTTTAAACTGAATAAGGGGGGTGAGGTGTCAAATGGGATAGCTGAGGACGGAGTAAAAGAGAAAGAGAGTAAAGGGATGGTTAATGACCACAGAATTAACGGGAAAGGAACCTCACAATGGGATAGGAGGGTATGGCCAGGTGTAATAGGGATCGATGTGAAAGGTGAGATGCATAAGGAATTAAAAGTATTGTATATGAATACGGGGCAGATATGTGAATTGACAGGCAGGTGGGTAGAGGAGGGGGGTTAGCTCTGATGTTGACGGATGGAATTCAGTCCCTTGCAAGGGAAGACATATGGACTGACATGGTAGAGTCACTGTGGATTGAGTTGAGGAATTGTAAAGGCAAGAACATAATAATTGGTGTTATTTACAGACCCCAAATAGTAGCCCGGATGTAGGGTGTAAGTTGCAGCTGGAGTTAAAACTGGCATGTAACAAAGGTAATGCCACTGTGGTGATGGGGGATTTCAATATGCAGGTAGACTGGGAAAATCAGGTTGTCTCAGGACCCCAAGAAAGAGAGTTTGTAGAGTGCCTCCGAGATGGATTCTTAGAGCAGCTTGTAATGGAGCCGACCAGAGAAAAGGCAATTCTGGATTTAATATTGTCCAATGAACCAGATATGAGAAGAGAACTCGAGGTAAAGGAACCACTTGGAGGTAGTGATCATAATATGATTAGTTTTAATCTGCAATTTGAGAAGGGGAACGTTAAATTGGAAGTGGCAGTGATGCAGTTGAACAAAGGGGACTATGAAGGCATGAGAAGGGAGCTGGCCAAGGTAGACTGGAAAGGGATCCTAGCAGGAATGACAGTGGAACAGCAATGGCAGGAATTTCTGGGCATAATCAGGAAGACGCAGGTTCATTTCATTCCAAAAAGGAAGAAAGATTCTAAGGGGAGTAGGAGGCAACCGTGGCTGACAAGAGAAGTTAGGGATAAAATAAAAGTAAAAGAAAAGATGTATAATACAGCAAAGAGTAGCTGGAAGCCAGAGGATTGGGAAGTGGTCATAGGAAACTGGCCAGAAATATAAAGAAGGACAATAAAAGCTTCTTTAGATATGTTAAGGGAAAAAGAGTAGCAAAGTCAAATGTGGGTCCTTTGAAGGCAGACACGGGTGAAATAATTATGGGCAACAAGGAAATGGCAGAAGAGTTAAATAGGTACTTCGGATCTGTCTTCACTAAGGAGGACACAAACAATCTCCCAGATGTACTGGAGGACAGAAGATCTAAGGGGGTAGAGAAACTGAAATTTTCATTAGGCGAGAAATAGTATTCGGTAGGCTAATGGGACGGAAGGGTAATAAATCCCCTGGGCCTGATGGTCTGCATCCCAGGGTCCTCAGGGAGTGGCTCTAGAAATAGTGGACGCATTGGTGATCATTTTCCAAAGTTCAATAGATTCAGGATCAGTTCCTGTGGATTGGAGGATAGCTAATGTTATCCCAATTTTCAAAAAAGGAGCGAGAGAGAAAACGGGGAATTACAGACCAGTTAGCCTGACTTCGGTGGTAGGAAAGATGCTGGAGTCAATTATTACAGAGGTAATAATGAAGCATTTGGATAGCAGTAAAAGGATTAGCCCAATTCAACATGGATTTATGAAAGGGAAATCATGCTTGACTAATCTGGAATTTTTTGAGGATGTGACAAGTAAAATGGATGAAGGGGTGCCAGTGGATGTTGTGTATCTAGACTTTCAGAAAGCCTTTGATAAGGTCCTGCACGGGAGACTGGTGACTATAATTAGAGCACATGGTATTGGGGGTAGGATGTTGACATGGACAGAAAATTGGTTGGCAGACCGGAAGCAAAGAGTAGGAGTGAACGGGTCCTTTTCAGAATGGCAGGCAGTGGCGAGTGGAGTGCCTCAAGGCTCGGTGTTGGGGCCACAACTGTTTCCCATATATATTAATGATTTGGAAGAGGGAATTAGGAGCAACACTAGCAAGTTTGCGGATGACACAAAGCTGGGTGGCAATGTGAACTGTGAAGAGGATGTTAGGAGGTTGCAGGGGGACCTGGACAGGTTGAGTGAGTGGGTAGATGTGTGGCAGATGCAGTATAATATAGATAAATGTGGGGTTATCCACTTTGGCAGCAAAAACAAGGGGGCAGATTATTATTTCTATGGGGTTAGGTTAGGTAAGGGGGAGGTACAGCGAGACCTGGGTGTCCTTGTACACAAGTCACTGAAAGTTGGCGAGCAGGTACAGCATGCAGTGAAGAAAGTTAATGGAATGTTGGCCTTCATAACAAGAGGATTTCAGTACAGGAGTAAAGAGGTTCTTCTGCAGTTGTCTAGGGCTCTGGTGAGACCACATCTGGAGTATTCTGTACAGTTTTGGTCTCCTAATTTGAGGAAGGACATCCTTGTGATTGAGGCAGTGCAGCGTAGGTTCACGAGATTGATCCCTGGGATGGCAGGCCTGTCATATGAGCAAAGATTGAAAAGACTAGACTTGTATTCACTGGAGTTTAGAAGAATGAGGGGGGATCTTGTAGAAACATATAAAATTATAAAAGGACTGGACAAGCTAGATGCAAGAAAAATGTTCCCAATGTTGGGTGAGTCCAGAACCAGGGCTACAGTCTTAGAATAAAGGGGAGGTCATTTAAGACTGAGGTGAGAAAAAACTTTTTTACCCAGAGAGTTGTGAATTTATGGAATTCCCTGCCACAGAGGGCAGTGGAGGCCAAATGGATTTAATGGATGGATTTAAGAGAGATTTAGATAGAGCTCTAAGGGCTGGTGGAGTCAAGGGATATGGGGAGAAGGCAGGCACGGGTTATTGATAGCGGACGATCAGCCATGATCACAATGAATGGCGGTGCTGGCTCAAAAGGCCGAATGGCCTCCTCCTGCATCTATTTTCTATGTTTCTATGTTCTATGTTTCTATGTAATAAATAAAATTAGGAAAATTAATGAATAAATATAAGCAGAAATTGAATCAGCAGGACAGGCAGCATCTCTGGAGAGAAGGAATGGATGACGTTTCGTGCCAAGTCCCTTATTCAGATCTGTAGGTTCTGAAGAAGGGTCTCAACCCAAAACATCACCCATTCCTTCTCCCCCGAGATGCTGCCTGTTCGACTGAGTTACTCCAGCACTTTGTGTCTATCTTTGGAGCAAATTACAATCTGAGTTACTTCCTACATGGTAGAAATTGCTTTCCTTACAATGTACACACATTGCGTAGTTGATCGGAAATTCCAGAAAGAGGTCAAGCATACAAAATAAATAGTTATAGAAGTTATATTGGATGAGCTGCCACAGAAGGTGGTCGAGGCATTTGAAAAGTAGTTGAATAGGAAAGAAGTTGGGATATATGGGTCTAATGCAGGCAAATGGGATTAACGTTGATGGGCATTGCAGTCATCATGTGCAAGTAGGGCTGAACTTCCAATTCTTGTACTTTACTGTTCTATGACTCTCTGAGACTCTGAAGACTTGTATTTCACTTTTGCTGCACCCTGCAGTCAAACTAAGTAATGAAATATGCCAAGGTCTAATCCTATGGGGAGCTGGTGCTAAATTGATGCATGCTGGGCAGCAGTACCTACAGTATACATGTATACAGTATACCTACATGTACATCAATGATCTGGATGAAGGGGTGGTAAATTGGATTAGTAAGTATGCAGATGATACCAAGATAGGGGGTGTTGTGGATAATGAAGAGGATTTCCAAAGTCTACAGAGTGATTTAGGCCAGTTGGAAAAATGGGCTGAAAGATGGCAGATGGAGTTTAATGCTGATAAATGTGAGGTGCTACACCTTGGCAGGACAAATCAAAATAGGACGTACATGGTAAACGGTAGGGAATTGAAGAATACAGTTGAACAGAGGGATCTGGGAATAACCGTGCATAGTTCCTTGAAGGTGGAATCTCATATAGATAGGGTGGTAAAGAAAGCTTTTGGTATGCTAGCCTTTATAAATCAGAGCATTGAGTATAGAAGCTGGGATGTAATGTTAAAATTGTACAAGGCGTTGGTGAGACCAAATCTGGAGTATGGTGTGCAGTTTTAGTCACCCAATTATAGGAAGGATGTCAACAAAATAGAGAGGGTACAGAGGAGATTTACTAGAATGTTGCCTGGGTTTCAACAGCTAAGTTACAGAGATAGGTTAAATAAGTTAGGTCTCTATTCTCTGGAGCGCAGAAGGTTAAGGGGGGACTTGATAGAGGTCTTTAAAATGATGAGAGGGATAGACAGAGTTAATGTGGACAAGCTTTTCCCTTTGAGAATAGGGAAGATTCAAACACGAGGACATGACTTTAGAATTAAGGGACAGAGGTTTAGGGGTAACATGAGGGGGAACTTCTTTACTCAGAGAGTGGTAGCGGTGTGGAATGAGCGTCCAGTGGAAGTGGTGGCGGCAGGTTCGTTGGTATAATTTAAAAATAAATTGGATAGGCATATGGATGAGAAGGGTATGGAGGGTTATGGTATGAGTGCAGGCAGGTGGGACTAAGAGAAAAAAGTTGTTCGGCACGGACTTGAAGGGCCGAGATGGCCTGTTTCCGTGCTGTAATTGTTATATGGTTATATGGTTATATGGTATATGAATGTGGAACACAGATCTGATTAGCTTTTGTGCTAATTGAATTCAGACCTGAATGTTGCAATGCAAATGTTGCAACTGGTTGAAAAGAACAATATAGATGAAAATGTAAGAGATGCCAAGGGATGATTATGAGAAAAAATATAGTTTGGAATATTTTGTGTGGGAATTAATCCGCTATATTTTCATATGATTAAATCATATGTTTATGGAAAGTTGACACATTCCAGTTCTGGACATTGTTCTGTTATGTTGGCAAGCAGAAATGCTAGAGGGATGCAAATAATATTTTGCATTTAACTCGTAGTGACATGATTTGACAGTGAAACTGGAAACATGGGCATCTGGTTGAAATTCAAGCCAGAATTATCTGTACAAGTAATCAAAATACAGTTCATTACTCTCAAAAGCAGGCTGAAGTTCTTCTTGCAAAAAAATCCATGGAATACAATTCTGCATTGAATGGTGAGGACCTTGGTTAGAGCTCTCTCAGGTTTTTGGCATGCAGGTCACAGGGAACATGAACAGCTGAACAGCAATTAACTGATAACCACATACAGAGTTACCCAGAGGGCGACCAATATCGTGGTGGGGAGATTTGCCTGTGTTGCTTGATAGAGTTTCAACTAAACTGGCAGGGTGTGGGATTCAACGTAGTCACGAGGCAGATGAGTATATAGAACAATCGAACATAGAACAGAATAGCACAAGAACAGGGCCTTCAGCCCACAATGTCTATGCCAAACATGATGCCAAGTCCAACTCTTATCTGCCTGCACATAATCCTTATTCCTCCAATCCCTACATATCCATATGTCTATCCAAAAGTGTCATATTTACCTCAACCACCAAGCCCAGCAGCGCGCTCCAAGCACTCACCGCCCTCCGTTTAAAACACTTCCCTCCCACATCGCCATTTAACTTTGTCCCTCTCACCTTAAAGCAATGCCCTCTAGTATGTGCTTTTTCCATCCTGGGAGAAAGGTTTCGACTGTCTATCTATGCCTTTAATAACTTTATATGCTTCTATCTGGTTTCTCCACACCTCCTGCATTCTGGAGAATGTTGAGGCAAATACAAGTTAAAGAGAAAGTTAAGTAGACAGGACAGGCAGGAGCACGGCAGAGAGTGAGGGTAGAATAAAGTGTTAAGCTGCATTTATTTAAACACAAGGTGGCTGAACTCAGGGCATGGATAGATACATGACACTGGGGTTTAGTTTAGTTTAGAGATATAGCATGTAAACAGATCCTTCGGCCCACCAAGTCAATGCCACCCATCTATCACCATTCACACAAGTTTAATTTATTTCACTTTTGCATCCATTCTCTACACAGCAGGGATAATCTATGACAACCAATTAACCGACAAATCCACACGTATTTGGGATGTGGGAGTAAACTAAAGCACTTGGAGAAAACCCATGCAGTTGCAGGGAGAATGTACAAACTCCCTCTCGGGAGAACAGTTCAATTTGGCATGTTCGGCACAAACAATCCTGTGCTGCACTGTTCTGCGTAAAATCGATTGGGGAAGGCTGCTTACAGATCTGGCAAGTGGAAGTTTCAGGGCCAGCATGTTCCTATTAGAGTGAAGGGCAAGCCAGGCAGGATTTGGAAACCCTAGATAACAAAAGATATTGATAAAGATAAGAAAAATGGAAAAGAGGCATATGACAGATATAGGTAACTGGGATCAAGTGAATCCCTTCATGAGTAAATTAAGTATACAGTAGGTGACAAAAAGGGACATGAGATAGTAAGATTAAATGAGAACTTACCAGTTTGAAGTTTGATCATCATTTTATGAGGTGTTACGGTGAGCGATTACGTGAAGAAGCCCCGCCAGGTGCATGCGCGTAAATCTTCAAAGCAGCGGCGTGAAATCACAGTAACTACAGTCGAAGTGATATAGTAAGACTCAGAAGACTACCAGATGATCTTTGGGATTATGAGGGGCGGGAGCGGAGGGCACGTAATCGCTCACCATAAGTAGCCCGG